>CM052545.1:38201432-38254425 GCA_028533065.1 Trachops cirrhosus | reverse complement strand
CAGCTGCCCTGCTCCCGAGCTGCCCTGCTCCTCAGCTGCCCTGCTCCCGAGCTGCCCTGCTCCTCAGCTGCCCTGCTCCCGAGCTGCCCTGCTCTCGAGCTGCCCTGCTTCCCAGCTGGATGTTCATCCTCAAGGTTCATCCATGTTGTAGCAAGAGTCAGAATTTCCTTCCTTTTTAAGGATGAGTAATATTCCCTGGTATGGATGAGCCACGTTTTGCTCATCCATTCATCAGCTGATGGGAAATGTAAATACAAATAGTCACACGTGGCTAGTGGTTGCTCTACGGCAGCTCAGCAATCCGGGAATGGCAGAATTTGCACCTTGGCATTTGAGATTCCTCTGCTGTGGGAGGAGCAGCTGAGTCCTCACCTGCCCAGGGCCAGCCTTGCCCCCTGCTCCCCAACCCCTCCTGGAAGAGCTGTCTGTGTGGTCACCCCTCACTCCAGGCCCTTCTTACCACCAGGAACCTCCTCCAAGCCCTGTGCTCCTTGCTGCTGAGTTCTCTATAGAGACCTCTCTTCTCTGCCGTTGCCTTGGCTTCTGGAGACAGTAACAGAAGCTTTGGACCTCCACATCTTCTCTGTCTGCCCAGCTGCCTTCAGGGGCTTCTTATCTGCCCCTGTGCTCTGGCTTCTCTGTGACAGCCCTCCTCCTTGACCCCTGCCCCTTTGGCTTCTCAGGTTCTTGCTTTCCAATGTCTCTCTCTCTCTCCCACCTGCTCCATAAAGTCAGTTCCCCAGAGCCTCTGACCACTAAGGGTGGCTGCACCTATTTCTGCTGCCAGAACAACCACTCATGTGTACTTGACCTTCTGTTCCCATCTCTGGCCTTATCAGCATGACATTCTGGGCCACCACCCCTCTCCCTAATTTTCCCACCAGAAACTTAAGGGCCATTGATGTGAGAAAGAAATATTGATCAGTTGCCTCCTATACGTGCCCTGACCAGAGATCGAACCCGCAACCCAGGTACGTGCTCTGGCTGGGAATTGAACTCGTAACCTTTTAGGTGTACAGGATGATGCTCCAACCAACTGAGCTACCCAGCCAGAGCCTTGGTGGGGGGCCATCTTAAACCACCTGCTCGCCTCTGTTCCACACACCCTGTGAGAGCAGACAAGTCCTGCCAAGTCTGCCCTCCCCTCTACGTGGCTTTCCTTCTACTTAGGCTTCTTCATGTTATGTTGTTTTGTTTTGTTGGCCTGAGCTTTTTGGAAATCCTCCTAAACACAAATTATGTGGCCTCAAGTCTTCCACTGCCTTTAGGATGAGGGGAGAACATCCTGGTATAGTTTACATATCTGGTTTTCTAATCTTGCATCCTGATAGCTCCAAATGCATTCTGGGCATGGTGTCCATTCCTTTGAATGCTCTGTTCCAAGCCCATTCATATTTGGGTCCTCCCTGCCCTACAGTGAACTCCTATTCATCCTTCAAAACCCAGTTTGGGCATCAATTCCCCAGTGGAAACTTCCTAGGCATTCTCTCCTTGGGCAGCCTGTGAGTGCTCATCTTGAGCATCTTTGACAGGTGGCACCGCCATATACTGTAATAAGTGCTTTCTGGGCTTGTCATCTCTCCTCCTCTGACCCCCGCCCCTGCAGGCCAGCACTAGCAACACAGGACAGCCCTATTTTCCTTAATGTTTGTTGCATGAATCAATGAGAGCAAATCTAACATTTTACTAAAAAGGAAGGTAACAGTTCATAAAATGGTTACTTACCCTAGATACAGGGCTGTGCTTTTTTTGCAAGGATGTTTTATCAAGAGTGGTTTCGTGGATGAAAAATACAGGAGGTCCTAGAGAGATAGTCACAAAACTTAATGTCAACAATAATAAATACCTGATGAAAACAATGTCCTACTGTGCAACACTGAAAATGTAAAGGTGAGCCCTGGCTGGTGTTGCTTGTGGACTGAGCTCCGGCCTACAAACCAAAAGGTCGCCGGTTTGATTCCTGGTCAGGGCACATGGCTGGGTGGTGGGCAACTGATTGATGTGTCTCTCACACATCAATGTTTCTCTCCCTTTCTCCCTCCTTTCCCATCTCTCTAAAATAAATTTATTTTTAAAAATTATTTTATTATTGTTCAGTTACAGCTGTCTGCATTTACCCCCCTAGAATAAATTTAAAACAATAAAAAAAGAAAAGGTAAAGGTGAAATCTGAACTAAGTAAGTGGATTGTATCAATATCATTTTCCTGTTTTGATATCATACTCTGGTTATGTCAGATGTCATCACTGGGTGAAAGGTACATGGGACATCTCCATACTATTTCTGCAACATGCCGTGAATCTATCATTTTGAAATAAAGAGTGAAAAATGATTCACAGGCTAATTCATATCACATCTCATTCCACATAGGTTATTGTTTATTTACAGATTGTTAGTCATTAGAAAGAGAGGTGAGAGGACGAAGAATTGTGAAGTTAACAGGTTAGAAACCAGCCACTCTGAGACTATGTAGAAAGCTTTACTGAAACGACGTCATGTCAACAGGCAACTTATTTTTTTTCCTCATGCATTTTCTTTTCTTTTTTTATTGAATATTTTGGGTAACTGGTTAATAAAAGTATTTAGGTTTCAGGTGTACAATTCTATAACACATCATTTGTGTATTGTGTTGGGGGTTCACCACCCCCATTTTTCCATCCATTTTAGGGACACATGGGGAGAAAGGAAGTTTCCTATTACACTTATGTCGTGTATAAAAAGTAAGTTTACTTCCCATGTCATTGTGGATTTAAAATCTCCTATGGAATAGAAGAACACCGGTGATCTGAGTTCTAACCCTACTTCTGTCTCCTGGCTTAGTCCAGGTTCCTTGATCTCTCTGTACTATTTTAGTGATAAATCCCTTATTTCAAAGGGCACTGGTAAGGAGTGGATACTGTTCTATGCCTGACACAACACTGGCACTGCAATAATACTCGGGAATATTCTTTTTAATTTTTTTTGTTTTAGAGAGAAACACTGATTTGTTGTTCCACTTATTGATGCATTCACTGGTTGATTCTTGTATGTGCTCTGACCAGGGATCAAACCCACAACCTCGGTGTATTGGGAAAATGCCCTAAACAACTGAACTTACCCAGCCAGGGCCTCTGAGAAATATTCTGATCCGGTAATTAGATAAAAGTGAAGAATGAACGTTAAATATGGAGCACGTACCCCTCGAGTTTGCTGTCCAATATGAAGTGTCTTTCCTGTCCTCACCGTGTGAATACTAGAGGTAAGTGACAAGAGAGACCATCTGTTAATGTTTCTTGAATATTCAGCATGCCTCCTTCCAGTTTACCTCTGGGTTAACTTTTGAGTTACCTATTCTTAATGCTTTTCAGGTTATGGGAGCCCCTGGAAAGTCTAATGAAATTGGGGTCCTCCTCTCTTACCAACAAACTTATGGATAGGCAGAAATGGAGTTATTTTCAAGAGCTCATAAAGGCTCATTTGTAGATACCAAATTAGGAAAATTAGGAATTCCTACTTCAAGGTTTTCTTTCTTTTTCTTCCTCTTCTTCTTTTTCTTTCTTTCTTTTTTTTTTTTTTTTTTTTTGGAAGGGGGAATGTTGGTGGCTGGGAGAATGTAGTTTACATCAGAGTTTCTCAATCTTGGACATGTGCCAGAAACACCTGGAGGGTTAGATAATGGTAGATGGCTGGGCCCCATCAGTAGATCCAGGGAACTGCAATTGTAGCAAATTCCCAGGCCATGCTGTTTCTGCTGATTGAGGACCACACTTTGGAAGAGAAATAGATACTAACACTTTCAGATTTTGAGACAAATCCCCCTAGTAATTCTTACTGGAAAACCCTACTCCCTGCTTACTAGATATGTGTCTTTAGGCAAGTGTCTTTAATTTGCTGAGTCTGTTTTCACATCCACAAAATAAGGTTAAGGAATCACTACTCTGTGAACTTTGTCGTAAAGATTAAATGAGGCCATGCACCAAAGCACACATTTACCATTTTATCAGCAAACAGGGCCTTGCTAAATGTGACAGCTCACTCCTGGCAAGGGCTCCATGAGGACAGCAACAGAATTTTAGCACCTGTCTACCTCCTATGGCACCTTGCATAGCCTTCACTAATAGAATATTGATTGAAATCTAATCATGTTCTGGGTATTGAGTGAATAAGAAACACTCTATACTGTTGTGAGGCTAGCATTTCTGCTGACAGCAACAGTAAGAAAAAATTTGTCAAAAGGAAAGAATAACGTAAGGTACTGATTGACACTAAAAAGCAGCCATGAAGAGGGGGGCTTTCATGAGGAAATATGCTACTGAAGTTAGGATCTGATTAATGAGGATTATGCCATGGAGAAACTTGGAAGCGAC
This sequence comes from Trachops cirrhosus, assembly GCA_028533065.1. Classification (NCBI taxonomy): domain Eukaryota; kingdom Metazoa; phylum Chordata; class Mammalia; order Chiroptera; family Phyllostomidae; genus Trachops; species Trachops cirrhosus. The sequence continues at coordinate 38,250,080 of CM052545.1, read as the reverse complement.
ATGTGCCATCAGAGGGAATAGCATACACTAAGTCTCCCATCCCCAAAGCTAGGTCCAGTTTGACGTGTTCAAGGGATAAGGTGGATGGAGCAGTGACTCAGGGGTGGACAGGGGCCAGACTGGTGGTTGTCAAATCCCCAGGGGACACTTGGCAATACCCACAGACATAGTTGATCGATGATCAAACCTGGGGAAGTAGGTACCTACTGGCATCTAGTGGGTGGAGACCAGGGATGCTGCTCAACATCCAGCAAGGGCACAGGTTGGCCACACCCTAGAGAATGATCAGGCCCCAAATGTCAGCACCGTGCTGTTAGAAAACCTGGGCTAGATCATGCGAGGAAATGCAGGCTGCTCAAGGAACCTGGGTTTTATTCTGGGTGTCACAGAGAACTGAGGAAGGGGAATACCGAGATCAAATTCGTTTATCAATAATTCCTCTGGCTGCCAGAGTAGGGGCTGGGCAAGAAGGCACAGCCTGGGGTGGGGGGTGGGAGTGACAGTGGAAGTGGTTTGAAGGGTTCGGAATGGTGCCAAAGTTTTGAAGTGGCAATGAGACTGGAGAGGTTGGGTGGGGTGAGAGAAAGGGAGGTATCAAGTTTGAGTCCTAGAAGAGTAAGCTAGGAAGTCTCAACGAGGTTGGGGAGCGAGGAGCATCTTTCCTGGATTCCATCTTCACCTCCACTCAGGTGAACCAGCGCCCACCTCCCCGACCCCCGGCAGCACCCCAAGCCCGGGATGGAGGCCCCACCGGCACAAGGGCTGAGCTCTGGCCAACGGGAAGGGCCACACCATCGCAGCCGCCACTAGAATCAACACCAGCATCTTCTCGGAAACGTCGCCGCCACCACACCCACTCAACCGTCGAGGGAGGCACTTCGCAGTCTAGGCATGCGCATACTAGAGCCGTGAGCTTCTGGGTGTCCGCGGCGGAGCCTGAGCATGCCCAATTCATCTCCCGCGAATCCCGAATCTATCCACCTGAACACGCCCCTCTCAGCGACTCGACGTGCGCGTGCAGACACACGCGCACGCTTTCCCTGAAATCTGAGCATGCACGTCTCATCTCCTCATCTATCCCGTAGGGGCTGGGCAAGAGCGGACAGCCGGCTGCCCGATGCACCAACTACAACTTAAGCATGTGCACACCGTCTGCCGGGAAGGCTGAATCCGTCATCAGGACGCACCCTAGTGCCTGAGCATGCGCTTAGCACGTCCTTAAAGCCTGTGTATGCACGTTCCCAAATCCTCACTTTCAGCAACAGCAGGCCATTTATCTATGGCCATAGCAGCCCTCCACATGACTCAAAGGGGCCGTAAGCGCTCTAGCTGGTGGGCTAGAATAGGTGGATGCCATCAGGGAGCTCGAACCACGCGCACCTGTGCTCTCATAGGCCCCGCCTCCGCGAGTCTTTCCGAGCCACGCCCCCGCAGGCACTAGGGCCAATTCCGAGTCACGTGCACACCAGTCCGGTGAGCGGAAATGACGCGAGCTCTGCGCGCCCCCAGGATGGCCGGGCTATGGCGGCGGGCACAGGCTACGTGCGGCTGTGGAGAGCTGCGCGGTGTTGGGCAGTGCGACGGCCGCTGTTGGCCGTTGCTGGGGGGCGGGCCTCAGCTGCTCCGGGAGCTTGGTTGCCTAGAGGCTGGCGGGCCTGCGACACTTCTCTTTGGGCGTTGTGGGGTCGTAGTCCCACGGCTGCGGGCCAGTGGCGGGGTCTTTGGGAGGGGAACAGCCGCGGCGGCAGCAGCGACGGCAGCGGCGGCGGATTCTCGGGCGGAGAGGATACCCCTGAGGGTGGCGTGGAGGATGGCGCCGCGGGCGCGGGGGGCAGCTCGGGCGGCGGGGAAGGCCCCATCATAACGGCGCTGACGCCTATGACCATCCCGGACGTGTTCCCGCACCTGCCACTCATCGCTGTCACCCGCAACCCGGTATTCCCGCGCTTTATCAAGATTATCGAGGTAATGAGATCGCCCGCGTTGCTTTCGTTTCCCCACCTCTGCAAGCACCTTTGTTTCTCGAAAGTTTTTCAGACACGAAGTTTCTCCAAGGCAGGAGTTGGAATTCTTTTCTGCTCACCACTGGGTTGGTGAACTGGAGCCAAATTCCTCCTCATTAAGGGGAGTTGAACCCACTTAGAGTCCTAACCATAGAAATCCGGCTCTGAGAAGAAACAGAACACTTTTTTTTTTTTTTTTAAAAAGACTTTATTTACTTTTAGAGAGATGGGAGGGAGAAAGAGAGGGAGAGAAACATCGATGTGCGAGAGAGACAGAATGGTTTCCTCTTGCACGCCCCCAACTAGGGACCTGGCCCACAACCCAGGCCTGTGCTGGCGACCCTTTGATTCGCAGGCGGATGTTCAGTCCACTGAGCCACACCAGCCAGGGCAAGAAACAGAACGGTTTTGAGGCCCAGTTACTTTTCTGCAGGTATTGGTAAATGTTTTGTTACCCTCTCTTCCCAGGGTGGTCTCCATTATAGTTAAGAGCCCCTTTGGGTCGAGGATTCATTCCTTTCTTAAATATTTCTTGACCACTTTCCATGTGTCAAGTTCGGTTCTAGCTGTTATAGATACAACAATGAGTAAGACAGACAAAAATTCCTGCCTTGAGGGGTCACATTTTAGGGGGATTTGAGAAGCGATAACCAAGGTTAATAAGTAAAATATGTGCTGGAAGGTAGTAATAGAGCAAGAGAAGGATGGGACCAGAGACTGAGGAGGAAGATGGGAGGAGAATGTTCTCAGAGGGGTGCAACTGTGGTTTTCTTCATTCAGCAGAGTGTTCTTAACCTTCTTCCATGTTGCAGGCACTGAGGATACAGCAGCAAATGTGTCAAACATGGTCCCTGTGCCTAAGGAACTTCTGGAAAGAGGCAGGACACAAGATCCTTTCAGACTAAGAGCCTAAAGGGAGGGGTGGGTGGGGAACTAGGGTGATGTAATAGAGAGAAAGCATCATGAGTGCAAGGAACTTTAGTTTTTAGAGTAGGAAGGACCCAAATGCCTCCCCCAACCCCTCCTTTTTTTAATGATGTGGAAACTTGAGTCCAGGAGGAGAAAGTTCATCTTTTAACTAAGCAAGGTCATACAGTGAGTCATGCTCTCCACTCACCCTCCAGCCTGTCTCATCGCCCTCCAGTTTCTGCTAAGTAAATCACACGGATGCCTTGGAAAGGGACAGGGCAATACAGAGGGACAGCAGCCAGCCAATGGGGAGGTGAACGAAGGGTCCCCCTCCACCTCCTGTTCCGCACACTGCTGATTATGTTTGTTTGAGCTGTTCTTCCAAGGGCCTGCCTTAATGTTGAGTGGTGGTTATTAGGAGGCCCCAGGGTAAGACCCTGTGGCTGGCTCCACTATGCCTAGCTCTGTGACCTTGGGCAGGCTGTTGCTCTGGGCCTCCATTTTCTTATCTGTGAAATGGACATACTAATAGTACTTTCTTTCTTAGAGCTGTTGTGGGAGATAAAAGAGGTCCTACCTAAAGGATTTAGAATGGTGCCTGGTGCTTAGTACGCCGCAATAGTAAGCAGCTGCATCTGTCGTTTCTTATGTGGGGGCTCCTCTGATGTTTCAGAAGCCTGCCCAGGAGACCTCTTTTCCATCTTTGACCCCACCCTCAGTAGTCCTCTTTATCCTACCAGGCCTCTGAGGCCAGGACTGTTCACCAGGTGTGGTCCCCTTAGCCCAGCAAAGTACAGATGCCCCTGTCCCTAGTGCCAAGCAGAGGTAATGATTCTTCTAAGAGACGCTGAGTGCCCTGCTGGAGCTAGCCAGGAGGGTTAAATGCATCGCTGTGGATAGCTCGAGACTGGCATGTGATACTAGTTCTATTGCTCTTATCTTGTAAATAACGAAAAGGGGTCCTGCCAAAGGAAGGAGAGGTGCTGAGATGCGGCATTCAACTGTTAGCAGGGGAGAAGCAAGGAAAACTGTGGACCCAATAAATGTTTCTGAACTTGTTAACCAAGCTCTGTTTACTCTTGATTTTGTAGTTGACTGCATGGGGCTTACTTGCCCCAATAGGTTCTCTACTTATCAGTGGCCTCTGAGTGCAGAATCGTGGTTTTTAGTTTTCTTTGAGCCATGTGCCCCCCGATGGCTGTTCATGGACCTTTCTCCTGGGAAAAATGCACGTATAGTGTCAGGAATTCCCAGACCAGAAGTTAATAGCCGTTGTTAGGGGTGAGCTAAAACACTAGTTCTCCAGCATGTTGCCTGGACCAGCAGCATCCCCTGGGGCCTTGTTTGGAATGCGAATTCTCCACACTCTTTAGCCCTGCATCAGAAACTGCAGGGGTGGGGTCTGGCCATGTTTCAGGTCCTCCAGGTAATTCCGGTGCATGTTAGAGTTTGACAGCCATTAGTTTAGTCACAGTCTGGTCTGGAAACTGACACAGGCTTGAATGAAATCGTCTGACTCCTAAAGACATCTGTGCACCACCCACCCTCATAACCTGTTTCCTTGGAGACATCATTAGCTCTTCACCTACCACCGAAATGACACCAAGACAATGTGCTGTGATCCTGTGGGTTTCAGTAATCAATAAATAGGGTAGAGATGTGCTTGGGAAATACTCTCAGTGAGAATTAGAGGATCTTACCAGCCTGTAGGGTGGGCCGCAGTTGAATTACACACATTTAGTTTCGTTCTTATATTGATGAAATCAGATATGTTTCAGATTTTTAAGCCCAGATATATTGCCAATGAAACAGCTCTTGAAATTGTACCTTAAATTAATTTCTTGGTTCTGGCCATTTGTCTACTTTGATTTTTCTTTAGGAAGTGAGGGAACTACTGAGGAATGGAGCTGGTTAACCCTGTAGCACTGTAGTCTTCATATACCTGCCTTTCGTTTATTATTATTTTTTCATTACCATTTATCCTCCCTGTACCCTCTTTCACCACCACCTCCACAGTCATCGCACTGTTGTTCGTGCCCATGAGTTCTTTCTCTTTTTTCCTCAATCCCTCCAATCCCCCTCTTTGGTTTGTTTTTGGTTCAGGAGTTCCTGGACAAAGTTGGTTAGTGTCCTGGATCAGATAGCATGTCCCCAGAGAATAATACAGAAAAATGTTAGGGCTGCTGTCAAAATGTCATCTAGGAAGTCTACCCTGCGTTTCACTTTGGGGTCATTGTTGTGCCAGGTTAAAAATAAGAAGTTGGTTGAGCTGCTGAGAAGGAAAGTCCGTCTTGCCCAGCCATACGCCGGTGTCTTTCTAAAGAGAGATGACACGTAAGTGCAGTTTTTCCTTCACTTCTTCGCCAAAGTTGTCCTCAGTGTAGCTCACCACCATTCCTGCTCCCTAGACTAGCCTGGGCTTCCGACCCTTAACCTGAAAGAAATCAAGCAAAGCCTATAGTGGACTGGGCCAAGCACCGAGCATCACTTTCTAGTCTGGAATGAAGGCTTGGCTTGCAGCGCTGGGCTTCATTCATTGTCGGGGTATGTTAATCTCAAGGACCCTTGGTGTTAAAATGTACATGCTTGCAAGGCTGCTTCAGCACGGAGCTAAATGGGCAGATACCACAGCTTTGGGAACATCCAGCTTGACGCCAGTTAGAAATTCGTTTCACTTCGGAGTTAGAAGGAGCAGGAGCGTCCTAAGCAGGGTCTGTTATGGAATGAAATCAAAATTCCATCTGGGCTGCCTCACGGCCAGCTCGGCCAGGAGCTACTCGCCTGTGCAGAGTCCCCGCTGGTGTTCCTTAACTGGCTCCACAGCCCCTGTGGGGGTGAGGTGGTCGCTTTCGGTTTCCCGTCCAGACTGGAGGGGAGTCTGTTGTCTCCCCGCCGGCTGAGCTGCCCTGTGGGAATCAGAGTGCCTGTGCCTCCTGTGTTCCTTGGTGTCTTTCTCCCTCAGGAATGAGTCCGACGTTGTTGAGAGCTTGGACGAGGTCTACCACACGGGGACATTTGTCCAGATCCACGAGATGCAGGACCTTGGGGACAAGCTACGCATGATCGTCATGGGACACAGAAGGTTCGGGGGCCTGCGCAGGTGGGATGGTGGCGGGGTGGTGGTTCCGAGCGCACCCAGGTCCCCGCACTGACTCGCGTTCTCTGTCAGCCCGGTGGCCTTGGCACTGTGGTAAGCTAACCAGGCCAGAGCTGGAGATGGGGGCTGAGACACGTTGTCCCCAGAACCTCCTTCTCAGAGTCTCTTATCAAAGTGGCAGTGTGGGGGTCAGCAAGGAGTCGTCTCTTTAATACATGTTGTTCAAAAAAGCCTCATAAGAACAAGGTGGCAAGGTGCCTCCTGTCTCCCGTCTGGATGTTGGCTGGTCAGTTGGACTTGCTTTTCCTCCACGTGCCCGCATCTGCGTTTGCCCGCAGGTCAGGCTGCGTGGTCATTGCTAGCAATTTGTCATTTTTCACTCAGATGCGTTTCCTCCTCAGTCTCTGATAGAAATCCGTCGAAAGGCTGCATGTGTTGTAAGCCCAGTTTAAGCCCTTGTACTGTCACGATCAATAAAGAGAAATCTGCAAGATCAGCTCAGGGTTGAAGCTCTCAATAGAAAAACTAAGCGGCTTTCCGAATGTGTTCCAAGGCACACTGGTCCTGTGAGGTGCTTCATCAGAGTCCTGTGACCAAATATACATGAAAAACATCTCAGAGTAGAAGCTGTGGGTGGGGTGAGGATGCAGTGAATGTTCCGGAAAGCCCCTCATTGGAGACTTGTGACAGTGTTTGTCAAGTCCGGAGTCTTCCGTCCTTTCTCACAGAGCCTCTTTCTTGTGTCGGCCAGGCAGCACCCCCGGAGCTCGTGGGGCGAGGGCCCGTGCTGGGCCCTGGTTTCCGTGGTGGCGGTGCCTGCACGGAGCCCCACACCGCTTCGTCTGTTCCCGGGAGAGTCTGTTGTAGGGAAGAGGCTGCGCCTCTGTGTCCTGGAAGGACTCGTGAGCCCGAGGAACAGAATAAGGTGCAGCCAGGATTGATCAAAGCAGTGGTGGCTACTGACTACCCTGCCATCCTGTGAGGTACCTGGTAGAATGACTCCTGCTGACTCCTGAGGCCAGGCCTACCTGGGACCTACTGAGGCCCGAGCTGCTTTTCTCTGTGTACCTTGCTGGGTACAGCTGGGCGCCAAGGCCTCATCTGTAGTGGCTGTCAGGCCCTCCCTCTGAAGAAGGCACCATTGTTAGTTACCTGTGTGACAGAGGAGAGCTGGGAGGTAGAACACATCACTTAACACCTGGGGTCTGCTGTCTGCCAGGCCCTCGGTGTGAGTGGAGAGACAGGCGAGGGGCTGCCTTGGGCGATACCCCGGAGTGGGGAGGACACCAGGGGCATGAAAGCAGGTCACAAGCTGAATTCACAAATGAAGATGGACAGGGTGGCAGGTGTGCGCGGGGTCTGGCTCTGGCCTCTCTGAGGAGGTGCCCTTGCATCAGGGTCTGAACAACACGAAGGAGCAGCTCTGTGGTGAGCTCTGGGGTGAGGGGGGCAGGCAGAGTCCCAGAGATGGCCTCTGCCAGGCCGCCAGCTCATGATGGTCCCCAGAACCGGTTATCACTGCCTTATCCAGTTTGTGGGGGACAGCAGGGCGTTGGTGTGGGAATGGAGTCCAAGGGCATAGGAGACACGGTCTTGGGGTTCTGGGAAAGTGGTCTGGGCCCAGCCTGTACCCTTAGTTGTCAGCACTGGGGGGCCTTGCCAGGGCAGGGCCCTCCCAACCTCAGCGGCTTCACCTCTACCTTGCTCCCACCTTCAGGATCCACATCAGCAGACAGCTGGAGGTGGAGCCGGAGGAGGCCGAGGCCGAGAACAAGCAGAAGCCACGCCGGAAGCCCAAACGGAGCAAGAAGGAGGCGGAGGAGGATCAAGGTGCCAAGCGCCAGGTGGAGGTGGTGGAGCCCAACTCAGGTGCCCCCAGCGAGGTGCTCATGGTGGAAGTGGAAAACGTTGTCCACGAGGACTTCCAGGTCACGGAAGAAGTGAAGGTAAGTCAGTGCTCCTGAGCAAGTGCAGCTCAGTAAGGGTCTAGCCTGTCGCAGCACTCAAACTGGTTTAGAGCACAGGATACTTTTCCTCCCAAAAGTCCCTGAGAGGAACAGGGAGAGAAAGGTACAGGAAATCCACTGCAGCTGTTAGCTGCTCTCGAAGGAGGTAGGGTTTGAACCCGGGTCCACCTCCAGCCTGCGGCGTCTGGACGGGTGACTCCAGCCTTTCCCGCAAGCCTAGCGCATGTAGGAGGGGAAGCAGGGCGCATTCACCGGGACTCTGGGCTCTGAGGCAGGAAAGAAATGCACTCTGACCCCCTTGGCCCCCAGACCTAGGCTAATGTGCCTTCCTCATGGTGGGCCGGCTGTCAAGGTGATGGCGGGAGTGTCTTTTCACCTGTTCTCCTAGTGCAGGTTCCAGACAGGGTGGCCTATCTCCAGTGGGTAGGGACGTAGCTAGTAGCCTTGGTCTGATCCTGAGGCACTGTGTTGAGAGGGATTCTGGGGCAGCTTCTGAGCTCTGTGGGAAGGAGTGCCATGATGGGTGATGTCTCCCTTGGGTGCCAGAAGGGGCTTGGTTGCATTTGCCACTAGCCTGTACAAAACGTCCACAGGGCTATGTGGGGCCCTCCCGAGCAGTGCTGTTTGGGAGAACGTGCCATGGTGGTGGGAAAGTCTGTAATTCTGCACCGTTAGCCGCCTCTGGCTGTTAAGTACTTTACCTATGGCTGGTGTGACTGAGGAACAGAACTTCTGATTTTATTTAAATGTGAATAGCTGCCAGTGGCTAGTAGCTTCGGAACTGGGCAGCACAGCATCAGAGTTTCCTAAGAGGACCTTGGAGTGGGGGAAAGCCAAACACATAGATGGTATGGAGAAGAGAATAAAGGACCGTGGGGAGACAGATGCTCATCCTTGTTCACACCAGTGCCATGGACTGTCAGCTGGCTCTGTTGGTTCCTCCTGTGAAGATCAACTCCGATAATTCAGGGAGAAACCCAGTAGCTGGGGACCAGGTGATTGTGCTGAAAAACCCTGGAAGTTGTATCTGCTGATGTCGTGCCCACTAGTGCCCTCATTGCAGTACAGTATGCTGGGAACTGTGGCCTTCTTGAAACAGATGAGTGTGGGTGTGTATGTCATAAACTGCCTGGTGATTCTTCCAGGAGCGAGACCAGCCTCACTGTGGCAGGGAACAAAGGCAAGAAGGATAGCAGTCCCCGAGGTGTCCATAGCAGTGGGCCCCCCACCTCTAAAGGGGCCTGGGGCAAGGATCCAGGAGGGAAAAGACTGAGAGCCCTGGTCACTCACAGGCAGGTCCCAGACAAGAGAAGTCACAACCTGGGTGTTTTGGGGGCTGAGGCTGGGGAGTATCACTCGTGAGGATAGTGCTTAACATGAAGGAATAAAGAAGCTCCCTCCCCCATTTTTTATCCCCAATATGCCTCATTCTAAGGTCAGAGCCCTGTAAGGAGACAGGGCTGGTTTTAGTTTTTGCCTACTTGGTCTTGTGTTGCCATGACTGGCGAATTCTGGCTCTGATTTGGGCCTCTGAGGTTGTCCACGGCCAGGGCCAGTCGGGAGGGGCTCCCTGGGGCCTCAGCAGACCCAGTGACTGATGGCAGCCTTCTCACTTGCCAGGCCCTGACCGCCGAGATTGTGAAGACCATCCGGGACATCATTGCCTTGAACCCGCTCTATAGGTCAGTGTCCCGTGGTCAGCCCTTCCTAGACCAGGGTGGGCTCTCTGTGGTACCTGGTTGGCAGAGATTTTTCCCAAGGGTATCCTGGTAGAAAACCTTGGGGAGGCAGGAATTTGAGGGCCAGGGCCCAGTCCTGTGCAGGTAGAGCCTCTTTCTTCCTAACAGGGAGGCCCTGGGGTGGGGACAGTTTACCTGGCCCAGGTTCTTTGTCTCCTTTCTGCTAACAAGGGCCTGGATTTGGCATGAAGGCTCTGTTACTAGCTGGGGTGAAGGGGGAGATCTCAGAAGGGGTTAACACATAGCTGCTGGAGGGGGCTTGCATCTGGGTGCAGGGCTGTTAGTGCCATGACTCTTAGACGGGGGCTCCGCTGGCACTGGAGCTGGTGAGGCCCAGAGCCGTGCTGGCTCTCGGCACTGCTGGGAGGAGTGAAGTCGCAGCTGCTGCCGTGGTCCTCGTACCCCATGAAAACACCCCTCTGTCCCTTCCAGAGAGTCTGTGCTGCAGATGATGCAGGCAGGCCAGAGGGTGGTGGACAACCCCATCTACCTGAGCGACATGGGTGCTGCACTGACCGGAGCTGAGTCCCACGAGCTGCAGGACGTCCTGGAGGAGACCAATGTGAGTGCGGCCTGTCCACACGTGCACGGTGCTGTCCCTGTTCTGCATGCTGGGCTGCTTCCCAGCCTGGCTAGAGTCCTCAGCTCCGTTGTGAGGTGATGCCACGTGAACACATGTCCTTCAGTCCACATTCGGCTCCCTTGTTCTTTTTAGCATCTGCATAGTGCTCCATCAGGTGGCGCCCACTGTGTAGTGGGTGGCATGTTTGGGTCGTTGCCATTCTTTTGCTGTTGCTACGATGCCTGTACGAACGTCCTGTTCCACTCAGCTTGTGGAGCTGCTGGAGTTTACCTGTAGACGGTGTTCCCAGAACTGGGCTTGTTGGAACAGGGTGCATGCCTTTCTCTAGTAAGGTGTGGTGGCGGTCTGTCCCAGTCTGGACTTCCTCCAGCAACAGCTTGCAGAGCGCCTGTCTCCCTCCCAACCCCCTATCCCAGCACAGGTGGACGCTGGCTTCATCATCTTCCTTTTTTTTTTTTTTTTTTTTTTTTTTCATTTTAGAGAGAAGAATAGAGGGACCCAGAGAGAGAACAAACATCAATTTGTTGTTCCACTTACTAATGTATTTGTTGGTTGATCCTTTTTTTTTTTAAGGCTTTATTTATTAGAGATGGGAAGGGAGGGAGAAAGAGAGGGAGAGAAACATCAATCAGTCGCCTCTCATATGTGCCCCAAACTGGTAACCTTTTGCTTTGCGTGACAATACTTAACTGACTTAGCCACACTGGTCAGAGTTCGTTGGTTGATTCTTATACGTGCCCTTACTGGGATTGAACCTGCAACCTTGGCATATCGCAAAGATGCTCTAATCAATTGAGGAGCTACCTGGCCAGGGATGGACACTGGCTTCCGATGGTCCTCTCATGTCTTCCCTTTTTTGGCAGATTCCCAAGCGGCTTTATAAGGCTCTGTCCCTCCTCAAGAAAGAGTTTGAGCTGAGCAAGTTGCAGCAGCGCCTGGGGCGGGAGGTAAGTGGGGTGGGGGCAGCCCTGGGCTGGGAAGGCACCTGTGCTCTGAATTAGGTCATTAGGTTAAAACTTAAAACTGATCCCAGCGCCTGAGCCCAGAGAGGTCGGTCTCCATCTGGCTGTCCTCCTTCAAGGGGGAACAGTCCTCTGCTTTAGAGTCCTGGGGAAAACACTCGAAACTGGGAACTAGACTGGGAAAGGTTGCAAAGCTGTTTGCCAAGACTCAACTGTTGGAAGGTCACTTTCTCAATTTTGGGCAAATCCATGGACTGCCTGGATCATCAGTCACTTAAAAGTCATGTGGTTTTTCAGATGTGCCTCAATTTTTCAGTTAGATTTTTAAAAGATTTTATTTATTTATCTTTAGAGATGGGAAGGGCAGGAGAAAGAGGGAGAGAAACATCAATGTGTGGTTGTCTCTGGTGTGCTCCCCACTGGGGGCCTGGCCTGCAGCCCAGGCATGTGCCCAGACTGGGAATTGAACCTGCGACCCTTTGGTTCACAGGCCAGCACTCAGTCCACTGAGCCACACCAGCCAGGCCTCAGTTAGGTTTCACTCCAAAAACAGATTTCACGTTGCATCTTTAATTGGAAAGCCTGTGACACGTTACTCATACGTGACAACTTGCAGGTAAGCACAGCGGATCCTAGGCCGGCACCAGTGCCGGGCTCGGGGCCGTGTCCTGCTGTGCTGTTGTCAGGCGTGTGGGAGATGTGCTGGCGTTGGGCTGAGTGTCCCTCATCACTCAGGGTGGAAATACGAGTTCTTTCATTATCATTACTTATTTCAAGGTCCACACTGAGGGATAGTTTGGTTACAGATGGAAGGAGTTGGAGGATGCGTGTGCTGTGCTGCTTTTTCTGAGTCCTGAGGAAGCAGCAGCCCCACCAGCCCTGGTTAGCCTGTGGACACCCTGTGTGTTCTCTGGTCTGACGGCAGCTTCTCGGCCCTGCAGGTGGAGGAGAAGATCAAGCAGACACACCGCAAGTACCTCCTGCAAGAGCAGCTGAAGATCATCAAGAAGGAGCTGGGCCTGGAGAAGGAGGACAAGGACGCCATTGAGGAGAAGTTTCGTGAGCGGCTGAAAGAGCTCGTGGTCCCCAAGCATGTCATGGACGTTGTGGACGAGGAGCTGAGCAAGCTGGGCCTGCTAGATAACCACTCCTCAGAGTTCAAGTAAGCACCTGGGGTGGGGGTGCCAGTCTCTGCCACATGTGGCCATCAGGAAAGCTTGTGACCTGGCAGGGTCCAGATGCCAACTGTGAAAGCCAGGAGGGTGCGGGTGCTTCCTGTGTTAAACAGCACATGGTGCACGCCAGCCCTCCTCACCCTGTGCGGACCTGCCTTTGTCATCCCTGTTTCATAGACAAAGAAATCAGGGCCAAGGGAAGTTAAGTCAGTGACAGGGTGGGTGGTAGGGGGGATAGGGATTTGAACCCAGGGGTGTATGGCTCTAAGCCACTGCTTCCAGCTAGTGCCAGCAGTCCCTGAGCCATTCCCCCAAGGCTGTCCTTGTCGTGGCTTCTGTGCCCCAGCCTCCCTTGTGCTGCTTTGAGAGGCAGCCAGGAAGTGAGTGTGTCTTGCTGGGGTCTCAGCCTTGCCTGGCAGTCCTTGTCTCTCACGTGGGGGCTGTGAGTCAGGATGACTGCTCGGCGTTTGGGCCAAGGAGCTTGGGGCCTGTGGCACTCTCCTGGCCCTGCCTGTGGTGTCAGACCACAGGGCTTGGGTGTTGCCTCTGGGCCATTTATGGGCTGTCCAGGTCCTGGAACAGCCCCTCTGAAGGGAGAACCCAGGCACTGGGCCCTGATTTCCTGCTGGGCCAGCCCCTGTCCTGGCTGAGACTGGCTGGAGAGGACTGGGCTCTTCCCACACAGGACCTTGGGAGACATGGGCACCTCCGTTCTGGAGACACCCAGGTTTTCTTCCTCAGCGAATGAGCTTTTTGTGCTGCCGTCACCAGTGTTGTAAACAAGAGCCTTAAAACAGCATGGACTGGTCTTAGTCTCTCTCACAAGGGCCCTTGTGAGGGGCCTCTCCTGGGCCCAGGAGGCTACTGTCCCTGGCACCCAGCTTCCAGCCCAGGGGTCACTGTCTTGGTAGTGCCCACCTGCTACTGTCCAGGCTTCACTCTCCCCACTCTCCCTGAGCCAGGCTGTCTCCTCTGTTCCAACCCTGGCTTCTCCTGTAGTGTGTACCCTGACCAGTCCCCACTTGTGCCAGGAACCAGGCCACTTCCCAGGTGTGGCCCATGCTGAGACGACTTTCCAGCATGGTAACAGCCTGTCAGCCAAGGTGTCCTTGTGTAGTTCATGCTTTGGGCTTACAGGGCACCATAGCTGGGGTCAGGTGGCTTGTTGGGCCCCACTCACCACTCGGGTCTGTCCTGCGGCAGTGTCACCCGCAACTACCTGGACTGGCTGACATCCATCCCGTGGGGCAAGTACAGCGATGAGAACCTGGACCTGGGCCGGGCCCAGGCAGTGCTGGAGGAGGACCACTATGGGATGGAGGACGTCAAGAAGCGCATCCTGGTGAGGCTGCCTGGACCCCCTCTCATGGGCCCCAGGTGTCCTGGGCATAGGCCGGCCCAACTGTGTGCTGGGCACCGCACTCCACATCTCAAGCACTTGGCTGTTGCTCCCAGGGCAGGTGCTGAGAGGCATGGTCTGCATTGGTCTGGATTTGCATATGAGTGGGTGGTGGACGGACTCCTCAGGGCCTGGGGCCCAGGATTCCCCATGCCCTGGGCTGTGGGGGAGCTCCAGAGGGGAGCCCTGGTGAGTGTGTGGGTTGAGGGCATGGAGGGCTCGAAGGGAGGGGCGGAGGGCCCCAGCCAGAGGTGTTGGATTGGCTCAGATATCAGGGGCTGCCCGAGTTGGCCTGCCCTGCTTCAGGGGCTCCAAGATTTACAAAGGAGTGAAAATGGGCGTGGCTGAGGGCAGTGGGGGTGGCCAGACTGAGGGGGAGAAGAGGCCGTGGTGATCAGGGTGTGAAAGGAAAGGGGCTGCTGAGTGGGGGAGCTGGCCGATGCGCCTGTGCCATGGTCAGCAGTAGTTGATTGTCAGGCTCCCATGTTCTCCTGGCACCTCCCTGTCCTGTTGGTGCCATGGGCTGTCACTCCCTGTGACAGATGACCCCTGCAGTCATCTTGGCTCCTCCAGAACAGGGCTTGTCCCTTCTCCCAGCCCCCAGAAACCTAAAAAGTGCGAGAAGGTGGCCAGGCTCACGTCAGGCACAGCCCTTGCTCTGCAGAAAGGCGGCCAGTGACTGCAGTCTCATGGGAGCCTCTGCCTGTAGGAGTTCATTGCTGTCAGCCAGCTCCGAGGCTCGACCCAGGGCAAGATCCTCTGTTTCTACGGTCCCCCTGGTGTGGGCAAGACCAGCATCGCCCGTTCCATCGCCCGCGCCCTGAACCGCGAGTACTTCCGCTTCAGTGTCGGGGGCATGACCGACGTGGCTGAGATCAAGGGGCACAGGTAGGCCCGGCCCTCCTCGCCTGGCTCGCCCCAGCCTCCCGGGTGTGCTCCTGCCTTTGTTAGTGTGATTTGGGCGGTAAGTAGTGAATCCACTCCCACTGGAGTGACTGAAAAGTTCAGGCATTGATCTGACTGACTTCAGGCCCAGCTGAACCCAGGCGCTCAAAGAGCAGTGGATCAGAACCCCAGCCTTTCGCTCGGGAGGGCCTGTCAGCAGTTTCGGTGTGTCCCAGCGTCGACTCCCCGCACTCCTGCCAGAGTCCAGGGCTGGCGCTTCTCATGTGCCTGGGTCGTCTGACTAGTGAGCGTGAACTAGAGTGAGGGGCAAGGTGGCCACCCCGGTGAGAATGGGACAGCCTCCATTGTGACGCCCAAGCACCGCCTTGATTTTCCTCCCTTATCACACCCGGAGCCCAGCCGGTATCTTCTGTCCAGGACCCTAAAGCCGCCCGGCCCCGTGCCCGGCCCCGTGCCCGGCCCCATTCAGTGGGACATTCAGGACACTGTGTTCTCCTGGGGCTTCCTGCTACACTGGCCTCCACAGAGGTTCTTACAAAGTGCAAACTCTTTGAGACACAAGGGTCTGTCCTCAGTTTCCCACAGTGTTGAAGGGGGCGGGGAGGTGGAATGGAGAGGGTGGTGCTGTCATAGGCTGTGCTTCGTGCTTCTGCCTCATGACTGAAGGACGTGTGATCTCCATGGACTACCCACAGCATTTCCCAGCCTCACTGGTCCCTGGGTGTACAACCTTCCACCTGCCCCTGAAGTGTTCAAGGAAGATTTGAGTTCATGTTAAAAGTTATATTTCTGTTGTCTCTACAAACGGTTACTTCTGGCCGCCTTCTGGGCAGGGTGGGATCACCCACTTGGGTGTGGCCCCCTCTGCTCCTCACTGTGTCCAGCCCCCAGGGAGGTGGACAGTCTCCTGGCCCAGAGCCTGGTGTGAGCTCCAGGAGGGGTCAGGGAGGGACAGGGCCCACACAGCTTTGGGTATAGGGTCGTGGGGAGGCCTCCCATTGGGATGGTGCAGGGGTCCCCAGGGGCCCTGCTTTGAGGGTGGAGGGGTACGGGCAGCTGGGGAGGTTCTTGGCTCAGTGCTGGCCTCTGAGCTGGTTGAGCAGGAGGATGAAGGTGGGGGAGGGGTGTGAGGGAAGGGAGAGCCCCTGAGCCCTGTTCAGGGGTTGCCCAGGAGCTGCAGGCAAGGACCAGTCCCCAGGGTGAGAGGAGGCCCTGGCTGAGTCTCCGAACAAGTGCAGGCACCCTGCGATGTTGGGGGAATCATTAGAGAGAAGGCCCAGAGGGACGGGCAGGCAGGTGCTGTGTGCTGGCGCTGGTCTGGGGGATTCCAAACTAAGAACCAGGACGGGGAACCAACTGACCACTGTTATCATATTGAAAACTGCTAGGATCCTCCTTAGCCCACAGCCCTCTAGGGTCCCTGCCTCCCTTGGGGTAAAAGCGCACATTCTCCCCTATGCTCACATGGCCCTGAACGGCTTGCCCCTGTGCCCTTGCTGCCCTCACCTCCTCCTCTCAACCCTCACTCACTCTGTTCCGGCCACATAGGCCTCCTCACTGTTTCTTCAACACTCCAGGCCTGGTCCTGCCCCAGGACCTTTGTATGGGCCATTCTTCCTACTTAGAAAATCCTTTCTCCAAATATCCACACAGCTTGCCTCCTTACTTCCTTTGCTCAGGGCCTCTCCCTAAGACATTGTTTATCCTCACTTTGAAATACTGCCCCCCAGCACGTGTCATTGGAGTTTCTCATCCCTGCTGTTTTCTCATAGCACATACATCAGTTTCTGAACCTCATGATTCCTCCTCCACCTGGTGTATGGTCTGCCCTGCAGGGCCTTAGCTCAGAAGCTCGGGACTTGTGTCTGGTTTGCTCCCTGCAAGTGCCAGGTGTCTGCAGCCGAGCTGGGGCAGAGCAAGTGGATTGAAAGAAAGGGCCAGCTGGGGCAGGCCCTGCCCAGTGACCCCGAGGCCCGATGGGCCCTGCCTGCTGTCCCTCAGAACCTAGGTGTCGAGGATGTTCCTGCTGCCAATGTCTGGCTGCTCTTGGTCCTTCTTGTTCTGTTGGTTTTCGCTGGATGTCAGTTGTCGGCTCGGGATGGGTCTGAGTTAGACCTGGCTTTGAACCTCTGTCCCCTCCCCTGAATCTGAGCTGGCGGGGTGATGAAGTGCTCTGCAGATCAGAGTGACTGGAAGTGGCCATCATTCTTCCCCAGAAGGCACATGGCACACTGAGGTCCTGGATCTCTGCGGGCGCTGGGTCTGGGAGGTCTCGTGTGGTCAGCCCCTGGTGGATGAGGTGCTGACTGCCCAGCTGTGCCCTCTTCCCCAGGCGGACGTATGTGGGTGCCATGCCGGGAAAGATCATCCAGTGTCTGAAGAAGACCAAGACGGAGAACCCCCTGATCCTGATTGACGAGGTTTGTGCGGGCCCAGAAGGGCTGAGCTGTGGCTGGGCTTCCCTGAGGTCAGACGCGGTCCTTTGGGCCTTCCTAGCCCAGAGCTCCTGGCAGCCCCGACCAGGCAGACTCAGTTCAAAACAAAAGCCATGGTCCCTGAGTCACTGTGGGTGACCTCACTGCAACAAGGCCATCTCATGACACTGGCACCCCTCCTTTCCTGAGGGGCCCCATGTCTGCCCTCTGCCATACTGTGAGGACACCCCTCCTGTCCTTGCTCAGGGCTTTCCCACTTCTGGCTCCCCATGCTGGCGGGGTCTGGGTCCCCCTGGCCCGCCCCCCGCAGTGTCTGGTGAACAGGTGCAAGGAACAGGACAAGGTGCGACATCACTCACCTTCTCATGCCCCTACAGGTGGATAAGATTGGCCGGGGTTACCAGGGGGACCCCTCGTCAGCGCTACTTGAGTTGCTGGACCCTGAGCAGAACGCCAACTTCCTAGACCACTACCTGGATGTGCCCGTGGACTTATCCAAGGTGCGTGACCTGCCTGGGGGCTGACTGGGTCGGGAGAGGCGGGGGGCCAGTCCCTCAGCACCTCACCAGTGCATCCTCCAGGTGCTGTTCATCTGCACGGCCAACATCACCGAGACGATCCCGGAGCCACTGAGGGACCGGATGGAGATGATCAACGTGTCGGGCTACGTGGCCCAGGAGAAGCTCGCCATTGCAGAGGTGAGGCCAGGCCAGGCCCCCCGTCCATTCAAGCCTTAGGAAGGGGGTACTGCACTGCAACTCAGGCTCATGGAACGTCAGTGCCCACTGAGTGCTGGGCACTTAGAATTGGGGCTACAGTCCACGGTGACTCTGCGCTTGGAGCTCCCACTCCAGGAGGAGACGGAGGATGAATACGTGACCTTCTGTCGTGTAGGTACTGTGAGGTGTGACCAAAAAGAACATGAGGCCTGCTGTAAACTGTAATGTCACACTTCTGACACCAGTGCACGGTGCTTGGTCTCTGGCTGGGTGCCCTCCATTCCAGTGAGACGGGGGCATCCCAGTGTGAGCAGCACACCCTACAGCTTCAAGGCTCATGCCATAGAACCACCCCAGCTGCAGATGCCACTGGTCTCTCTCTCTCTGGCTATAAACCGAGGTTCTTATGCTCCCCTCCTCAGGTTTGGTAGTTTGCTAGAACAGCTCACAGAGTTCAGGAAAGCAGTTTAGTTGCTCTTTACTGGTTTAGTTTGAAGGGTACTCCTTGCAGACCGCCCAAAAACAGAGCCCCAGGGTGAGGCACGGAGGGAAGTCTTCTTTCCGTCGAGGTGTTTTCCTTCTGAAAGGGGTTTCTCCCCTTCGATGCCTTTGCAGCCTTGAGATGGGCACAGAGCCCCAGCCCTTGGGGCCCGGAGGCAGGGGGGGACTAGGAGCTCATAGATGAGGCGATGGCAGGCGTGCTGGGACTCCCCACCACATCTGTCCTCCATTCATGATGACTCACCTGGGTGGAGGACGGACCGATTCAGGTCTGGGCGGAGACTGCCTTCAAACCCCTGAAGGGATGACAGGACAGATATGAGGACTCCTGGAGCCTCTGGGGCCAACCCCAGTGTCATTCAGCTCTGTCCTCCATTTAGCGCTCAGGGCTGTCTGTCCAGTGACTGCCATCCATCCGGAGTTGTGTTGGGCAGTAGTTGGCTGCGGGCCCGATTGCTCCGTGTTTGCTCAGGGCAGCAGCCACATAACCTGACATGCATGCCCTTGGTCTGCACGTGGGGTGAGCCCAGGGATCAGGGAGGTTTTCCTGGAGGAGGCGGCATCTAAGATGACGTCTGAAGGGCGCACAGGAATTGGACCTGGGCAGAGGATGCAGCAGGAGCAGGGTTGGCTGCCTGGGGGTCTGTAGGTTGTCCAGATACTCTGCCACCATCCCTCCAAGCCTTGCTGGCTCCTCACCCATCAGGTGACATCCTTCAGCCTGCCCTGATACCCTGTGTACATTGGATGACACCAGCTTCCGCAGGGACCAGAGCTCTTTGAAGGCCCTGGGCCCATCTTGGTGCTGTCTTTACCAGCCAGGGATCTGTGGCTGGGTTGTGTGCCCTGGAGCCCACGGGTGGGGTGGGTCCCGGGAGGTTCCTGACAGAGCTGTCCTACCTGCCAGCGGTACCTGGTACCTCAGGCCCGCGCCCTGTGTGGCCTGGATGAGAGCAAGGCCAAGCTGTCTTCCGAAGTGCTGACCCTCCTCATCAAGCAGTACTGCCGGGAGAGTGGTGTGCGCAACCTGCAGAAGCAGGTGGAGAAGGTGAGCCCAGACGTGACTTAAGTGAGCCAGACATGGGGCAGATGCTGTCGGGTCCCAGTCATGTGAGGTCCCCAGGAGTCAGACTCCCAGACACACAAGCAGAAGGGTGGGTGCCAGTGGCTGGGGAGTTATTGTGTGATGGGAACCACGTTTCAGTTTCATAAGCTGAGGAATTTAGATCTAGAGGTGGACCGTGAGGGTGGCTGCACAAGAGTGTGAGCTGCATGCTTTGAAGGGGTTATGATGGTACATTTTTTATGTCATGTGCATTTTACACAGTTTAAAAATTAAAGCAGAGAGCAGACGGAGGTGGTGGTGGGATGAGGGTGGCGGGCGGGGGGCCTACGGCCAGGCCGCCCGTTACCCCTGCACCCACTGTAGGTCTTAAGGAAGTCCGCCTACAAGATTGTCAGTGGTGAGGCCGAGTCAGTGGAGGTGACACCCGAGAACCTGCAGGACTTTGTGGGGAAGCCAGTGTTCACTGTGGAGCGCATGTACGACGTGACACCGCCCGGCGTGGTCATGGGGCTGGCCTGGACCGCCATGGGTGAGTGCTACATGTGCCCTCCTTGGTCCTCTGGGAGGAGTCTGTAGCTAAGCCTTTAGCTCATTGCTCTGAACACCCCTTTGGCTGGCTGGTGAAACACTGAGGCCAAGGGAAGTGGGACTGTTGGAGAGGGGGGACCACAAGGTGGCAGGTGTACTCCATGAGCTGTGTGTAGGTGATGCTTTGACAGGCTTGGTGTGGGAGAGTCCCTCACAGCATGAGACCCAAGGACGCCACCCAGCAGGGGAAGGAAGGGGTTGGGGGAACTTCTGTGTGTATGTGACATTGCGCAGCCTGGGGGTTCAGGTTCTTACATACAGCCCAGAAGTGGTTCTGTCAGTGGCTGGCAGGCATTGGGTGGTTTTACGTGGTCTATAAAGGAAGTGGGCTGTGGATGGCAAAGTTTGCTTACTTGGGCTGCATTTAAAGCCATTGTGTCAGAATTTGTGTCTGGCGCTGGCAGGCTGTGTGGAGGTACATGACACAGGGCCAGGGCATAGTGGCCGTCTTGGGTTCCCACCTGTCTTTGGTTCCTTTAGGTTCACATTGACGTGTGAAGAATGAGAAAAGGTGCTAAGCTGAGGGTTGGGCAGTGAGGTTTGCAGAGCCCTGGCTGGGTGGCCGAGTTGGTTAGAGCGTCACCTTGATACACCAATGTTGCAGGTCTGAAACCCAGTGAGGGCACGTACAAGAGTCTACTAATGAATACACCAAACTGATGTTTCCTTCTGTCCCAATTCCTTAAGAGTTGCAGACAGAATGGAGGGGCACTCCCTGAGGTGGCCCAGCGTCGAGGGGAGGGGCTCTCCTGGGAGTCCAAGCTGTCCCGGGGCTCATGGGCCCTACACACTGCTGGTGTCTTCCAGGGGGCTCCACGCTGTTTGTTGAGACGTCCCCAAGGCGGCCGCGGGAGGACAGCAAGGCAGACAAGGACGGGAGCCTGGAGGTGACAGGCCAGCTGGGGGAGGTGATGAAGGAGAGTGCCCGCATCGCCTATACCTTCGCCAGGGCCTTCCTGATGCAGCAGGACCCCACCAACGAGTACCTGGTGACTTCACACATCCACCTGCACGTGCCAGAGGTGAGTCACCCTCCCCCACCACCGTGAGTGCGAACCACGCAAGGGCAGCCTTGCATCAGACCTGCTCACCCACTTGGTCTCCCCACCAGGGCGCCACCCCCAAGGACGGCCCCAGTGCTGGCTGCACCATCGTCACAGCCCTGCTCTCGCTGGCCATGGACAGGCCGGTGCGGCAGAACCTGGCCATGACAGGTGAGGTCTCCCTCACAGGCAAGATCCTGCCAGTGGGCGGCATCAAGGAGAAAACCATTGCGGTGAGTGCTGTGCACCCTCCACAACCTGCTTCTGCGTACAGTCGCATACACCGTGCAGTCACGTGACAGATAAGGCACCATTCACACCACAAACAAGGGTGATGGTCGACTTTAGAGCAGGCATGGGATTTGGACGCAGAGCTAGGTGGCCTGAACCCGTGTTGAACTGTTACCAGTGCCTCCCTCCACAATGGTTCTCAGTCCTTTGAAGACTTGGGAGATGTTCTAGGTCTTTCCATTGAAAGAGCCCCGATCTGAGGTCCTCAGTGGGGCTCTGCGGGCTCCTTGAGGGTAGAAGTGGGGTCTCCAGCTTCCTAATTGCCCACTTAGCCTGGCACTGAGATCCATGGGTACAGAAAATGCCAGAGGCTGGCCCCACAGGTGTTGTGTAGGTTGGGGGGCTCTGGTGGATGTAGGGAGCCTGTCTTCCCTGGGCAGGCCCCTCATCCCCTACATGTCCAGCTCCTATGGGAGCCCCACTGTCTTCTGAGCCTCCACTGCCCTTTGACTACTTGTACATCTGGGCAGGATGGTCAGTAAACTAGAAAAATTTTAAATGTTAGGTACATTTTTAAAATCATGTCTTATTTCAGCTCTCACTGCATTTTTAGATGCCAAACCTTAAAAGGTAAAGCAATAGATGCTGTGATCGAGTCGGACAAGGGGGCAGGGCAGAGCCACGCATGGTGGGCTGAGGGGGCAGAACTCTGTAGCAGCAGCCAGTGTGGTTTCCTTGGGCCTCAGTGCCCTCACCTGTGAGGGGAAGCCTGGCCCGGGGCCGCTGTGAACAGGGTCCTCACCAAGCCTGCTCCCTCTTGGAGCACAGTGGCTACTGCGCTTTCCCGGGCTGACCTATGGTCCCCTATACCCCAGGCTAAGCGCGCTGGAGTGACGTGCATCATCCTGCCAGCTGAAAACAAGAAGGACTTCTATGACCTCGCGGCTTTCATCACGGAAGGCCTGGAGGTCCACTTTGTGGACCACTACCGCCAGATCTTCGACATCGCCTTCCCTGAGGAGCAGGCAGAGGCCCTGGCTGTGGAGCGGTAATGGTGGCCCAGGCACTGCCGCTGCTTACAGGCTGGCCCACCCTGAGCTGAAACTGCACTGCAGGGGAAGGGCCCCAGGCAGTCAAGCCATCTGGAGGCTCAGCAATGGCGTGGAACCCAAGGACCTCAATTACGACTTAATCATGGAATCTGAAGCATATGAACTATTTAATAGCAATTAAAGACTATTTCTAGTACTGCCTGTCTGTTGCTTCTCTCTGTGCCTGCCACCATGCGCCAATACCACGGTCCTGGAGGAAGTCTGGGACAATGGACCAGATGCAAAATGCCACCACAGGAGCCCCAAATTTCAGAACAGATTTTATTACTGTGAGGGCATGGGGTTCAGTCCTTCTTGGCTGCTGCCTTCCTCATGGCTGCAAGGACGTTGCTTAGCTCCTCTCTCTTCCTCTTGGCACGGATGTGTGTCCCCACCTGCCAAGTAAGGAGGTCCATCAGCCTGGGCCCCCATTTCACCTGTGCTTCTCGCCCCCTGGGCACAGATGTATTTTCCCACCCACCAACTGCCCACCTACCCTTTTCTTGATGAACTTCAGGGCTCTCTTGTCTTTAGAGACTTTGAGCAGCTCCATGGCACGCCGCTCGTAGGGGGCAAAGCCACACACCTCTCGGATCATGTCCCGCACGAACTTGGTGTGCTTGGTGAGGCGCTGGGGGGTGAAGGGAGGCCATCAGGATGAAGAGCCCCAAGGCCAGACTCCTCAGGGTCACGCCTGGGCCTACAGCTGGAGGCTTTTGACTGTGTCCTGTGCAATGGAAGCAGGACTCCTCCCCATGCCCCCCCTGTCATGAACAAGGCACGTAATGCCTGGCCCTCTGCACTGGCTGTTCCCTGGGCCTGCAGTTCTTTCCCATCCGACTCAGGCTTCCACCCTGGTGTTGGGGCTACTTAATGAAGGTACCGTAACAAACCATAAATTCTTCACTGGGCAAGTCCTTGTGGGTAGTCACTATCTAGGCCTGTAACTCCTTCGGTGAAAGGTTTTTGAGCCAACCCTACCCACTGATCTTGTGCAAATAGCTTAATCTTTGAAATGCTTAGAAAGTGTGACCACCCTCGAGAGCACAGGTTATCTTAACTAGCCATGCCTTCTTCCTTAAGTTCCCTCCTTAATTAGAAACGCATAAAAGAAATGGCAACGTGTTCACCTCCGTAAAAATTTTTAGATCTTGCTTCCAGGCAACTGTCAGGTTGGCTCAAATAAACGTGAAAATTCTCTACAGGTTTGGACATTTTAAATAGAAGGAACCCATAAATCCTGACCGCCTAAAACTCAATCAGCTTTCCCCTCTGCGTTCCAACCTCGACCCAACTCCTGTTCTATTGGGCAAACTCCTACGCACGTAACCCAAACTCGGTCCACCTGCGCCAGCTTCCATCCCGCGGGCGGGACTATCCAGGTGGGCGTTCGCAGCTGAGACGAATTACAACATTTTACTCACGGCTCTGGCCACCCTGACACCCCCTTTCTTCCGCTCTGCCCACCACAGGGTTCCCCACTGTCCTCGGTAGCCTGGAGCCTTGGCCCTGGCCGTGCCCTCGCCTGAAAGATCCTTTCCACCTTCTTCCCAGAAGCCACCACGCTCGTGCTCCCCGAACTCACCCCGCGGCGACGGCTGTGCCTCGGCTTGGTCACGTTCTTTGTCACTTTGTGGCCCTTGTTGAGGCCCACGGCCATGGGGTACCGGAGAGCCATGGCTGCGGACAGGGGCGGGGAGAGGAGGTAGAGGTGAGCCCCGGCTCGGCCATCACCGCCCGGCACCCCCGCAATGGCTCGCTACACCCAGCCATCTCCCCGAGCAGCACTAAGGTTCCCAGGGTCCGGATGGCGGCGGATCCAGACCACTCCGGTACCAACTAACCTGCTGGTTCCTCAATGGGGATGCGGCGGAAGGGCAGACACCGCGCGGAACTCTGGGAATACCTATTCCTCGAGGGTTGTGCGGGCCAGAGAGGCATTAGCGCTTGAGAGCACCCTCTGTCGGTTGGAGGACTCACCGCGGTCTCCCTGAGCAAGAGCGTTTACCTCCGCGGACCCTAGGGAGGGGTCGGGAGTTGTGGGCGTGCCTGTGGCTGAGGTGCCTCCCTATTCCGTTGTGTGAAAGTTCGAGTCTCACCTCTGCTGGGTAAAATCCTACCTCAGCCACTAGCTGACGCCAGGGACTTCACCTCCCAATACCTGAATTTCTCCATTTATAAAGTGAGGACAATAACAGGGCATATTCCAAACCGTTTGAACAAGATGTAATGGTACCTGGCACAAAATTAAACTTCCATAAGTACTTTTTTATTTTTAAATTATTTGTGTGTGCGTGTGTGTGCACCATTCCCATAAGTACTCCAATACTGGGTCGATGCGCAGGGTGGACAGAGCAAGCTCCTATTCCATCTCCTAGCTCCAAAAATCCATTTAATATAATGTCCTCAGATAGAGGACATATCATATATTAAACTGGTAAGAACAGACACTACACTTGATTTTAGGCAAAAGGCCAAGAAATTATAAACTTAATTTTTTAAAAACGAATGTATTTTATATGAGGCCAAGTTCTGAATTAGGGCTGAGGAAAGTGATGCAGTATATTGCCCGCTGGTGGCATCTCATATAATTTGATTTAATTTTAGATGGTATAGAGATGAGAGGCATGATGGGAACAAAAAAAAGTTTTTTCTGTTTTTTATCTTTCAGTTCTAATGTTAAGTGTGTAGTACCTGATGCATGTTATCATTATTGTTGCACAAGCCATGTAATTTGTGCAGGAAATAAAGCCTTTGGTCCCCACTCAGTACCCTTTCTCTCTGACCTCCTAGGTGAGTCTGCCTCTCCCAGCCTATTTCTGCAACTGTGAAAAGGGGGTGAGAGTTCTAGTACGCAAATTCCCTCTTCCCGGTCTGCTGCCAGCAAATTGGAAGGACCAAGAAATTTGAACAATGGATGTGCAAAAGAAAAAGGATTTTTATTATGAAAAGGGAAGCTGGGTCCAACGCAGAACATGTTCTTTTCCTCCTCCCCCTCCTTGGACCCCACCACTGAGTAGATAGCTAGCTTTCTGGCTCTCCCTTGCCTGGGCACACAAGGGTTGGGTGATGCTCCCAGGTTGAGTGAATGGAAAGGACAAATCAGGTGGTTCCAGGTGGGAGACAGAGAAGGTTCCGAGGGTGGCTCAGCAGTTGGTGTGCCCTGTTTGAAGTGGCCAGGGCCTAGGGCTGACTTGCCACATCACTTCTCTGAGCCTTAGCTTCCTATCTGCAAAATGGAAGCAGTGATCACATCAACAATGACAACCAAGACTGAGGTAGCGCCTTCCCAGTCCCTGACAAGGTACTGGCACACAGTAGCTGCTCTCACACTGACAGATTTCATTGTTTTCAGGTGCTAGCAGTTTTTCCCGGTTTTTCCTTTTTGTCTGGATGACACTATCTTCATCTGTCACCACCCTCCCAGAGGTGTGTCTGTTTGTGTCCCGCCTTCAGGATGGCTGGATGAAGGGTCCCCCTCTGAGAAGTTGAACCGGCTCCACCTCTAGCTCAGACAGCAGCAGTGACAGTGACATTGAGCTCCTGGCGGATGAACCAGGCTTTTGGGCGAGGCAGCCAGGCCCGAAGCAGGCAGAGCACGTGGAAGCGCCATGGGTAGAAGACGCAGGAGGTGCGCGTGGCACTGCCGCGAATCACAGCCAGGGCTGCCTTGGGTCCCAGGGCCGACTTGGCCCTTGTGACACCCCTGTGGACAGGAGGACGGGGTGAGGACTGCAGTTGGGTAGCCCCCCACAACCCCTAGTTGGCGTCCCCGCCCTTACCTGAATCCCTCGGCAGCTGAGGCGCGATCCTGGAGGCCCAGGACGCACATGGTGATGGCCACGTTCACATCCTGCACGTCCAGCTCCCGCCGCAGGGAGCCGAAGAAACTGTCCAGTGCGAACTTGGCCGCTGAATAGGGGCTAGAGAAGGACGTGGGCACGCGGCCTGTGGGTGCAGGAGGGCAGTGGCTGAGCTGCCTTACCCTGCTTCCCTATCTTGAGGAAACCCTCCTGCCCTATCCAGGCTCTCCTGCATTAGGCCTGTGGCCTCCCTGCTACCCGCCCCACGTGCACGCACCGAGCAGCGAGGACACCACCACCAGGGAGCCCTTGCTGTCTGTCAGACTGGGCAGCGCCAACGAAGTCAGTTGCACGTAACTCAAGAAGTTCACCTGGAGGCGATGACTGCGAGTGACGCAACCAAGAAGGTGGGGGCAAGGGGCGGGACCTACAAACCTGGGGGCGGGTCTGGTTAGGGACTGGCAGGCCGGAGGACTGGGGCAGTGTCTTGGATGGAGGAGCTCAAGCCCAGGGGCGGAACTAAGGCGTAGGGAGGGTGGAGCCTAGAACCAGGAGGGGCGGGGTCTGGGGCAGAGGACCTAAGAGGAATGGGGAGAGGGTGGATGGGGGCAAGAGAGGGCTGGAGTACAGGGAGTACAGGCTGGTGTGAGGGGCCAAAGTCAAGAGAGGGTGAAACGTAGCTACTTTAGAAGTGGGACCTAGAGATAGGAGGGGCAGAGGACCTGCACGAGCCAGCTTGTCCCCTGGGCACTGAGGGCCCGTGTGCCTGCTGGAGCAGCACCAAGGTGGTTCAGCACGAGGTAGTCCAGCCCGCCTGTCCAGGAGAGGTTCATCAGCTAGGAGGTAGTCCTTGAGGCTCCGCCCCCTGAACCCCCACCCCAGTCCCACTCCTTAAACTCTCAAACTCTCCCCAGAGCATTGACCCGACCAGCTCCACCCTAGGTAGTGCCCCCTACCCCCTAGGTTAAAGAGACCTCGCCCTGCTCCCTGGATCCTGCTAGGCTTGTCCCTAATCCAAAGGGTCCCCTTGGATGAAATGAAGGTTTACCCCTAGTTATGCCTCAGAACCTTATAAATCTCCTCCCACGGACACTCGTTACTACCACACTCCCACACCTACTCTGGTCCTGCCCCTAAGGCCTAGGTCAAGGTCCTGGACTCCAGGCCCCGCCCCTCACCCAGCTTGTCCAGCGCAAACTGCACCACGCGCTCCGGCACCTCAGGGGAGGCCATGTCCGCAGCGATGTAGAAGACCTTGGGAGCGCCCAGCTTCCGGCAGTTCCCTACCACCTGGGGGGCCAGAGCTGCCCGTGGGCCCCTCCACCCCAGGTGGCTTCCCCCCTACTCTGAGCCTCTTGTTCCGTTCCCAAAGCTTTACCTCTAAGGTTGCAAACCGGCAGCCCGTGGACCAGAATATATTTGCTCAATTATCAACATTTAAAACTTAGGATTTCAAATAAACCTCAAGGTTTCTGGCCCCTCTTGAAATTCTGGAAGGTCTGTCTCTAAGAGCTGTACATTTCCTTGGAACATTCTCTTGCTAAGAAGTGTCTGTCCACCCACCATCCTTTTGAGTTTGAGAACCCTGACTATTGTCACAGGCTTTGGACACTACCAGCACTGCCATTTATTGAGAAACACTCCCTTCTTTATACTCTGTCTCTCTGCATTTACCCAATACCATAACCCACAAGGAGGCGCTTTTATTGTTTCCATTTTGCAAATGAGGAAATTAGGGCTCAGGGAGGTTAAGCAACTTGCTCAAATTCATACAGGAAGCCTGGATCTTTGCAGGGATGCAAACTCAGGCCCCATTTCCCACCCAATTCCTGCACCCAATATTAAACTTGAAATACGTGTCTCACCTTCTGCAGAAGAGCCTCGGTGTGGGCAGTGAGCACCAGGTGGGAGCCCAGACGGGCATAGTGATATGCCAGCTCCTCCCCAACGCCTGCACTGGCCCCTGTCAGCAGCACTCGAGCTCCCTGGAGGCTAGCTGGCAGTGAGCAGGGGTGGTCAGCCTAGGGGATGCACAGGACAGCTGGCCTGGTTCCTCCCTGTCCCACTCCAGGCACTCACCTGGGTCGAAGTTGTCAGCCCAGTAGTAGGTGAAGAACAGGGCTCCCAGCCCAGTGAGGAGCAGCACCTTCATGGCCCTTCTTGGGTCTGCGGTGAGAGAGGGGGTGGCCGGCACAGGCCTGGCCCGCAGCCACACCTGTTTCCCCAACTGCACCTTTGTTCAAAGCAGATCCTCCTGGCCCCTAGACCTGCCCCTCCCCTCCATCTCCCCAGCCACCACTTGGTCCAGGGCACCTGAACCACTGTACCAATCTTTGGAGCTTTCTCCCTCCAGGAAACACCAGGATCACATCTTACCTCCCCCTGCTGAAAATCCTCCTTGATTTATTTAGGACAAAACCTCACTCCTTGATGGCCAAAATGGTCCTCTTGCTCACTCTATGCTGTTCCTCAGAACCAGCCAGCCAGGCCTCGGGGCCTTTGCACTGGCTGTTACCTCTGCCCAAAATGCTCTCTGCAAATAAAATCCAATGGTTTGCTTTCACTTCTTTCCAGTCTCAGCACAAAAATTCCTTCCTTCCGGAGTGCTTCCCTGGCCTCTTTTTCTAAAGCACTTCCCTCCCTTCCTAGTCCCTCCCTCTTCCTTACCTCTAGAACTTTTATCTCTTTCTCAGCACTTAACATCACCTGAAATCACCTAGATGATTTGTTTCATGTTCACTGCCCCTCACTTCCCCTAGACTGGGAGGAAGGAAACAAAAACATCCATTTTTTTTCTTTTCTTTTTAAAATATTTTATTTATTTTTAGAGAGAGGGTAAGGCAGGGAGAAAGAGGGGGAGTAAAACATCAATGTGTGGTTGCCTCTCACATGCCCCCACTGGGGACCTGGCCTGCAACCCAGGCATATGTCCTGGCTGGGAATCGAACCGGCGACATGTTGGTTCGCAGGCCTGTGCTCAATCCACTGAGCTACACCAGCCAGGACCCAGATATTTTCCCCATTAGGTCTTCAGCTCCCCAAACCGTGCCAGGTGCTTGGTAGATACTAGATTGACACAAGAATGTGGCAGGCAAGAGCTGGGGGAGCCCAGAAAGATCACTCTGTCTGGAGATACCCAGGAGTAATCGGAAAGTCCCATATCCTGAGGGTTAAGATATGACTTTAGCTGTGGGAGGGATTCACTTGTTCCAGGGAGAAGGCAAAAGAGAGATGCAAGCTGAGTGCTTAATGTCTGGAGAGTCACGCGTCTCCCTCGAAAAGGGCAGAGGCCTATCACATATTTCTATCCTCCGGACTCAGTGAGACAAAAAGGAGAAGGGGACTTCTAGGACCCAGGAGGCTGAGAGGTGGTACGACAGGGGAGTCCCCATATCACCAATCTCTAGATCCAGCCCTATGTCCTTTGCTACCACAATAAAGTTCCAGCTGCCTTCTCCCAGGCTCCCACACCTTTTGACTCCCTTCCTCCCACTCTGTCCTATCTACGAAGCCAAAGGGATCTGTGTCGAAAGAAATCTGGCATGCCCCTTTCTGCTCTAAACCCTCCCAAGGGCTCGCCACTGCCCCAGATGGAAACCAAGCTCCTCACAGCCCACAAGGCCCACAGGGTCTGGCCTCTGCCCACCTGCCCATTCCCGTCTTCTTCAACTCCTGTCTATGCATCAGTTACCAGAAAAGTTAACTACTCGCCCTTACCCCAGCCACACCAGCCATTCTCTTAGCAGGGAACGCGCTCCCACCTCTTTCATTTCCAGAGAGAGCCCGTGAAGCCCCCCAGCTCAACCCTCTTTCCACCTCTGGCCTTGAACACGGCAGCCCCACAAGGGAAGGCGGAGTTGGATGAATGGATAGGTGGGTGAGTAGGTAGAAGGAAGAATGGATGGATGGAGCAGCCGGGCTGAGATGGGGAAGAAACAGGGAAAAGCAGATATTCGCAGAATCCACTGACCTCGCCTGGCCTCAGTTTTCCAGATAAAGGGGGAGTGTGACCCGCCCCGAGCTCCCTAACCACTCACTCACCCACTCGGGCCTCAGTTTCTCCCGCCGTCCGCCAGGGTTGGGGGTCCCTGCCTGGGAGCGACGGGCACAACAGTGGAGCCTACCTTCACCGCCGAAAAGGACAGGGACCCCGACCGCGCCCCCTTCTTTAGGGCCTGAGTCACGTGACTAAGAGCCTGCCACCCAGCGGAGAAGTCTCTGGCCGCTTCGACAGGGCGCGCGAGCGTTGCCGGGCAACGGCCTCCCGCCAGGCTCTTCTGCTAGCAGCGGAAGCCCTGGCTCCGCTCCTTGAAGGAAAAACAACCCACCCGTCAAACCCCGATCACGTGACTTAGACCCACCTCCCTCCAAGTACGCCCCTGCGTTGCCGTGACAACTGGCTTCTAGGCACAACTCTTCTTAGACGCGGGGGCAGGTGGATTCCCCGGGCTTCGACTTCTTCTTGGGTCACCCCCCCAGGACTCACTCTAGACGCCCGAGTCCTTTTCATTTACACCACCAAGGCCGCACTACATTTCCCTGGAGCCTTGGCGGCTAGGCGACCTGTCCCCGCCTCACCGGGCGGTGCCGACTACCTTTCTCAGACACCTTTGCGGCGGCTTGGCCCAAAAGGTTAATTACTCATCCCACCGTTCTTTTGTGGTGGGACCGCAGTCTCTGGCGTTTTTAAGCGGAGACAAGACTCCGACTCCCGGAGGCCTTTGCGGCTGACAAGGAGAAGTACACTTCCCAAGGGCCTCTGCGGCGCCGCGACCGGAAGCGGCAGCCGAGCCGAGTGTCCTTGCGCGCCGAATAGAGAGACTATGGTTTCCCGAGTGTGGTCGCTGATGAGGTACGTGTGGCTGGCGGGCGTGCCCTGAGCCCCCAGAAAGTCCCCCTCCTGCGGACACCGTCTTTTAGTTTGCTCACGACCTGCTCTTCGTTTCCCGTAGTGTTAGTTGTCCTATGGTCCACAAGGGGAAACTGAGTTTCAAGCGGAGAGGTGATCCCCGAGGTCACGCGAGCTTTTTGCCTTCCGGCGGTCGGAATACGAGATCTCTTCGAGCCTCAGTTGCATTCTCTGTAAAGTGGGAGTGCCGCAGGCCATTTATTGGGGTTGGTGAATGCGCGCCCAGAGCAACGTAGGACATTTAGGAAGCGACCAGACGCACTTAGAAAACCCTCGCGGTTTGCTCGCGGAGGGTCCCTCCCCGGCTCTACGTTGTTCCCTGCTTTCTGAGGAATCACACTAGTGACCCACTGTCATTCTGCGGTCCTCAGTTCCCCAGTTGAATGGGGCGGAGTACTCCTGCTTTGCGCACTGTAAATGGAGTGCTCTGCCTAGTAGGGGTCAGGCATGCCTCCGGGCTGGCAAGGTGCTCTTCCATTCCCCTGTTAGCCGCCTGTCTTCAGCTGTGCCACTCTTTGAATTGTGGGGCTCCCTGGGGGGAGGTCTCACTCCTCCTCCCATGAGCCTAGGGCCCTGAGGGTGGCCAGCAGTGTCTCCTGAGCTGCTGCCATTCCTTTTCCTGCATACAGGTTTCTCATCAAGGGGAGTGTGGCTGGGGGAGTGGTCTACCTGGTGTATGACCAGGAGCTGCTGGGGCCCGGCAGCAAGAGCCAGGCGGTCCTTCAGAAGGCGGAGGAGGTGGTCCCCCCTGCCATGTACCAGTTCAGCCAGTACGTGTGTGAGCAGACAGGCCTGAAGATACCCCAGGTACCCACCCCATGCTGGGAGTGAGGCTGCGGCTTGGTGGGAGCCAACTTTGGGGAGGCTTTCAGTCCCTGGTCCCTCCAGCTCTGCTTGGTGTCCTCCACACTGGGGCATGTGCTGGTCTCCCTGCCTCTGGAAGGGGTTGGGGCTGCCAGGGTGTTCCCCTTTCACCAGCTCCCCCTTCTTCCCTGTCTCTTCCCAGCTCCCAGCCCCTCCAAAGTTTAACTTTCACATTCGTGAGTCCTGGAATTCAGGTAGGCCTGGTCCCTCGGCTTGGGGGGTGGCTCCGGGTCCCCCAGTCTAGCATCCCCAATCCTGCTTCCTGGCCACACCCATCCTTCGCTCCTCTTGCGCTGTGTGTGCCTGTGCCGAGTCTAAAAGAGAAGGGGTGGAGGTTCCAGGGAAGTGGGAGCAAGATGGAAGCTCTCATTGTGAGAGTTTGGGTCACATGTGAACACATCCGAGTCAGGTGGCCTCAGACAAGGTGAAGCCCTGCCCCTCCTCTGCCTCAGTTTCCCTGTGTGGAGTTGACAGAGCTGGAAGTGGCAGCTCTAAAAGAATGGCCAATTTGCGTGTCCCTGGGGGTTGGACTACACCCCTTAGCTCTAGGTGGGGAGCCTCACCAGATACTGGGCCCTCCCTCCCTCCCCACAGGCGTTATTACCATGATGTCGGCCTTGTCGGTGGCCCCTTCCAAGGCCTGTGAATACACCAAGGATGGCTGGGAATACCTGAAGGAGCGAATCAAGTAGCCTGTCAGAGGAGGCTGCCTTCCCTGTCAGGAACAGGGGCAGGGGTGCCCTGGACCTCAGGCCTCC
Source organism: Trachops cirrhosus (assembly GCA_028533065.1). Classification (NCBI taxonomy): domain Eukaryota; kingdom Metazoa; phylum Chordata; class Mammalia; order Chiroptera; family Phyllostomidae; genus Trachops; species Trachops cirrhosus. The sequence goes on along the minus strand of CM052545.1, from coordinate 38,217,332 downwards.
AGAGTGGGACCCCACTCCAAGGCAGCTCATGGCCTAACTGGCCCAATAAAGGACTTCGGAAGTGTTCCCTGACCCATGTGCTGGCCCCAGGGACATGGGGTGGCCCGGCTGGCTCTCAGAGCATGTGGGCCTGGGCTTCTGGCTCCTGGGGGTTCCGTAGGGCCTGATAGTGGCTCACATTTTTTCTGTCTGGCTCCTGTCAGCTGGGGCCCTCACTCCATATGGGAAGTGGGAGCAGACAGTTGGGAGTGCTCCAGGCCCTGGGAAAGGGTGGAGAAAGTGCCGAAGGCCAGCCTGGGTGGGGAGTTGGGGGTCTTGGAGGGCTGAACCCAGGGTAGAGCAGTCGGGAGCCAGGGCTCAGTGAGATGGGAAAAATTTCTCCTGTGCCGTCTACACATCCAACTTCACCTGGTCTCCCTTCTCATTCCACCTGCCTCCAAAATCTGGTATTCCTGGGGAGCACAGGACTGGAGGTTGTTGCCATGTGGGGATCTGTCTAGCCCACAAAGGCCATGTGCTCCCGACTTCATCTTCCGAAGGTTCTCTGCTCCCTTCAGAAGCCTTCCCTGACACCCCTATCCCATTACTGGATCAGCTGCCTACTGACCTGAATGTGTGTGCTGCCCCATTGGGATGGAGCCTTGAGAGGGTGGGCTGACTCTAGGTGCTCCAAGCCTCCCCATTGTTGAGGAAATCCCACTGTTGTGGTGCTAGAAGGAAACCTGCGCCCCAGTCAGCAAGGGTGGGAGGTGGGCGTAGTTCAGAGCCAGAGCCTGGCCCAGGAGGCTGCCCTGGGAGCAAGGAGCAGACCCCAGCATGGTGCTCCAGGCCAGCATGGAATCCTGTTCCCAAGAGTTCTGGGCTGTGCGTCCCTCAGTTTAGGGGATAGAGCTCACTCAGGCCCATGGTAACAGGTGTTCACATGTAAGGTAAGCAGAGACCAGAGACCAGGGCATTTCCCAGAGAAGCTGGCGAGCGTCCATCCACCTGGTGACAAATAGGGAAGGGTGTGGCTGAGGATAGGTGGCCTGGCGTAGGGTGTTTGGGGAGGGAGAGCCCACGTGACCTGTGCCACCACGGTCTCCAGGATGAGCAAGGCCAGGGAGTGTCCTTGATTCTTGGTGCTGCCCAAGAAGGAGCTGGAGCTAGTGCTGCTGCCTGCTATCTCTTAGGCCAGGACTGTGGCCTGGGTTCAGGCCCTGCTCAGCCTGGCTCTCCACCCACTGAGCCCCTTCCAGCAGCCCCATGTGCCCATTTTACAGGTGGAGACACTTGCATGGCCAGGTTTAAAGCCCACTGTCCACCAGGAACCCAGGTGGTTAATCTTAAACCCTACCTGGGACACAGGATTTTCATTTGCCTCGCCCCCATGGGCCTGATCTCAGGCCTTTACATATCGGAGGGATTTGTACTCTGTCTGGGCCATGTGCTCCACCAGGCTCCCTGAGTGCTAGTGACCCTCCTGTTATCATCACCATTTTATGGAGTGAGGAGACACCTGCCAGGACCACCCCACCAGGCTCTTGAATAGTGTTAAAGGCCCATTGTTGGTCTCGCAAACCTGCAGGAAAGGAAACCAGCCTTTGTAGATCTGTGAGGGGCTGGCTGTCCGGGGACATTTTCATTCCTCCGGTCCCCTCAGCTCCAAGAGGCTGAGTCCTGCAGCCCTCTGAACTTGGCCTCCTGTGTGTGGGGGTGGGGTGGGGTGGGGTGGGTATGGGGGCATCCCCTCAAACTGCACCCAAGCCCTGGTCTCTGGTCCCTGGGATTGAGTCACTGCCCACAGGCTGGGCCCAGGGTCAGCCTCTATTCCTGACTCCCTGTGACTGCTCTCCAAACCGTCTGTATGGACCCAGCCACCAGCCTAGAGATCAGAATGCCACTCCTTTTTTTTTTTTTTTTTTTTAAGATTTTATTTATTTATCTTTAGAGGGGAAGGGAAAGAGAGAGGGAGAGAAATATCAATGTATGGTTGCTTCCTGTGCATTCCCTGCTGGGAACTGGCCTGCAACGCAGGCATGTGCCCTGACTGGGAATCGAACCGAGATCTCTTGGTTCACAGGCCCATGCTTAATCCACTAAGCTACACCAGCCAGCGCCAGAATGGCACTCTTGACCGAACCTCCATCGCCTCACTTGGTCATGCCCCCACTGGTATCGCCAGTGCCAAGAGTACCTCCCTGGTCTCCCCACCTCCAGGTTGGCTCCCACCAATGTTTTCCAAAGTCCAAGTCTGATCATGTCACTACTCTGCTCAGAAACCTGTGGCTCCCCACTGCTTTCCCTCTGAGCCCGGATTCCTCAGAGGGGCCCTCCTCTTATTCCCCTAGGTCCCTCAGAGATGTTCTGGTTGGCCCTCAGTTCCCAAAACAGCTGGTTTTCACCACCAGCCTTTTGCCTACAACTCATAAACCCCTACTAGTCCTCCTGGCTGACTCCTGCCCACAGCATAGACGCTGCTTCCCCTGACCCTTTCCTGCTACCCCCAGGAGGAGTTATGTGTCCACCCTGGGCCTCCTTGGCACCCACCACCTCAGGGCAGGGCTTCCTCACCTCAGCATTGCTGGCATTCGAGACCATGCAAATCTTTGGCAGGGGACACCCTAGCCCCTGTAGACATTGAGTAGCATCCCTGCCTCCATCCCAAAGGCCAGTAGCACCCCATTATTCCCCAGACATGACAAGCACATGTCTCCCAAGTGCTGCCAGATGTCTCCTGGGGACAGAATCACCCTAGCTGAGAACTGCCTTGGGTGTCGGTAGGAATACCCTGCGGCTGTGGCACAGATGAGTAAAGGTTTAGTGTCCTCTTTAAACATAAATTGCTTCTCACAGTTCTGGAGGTCAGGAGCCCAACACAGGTCTCACTGGGCTGAAGTTCAGGTCAGCAGGCCTGGCTTCTGCCAGAGGCTCCAGGGAAGAATGTTACCTGGTCTTTTCCAGCTTCTAGAGGGTGCTGCATTCTTTGGCCCGTGAGCCCTTCCTCCATCATCACAGCCAGTCCCATCTGCCACTAGAGTTCATGTTGCTCGCCCCTGCCCTGGTGGGACTGTGCTAGATTGATGAGGAGGGATGGGGAGTGCTGCTGAACCAGAGTTGACTGAGAGCCCCCCAAGGATTGCCAGACGCTGGTCATTTGTGCTGTCCACCTCAGGGTTACATGGGCTGCAGCAGCCTGGGCTCTTTCCATAGGTGGCTCAGGGCCAAGCCAGCTTTCATTAAATCTAAGAGTACAAGGCAATACATCCGAACAGACAAGCTATGTGTTTCCTTTTGTGGCCGTTAACAGTTATGGTCAGCAGGGATCCTAGGTGGACTAGACCTTGGGAGCTGTTTTGCGGCTTTCAGAGAATTAGGATATTTGTATAGCTGGGGCAGTGTGGGGCAGGGACGAGATGGGGGATACAGCCTACAATGGCACCTCTTGAAGCAACCTAGTAGCCCCATTTTACCGGTGAGCAAATGGAGGCTGGTAGAACTGCAGGAACTTGCCCCAGGGCAGGATGTAAAGTTAGAACTTGGCCCCAGACTCTTGATCCACTTTCACAGATCTGGGGGTTGGCCTCTGGCAGAAGGAACACAGCTGGTCCCAGTTGGCTGAGGGGATGGGACATGTCCCTTTAAGGCTGAGGCTGGGAGAGAACTGCCAGGACGCAAACCCCTGGATTCCAGGCACTTGTCATCACTGAACACACCTGCAGTACACTGTCCTGGAGACTCTGCTTTCACACTAGGGCCCCTGCCCCTCCCCCAGCAGTTCAGCACTTCCTGGTGTTCAACAGCTTGCCTTCCCTCAGCTCCCCACTTTGCTGTTAACTTGTCCTCACCCCATTCACGTGCAGTCCCTGGAGGAGGTAGATCCATAGGGACAAAACTAGATGGTGGGCCCTGGCTGGTGTAGCTCTGGGTTGCGGGCCAGGTCCCCAGTACAGGGTGTGCGAGAGGCAAGCACACACTGTTTCTCTCCCTCTCTCCCACCCTTTCCCTCCCTAAAAATACAATCTTAAAAAAGAAAAAGAAGGTAAACAGTGGGTTTCAGGAACTGGGAGACGGTTATGAGGTGCTGGTGATGAATGATCCTGCTTGGGAAAATAAATTCTGGATATTGATGATGGTTGTATGGCAGTGTAAATTAAATGCCACTGAACTGTGCATGTAAACATGACAGTTAACATAGTAAGCTTCATGTATGTATGTTTTACCACACGCAAAATAGTAGCCTGTTCAGTAAGGGCTATAAGACTGCTGGAAGCCCCAAGTCCCTTGAAGTTGCCCCATTCAGCCCTCCTTCCCTGAAGGAAAGGCTGTGGCTCAGCAATGCTGAGTATAATTTCGTTTTACTTAAAAGAGGCGGAAATAAAGAGATGATGCTTTAAATAAAGGGTATGTGAACAGAAACACATTTATTACAAAAAACAAAAAACATTCACATTGTATTGAGCTACAATATGGCAGCAGATAAAAAAAAATTTATTGTACACGGTTTAAGATAACTTGCTAACAGAACATACTCTGGTTGCCACGTGATGGAACACAGGATTCCAAGCACTTAGTAGCGGCGAGTAAAGCGGGCATCGTTGGGTCGGCTGCCCCGGTTCTGGCCACCAAATCCGCCTTGCATTCCACCACGTGGGATCACATGGCCCCGTGAAGCCCCCCCTGGGGTAAAGCTGCCGCGCCTGGAACAAATGCAGATGCTCATGTTCGCTAACCCTATTCAGTGAGATCTGCTGGGTGCTACTGAGACTCAAGTTCTTTGGGACTCTTCCCTCTTGAGTAGCAGCACCAGGGCACAGACCCACACCGTTTTAGGAGCAGTGTTAAGTGGGAGACTTGGTTGCTTTAACCTTCCCCAAAGCAAGCCAATGTACAAAGAAGAGACTGGTAAGGAGAGAGAGAGAGAACACCTTACCCTGACATCCCTCCCCGGTTCATCATGTGACCTGGCCCAGAGTGACCAGACATGCTTCTCTCACCACCTAGAAAACAGAGAGACTTTTTACATGGTGCCTCCAAGCACAGGATGTAGTTTAGAGGACAATGACACAGGGTTCAGGCAAGCCCAGTCCCTTTCTCCAGCTGTCCAGTCAATCCAGAACTTGCAGGTTCCCAGTGAATATATAAGCACAAGAACCACACAGGGCTGTCCTAAGTCACAGCGGGGAGGAGTTACCAACAGCCACAGCACTCTTCTGCATCAACCCTTAGACTACCCCCAGTCCAATCTAAGGGGCATCTTCTCTGCCTGGCCCTGGGGAGGGAGAGCAGAGAAAGCTGCTCCTGCCTTTGGAGTAGGAAACAATCAGTGACTTGAACAAAGAGCATGTGCAGCTTGAGCTTTCCAGTTGCTTCTCCACATAGATGTGCCCCCAAGAGCCAGTCCTTACCTTGCCACCTCTTGTGGTCCCTGTCTATCATGCCTCCATCAGCAGCGCCCTGCCATGCACGGTCATCCTCTATTCTTCGGCCATGGTCCCCCCAGTCACGTCTGCCCCTTGGAAAAAGACATCTCTGATTTGGATTGCCCCCATCTCTGCCTCTCAGAATTGTGACAGGAGCGGGTTCTGGAGAGTGGGCTTAGCATTTTGTGCTCCCAGCTCCCATTCAGTTCAGGCAGTGGGGATTTCATGAAACAGGACTGACTCTGGCCCCATGCTACTCAAAAAGCTCCAACGTGGCCAGAGCCATGGTCAGTGCACTGAGTCACAGGGCCAATGCTCATTGTATCCCTGAGGCTGTGGGTCCTTCACTTGTCGGCTATATATGAGGCCCACGAGGGCACTGTGGAATGTAAGACACAAACCTGGGTGGAGGTGGCAGCCCCCGGACCTCGCTCATCCTCTTGTCAGAGCCGTATCCACCCCAGCCGTCACGGGAGTCCCGCCCATGGCGCTCTGGTCCTCCATGGCGTTCAGGGTAATGCTGGGTATTAAAAAGCCAGAATAAGATGGCCTTAGAATTAACCCTTCATCCTAACATTTTCGGGGCAACAAGGTAATCAAGACAACTCAGAAGCACTTGCAGTCCCAAGATGGTGCTGCCACATACACCACTTCAGCTCCCATGAACACAGGTGCATCCCTAAAGTCTGCTTGTGAGGAAAAGGTGCTCAAAAGGTAAGAAAAGGAGAAGGAAATTTAGGACTGAGATTCACCCTAATCAGAAGGCAGGAAATTGAGGGACTGAAGTCTGCTGGAAACCTAGCAAATGCTCCACATCAAGAATGGGTCTCTGTTCTCAATATAATATACACCCCCACAGAGCCACCAGAGAAGGACCACGTGGGACCGTTTAACATAACTCATTTCTGGGCCTGGCATCATGACTCTGCTTTGCTGGGGATACAGGGCACCTGTATGACAGACCTAGGAGCTGCCACCCCTTGGCTGATGCCACCCGTGCCATTGACCAGGCACCATCACTGTGTCAAGTGCTGGGCTGGCACAGCCTCCAAAGTGTTTGGCCCTGTTCTACATGCTTTGTGAGGGAGAGATAACAGAAGAGGCCCCTGTCTGCTAAAAAAATGTCCAAGGCTGACTTTTAGGGACCTGGGGTAGGTGGCTTTCGTCCTATGGTTTGCTATTCTACAAACCTGACCCGTGACCTTGGGGGCTTTTGCCCTGAGACCATATTTGAAGCAGGAAGGACCTAGGAGGGATCCCTGGTCATGAAGCCCCTTGGATGCTTGCTCCAGCAGCTCAGCCAGTGCCTGCAGCCACATTTACCTACCCCTTAAGCCGGGAAGCCCCCCAAGGCCAGGTGGTTATGCCCTTACATGAAGCTCTAGCATTTAATACGGGGAAGCATGGAAATTCAACTTAGTAAGACCTGGCCCTTTAAAGCCCATTTCCATCTCTCCCTGGTATTTTAAAGTGTAACCAACACATTCTTCTGTCAAACCAACCAGCCCATGTAATTAGACCCTGCAGATCCGTGCTATTTTTCCTTTTTGTCAGATGTCACCATGTGGCTGTCTGGGGCAGCAACAGGATCTTTTTATATGACTGTATTTAAGAAAACGCCAACAACGAACATTTGTTGTTTTGTACTGTCTGACCATCAGATGAAAAGCTACTAGTAATGATAAGAGCTACGTGTGAGGAACTGGGGAAATACTTTCTGTGGACATGTATGTTGTCTCATTTACTCAAGCACCTATGTCTTAAAATAATTACCCTGATTTTATGGCTGGAGAAACAGGTTCGGCAGAAGCAGTGGCACCAGAATGGACCCTCGTTCTGATTCTGGAGCCTGGACAGTTTAACCTTGTGCCCAACTTCCCCACAAAAGAAAAACCAGAAGACTGGGTCTAGATTTAGCTACATGTGAGATTTATCTCCAGGAGTGGAGATAAAGGATTATAGAATTACTCCTGAGGTGGCAGAGGACACTCCTCGATACAGGGCATTCTTAGAAACCGAGTTAGGAGGTCGGGACCAAACACTCTCTGCTGCAGTCAGGGAAAAGACAAACTCACAGGGCACTGATTCTGCCAAACAATACCCTGACTACAACCTGCCTGCAATGCCCTCAGTTTTCCACGTAAACCTACTTGAGTGGAGACTCCTTGGGGAAGTTCTCAATCCATATGTAAGACAGGTAAAAGGAGAACATTGAGCTTTTTTTCTATGTGTTAATTCTGCAAAAAAAACTCCAGCTGCTATCTGAGGCTCAGCTAGGTGGGCTGACCACTGACCACAGGTACACTCAGACTCCATAACATGGAAGTGTGGCATCTGTCAGCTGTGTGGCCACCATAAAGTACATTCCAACAGAGCCCGTAAGATTCACCCAAGGCTCTCTAGCACTTTACTACCAGTGCATTTAGTTATTAAGGCAAAAAGAACATCAAGCAGGTCAAGGCCAAAAAGGGTTTCAGAAAACCCGCTTCGATTTCTAGCCAAGACCAAGCACAAATCATTCAAAGTGTCATTCCACAGGCACTGAAGGGCCGCCCTTCTCCTTTAATTATTCTTCCACTAATGCAACTGGAAGGAAAAAGGCGGTGCGTGGAAGGAAAAAGGTGGTGTGTAGAAGGAAAAAGCAATCAACTTGATGGGAAAACTGCCTACAATCCTAGCTTCTGACTTACCTGTCCTTCTCTTTCTCCCATCATTGACCTTGAACCTTCTCTCCTGAAAGAGATAATTGGAAAGAAACCATGAGGAGAGAAAGGATAGAGTGGTTAAACCCACAAATGGACAACACCTCCCAAATTGAGCCCAGTATTACTACTACTATAACACACACGCGCACGATTCAAGTGGATTACAGAACATAAAATGGCCAACCTCATATCCTTGTTATTGACAATGACCCAGGACAAATACCATTTGTATTACATGGGCAGGGTCATGGGGGACAGTCGGCTGACCTGTCTACTGAGTGGTCGGGGTAGCGGCCCCGGTCCCTGTGGTCAAAGTCATGGAAGCGGTCCTGGCGACTGAAGTCAGAATGGTAGCGCTCATCCAGGGCGGCTCGCTTGGCTTCTGGCCAATAGGCATCATCTCGTCTGGATGGGACAGCAAGCAAGAGCTGAATGCATTCTCTCCCTCCAAATCAATCACCTTGTGGGTGCTGATGAACTGCACCCTGAGACTGTCCCTGGCACGTCCACTTCAGCGAACAAGAGTTAACTTCATCAACATTTTTTGCTGCACAAGCTGAGAGAGGCTGGAGGGGTGACAAGATCTGACTGAATGACTCCATTCTATTCTGCCCAATACACCCGCTTGCCCCACACATAGGTGCTTTGGTTTGCTTAGTAAGAGGTGATTAGTGAAGTGGGCAGGTGGGCGCACATACGTGTCTGCAGAGCGGCCACAACGAGGGTTGGCCTCAATCTATCAAGACAGCAAGAGGTGTTATCACAGCTCTGTAGTGCACTTCTGTCTCTTCCACCCCGACAATGACTTGACCCAGCAAAGACATCCAGTGGGGAGAACTTTTAGAAACACTTGAAATGTACTGTTTTAAAACATTTATGAGCAGAACAGACTCTCAGCATCAGCATTTAGCACAAAAGCACAAAAAGTCCTGAGACAGCCTAAATGCCTCTTACAGAATTCACATTTTATGTCATACAGAGACCTCTTTTAGCCCAAGCTGTAGAAAGAAGATAAAAACAAAACACAGTTTTCCCAAATTGCAATGCACTTAGAAACACCTGGATAGGATAACTGCTGGGATTAGTACTCAAGGTTCCTAACAGCAGGGATCAAATTTAGACCTCTTGTCACTAATGGTGTGCAATTAGTGTTCACATGTCACATCACTATGTCTGGGGAACCCTGACCAGCTGTGGCTCAATGGGTTGGGCATCATCCCACAAAGTAAAAGGTCACTGGTTCAATTCCTGGTCAGGGTGGTCAGGACACATGCCTGGGTTGTGGGCCAGGTCCCTGGTTGGCGGCGTGTAAGAGGCAACCAAGTGATGTTTCCCCTCTCTTTCTCCCTCCCTTCCCTTCTAAGAAAGTAAATAAAATCTTAAAAAATATATATCTGCAGTATCAAAGTTAAATTTTATTACTGGAATAAGCAAAGTTTGGTCTGGTTGCCCAAACTCCCACCTCAGAGCATCTATTCTGGGACTGGAACATAGTGACTTCAGTAGCATTTTACCCACATTTCGCCACTGACCTCAGAGCACTGCAGATTCCCCAGCCAAGGACATGGAACCCCAGGACATGGAACTGGGCTGTAGCAAGTACTTGTGCTTGCTTTTATTTAATTTTTTAAAGATTTTATTTATTTTAGACAGAGGAAAAGGGAGGGAGAGAGGGAGAGAAACATCAACGTGTGGTTGCCTTGCATGTGCCCCCTACTGGGAACAGTGACCCTTTGGTTCACAGACCCGTGCTCAATCCACTGAGCCACACCAGACAGGACTGGTGCTTCCTTTTAAATAATCTCAAGTTAACATAATTTTGGGAGCCATAATAAAATTCTAAATGCCATGGGCTACTTAAGGGTGGTCAGTGGGAGTAGCTGGGCTTACCGGCCATCCACATCATAGGGCCTCCGCACAGCAGGCCGCCTCTCCTGCTCATAGCGCAACTCCTGCTGGCGCCGCAGCTCCTCGCGCTCACGGTGGATGCGCTCTTGCTCCTTCCTGCGCTCGTGTTCCACATGCATGCGCTCGCGCTCCAGCCTCTCCCTCTCCATGCGCTCCCGCTCCAGGCGGTGCCGATGGAAGGCCAACCTCTTACGAGCGAATTCCAGTTGCTCCCACTCCTCCTGCTCCCACAGTGCCTGCATGCGCTGTTCCCGCTCACTGCGCTCACGCAACCTGTGGGTGGAAAGCAGCAGCTGCAGGGGCCCACCGGCCACAGTGCTGGCAGCATCACCCAGTAAGGAAAGCTTTACAAATGCAGAGCAGTAGCTCCCACAGGAAGTGCGAACCAAGCATGGGACACTGCAGAAATGCAGCTTGCAGTGCCGGGCCTCAACTTGCAGGACTACTTTTCTAGTGGGGAGAATGAAGAAGGGCCCAGTGCCTCTGAAACAGCAGCAAGAGCACAGAAATGCCAGCACAGGTTCTGCTTCCAGCTGAGTCTGAGACCAACTAGCTAACAGCAAAGTGGTGTGTGTGTGGTGGGCTATAATATGAACTGAGATCTTTCTGGCATTCAACATCTGATTCTGTAAAGTACCCATTAAAAATAAGAAACAGGACACGTTTCATAGTAAGTCTGAATTAAAACCACTGCTCTCTAAATCATGTACTTTAATTAGTCACAGTGAAACTGAGGTAGTGTACTAGAATCAAAATCTCCCCCCTCCCCCCCATGGCTTCTGGAGCAAGCTGGTGTGTTTTGTTAACTAGCTCTACTGCACCAGGAAACATCCCATCTACTGCCACCATTCCCTTCCATCATCTTCAGGAAGAGATAAACCTACTTGAATGAGAGAATCATTTGTAAAAGTCTTAGGTTGAAAGTCACAGCACAGCAAGTCTATGAAACGAAAGCAAAGGGGCAAACAGGCTTGAAGCAGTTCTCCGCCCATTAGGGGGCTTTGAAATACAGCCCTGCCTGGCCTCCCTGTACATAACTATAAAACCACCAGTTCCTACACCCTGACTCACCTGCGGGACTCCGAGTCTCTCGACTTCCGAGGCTCTCTGACTTTATCAAAGGACACAACAGACCTCTTTTCTCTGCTGGCTGATTTGCGATCCTGGCTCTTAGAAACCTGGTTCAAAAAGCATTCATTTATTAATGCCATGGAGCAAGATCTCAAATGCTCCTAAAGGAAAACTTTCAAGCTTTCTCAGTTTTTTTAAGTTCAATATACCTACATTTTGAAAAGGTAGATAACCTTTCGCAAATTAAGCTTAAGAATTCCCTAAAACATACTAAGAAATATAAATGGAAGAAATTTCAATTGATAAAACTGCTAAATACCCTAGTTAAGAGTAAAAACACTCACTCTCTCTTTGGATCCTGATGTTTTGACACTAATAACAGGCACACCTTTAGATTTATCCATTACTACAGTCCGCTCAGTTCCTCGACTTCCTACAAGAAGAAAAGGCGTTAGTGTAACGTAAGAACCAAGAAAACATCCAAATAAGGAAAAAAATACTCAACTCTATGGAAAATAAATGTAGTCTGTGTTGCCAACTGATCACAGCAGACCAACAAACCACACCCATCAGGGGCATAGCACAAGGGGAGCTCTTCCACATTGGTCAGCAGGGTACCTGATTTTGTGGTTCGAGATCTCTCTGAGGGGCCCGGTTTCTGATCATCTTGATCTTTACTCTTTTCTCCACTTCCATCTTCTCCCTTTTTAGCATCATCTTTTCTGTCAGCTTTATCTTCCCTTTTAAGGTTTGCGGATCTAAGTAAGACCCCAGAACACAGAAGTATGTTAGTTCAGATATTCAGATAAAACAAAGCAGTTGCCGGATTCTTGCAATGAGCACCAAGTGCCACTGAGAAGGATGCCTCAGGTGGCACACACAGGACAACAAAGAACAAGGAGCCCATTCTGTTTTCTCCAAGTGCCCCTCGATTAAGGAAATCCTCTCCAATGACTGGTGTTGGAACTTCCTTCCAACAAATAGGAAAAATAAAGAAGGCCACAGGCCTCGTGCTCTTCCCTATCTGCAAAGAACCTGACAGATGTGAAATAAAGAAATGGATCGTCTTGGCCACGATTCCCTCGGGGAAGAGGAATACCTGTCACTGGTGCTGGACTTCTCTTTTTTCCCTTCCCCCTCTCTTTTGTCAGAGGTTTTCTTCCCAGCAGGTTCATTTTTCGCCTGAAAAATAGAATCAAGGGGAAGTATTACCTTATTGTTTCCTCCCATGGTCACAGCCCTGGAAGAAAATGGCCCCTTACCTTTTCCACTGAGATCATTTTCCCATGGAGTTCTGTCTTGTGCAGGTGGTTAATGCATTTTGTGGCCTCCTCTGCTGTGGACATTGTCACAAAGCCATAGCAACGGGCTCCAGGACTCCGAGCATTTGTCACAACCTTAGCCCCCACCACCTCAAAGGAAAGCAGAGAAATGTCTCAGACATGAAGCCCCCAACACCCACCATTCAAAACAGGTTATTACAGTTCATGCTGCTATCCTCTGATCCACCCCAAGTCCTGGCTCCCACCCTGGAATGAGGACCCTTGGGGAAACCTTGTCATGAGGTGCCTGAAAAGAGGAAGATGACTGGAGGAGGATAATGCTATTGTCTTGAAGCTACTACTCCAAGGGCCACCTCCACTACTGGCTAATTCCTCCAGGGAGCCAGGATGGCAGCATGGAGAAGAGAGAAAAGTGAAACAAAGGCAGAATTCTGGCAGCATTCCTTTAATATTACCGCAAACTTGTAACGAAGTTACTCTAAATATACAGTCATGGCTGTGAGCAATAAGTAGACTTAAGACATATCTACAGATGGCTACAGACATAAGAACAAACTTGGAAACAGCACTCTGAAAGGCAGATCAGCTCTGGCTGGTGTGGCTCAGTGGATTGAGCACAGGCCTGTGAACCAAAGGGTCACCAGTTTGATTCCCAGTCAGGACACATGCCTGGGTTGCAGGCCAGGTCTCCAACTGGGGGCATGTGAGAGGTAACAACCACATAGTGATGTTTCTCTCCCTCTTTCTCCTTTCCTTCCCCTCTCTCTAAAAAATAAATAAAATCTTTAAAAAAAGGCAGAATCAATCTTACTAGAAGAAATAATAACAAATTCACTAAGATGTTCGTTCCCTCAATGACTCAAGCAAGCTGATGTCAGGCACCAGGCTCAGAAGCCCCAGAGGAGCCAGTATTCATCCTTATTGTGCCACATGGAGCCTTAGCCCAAAAGGAAGGTTTCAAAGTGGTCTGGTCCATTGCTTAAGTCACAATGCACCCAAGACTCCATAGTCTTCAGGGTGACATTCCCCTGCTGACAGCACACAACCACTCTTGAGGACCCACAGGGGTATCAGGAAATAGCCCACCTTGTATGGGCCTGGGGAGTTATTAGTTATTTCTATCACTATGGCATGTTTAGTTTTCCCACTGTTAGCTCTTAGATATTAATAACAAGGTAAATACTGTTAGTTTTCTCTCTCATAATTTGTTGAGGCCTTAATACGAACAAGGGCCTGTGTCAAGTCTCACTTTGGCCTGCCCTCTAGGCTGATGCTGAGACATGCAGCCCTGGATGCAGTTTATTTAGGAGGCGAGTCCAGTAGGCACAGGGTAAAAGGGGATAGAATGAGAGAGAGAAGGGAAGAAAGCCAACACATGTGCCGTAACAAACAAGCAACTGCAGCGAGAGCCTGGTGCATGTGCATCTATCCATGACTGCCACCTGTGAGTCCAAGGAGGAAGGTGGGGACAGAGGGACAGGTGCTGCAGAGTGGAGGCAGCCAGAACTGCCCTGGCTGCAAGTAAAAGCAGGGTATGGGTGAGGGCTGAGGACAGAGCATGTGTATCTCTGCTATAGCCGCACACACCATCTTCAGGAGACAGCAACTGAGGGTCCCCAAGTATAGAGATGATGTTCCCATATGAGAAAAAACACATCCCTGACCACACAACTATGAGTGGCAGATGGGGAATCTACTGCTGGTCAAAACGCAAAGGCACTGTATGTGTACAGCCCCACCTGTGTTCTCCTGTAGTTACCAGTGTCTCACAAAAGTGCTGACAGCACCTCCCTGCTTTGCCCTTTGCTACAAGCCCTGCAGCCCTTCCTGGCTTAAAAATGGATTCCAGAAATTCTGTGGAGTCTTAGTAATGGCCTGGGGGCCAAGGAAAGGAGGGAAGAAAATAAAGGAGACTAGACTGGGAGCTGACACAGATTGGTCAGCTCTACCTGCAGGAGAGTAGGCAGTCCTGCACAGGGTCATGAGCTATGAGCTCAAAGAACAGCAAGGTGTTGAAGTAGTCACTGGAGGGACAGTAATCTGCACATAAAGACCACAGTACATGGGCTCAAAGACATCTTCTCCAGAAAACCCTTGGACTTACCTTTCCGTATTTGCTGAAAAGATTCTTCAAATCTGTAGCTCTGGTGGTAGAAGAAAGTCCACTAACCCAGAAATTTCTACCACAACTGCTACGACCTATTAAAAAAAAAGTTCTGGTCAAAAATATAATTCATACAATATCCTGATTTTAAAGATTAAAGTCTTTCCAAACCACGCATGTTCCCTACTTGCCCCAAACACCAGCAGCCCCCAAAGCCCGCTATCCTAAAGCCCACTGCCCTCACATAACTGCTGGAGTGGCCCACTAGGAAGGGCCAACAGGACCAGTAGCAATGCCACTTACAACTGCGAGTCAGGGGCTGTTTTGGGGCCACAGGAAGTTCCCTCAGAAGTTACCAAACAGTACTATGCAACCCAGTGAGGTAGCTTTTGAACACAAAATGCTGATATCCATGTCAGACCACTTCAAGTCTTTTTTAAAAATTGATTTTAAAGGGAGAAAGGGGGAGAGAAAGAGAGAAATATCAATTTGTTGTTCCACTTATTTATGCATTCATTTGTTGATTCATTTTTTAAATTTTACTTATTTTTGGAGAGGGCAGAAGGACATACACAGAGACAGAAAGAAATATTCATTTGTTGTTCTACCCACCAATGCATTCATTGGTTGCCTCTTAAATGTAGCAAAAGTAATAAGTGTCTGCACCACATGATACATCAACCCTGAGGAACTGGCTTACTCCCCAAACCCAAAATTTGCAGAGTGAAGAGCAGGAGTGGAGAAAGGCCCCACGAAGAGCCACAATCACATCTGGGTGAGAAATGCACTACAAGATAAATGAGGATCGAATACCTCACCACTGCTGAGGCCACACAAACTGAGAGGGACTGCTGTGGTGACCTACCCTTGTCTTCCTTGGAAAGCCGTTTTGTATCCGAGTCATCTTCGACAGAACTAGAGAGAAAAAATAATGTCACTCCAGCAAGAAGCAGCAGAGAGGAGACAAACTCAAAATTATAAAATATGTGCTGAGGTTGCATACCTACCCGAAATTTAGTTCTGAAAAAATGATACCCCGACAAACTTGTATTGGAAATCTGACCTAACCATAAGATTTCAGACCCACAGGAGTTAATTAATTCTGCTGGGCTAAAGATAATTAGGAAGAATTAAAGAAAACAACCATGACAGGTTGAGAAAAGAAAAAAAGATTGTGTAATCAGTTTAAAATAAACAAAGAGAAATAAAACATTATTTAGAGGTAATCTACAATTTCGTCAGTCTGGCTGGCCAATTGCAGAAAAAAACAGCTTATGTGTGTCATTAAACGACCAATGAAAAGGAGATAGCGTCTGGTCTAAAACTGAGAAAAAACAAACCTCATTTTCTGATCAGCGCCCTCACTGGCTGAGGACTCTTTAGGAGCCGGAGGGACTTCATTACAAGCTTCAAAAGCAAACTTCTTC
>CM052545.1:38176325-38200932 GCA_028533065.1 Trachops cirrhosus | reverse complement strand
TAACAGGAATAGAATGGCACAAGGTTTAATTACCAGGGAAATAAAGCAATCACAAATGCGGAACTGGCACGGCTGCCACACTAACACGAAGAGAACTGCTAGCTACACAGAGATTGGAAAACCCGCGGGTACACATGTTACACTGGTTACACTACCTGCACTCCAACCGACTGCTAGAGTAAGCCGCTACGCTACATGGAAGAGAAAAGCATCCCAGAGATTTAACCCCCAAAACCTTCTGGCTGATTCTTGACAGTCTTCATTCTGTCGTCGTTTATATATGACTCTTCCAAATTTAGCTTCCGAAGTCCAAGTTGCTTAACTGAATGTATCACCATTCACTGAACAGCTCAATTTCCAAATTTCTTTGAATTTCTTTTAACAGAACAGTCCAACATGAAAACCAGAATCTCTTCCATCGGTGCTCTGAGATATTTGAAGTCCAGAAAGTGAATAGTATTTGTTTGGAATTCTCATGAAGAACTCTTTCCTCTTCTGGAATCCAGTAATGTCTCAATGTTTTAAATTTTATCTCCCTACCTCTACCTGCACTGCCTGAATTAAAAACCACAAAGTTAAGGTACTGCCCAATATCACAAGATCTGTTTTGTGGGGTGCAGCAGTATTAGCTCGAGAGGCATGCGAACTCTTTCTATATACTTTTCAGTGCCATTTATATTTAAAAAGGCATGAGATCGGTTCATCTCACTGATATATTTTGCAAAATGAGAAGTTAGCCACTTTCACAGATCTGGTGATATGGCTGGGTTTCCAATCTCTATGATCCTTGTATGTTCTGGATCGTAAACCTTTAGAACAATGTATACTAGAGTAAGGCAACTTTTTAAAATTTAAGAATTCAAATTAGAGAAGGTGGAAAACTAGAATGATACCAAACCCCCACTGGTAAATTTTTCACTGAACAGTACCTGGCTCCAAGGATGGCTCTTCAATTTCCTGGGAAAAAAGAAAAAATGTAAGTTAAGTTTATGCCCAATAGATAAAATCAATAGTTATTTATACCAAAAACTACAGTAAGTAAATGGGAAATTTTGAAAACACAGATTTAAAAACACACAAATGTGCCCTGGTGGTGTAGCTCAGTGGATTGAGTGCAGACCTGTGAAGCAAAGGACCAGCTGGATTCCCAGTCACGGCACATGCCTGGGTTGCAGGACAGGTCCCCAGTGGGGGACACATGAGAGGCAACCACACATTGATGTTTCTCTCCCTCTAAAACTAAGTAAATAAAATCTTTAAAAAATATATAAACAAAAACAGACAAATGTAACAGGTGGAGAACTTGCTCATGAAGGAGAGCCCACAGAGCTGGCATTCCAGCTCCTTCCTTTGGGTCCTAAGCCCCACATTTCAGACTACTGTGAAGGGGCCTGGTACCTGGTTTCCATTTTTTTGCTGCATTTTCTCAGTGACTGGCTATATTTCACTTTTCATGGCGATGAACTGGTAACATGCTTGTCTGTCCATCTAAACTGAACTCTTAAAATACAAGGAGACTAGTGCTTCCATTTTTCTACTTTGAATGTCTAACAGAATGCCTGACATATATCAATCAGATTTTCACTTAATTAGTGTAGCATTACTTTCAAATATTTACAAGACTGACATATTACAGGCAGAGATGGATGAACCTGCTCTTATTTCTCATGGTTGTACCACCCCTGCCCCCCAGTCATCTGAGACGTCTCCAGGATTACACACTCGTCCTACAATCAAGGTCGCCCCTCTCTCTCCAACACTTCCCAGAAAGTCCTGTCAATTCAGACCACTGCTATCCCTCACATGAAGTAGCCTCTGGTTTACTAATTCCATCTCCACCTGTCTATACTTTGCCACCCTGGTGAGCACATGTCCCTCTGTGTCCTTAAGGCTTTAGCAACGGATCCTTACTCTACCTCCCTCCCCAACAGGACCACCAGTACCTAGCCACGTCCCACACCTTTAGGTCAGGGGCCATTTGCTCGTAGAAAGGCTTCCCTGAATGGCTCCAGAAGCTGTCCCACTAATGAAGGGCCTTTCTCTCACTATGTAGTCCCCAGCACCTACAGATACATCATTCTGGAATTCCAGCCAATACTGAACAACACTGACTAAGTTCCAGGTGCAAATTTAAACCCCTTATATACACATATATTAATCATCAGACAGTCCTAGCAGGTTGGAGCTATTATCACCTTCTTTTTGGATTACAAGTTGGACACTGAGTTGTTTACAAACTTGCTCCAGAACACTAAGCAGAACCAAGATCTGCGCAAAGGTTGCATGATAGGGAGTCTGCCTATCAGTCAGGGGCTCCTCCCAATGCTCTGTTTATGCGTGTATTTCACGTATGGAGGACAGGCCCTGTGAGGATGGAGACCATCCTGTCTTTTCAAGTCTGTATCACACCAACGTGTCTCAGGTACTAACATACGCCCCTTAAATGGATATGGCGGTCTATACTTTCCACTGGGAATTGACCTGCCATTCTAGGAAACCCTCGGAAATTGTTCCCTTTCCCCATAGTATCATTTAATTGTAATCAAATTATTTTATTGTAATAAATCCCACTCTGGGAAGTTAAATTCTATGACAGAAACAAAGGATCACTCCAGGAAGAACAATCTGTCCTTAAGTTTTCTCAGAGAAAAACGAATATATTTTTACTTGTCTCTGGGGCAGGTTATATGCTTTCCATTTAACTTGGGAGTCTTTGACCTAGAACTCAGTCACATGACTAGAACTGGCTCCCTGTTTCTTTTCAGAAGGAGAAATGAACTGTTTCTTTACAGTTGGAGTGAGACATCTGCCCTAAAGGAAGCTGGGCTCCACCAAGTCTGAGGTTTGCACCCTTCTTGAGGCTGGGGTTCTGGTTTGCCAATAACAACCATCCTTGCCCTGCATAGCAGAAGCAAATGGAGATCTTGTCCGGCAGCATAAGTGACATAAAAAAAAATCTATATAAAAAAACCTCCACCAAAACACCAAAATAAGGACTGGCATAAGCTGACTGTATTTTAACTTCCTAACAAAATTTTCTATTACAAACTAGACAGCTACCCACGTAAATTCATTCCAACAGTTTTCATTATGTACTGTGGCAGAAAAATCGAAAGGAAACTCAATGCCCTGGCTGGCTTGGCTCAGTTGGTTGGGCATCATCCTACAATGTGAAAGGTCTCCGGTTTGATTCCAGGTGAGGGATCATGCCTGGTTTCCTAGGAAAGGGACGCCATCTGCCTTGTTGTCTCACCCGACAGTCTTTCTGCAGAGGATGCCTTCCAGAATGGATCCTAGACTGGGCCTTTCCCTCAGTGATCAAATTAACAAGAACTTCCCCAAATGTGCCCTCTCAGTTGTAGGAAAGCCACAGTAAATAAGGCGGGGGGGGGGGGGGGGGGTGGAGGGCCAAGACGATGAGTCCTTGGCAACAGGTACACTGTATTTAGGGAAAGAGAAGCCAAGCCCCTTCTAATGACGCTGACATCCCTGGATGGAGCAGCTCAATAGATTGGGCAGTGACCTGCAGACCAAAAGGATGCTCGTTTGATTCCCAGTCAGGGCACGTGTCTGGGTTGCACACCAGGTCCCCAGTTGGGAGTCTGGGAGAAGCAACTGACCGATGTTTCTTTCCCTCCTCTCCCCTCTCTCTAAAAATAAGTAAAATATTTAAAGATGCTGAGAAAGTAGGCAATGCCGACAAACCTTGCAATGATTTTTACTTGGGAGTGCTACACAATGTCTGCAGTGGTTTCCAAAGAACTGTGGTCTAACCTTTGATGCTAAAATTGAGGCGTACAATTTACCTGTAATATAGTGAAGTCAGATGATGAAGTATCTAAATTGTTTATAGTTTCTCTGTCCTCTAACTGTAAAATAAAACAGAAGACAACTTATTACATCAATAAGGTAACATAATGGTACATCTGTACAATGAAAAGTAACAGCTCTGGCTGGAGCACCAGCCTGGGAACCAGGGGGTCACTGGTTTGACTCCCAGTTGGGGCACATGCCTGGGTTGCAGGCCAGGTCCCTAGTGAGGGTCACATGAGAGGCAACCACAGATTGATTTCTCTCCCTCTCTTTATCCTTCCCTTCCCCTCTGACTAAAAATAAATAAATGGAATCTTTAAAAAAAAAAAAAGAAAGAAAAGAAAAGTTACAGCCATGAAAAGCACTTAAGACCTAATTCTAAACAGCGCAGGAATCACAACAGCAATAGTAGGATTCCACTGGGGGGGTGTCAGAAAATATCCCTGTGGATAAAGGAGAGGGGACTACTGTAGTAAATAGTCTCTCCAGGTAGATCTAAACACAAGGCTTGGGGGCTACTCTTCCAGGAACAATGTCCAAATTCACACTTTGGAGTGGACTCCTGCACTCTGGTTGCCATCACTGCTTCCCCAAGCCTGGATACCAATGATGCTGGGACTACTGCCCCAGAGGTGGCTACTGCTCTGAATGGAACGGCATCTCTGAGAACCCTGCCTCCTGGCATTATCAACTTCCAAAAGTGACTATGGGGGCAGGAGCTCAGGAACTGGCAAAGCCCAGGTGATCCATTGCCTTTTCTGTATACTCAGTAAATTCATCCTCATAAATAATAATATAATAAATTAATGGCACCAAGACAACTTGGTATATGCGTTAAGCACATGAACTCTGGGATTAGGCTGGCCTTAATTCTTATTCTCTTGTGAGCCTGAAAATATTTCTGTACCTCTTTACCTCCCAATTTCCTCAACTGGAAAATGGGCATAAGAACATGTATATATCATACATACCATTAAACGGGTTAAAGACCATAATGCCTATTGCCTAGCGGACAGGTCTTGAATAGTGTCCCAAAAATGTTCAATGCTGCATTATATAAATGGATAGTATATATTCCTGAACGCATGACACCACTTTCCCATGAAACAAAAGTATGTCTTCAGAATCATTTGAATTTTATATGCACACAGATTAGCCATTACCCTACTGAACTGGCACTGAAAGAACTTCTTCCTAGTATAAAACTTCTCATCTGTTATGGTATTTGAGGAATTGAGGCACTCAGGGTACATTCTAGAGACTGCCGAGTACCTACAGCATGTTCTTGAAGCTGCTCAGGAAGCTCTTTCATTTCTCCCTCTAGCTCTCTACTATCAGATAGGGACTCTGGGAGATTATCAGCATCATCATCTTCCACACAATCTGCAACGCTTCCATTATCAATTTCTGCTTCATCTAACACGCTGATGTCCATCATGTCAATATCCTGCAAGTTCTCCAAACTGGTTTCAACATCCTCCTGTGACATAACAAAATACAATCATCAATGGATGAACTGCCACTGGTCCATCACTGAGTAGATTTCCTGGCAAGGATGTACGTACCTGTCCATCCCCAGAATTTTCCTCCAGTCCATTATCTTCCACACCTTCTTCTTCTGGTTTACGTCCTGGAGGGATAATTGTCAACAGCTTGAGATCAATAACATGCATTTTCCAGAAGCAGTAGTTTTACTTTTATAGGCCCTCAGGTCTACAGAAGTGGCCACCTAAAACACCCACGGTACTTCCCACCTGAGAAACACTGTGTAATCCAGGAATGGTAAGGCCATTCTGGACAAGGTAGGCCCCCAGCCACCCAAGCAGAAGAGGTTCTATTCTTATCAGTGGCTGTGGAACTATGAAGAGCTGGAAATGGGTACTTAGTAAGGTGAAGGCACACCAGACCTTTCTCAGGCCTGGCCTTCTCATCAAGTGGCTTTATTTATAGGGAGAATAGTATCTCACACAAACATGTCGCTTTTCACATAAGGAACATGGAGCATGTTTTCTCAAAGAGACAATGACATAAAGCAAAACGTTAAGTAAGCAAAGAGGAAAAAAAAAGCCATCCCTAACTACTACCTAGTTAGCCCTCATGTTATCACATACTGACATAATATCTTCCATATTTTTCTATGTAGATATATATACTATGCTTAGAAAAATGGCACCGTACTGTCCTTTGATAATCTTTTCAGTTAGTACGTTGTGAACATATTTCCTTATTCTTTAATAGCGTTGCACGGAGATACCATTGTTGGTCTAACAAATATCTATGTATGGAAATTTAAGAAAACACAACGATGAACACTCTGATAACTTTTTTTTTTTTTTTTGCATACAGGCAATTATCCTCTTAGAACATGGTTCCAGAAATGGCATCTCCACGACAAGGAATAGGTATATTTTTAAAGCTTTTATTAAAAAAAAAAAAAAAAAAAAAGACACACACACACACACACACAAAACCCTTACACATTATCACAGTACCTCAGAAAAAGGTTATTTTAATTCCTAACAGTTCTATCAACAGTGAATAAAAGTGCCAATCTTTCTGAATCTTTGTTAAATTCAGCTTTTTATCTTTACCTATGCCAATTTGCTAGGCAAAAAAGGAATATTTACTTTAACCTGAATTTGATTAATCTGATTAATCTGAATTTGAGTAATCTGATTACTGCTTGGGCTGAAATTTTGTTGATCATTTGTAGTTTTGTAAGACTCATTACATCCTTTCTCCATTTAAAAACTTCTGTTCCATTTCTCATTTTACATTTGCATATCATACACACACATGTTTTCTCCCAGTTCTTGAGCAATTTTAAAATTTTATGTATGAGTTTTGGGTTAATGTCACTGTTATGTTACAAGCCAAAGTCATTAAACAGTTTTTATGAATGTTTTTTTTACCTTCATGTTTAGAAGTTCTTCTCCAAACTAAGACTATATAAATATTCACCTGTATTTAGTTCTTCAGTGGTTTTCAATTTAACATTTGACTCTTTCAGTTTTGTGCAGTAATACTATTTTCCAAAAGGCTGTTCCAATTGGAAACTGATTTTCCCAGACTATTTACTAATTTTTCTCTGGATCAATTTCTTGAGCCTACTAAATGCTGTTTCAAGTAATTTGAGGGAACTAGATATTAATTTGCCTATATTTAATGAATAAGTTTAAGTTGTCAAAAAATGTGCAACATTCAAAGTAAAACAAACAAGAAAAACTGTACAAAAGATAAAAACCCCAAATCTAATCATTTACACCACAGTGGAGGCTTTAAAAAACATCCCTCTCTCCTGGATAAGAATTTCTTATAGCGTGTTGCCTGATTTGTATTTAGGAACATAGGGGACCGTCACACTAATTCTAGAACTCAAGACATTATGTACAAATAACCTTGGTGGCTGGCTCGGAACCCATTACCATTTCATGATATTCTTTTTAAAAAATTGTATCTGGGCAACACTGGTTAATAAAAGTATGTAAGTCTCAGGTGTACTATTCTATAATACATCATTTTTATATTGTATTGTGTATTCACCACCCCAAATCAAGTCCCCTTCCACTTTGAGATTTTCTTATGGCAAAACATGCTCTGGCCTTCAAAGGACATTTGGAACTCAACCCAGCTGTCTTTGCACATGATCTGGGAAGACGGATCATTCCCTAGCTTTACTGGATTTAATAAAGCTGCTATTGCTGTAGAGTATGCACACCAGTTGTTGTCTAGTTCTATTCTAGTTACTAGTAAAAATCTAACTCAGTTACCACAAACTTGCCATCCTTTATACCATATTTCTCCCTTTCACAAGGAAGGCAGCAGATTTTCAACAAGCAGAATCAGGGGTTTCCACTCTGATGACCAGTTTTTCCCTTGAGCAGCAGCACAGATTCACTGCAGACCAAGTCTTTCCCAGGAGAGAACGCTCAAGGTAAGACATGATTGGAAATGTCAAGAGAACATGCAGTCTTAGGAACGTTTTAGTTTTAATACAGAGTATACCCTCCTACACTAGGATGCTTCTCAACAATCACTATTTGTGAAAAGACACCTTACTTTCCAAAGATGAAAAACAATGTATTTAAACCAATCCCAAATTAATGTAAATGAAAAACATCACCCTCTGGCAAAAACTACCTGTCCAGATCAAACTTCACAACCCAGGCATGTGCCCTGACTGGGAACTGAACCAGCAACCTTTTGCTTTGAGGAATGAAGCCCAACCAACTGAGCCACACCAGTCAGGGCAGCACTGCCTGTCTTTAATGAAAGGAAAAGGTACCCCTTAAATCCTTCTTCCATAAAGGAAACAGCACCCTTGTCGGCAGTCTCCAAACCACAGGCACTGCTGTTCTTGCCTCTGTAACCTGCTCCTGCCCCTACTTGCTTGGGATTCTACCTCTTCTTCTGGTTCAACTTCTGATTATGTCCAGTCACCTGGTGGACTGCCTCCTCCCACTTCCGCTATAACTTCCCCACAGCACTTATATGGGCCTACCCATGGCTTATTCTTATTTGACTACACAGACAGTTACACAACTATAAAAATACATTCATTAAAAGATCCACACTCACTTCACTGTAAATTTTACTTCACTAAAAAAGATTCACCCTTCTCAAGATATGAAAAAAGGCTAGTCTCCCTCCTCCCCAGTGTATTTCTAAGAAGTAACCACTGTTATCAGCTTGGTGGGCCTTCAAAACATTTTCTTGGGCATTTATATATATATCACATAAACAAAAACTTGTTATGTAATAGGATCATATTGTATACGCTTGCTGTAACTTGCTTTTGTTACCCAGTAACATGTCTTAGAATATTTCTTGCACTATATATTGATCTGCCAGCTATCTTTTCCATAATGAAGATGTCCCCTGCCAAGAGGCTTTATTAGTTTCCTATCTCCAACAACTGCCCATTTCCTCACATTTTGCTAATGTGGGACATTAGGGACATCCCACAGTGTAACAGACAAAAATAATATGCCATTATTTTTATGTTTTCCTTCAACTGGTAGCAAGAGAATCTTTTTTGTAAAGAGGTCACATGGTTTCTTTTATTTGTGAACTGCCCATTCACAGTTCCTGTTCTTTGTCAACTGGATCGCTCTATTTTCCTCACTGATTTATAGGACTATTTAATGCTTTCTGGATATTTATATGCTGTAGTATTTTCTCCTAGTCTGCTGTGTCTTAATTATTTATGGTATCTTGTTGGGAGGCTTAAAACGTTTATGTGGTCAAATTTGTTTTTCTTTATAGTCTCTCAGTTTTAGTCTCATTTCAAGCCTTCCTTACTACAATTATTATAAAAGTACTATCCTAGCTGGAATTTCTATTTAGTATGGAAGGAAGTAAAAACAGAGCTCTCCCCATCATCAGACAGCCAACTATTCCATCATTTATTGAAAAATTCTTCGTGCTACCTTTAAGTGAACAAATTCTCCACCTTTCCACTGCTTCCAATAGCCAACTACTAAAATAAGAGCAAGTCTGCACCACTGGTTGTTCAATATTTTAGTTATTCTTGTGCATTTTCTTTTCAGATTTTTAGAATAAGCTCCAAAGTTTCTTTTCAGGTTACTTTAGGGGGAAATTGACAACTTTTTGATATGAAGTCTAGGAAAAAGTCCTCAAAATTAACCATGTCAGGGATCTTAAATAGTTTCTTTTAGCTTCATTTAACTATTTTAAATTACTATACTTGTATGTTCACCTGGCAATACCTTACTTAATCATTAATCAGTCTTTGACTCACAGATGATATTGATACCTCGAAAATGCAAGAGAATCAAGTGATAATTGTAACTAGGCAAGTGCAAACTCAAAATGGTTAGAATGCTATTTTCAGTTAAAGTCTTGATATAATCTAATAAGGTAGTGGAAAATAATTCAGTAGAACTTACAGACTTTCCATATCCAATATCAAAACACACTATAAAGCTCCAGCTAGAATTAATTATGCTGAGCAAGGAAACCAGACACAAAGTGATTGTACTGTTTTACATGAAGTTTCAGAACAGGCAAAATGAATCTATGGTGACAGTAATCACAAATCTGGGGGGGGGAGAAGAGTGTGACTGGGAAAGGTCAAGAGGAATGTGACAAAAATATTCTCTATTTTGATCCCTACCTACTTCACAACATATGTGAAAATAAATCCCAAATGGATTAAACATCCAAATGTAAAAACAAAACCACGACTATTACTCTACAATGTAGAATACTTTCTATACTTTAAAGCAAGGGAGGACCTTTTAAAATGACATAAAATCTAGAAAACGTATAGAATAGGTTGACAGTACTGCCTATATTAATGATTAAAACTTGAATGACCAAAACACCACAAACAAGGTAAGTCAGGTGACTAGGGGAAAAAAACAATTGCATCACTTTACAGAAAATCCTTAAAAGGTCAACAAGACAACCCAATAGAAAAATGAGCCCTGGCTGGTGTAGCTTAGTGGATTAAGCACGGGCCTGTGAACCAAGAGATCGCGGTTTGATTCCCAGTCAGGGCACATGCCTGGGTTGCAGGACAGTTCCCAGCAGGGAATGCACAGGAAGCAACCACACATTGATATTTCTTCTCCCTTTCTCCTTCCCTTCCCCTCTGAAGATAAATAAATAAAATCTTTAAAAAAAAAAAGAAAAATGGACAAAGGGCATGAAAAGGCATTTTGGAAAATACAGATGGCTAATTACATAAGGTATTAAGTAAGGTATTATAAGCTGCCTAATCTGTGAAGAAATGCAGATAAATACAACTAAGTCCCTTTCCTCTATGTAAGAGGCAACATTTAAAAAGATAAGTAATGTTAAATGAGAGTTTAAAGAAAAAGGCACCCCCCTCCCATTGTTGGGTGAAAGATTCACCAGTACAGCCTATTATTGGAGTAGCTATTATAAAATAAAATGCACATATCCTTTGACCACAGAATTCCACTTCCAGTTATCAACAATATATATTCCTTGAACCACACAGAAACATTTGTGGTTCATGGGAGCACTGAAAATTAGAAATGCCAACTGAAAACTGGAAAATAATCACATGTGAAGGATTACTATTAAGCTGTAAAAATGAGGTCTTTCATTTGTAGACCTATCAAAAAATGCCCTTAACATGTTAAGTTAAAAAAGCAAATTATAAAATATTTTGTCTAGGACCTATTTTTTAAAGAAAAAAACATGTCACACACAGAAAAGTCTAGGAAAGATGTCCAATCTTCTAATAGGTTTCCTCCCGACTGGGAAGGAACTTCTACAGTTCACTTAATGCATGTCTGTATTTCTAAAAACATTAGTACAAGTACTTTTTTAAAAGGAAAAACAAAGCAAAAACAAACAAACAAACAAAAAAACCCACCTACAGTCTCCATTTCCTCCCTGTCCTTCTGTTGATTTTCTAGTACTCTTTGCCTTGGCAAAGTTATTTACTTGGGCAAAGGTAAAAATGCACAATGTATCACGGACCACAGAAATGTTCCAAGATGACGTTACAACTGCTGTTCTCCCAGAGCTTATACCACAATGTGGCCGACATTTGTGCCTGCCCCTTAGACATTTAAAACCTAGTTCCTTCTCCTTCATTGGCCAGGTGATATGAATATTTCATTTTGTTTTGAAGCCTGAGCAACAAAGCCTCTAATCACCCAAAGGACCTTTCAGAACAGCCCAAATGCCCAATTTTAGCTGATTCTATCTGAAAACAGTAGTTGAATGTTAATAAATTATTGAGTAATGACTGAGAGGGAAAAAAAACAAGAAAGATATAACCCCTGCCCTCAACAATCTGGTTATTACACATTGCAGAAGAACATAAGCAAGATACAAGGAACTAAATGACGGCAGTGCAGAGGACCTAAGGAGACATGAGTTGCTACTAGTGGGATCAGAAGCTGTCTCTTGATGAACTAGGACATGAATGCAGACAGATGGGGAAGAAGAGTGGGCAGAGCAGAGGGCCAAGAGAGTGAACCACATGTGTGAATGCAATAGAGGAAGGCAGCAGGGGAGGAAGCGGGAAAGGGAGGTGTGGGTGAGATGGTGAGAGTTACTATCGCTACGTGGAAGGTGGCTTTTATACAGTAGGCAGTTTTGAAAGCAATGTCTGTAAAAGTGACAACTATTTTGGCCAGGAAGCATTTAAAAAGGAAGTTAGTTTCCACAAGTCAGAGCATCAAGAAACTCAAGCCCTCCTAAATACTCTATACAAGGAAGGTTAAAGGTCTGAACAAGCAAAGGCTGCTGAGAAATCTATAGCGGAAAAGGAATAGAGGTGTAAATACCCCTTCCATCATCTGAAGTGATCTTGAAAGAAAATGTGAGGCTTCATTCCAGGCCCCAAACACAACCAAGTAAATGAGGAACATTAGCAAGTTCCTAACATTAGCAGTACCTATAAAAAATACTTGATACCTTTGCTAGATCTCTTTGATGTCTTCTTATTTCCTTCAGAGGTAATTTCAATTTCATCAGGATTACCTCCTTCATCTTCTATTGCCTAAAGGAAAGGTAAAAGAAAAGTTCACCAAAAAAAGTCGGCACACAGACTTGACTTTGACAGAAGCTTCAGGCTGCTGCTCTGGAAATGCATCACCCCCACCCCCCTCCATTCATTCTTTCTCTTGCTTTCCACATTGAAGCAAGGGCTCTGGAGTCAGTCTACCTGTTCTTAGCTCTGCAGTCTTCAACAGATTTACCTAATTACTTCAAGTTTTCTACTCTGTAACATGGGGCTACATAAAAGTTCTCACCCTTGAAAACTGTATGAGAACTCCATCACCCATATAAAGCAAGCACTGAATAAACATTCAGCTTATTTTTAATATTATCATTACAGTCTGGTTCATCCCATCCCCGGGTTCAATGGTACTCGAAAAGGGAAAGGCACACTCTCCAATTTCCTATGACTTCACCCACCAAAGTGCTATTTGACCTTCTCAGAAACCCCCTCCATGCTGGGCCTGCACCGAGCACTGTCTGTACAGAATACCAACACTCAGTGGCTGAGTTCCTACTGTGTATGGCATGGAACAAGATGTGACACGTACTACTTCTTCTATGAATCCAAAGGTCTTGCTCTCAGCCTCTAGGGGACCCACCTCAAAGGATACCAAATTAAACAAAGCCATCTTGACAAGCCCAACCTCCCACCCCAAGAACTTGTCATTCACCTCACAGCCCCACTCGCCCTCAGCCAATCAGTACTGAAAGTATGAATGATGACATCCCTGGATACTGGGCTTTGTATTTAGGTTTTACTAATAACACTTTCTTTTTACTGTACTATCCTATGAGCATAATTTTCATTTAAACCCACTTCAAATACTGTATTTTAAGAGTTTCAGATTCTCACGAGTTTC
The DNA here is from genome assembly GCA_028533065.1 of Trachops cirrhosus. Lineage (NCBI taxonomy): Eukaryota > Metazoa > Chordata > Mammalia > Chiroptera > Phyllostomidae > Trachops > Trachops cirrhosus. The sequence goes on along the minus strand of CM052545.1, from coordinate 38,187,751 downwards.
CAGCTTGCTATCTGAGTTTAGAATGGGGCTCAGGGTTCTGCGTCTACCTAATCAGTACCAAGAGCAAAGAAAATATCTCCCTTCTCTCTGAAGCCAGAAGAAGTTGGGAATTCTGTTCTGGGATCAAGGAACAAACCACCAGAAAGTCCATTACCCTCTTGGCAGAACAGACAATTCCGGACAACTAAGAGAATAGAACTGCTCCAGACAGGAGGGGTACACTTCATCCTCAGTATGGCTCTTTGGGGTATAGTTTACAGGGTCATCCCTACAGGGACTGAGGTCCTTGGGTCATCCCTATAGGCCCTGGTAATTAACATTTCGTGTATTCTCTCCACCTTTTCCTCTTCCAGGAAAAATAAACCAAGAACACAAAGTGGACAACACAAGTAGCAGAGAAAGACCAGGCATTCCAGACTTGCTGGGGCAGGCAGAGGATGGGTATATAGGCTGACGGTATTTATGTAATGCCCACATCCCTAAAGAACTGAAAGGAAGGAGAAGGTGGGGTAGATTAGATTTGTACCCTCAAAGATGACAGGGATGGAAAATTCCTGAAGTCACACACTAGCCTGACAGGAGGGTTCAATGCCATGTCGTCAGCTTTGCAGGCTTGCAGACTGGCGGGGGCTGGGGGTGGTGAGAGGACAATTTGGTTTTGTTGACAGGAGCTCCTGGTGGCTAAGAACTTGGACTACATCTCCCAAAGTGCTAATCCTCACCGTCCTTGCATTTCCACCAGGTAAACATTTTGGTTTATGAGCTGCCAGTCCGGTAAAAAGTATCCATAGTGAAAGAAATACAAACTCTAGTTACAAAGGCCCTAACTGGCTCTGGGCATATCAATTGACTGCTCTTGAGCCTGTGCTTCCTTATCTAGAGAATAGGAAATAATCCTTACTTCCTCTCAACAGCATTCAATAAAAAGTAAAACCCCCAAATACTCAGTTGTTTGGGAGCCAGGGTGGAATGAATCACAAACCACTGTCTGCAGGGGATGGGAGATTTGGTGTCAAGGCTGAGAGCATCCCAAGACAAGAAGAGCTAGGTGGGGGAAAAGAAACCAACAGGAATAAGGAAAACTTAAAGGATGCAAACATTTACTTGATTCAGTGCTTTCCACACTCATCCTTCAGTACCTCTCAAGGTGGCAAAGAGAAAAAAATGAATTGTGATGGTATCCTGTGTTTACACGTGCCAGGCAACAAGCCAAAGCTTTCAGGCAACCTCACTTAGTCCTAAAATGAAAGCACTGTTTTTCCCTTCTTTTTACACAAGGAACAGGCTCAGAAACGATTAAACGTCTTCCATGCCAAAGATCAAGCCACCGAAGACCTGGCAGAGCCCCAAGTCCAGTCGCACTCTCTGCCTGCCTCTTGGGGAAGTCCTGAAGCCATCTCTGTGATCTCCGCAGATCTGTCTTTTACATTTTTAGTCACTAGTGCCAATAACATTTCTCCTTCCGTACTATACCCACGAGCTAGTGATGGCAAACCCCAAACTGCTTTTTTCTCTTTTAAATACTGTAAATACAGTAAACTTAAATACAGTAAACTGACATGCTTGTTTTATAAATTAACCTCCTATTCAAGCCTGTTGACCCTAAGGGGACAACGAACATCTATTTTTCCAGGAAAGACTCCCGCGGGCACCGAGAATCGGCCGGCTTGGGTTCAAATTCCGTCGCCTCCTCTCAGCGACCGTGTGACCTTGGCCGAGTCCCCTGCCTCACCTATGAAGTGAGGATTTCAGGGTTCCCCATCAACTTTGGAGGCTACGAAGAGACAATGAGAGGAATGCCGTCAACGAAATGGCTGTAGCACAAAACAGAAGACCTCGGTCGATGTAACCCGCCATCTAGACCTGAGAGGCCAACGCGGCTTCCCCGGCTCGCATCCAGGCTTTATTTTTATTTTTCTCGCCCTAATGCGCGGTGCCGCGATTTGAACCTGAGCCAGGATAAGCTCGCAGCTCCCGCTGGGGCCTAGCAGGAGCCGGTAGAAACATGGAGAGCCAGGCCAGACGCAGGCCGCAAGAGGCCAGAAGCGGGCCCCAAGGCCAGGGAACTCTGTCGCGGCCGCAGTGGATCCCCTAACCCAACTCTTGCCCACCCCGAGGGCCCCGACTCCACCTTTCTGAGTCGCTCCATCAATACACTCTTGTTGCCGCTCGAGTCCAGGTTCCGTTTCTTCAGCTCCGCCCGCAGATCGATCACCCGCAGGTCGCTGAGGCGCCGCGTCCCGGTCTCTGACGAGGCGGAGCTCAGAGCCGCTGCACCCGCCGCACCCGAATCGCCTAGGCCTGAGAGAGTCTCCGCCATTCCAGGGACCCTGGCTCCGCTACCTACTTCACACAGAACCGAGCCGGTGTTCTCTCAGCTACTAGCACAAAATGGCGCCGCCTGCTAGAGAACTGCTCCAGCCCCCCGAGCTCGCCAAGCTTCTGCGCAAGCGCAACCGGCGCAGGACCGACGCTTTCGGTATCTTCTAGCCTACGCTTGGTTAAAGCGCTGGGGGATTTGCGCAGGCGCATTGCAGCCCTCGGCCTCCCGCCGCGAACGGCCGCGACGCCTGCGTACTGCAGATATGGCGCCTGCGCGTTGTCGCTGGGAACGTGCGGTTGGTCGACGCGCTACACGGCTCGTAGCTAAGAACGCATGCGCGGCCGGAAAGCCGGGCGGGAGGAAGTGAGTGCGTTTTCCTCTTAGGCGTCGCCATTTTGTGCTCAGAGCCGCTACAGCCGCTGCCGGCGTGAGTAGTAGGTGCCAGAGATAGGAAACTCGGGATGGCGGAGACTCTGGCAGGGTCCGGCGACTCGGGTTCTGGCACGGCCGCTGTTGGTCCGGGCGCCTCGGAGGCTGGGACTCGGCGGCTCAGCGAACTGCGGGTGATCGACCTGCGGGCAGAGCTGAAGAAGCGGAATCTGGACACGGGCGGCAATAAGAGCGTCCTGATGGAGCGACTCAAGAAGGTGAGGTGGCTCGGGACTTGTGGGGGTCCGGAGGTGGCGGAGGAGGTCGAGGTACGTCCCCGTGTGGACCTGTCACCGCGACTCCTGGCATGGGCGACCCCGCCCCGCCCCCCTTTTGGTCGACCCCCGGCCGGAGCTGTCTGGGACCAGGGGGACAGGCTGTGTAATGTTGGCCCGTCACCGCCCCTTTCTGGGCTTTGCTTCTCGACATAAGTGCGAAGGCCCGCATTCTTAGCCACTGGGATGTTCCCTGGACTCCTCTCGGAGCTTGAGTTTTAGAGTCGGCTCTGTGACCTTGGACAAGTGCCTTCCCCTCTCCGAGCCTCAGTTTCCCTCCTTGGAGAACTTATGACTGAAGGACTTTTGAGATCATCCAGGAAAGGAAGTTGTGCTTGTACTTGCCCCCAGGACCTTTGCACTTACCATGCCCTGCCCTCGACTGTTCTTCTCGTAGGTCTTCTGGCTGACTCCTTGTCGTTTGGATCTGTTTGAGATGTCACCTCCCCAATCACCCTTTAAAGTGAGGCTCCACCCCCCGCCCCCCCCCCCTCTCTATCACGTCATCCTGTTTGTGCTCCACCTCGCAGCACACAACACAAGGTTGAATATGGGCTATGGTCTTCTCCCCAACAGAACAAACTTCTTAAAAAAGAAGAAGTGGTCAATTTACTGTTGAGTGCCCAGTCCTGTGCTAGGCACGCAGAGATCACTGAGGTACCTCCTCTGACCTAGTCTGTTTGCTTTTCCCCCCAGAGGTCAAACGTGGCTTGTGGAACACCACTGAGTTGCCTGTGCAGACTAAGTACAAGCCTTTTCTTGTAAACTTAAAACTAGAAGGTTGGGCAGTTTCGAGGTCAGGGGCCATTTTGGAACATTTTGGACCCTGATTCTGGAGACCCAGCTCACACATCCCTTTGCATTTCGGGTGTGGGGTACAGGGAGAACCGAGTTGTGCTGTGTTCGTTCTGTGCCTTTTGGGCTTGCAGCCCTGGTGGCAGAATCAGATTTGCTCTTTGCAAGGAAGGATTTGTCTTTCTCTGCCTAGAAGTTGTCACAAAAAGCAACAATGTTCCCTGCAGCTCTGGATAATGTAAAATTCATCTCTTCCTGACAGGCAGTTAAGGAAGAAGGGCAGGATCCTGATGAAATTGGCATCACATTGGAAGCCACAAACAAGAAGATAGCGAAGAGATGTGTTAAAGGTATCTGCTTGTACTTACTGCTGCTTGGGGCTTGAGTGTTTGCTTGAAGAACAGAGTTAGAGAACTGGTTTTTTAGCACTCTTTCTGCCCTCCAGGCCAGGAGGAGAATGTCTTTGGCTGTCATTGTTCACTATCTCATAATTATGCCTGCTCTTCACCAGTTAACAAGTAGCTCTGTCAGGGTGCTGGAGAAGGACGCCAAGTAAAATTGAAATGTATAACAAAAACATTTCAGCTCTTGCCATTGGTTTTAAAAAAGAACTAGAGTAAGACACCTCTAAAAGCTGCCCCAGCTGGTTTGAGCAACTAAATGCACCTGCTTGGCTTCCTTCCTGGTTAAAAAAAATAGGATTTAAATCGAGGAAAATGACAATAATCTAAGACCAGGTAGAACCTAGCTTCTCTAGGATCCAAAGTAGATTGTCAGAGTGTTTGTACCCAGTCTGTCTTTTACTAGTGTGATTTTTAATCACCTGTCTAAAGTGTATGGTGCAGTGCTTATTCATAAGGCTATGCAATTGTCACTGGTATCTAATTCTAGAACATTTTCAACACCCCAAAATGAAATCACCATGCCCATTAGCAATCACTCCCCACTACACCCTGCCCCCCAAGCCCTTTGCAATGTCTAATTGACTTTGTCTCTGTAAATTTGCCTGTTCTGGACATTTCATGTAAATAGAACCATACCATATGTGGCCTTTTGTGTCTGCTTTCTTTCACTGAGCATTATGTTTTCAAGGTTTATTTATGTTATGCCATATTATCAGTTCCTTTTTATGGCTGATGCTAGTTATTTTTGGAAGGATTTACTTTTTTAAAACTTTGAAACCTTGCTACCCTCATTGCTGTTGTCTTCACTAGTAGATTTTACAGTGATAAGGAAAATATAATTGAGGCAGTGGAGGACAATTGCTTAGAAAATAAAAAATTAATTTTTAGCATTTTTAACAATTTCAGTTTACTTTTTTAACAGCTTTTCCTAGAATGACAACTTTTCTATAACTCATCTAACTTGTTAAAACTTGTACTGCATGTGTTTCGAAAGGTTAAATTTTTTAGTTAGGTACCATAAGAGATTTACATTCTATATAATTTTAAGACATTGATGTTTCTTCTGTTCTTATGTTGATCCGCACTTAAGCTGTGAACACTGTCTAAATGCACATAGACTGAGAGACTGGTCTGTAGCAGGAAACATAGAACTACCACTTTGTGCTTCACTGTTAAATTATTCATGGCCTGCAAGTCTGTTTTACAAAGTGACTTAAATTAGTTTAAAATATTTTATTGAAAGTTTTTAATGAAGATGCTCATTTAAGACTGGAGATTCAAAGTTTACTAATCCAAATGTTCTTGGCTCCTAATAGGGATTTTTACATCATTAGACAAACTGAACCTTAGTTGGGTTCTTTGAAAACCTGTCTGAATGTCTGGATTAAAGCTTGTCAAATCAGTACTACATGGAGTTAGCATTTTGTCCAGAAGGCTTTGGTAATAGTCACTTTCATTGGTATAAAGAGAATATTTATACCACTATAGCCCTAGCATCGGCTCCTTCTTCTTTTTTCAAAGAAGTCACCCACACCCGGAGAAGCACCAGGTGGCTGGAGTCCAGGGACAGAGGATAGCGCCTGCAGGTTGTTGGGCTAGCGTTTTTTTAGGAAGTGTCTGGTCTCATGGTTAGTGATATGAAGTGTTAGACCCTCATGGTGTCCTGGTTGAAAGTAGGTTCTCAAGATTATGTAAAAGTGATCAAGAGGAATTCACCAGTCATTTCTCACAGTCCCTGTTTTAGAGTGGGACTACTTCTGGAAATTCATGAGTGACTGTTGCCTTTTAAAAATAAAGAGTAGATAAACTTAAAGAAAACTTCCTCTTTAAACTCATAACAAAAAACCTCTTCCCTTAACTCATCTAAACAGGCAAAATTGAGGAAGACTTGTGGATATGTTTTGAAAGATTAAAATTTTGAATTAGGTTTTATGTGGGAAATTGGTTTCCTAGTTTCTGTCCTGTTGCCTCCCAGACCCTGTTTCAACTTCTGGTCAACAGAGACTAGGCCGTTGGGAATGAGGTGCAGCCTATCTGCCCAGTGTTTGTCGTTCCCACTCTTATTTAGGGCACTTTTGTTGAAGATTTAGGGTGTGCATCTCTCCTGTTTACATCCTGTAAGTACACTGTGGGCTACTACTTAGAGGCCTAGAAATTGGATGCAGTTGCCAAACGTTTTTAGACAATATATTTCAAAAGCATATGCTGGGTTTAGATATAATGAGAAGTGGTGCAGCTGAGTTTTCGAGTCCCAGCTTTGGAGCTAAACCAGATTCTTATGTATCAAGTGTAGATAATAAAACTGCTAGTGTTATGGGAAGTATCAAACAATAATCTGTAGAGAGTACAGTATCTGACATGTAATAAGAGTACATTTCTGAGTGATTATTAATATAATGGTGAATGAGATACCTAAGGTGTAGAATTTTCTCACTTTAAAAAAATATTAAAATACTACGTTTCAATAATTTAGAAAATGTAAAAGGTACACACATAGAAATAAAGCGATCTCCAATACCACTTTTGATGGTTGTCTCGGTCATCTCCACCTGTATGCATCTTCACACTTGCATGTATACAAACATACAGGTGCTTTTTAATAAAAGTAGATCTGTGCCGTTTTGTTTTTTTTTTTAACTTTATGGGAACTTTACCATATCATTTAATATTCTTTGAGACCTTTTTTTAAAGTTGTAAGATGTTGTACGGTGTACCATGGGGTTTCATAGCCTTGGCACTATCGACTATTTGGAGTGAACTCTTCTTTGTGGGAGAGTGAGCACCATCTTCAGTCACTCATTATCCACTAGATAGATGCCAGTAGCATACATCCCAGGTGTGATGTCCCCAGAATGTCCCCAGATACTGCCAGATGACACTCCACTCCCCTCATTGACTCCCCTTGCTCATATCCCACATATGGACAGAATGTGCTGTAATTTGTTTCCCTTTCAGATGTTTAGGGTGTGTATGCTTTCTAGATAAAATAAATACCTATGTTGTGAATTTCTTGTCAGACATTTTAGTGCATGTCCTAAGGGGAATACCTGGAATATAGGTAATTCCATGTATATTTTTGAGGCTTATGATACATGTGGAGCCTCTGCTTTCCCTTATCACCCCCTTGCCCCTGCCCCGGGAATGTCTAGCATTAACTATAAATAGTTATTTTGCATTTATAAGACTCAGGATGACCATGTACCTTATGGTAGCCTTTCCTTTGCAGAAAAATGTTCCTGAGCTGAAGACTGGTGAAAGGCAGGTGACCTGCTTGAAATGGTGGAATATAGGGAAAACTACCAGTTAATAATCCAGGATGATATTGGAGGTCACAGTTCTTCGATTACTAGATGCATATTAAAATTACACTTGTTAAAAATCGCCTGTTGCCCTTTGCTCACTCTTGGGATATTTGTTTTACTTTAGGGTGGTTTTGAAATCTTTTGAAACTCCTAGGTATTTTGTGCAAAATCAAAATGCTTTGTTTGGCAGTATTACATAAATCCTAGACATTCATGTCCCAACGGAGACAAAATTATACACAATTGTACAATCACTTCTAGTTTCCTTGTAACGTGTTCTCTCCAAGATTGAAATCTATTGTTCTGTGTAAACTAATTATTAGGCCAGATGTGAGTGTTATCTGACTGAACAATTAATTCTCTTATTAGGACAGAAGACAGAGGAAGAAGGCACAGAAGACAACGGCCTGGAAGAGGATTCCAGAGATGGGCAGGTACGTGGTGTGACAGTGGAGACAATGGCAGGAGCTTTGAGTTTTGGCCCACCTGGTCATTGACACCTCTCATTCCTCTTTATAGGAGGATGTGGAAGCAAGTTTGGAGAGCTTGCAGAATATTGACATGATGGACGTTAGTGTGTTAGAAGAAGCTGAAGTCGAGAACAGCAGTGCCCCTGACTTTGGTGAAGATGGAACAGACAGCATCCTCGATTCCCTTTGTGATAGCAAAGACTATGTGGCCGCACAGCTGAGAGAGCTCCCAGCTCAGCTCACAGAACATGCTGTAGGTAACGCCAAGACACATGGAATGTGCCAGGAGCCCGGAGGCTCCCAGTGCTTATGTGCTGTTTATATGAACAAGAACACTAGGGGTTGATTAAATAGCTAGCAGCAAAAACGCCAATCAGCATAAACACTTAATTTAGGATCTGAACCTTGGTAAATTCTGTCCATTTAAATTCCACATATGTCAGATGTTAATTAATGGATAACTTTTTTGTGGTATTGTGGGGGGGGATGCTTTCTAAGCATAAGTCGTAAAAGGTTGGCACAGCTGGTAAAGAGTATTTTCTGCCCTGGCTGGTATGCTTAATGGATTGCCTACTGGCCTGCGAACTGAAAGATTACCGGTTCGATTCCCAGTCAGGGCACATGCCTAGGTTTCAGGTTTGGCCCCCTTTTGGGGAACTACGAGAGGCACCTGATCAGTGTTTCTCCTCTCTTTCTTCCTTCCTCTCTCTAAAAATAAATAAATAAACTCTTAAAAAAAAAAAGGATGTGAAATACAGTGAAGAAAAGTATTTGTCATCCCAGAGGAACCTCTTCTATTAAAGAGATCCACTATTAATATCCTTGTGTGTAAGGTAGGGCTTTAATTGCTACCAATGTCATCTTTTCAAGTTCTTCCAGTATTTTGGCATAAAGCTCTCTGTGGTGGCCATCCTAGAAATCATGGCCATTTTAATCTCACCAGCTTGGCATGTCCAGCCATTCTAGTTTGGTTGTGTTATTTACTTAAGACATTATAACTTTAAACTGGAAAAAAAAAAATTACCCTGGTAGGACTGAACTTTAAACTTTCAAGGTCAAAAGTCTTGAACTCCAAACATCACCACACTTCAGCCTGGGGTGGTATTAGGCAGCTGATTTGCCCTCTGTGGGCATGGTTCTGCTGTGTCATGTTAATTATTTTCAGAGCATGTACATGGTTTCTAACTTCCTGGTTAACAGAAGCATCCAGGTTCTAAGGTTCAAACCTAGAAAATGAAAAAAAATATCTGGAAAGGGATATTTTTGTATTTAATTAAAAATAGTAACAAGCCTTCAAATTTAGTAACCTTTAAAATAGTTTGGCTTGTTTTTTTTAACTTCATTATTTGTATTATTTTGGTATAGTAAATGATAAAAACAGTCAAATTAAGTATTTGTTAAATAAGGCACTCTGGAAAAAAGTGCCAATTACTGTTATTTTAAATGTGTTCCTATCAAGTGAAATCAGAGTGCCTGGTTTTGAGTTCTGCTTTAGAAATTCTGTGGCAGAGTGGTGTATATAGACCACCAGTATGTGGAAACTGCCTAGATAGTGAATTCATTCATTCATGCGAACAATGCTGACAGAATGCCTACCACCTGTGAGCCTCTGTCAGCCATGCTGGTGTTACCCATTGCTGGAGCAGGTGGGGGCAAGGAGGCAAATAATAAACCAAATCATCTAACAGTTGACTTGCAGATGGAAGTAGATCTATGAAGGAAATAGACATGTGAGCTGCCTGGAACATAGTGAGGCACAGGTTTTGGCATTTAAATCTCTGTCCCCACAAAGTGACCTTTTATCATCTTTTAGGTAGATGGGGAAGGCTTTGAGAGCACTTTGGATACTTCATCGTTGGACTTCAAAGTACCTTCGGTAAGTGACCATTGGTTTCTGCATGGCTGAAAACTTTATGTGAGTGGCTAATTTTCCAGAGTAGAAAAGGATATGTGCATGTGTGTAAAATGATTCCCTGAGCATTGATAGTGAGCCTGGTGCTGGGGATAAGAGGTTTAGAGCTGAACCTGTCAGTTTTGGGGCTTGCAGTCTGGTGGGGGCAGGGTTAATAACCAAAAAGAATGTAACTGGAAGAGAAGTTCAGTGAGGGAGAAGTTCAGGTAGTTGGCCAAAAAAAGCACCTAGGAGGCTTCCTGAAGGAAGTCCTAATCAAAACAAGGTGTGACATCAGGGTAGAGGGGCGTGTCAGGGAGAGATTTTAAGTGGGGTAAAGAAAAGATTTAGAACAGCTTGGTCTTGGGATGGAGTGGCCAGACTCTGAGAGGAGAATTAAGCAAGCTAAATAGTACCACTACTTTCTGCTTTTGCTGGGGAGAAACTGACGAAATGATTGTAGGTTTGAATACATTGTTTTGAGTAGAGAAAGTGTTTTGAAACAGGCATTTATTCATACTTGAATGAAAGCTGTATCTGCTTGGGAAATGTATCTAGCCAGTTTTTAAGTGCCTGTGTTTTTTCTTTTTCTTTTGTTTTGATAAATAGGATATTGAAGAACCACTATTGGAGTCAGGTACTGATAAGAGAAACACAACAGTTATGGTTTGAAAGTTTTCTCACTACAATTTTTTCAAGCTGTCTATATATTTTATGCTGTGTTATGGTCTTATAAATGATTTTTATGGTGGACAATCCAGATCGTACAAGGATCAGAGATTGGAAACCCATTCATATCACCAGATCTGTGGAACGACCGTTATGGTTTCTAGAGGTCATATATATGTGGTGAGATGTAGTGATTATGTTCATCTTTCTAACCACATAGAATGGCAATTTATGTAATTTCTCCTTGTGATTCTTCCATGTGTTTCTACACATGAAACAGATCTTGTGATATTTCTCTGCAGTCAATTTGACTAATTCAGTTAAGGCAGGATAATACGATTGTCAGGGCACTTATAACCTGAGAAGTGACTGGATTCCAGAAGAGGAAACAGAGTTTCTTCATGAAAATTTCCAACATATTATTCCCCTTCTGAACTGCGTTTATCTCTCGCCATCTGAAGAGTTTCTGGTTTTCATTTTGGACTGTTCTGTTAAAAGAAATTCAAAGAAATTTGGAAATTGAGCTGTCATTGAATGGTGACTGCATTCGGTTCAGCACCTTGGACATTGGAAAAATAAGTCAGAAGACCCAGACTTGAACAAAACATGAAGAAGACTATTGAGAAGCAGCCAAGTGGTTGTAGGTGTTTAAATCTGTGGGGGCCTTTACCATGTAGCGTAGCGGCTTACTCTAGCAGTCGGTTGGAGTGCAGGTAGTGTAACCAGTGTAACATGTGTACCCGCGGGTTTTCCAATCTCTGTGTAGCTAGCAGTTCTCTTCGTGTTAGTGTGGCAGCCGTGCCAGTTCCGCATTTGTGATTGCTTTATTTCCCTGGTAATTAAACCTTGTGCCATTCTATTCCTGTTA
>CM052545.1:37792460-38175825 GCA_028533065.1 Trachops cirrhosus | reverse complement strand
GAAGAAGTTTGCTTTTGAAGCTTGTAATGAAGTCCCTCCGGCTCCTAAAGAGTCCTCAGCCAGTGAGGGCGCTGATCAGAAAATGAGGTTTGTTTTTTCTCAGTTTTAGACCAGACGCTATCTCCTTTTCATTGGTCGTTTAATGACACACATAAGCTGTTTTTTTCTGCAATTGGCCAGCCAGACTGACGAAATTGTAATTTATTTCTAAAGAATGTTTGATTTCTCTTTGTATTTTTAATGGCTGATTTGATTTCTTTTTCCCAACCTACTATGGTTGTGCTTTTAATTGCTAAGTGTTCTCTTCAGTTAAATCGATTGACTTAAGAATCTGACCTTGTATTTTGGGGGGGGCAGATATCCAATATAAGCTTGCAAAGGCGTCTTAAAATTTTATTTCAGACTAATTTTCCTGGTAGGTATTCAGTTTTAGCACATTTTACTTTTAATTTAGTTCTCTTTTGTTTTTTTCCTGTGTGGTTAACATTAACTTTTATCTCTAGTTCTTTTAAGGAAGAAAAAGATATAAAGCCAGTCATTAAAGATGAAAAAGGTATGATTTAACTTACATGGTGGGGAGCCACCTGTGGATCCCTTAGCTTGGGAGGGAGGAGCCTGGAAGTTGCCATGTTGTGGATCCATTAGTTTGTTTCACTGTGGGTTGCTAGAATAAATCATATAATTGTATCTCGAGAGATTAGTTTTAAATGTTGGTGAGCTGTGTTTCATGTTTCTCGTGGATGTCATTTATGGGATAGTAAAAATTCTGTTACACTGAATTCTATTACAATCCCATTCTCCATTGAATAATATAACAAGAGTTTTAGAAATTGGTATCTTGGTTGTGATCTTCACTGGAAGACAATTCAGTTTGTAACTGACTTAGATGTGCTTATTCCTCAAGTAAGAAAACTTATTCTGCCATCCAGATTCTTCATCTTCTGTCCTTGGTGTTGACAGTAATTAAATTCTTGAATCAGAAGAGTTGAAATAGGATGTAGTTAGTGTTTGAAAGAGGGCCACATCTTAGGAGTGGTTGTGCTTCCTTTTATGCCTGGGGGCAAAGCATAATAATCTTCTTCCTGCTCCAGGTCGAATCAGCAGCAGTTCTGGTAGGAATCTGTGGGTCAGCGGACTGTCCTCCACAACGCGAGCGACAGATCTGAAGAACCTTTTCAGCAAGTATGGGAAGGTATGTTCTCTCTTATGTCTTGCTGCCTCACCTCAATTTGGCATTAAAAATACACAAGGTTTTGCTGATCTGGTGGTCATTCATGGTTAACAAAAGGCAAGAGGGGAGATCTTCAAGGGGGGAAAACCCACCTGGTTTTGGGTTGGGTGCCTTTTTTTCTGGATAAGAGTGGATAGCAGGCAGAACAGAGCATCGTGGCACAGAGGACTACATAGAAAACGTGTAAATAGCTGCAGTCTGAACATTCTTGTGGTTCTGACTTCTTCAAGAAGCTGCTGTCTTTTGGCCTATGCAAAACTTAAAGCTGGCATGCTGACTTTTTTTCTTAACAGTAAGTGATGTGTTGACTTTTATATCTTATAGCATCTTGAGTATATAATTTGAGAACTGGGATGTGATAGTGGTTTAGAAATAAGTCACCTGATATGCTGCTTATGGGGGCAGGAGGAAAATAATATGGTTTAGAAGCTTTCCAAGGGACTTGAAGGACTTTTAAAAATGATTCTGTTATTTTAGAGTTAGGTGACAAAGCAGTCTTCTTATAAGCCATAGGGACAGCCCTGGTCTCCTGGGTGCCTGTGGGAGGTGGCCCTCTGAGAGAGAGGTAGGGGTTGGTGCCCGGAGGTGTTAAGAAATTACAGGGATTCCAGACAGAGTTTCTGTGGCTAGCTCGTCCTGACCTGCTCTGGTCATACCTTTGCTCAGATCTGCGTCACTCAATTGGGTATTGGTGAGTGCTTTAGTGACTGAAGCAGACAGGATCAAGGAGAAGCATTCAGAAGGCTTTGGGAAACTATGAAGCCATAATCTCCCCATTTATTTTTTTGACCTCCTTTTGGACTCAGGCACTGATTATAAAGCATAAGCAAAAGAAAAAACTTCCTGTTATCATAGATCGTACAGGCTGGTGGGAAAATCATTTACAAAACAAACACATTCGATATAACACATGCAGTAAGTATGTTAAGGAGAATTACAGCATATTGTGTATGGCAGGGAGATCTAATTTAGATTTGGGAGGTGGGTTCCCTGAGAAAGATATTTAGGGCAAGGCCTGAGTGGTTGGGGTTTGGCATGCTTGTGGAGTTCAGCTCTGATAAAGGAAGGCCCTGTGGTCGGGCAGGGCTTTGTAATTTGGGTGAACTCATCGAGGGCTGCTGTGAAGAGCTTCAGGGCAGAGGGTAAGGGGGACAGAGTGGACAGGGATATTCGAGCTTCTCATGGTCTCTGCCCTCATTTGGGTTTAACTGTCATTGGAAGTGATGCCCTGCAAGAATAATTACTTTGATAGAAAGGTCGAACAACATAATTGACTCAGTCCTCTGACCTTAAGGAGAGGTAAAAATGTGAAGCTTCATCTCTGCTTTGAGAACTAACACCTTTGTCATCTGCAGAGGCTTCTGTCACCTTTGGCCCTGCATGGGGTACTCTGGGGCTTTCTTCTTAGGCAGAGCAGAACTCTTCCATCCCTGGGTTGGGGGCAGGGCAGGAGCAGAAATGCAAAAGCAGGGTCTGCAGGGAACCAGAGAGCATGGACTGTTCCCTGGACCTTGTCACATTTGGGAGCACAGGTCGAAAAAGAAGAGATGACTTGTTCAGGTTGACCCACGGTCAGAGGTGGTCAGAGCCAGAACCCAGGGCTCCTGTTTCTCAGGGGCTCATTGTACTTCCAAAGAGGCTGGCCCCACCCTTACTTCAGATGCCCTACAGAACATTAACATTTAATGCAAACATTCTTGCAGCGGGGTTTAAATCTGCGCTCTGGCTCTATTTTCTCTCCTGTTTCTTCTTGAATCACTTGTTCTTCTTTATTTGCTGCCTTTTATATTGGGTATTTTTTATGATTTGTGGTTTATTACCTATGATTATATATAACTAGTATAACTATCTTCTGGTTCCTTGAGGTATAAAGTTAGGGTTTTGTGTTTTTTTTCTTAGATTTTTCTTGTTTCTTGATATAGGCATCTGTTGCTATGAATGCCCCTCTTAGAATGGTTTCTGCTTCATCCCATAGGTCTTTATATATTGACTGTCCATTTTCATTTGTCTCAATGTATTTTGATTTCTCTTTTGATTTTTTCCTTTGTCCTTTTGGTTGAGGTGCAACTTTTTTCCAGGGGTCGCTTTTAGGAATTACAGTACATGTCTTAACTTACCATGATCTGTCTGCCAGTGATATTACACCAGTCCCTTACAACAGTACACTGCCTTTGCCCCCTCCCAGCCTTTGTGATGTTATCATCATACATTTTCTATTCAGTAAATCACACAGTGTATTATTGGCTTGTTTTTGTGGGGTTTTTTTTAAAACAATTACCTTTAAGGAGCTTTACAAATAAAAATGAGTTTTTAATTTCTTACATATTCACAACTTTGGGTGCTCTTTAGGCCTTTTTGTTTTTATCCAAGTTACCACTGGTATCGTTCTCCTCCTTGAACATTTCTTGTAGGGCAGGGTTGCCCTACAAGTATTTGTGTGTCTGCAAGTCATCCTTTGGCCTTCATTTTGTGAACTGTTTTGACTGGGTGTGGAATTCCAGGTTGGTTGATTTTCTTCCAGATAACAAAGCCGGCTCTACCGCCTCCTAGCTCACATTGTTTCCAACCAGTTGGCTGTGCTTCTCATCTTAGCACACATGGCTTTTCTTCCTCTGCTCCTTTAAGATTTTCTGTTTATCAAGCACTTTGCTGATGATGTGTGTTGATTTCGTTTGCTAATTTTTTCCCTGCATTTCTTGTCTTCGAGGACTCGATATATTGTTCTGATTCCTTTGATGGTGTTGGTCTCTTTTCTCTGTTTTATTTTGAATAGCTTCTCTCACCATGTCTTCAAATTCCGTAATCTTTTCTTCTGTAATGTCTGTTGTCAATCCCATCTAATGTATTTTTCATCTCAGAAGCTTGGTTTGGGTATTTTTGAATATCGTTCATGTGTCTACTTAACATACTCAGTCATTTCTCCACCTTCTTGAATATTTAGGATATAGCTAAAACAACTGCTTAGTATCCATGACCACTAACTCTGTCATTGTGTCATTTGAATCTGATTCTATTGGTTTGTTTTCTTCATTAGAGTCAGACTTTTTTGCTTCTTGGCTAACCCAGTCGTTTTTGATTGGACATCAGGCATTGTGACTTTTACCTTATTGACAGCTAGTTATTCTTGCGTCCGTACACATTTCCATGAGCTTTTGCGGGGCACAGTTCAGTTACTGGCTCCTTCTGAGGCTTGCTGTTGAGCTTCGTTAATCAGGCCAGAGCTCAGGGCGCTCTTCATCCATTCTTACGGCGACACCCTTCTGAGCAGTCAGCCTGATGCCAGTGAATTACAGGCTTTCCCACCCAGCCATTGGGTTTACTCTGGGTGAAGTGGGCCTTTTGCAGCCCTGGGTGAGCCCAGGGATTGTTCCCTCTGCTTCTGCAGGTAGTCCTCTCCCTAGCCTTGACGGTTTCCTCATGCACACACGCTGTGCAGCTTTCTGCAGCCGCCTTTGCGTGGCTCTCTCTTTGGTACTATGATTGCTCACTGCTTTGATCTCCCACTTCGGGGATACCAGCCCCTTGGTTCCTCCTCCCTGCCCATGCCTGGAACCTCTAGGCAGTAAGGCAGGACAGCCATATGTCTGCCTCCCACTCTTGCAAGTGTCACCATCCTGTGTAGCCTAATGTCTGGAGTCTGAAACTCTTCTTGCCTGAACTTCCTGCTGTTTTTTTGTTTTTTGGGTTTTTTTGTTTGTTTTTGTTTTTAAGTTGTTTCAGGGTTAATGCTTGGTGTTCCATTCTGGCTGGAAGTGGAAGTTTGCTTTACATCTGTGTTAGAGGTCTTTTCAGCTGTCGTCCACATATGTAGGGGTGCATCTCTGAGTAGATATTCCCTCAGCTACACATGGATACAGTAGAACTAGAGAAAATGATCTGAGTGGGATGGGCTTTCGATTAATTAACAAGTTGTGGTTAGTGGCGTTTAACTGATTTTAGCTTTTCCTATTTGCTTTTTGTCACTATGAGAGCTGATGTTGTATCAAAAGCAATTGTATTTTGATAGGTCAGGATTAGTTAGAACTGCTTTAATAACTATGAAGAACTGACAATTTCTAGAGAAGTAAAAACTAATGGAAATGATTTTCATGATCTGTTAACTGCTAATAATTTTTGACATTGTGTGGTTATTTGTATGAGAAAATAAGTGCCGTTTCTCATGAAGGTTGTCGGGGCTAAAGTGGTGACCAACGCCCGCAGTCCTGGGGCTCGGTGCTATGGCTTTGTCACCATGTCGACGTCCGATGAGGCTACAAAGTGTATTAGCCATCTCCACAGAACTGAGCTTCATGGAAGAATGATCTCTGTAGAGAAGGTGAGACAGTCCTTGCCTGTTGTAACTCACGAATTTCACATGGAAGAAGACCTGGTCTGTGAACCATTTCTGTCTGCATTATATTTTAGGCCAAAAACGAACCTGCTGGGAAAAAGCTGTCTGACAGAAAGGAGTGTGAAGTGAAGAAGGAAAAAGTTTCTAGTATTGACAGACATCATTCTGTGGAGATCAAAATTGAAAAGTAAAGTGATTTTTTTTAAGCTTTCTTTTGGGATGACGGCCAGGAGGAGGGGGTAGTAGCCACAGGGTCACTCACGAAACAAGCACATGTCCTGCGCATAGACAGCCTCTCATTTATAACGCAGGTGATTTTTGCATCTTGCTGCCACTTCAGTATTCAGGTTTCAGTAGATATTCATTGGAGTAACCCTATCACTAAAAAGTAGATTCAGGTGGTCCTTAATAAATATTTACATCCAACCTAGTAGCCTGCTGAAAAAAATTAACACACAAAATGAATGAACAGTACTTCTTTTTCATTCTTAACATCCTGGGCCCTTGCACAGGCTCTTACACCTTAGAATCATTTCATGCATGGTCCAGGTTGATTTTGACATGAATCTTGCTTTTCATCTCAGCTTTGCAAAGATAACAACAGTGTCATTCAGAGGAATGTAGCCTGATTGGATATTGAAATGAACATCCTCAAGCTAGAAGTTTTTGTTTGTTTGTTTGTTTTTAAAGATTTTATTTATCTTTAGAGGGGAAGGGAAGGAGAGAGGGAGAGAAATATCAATGTATGGTTGCTTCGGTTGCTTCCTGTGCATTCCCTGCTGGGAACTGGCCTGCAACCCAGGCATGTGCCCTGACTGAGAATCGAACCGCGATCTCTTGGTTCACAGGCCTGTGCTTAATCCACTAAGCTACACCAGCCAGGGCTCAAGCTAGAAGTTTGTGCAGCACCTGACAGTTGTCAAGTATTGCTGTATTTCCCTCAGAAACTTGAAATATCCCAGAGTACCTGTGAATTCACTCTGCTAACTTGGGGGTGCCTTGGCACAGTAGTTTGAGAACCAAAGCTCTGAAATACTGTTTTTATAAAGGAGGTGATCTGTAGCTTTAATCAAGACGAAAGTGGGCCTGCCTGGTGTAGCTCAGTGGATTGAGCTCGGGCTGCGAACCAAAGGGTCACCAGTTTGCATCCCAGTCAGGGCACATGCCTGGGTTGCGGGCCAGGTCCCTAGTACAGGGTGCACGAGAGGCAACCACACACTGATGTTTCTCTCCCTCTCTTTCTCCCTTCCTCTCTGTCTAAAAATAAATAAATGAAATCTCAAAAAAAAAAAAAAAGATGAAAGTAGGGACAGAGCTTTCAGAGCAGGCATTGCTTATTTATACTTTTATCAAAATCATAGGCTTATCTTTTGGGAAGGGTAGACCTTGGTGATAATACTTGATAAAGGTCTATTCTCAGAAGGCTGTATGTCTGTATTAAGTTTATATTGTCAACACAATGTTTTCTACTTCCATGTCCACCCATGCTCTAAAAATTAAACCCTTTGTTGAGACTCTGTTAGTTTCACAGTAGTTCCTTTGTTTTTTACGTAAGAAAATTAATAGTTATGTAAATATAGCCATGGACATCAACACTCGTACGTTGGACTAGGTTTTTAATGATCCGATTGCCAGTCTTTATTGTGACTAAATTAGAAATTTGGCCTGTGAGAAATGGCCTTTGTGTACTTAGAAGTGAGACCTGTGATTTTATTAGCAACTTCTCAGAGACACATCTTTTAGCAGTGCTAGAAAAAGTCTATATTGTTAGAATGGTGAGAGCTATTTAGAGTTCTTGCTTTTCTTAGTGTCTTGACATGTTTATCATTCGTTGGTTTTTCAGATCACACAAGTGAGATATGTTAATGGGAAAAAAGGGATAATAATCAGCTAACATGCCAGTGGGTTCCCTTAGTCCCTGGAAGAGTACTGTGAGGTTGGTGTGTTGTGCATGGATAGAAGAGAAAACTGGCTCAGAAAGGGGAGGGGCCGACCCGAGGTCACACAGCTCAGCTAGCAAGTGGCAAGAACAGGATTTAATCCCCAATGCTAATGTACTGAACTTGATGAACTAAAGATGCTTAAAACCAAACTGCCTTCAAGTGGCTTGCCTAAGAGGTTGAGCATTTTAAAATTTGCTTTTAACCTTATTTTTTTCCTTCAAATAAACATCTTTATTAACCTTTTGTTTCATTTTAAGAATTTCTAGGCTTAGTTGTCAGCCTAAGTGAAATAGAGAAGCTTATCTATAAAAGTAGTTTGTCTTGGCTGATTAGTGGTTTTTCTGTAATTGCTGTCTAGAAAGCACACACCGAAGTCAGGTGTAATCCCACTGGGAACACTTTTTGGTGTATATTCCTCCAGCCTTTTTTTCTCTATGCATGTGTTTTTGTGCTTTTGTTTTTTTAGAAACTATTTTTTAAAAAAATTTTTTATATTTAGAGGGGGGAAGGGAAGGAGAAAAAGGAGAGAAACATCAATATCTACATACCTCTCACATATTGCCTTTCACGGGGCCCCCACCAGGGATCTGGCCTGCAACCCAGGCATGTGCCCTGACTGGGAATCGAACTGGCGACCCTTTGGTTCTCAGGCCCGCGTTCAATCCACTGAGCTACACCAGTCAGGGCTAGAAACTACTTTTTAATGTAGTGTTATCAACAAGTTCTTTGTGTCAAGGGAGTGCCAGGCAGGTATAGAACAAGTAGGGAGGGGTCTCCTGTCATGACATTTTTCAGTTCTCCTTGGAAGGAGAAGACACTGCTCCAGAATAGTGGAAGAGGTACAGCAGAGATGATTCATGGAGGCTTTATTTGCAGACATGTAGTCACTGGGAGGGATCCCGAGCCTATTAGAAGGGAAATGGTAAATAACTGTGGACAGTTGTGTAGCAGTTGAGAGGAACCAGATCTGTGTATATATCCACACAATTAACCTTTAAAACATGAGGTGGAAAGTGCTAGAGAGCCACATATTGAGGACCATCCCATTATGTCAGTTTCCAGAAATGTTGTAAAACATCCCTAAAGATCATCAGGGTTATGTGAAAGTGCCTGCAAAGGTTTGAGAAGTGGAGCTGAATGGAATGATTGACAGTTATGGCACCAAGGGTGGTGGTTGTCTTGGGGATGGGACAAGTGTATCTGTGACATTCGCTGCATGCATAGTATTTCATTTATGTATGTATGTATGTGTGTGTGTATGTATTATTTTTAGAGCGAGGGAAAGGGAAGGAGAGGGGGAGAGACAGGGGGTATGGCCTAGATGCTAGGCACGTGCTCTGACCAGGAATCAAACTGGCAACCTTTTGGTTTGCAGGATAATGCCCAACCCACTGAGCCACACCAGTCAGGGCTGTATTTTTTTTAAAGGGAAACCAGTATGTTAAAAACATTTAAAATTGTTAATTTTTATATACACCATCAATGATTATGGTATGTACTTATATTTTTAAATTTTCTTAATTAAAACTTTTCTTAGAATTAGTATTAGTTTAAAGATGACAGTTCCATGCTGTGAAAGTTTAGGAAGGAGCTGGGAGAGAGGACAACAAGTGCTGGTTAGAGAATCCAGCAGGACCTGGCTTTCCTGTCCTGGACCTTGGTGCACAGTGAGCATTTAATGACTAGAATATAATTGCCTGAGATAAACAGCATTAGGAAATATGGAGGACAAATTCAAATGGCAACGATGATTTATTTCACTGCTTAGAATAAAACTGCCATTTTTTCTGGCATATAACACCATTTATTAATGCCTTAAAATATGCAGAAATGACCAGGTGCCGAGTGTTGGTGGGCAGGGTGCCTTGCTGCTTCATGCTGCGGGAACTGTACTTGTTTGGAGAAAGGAGAAATTTCCCACAAAACTAAATATTCCACACATACAACATGTTTCAAAATGAGACATTTAAAATAGTTTTTCACATTCTTCCATCGTGTCTACTTGCATGCCTGTCATATATATGAGTGTGTCTGGCATTTTGGGAAAACATCCTATTGAGCATGCAGTTTTATCCTACATATTTCGAGGTGTAGCAGATAACTTAAGTGGCAATATAGGGGCTGTGTCTGAAGAGGGGGTTATTACTGCAGTTTCCAAATAATTCTTCCCACCCGCTTGCTGCCAAGCTGGTTTGTTTTGTGTGGCACTCTCAGTGAGCAGACTGCTCCTGTTACAGTCTTAGGAACTCAAGTTTAATAACTATGTTTTTACATAGAACCGTAATTAAGAAGGAAGAGAAGATTGAGAAAAAGGAGGGGAAAAAGCCTGAAGACATTAAAAAAGAAGAAAAAGATGAAGATGAGCTGAAACCAGGAACCACAAATCGGTCCAGAGTCACCAAATCAGGTGAGTCTTAAGTGTTCACGAGGAAGAGCCAGTCAGGGTGGGCCGGTGGGTGTCCTGGACCAAGCATGTACAGCGAGTTTTTCGGTGCCTTTGTTGAGTTTTGCTGCTTATAGGAATCCATTAAAGCAACAGAGCCTCAGGTAATGCCGTGGCTAAAGGAGTTTCTACACACACGACAGTGAAAATCTGTGGGTATTCTGCTCAGTGATTTAAGTTTACTGGGTTTCTGTTTTTCCTGAGTCTTTAGCAGAAAACTGTGGGAGGGAGGTCTTTCAGAAGGGAGGGTGTCCTAGTTCTAACTAATTCAGTGCAGTTCTGCAAGTTTTTAATCCCATTTTTCTTATGTGTATGTTAAAGCCAGATCTAAAAACAAACAAACAGAAATCCCCCTTAAAAAACAGAAAAGGAAAACCTCACAACGGCTGTACCCTGTGAAGCAGTTGCACTTGGAGCTTGCCACCTCTGTTGCCATTTTATAAAAATTCCTTGCACTCTGCACCTTCAGATTTGCATGAGACACCACAGAATGTTTTGCATCAAAAAAGGCACATCCCCTTCCCCTTCCAAAAAAGAAAACCAGAAACAAAACCTGACCATCTGGAGCACTGGGGTTTGGTGCAGTGCATTACGAGTTAAATCGTAATCATTGGGGTAATTTGTCAGCAGTCTCGTGAGAAATGTGTCTTTTAGGTGTTCCTCAAATATTGCAAATTTCCCTAATCAATGATTGTTCTGCAGTTAGAGCCCACTTAGTGTGTCGTGGAGAGGGAAAATCAGTGTGGAGTCTTCATTGCTGAAGACATTGAAGGGAAGCCCACTTGGGGGGTTGGGGAGGGACTCCCTCAGAGCCAGCAGTGTCTGATTCAGAGCACAAGAGCCTGGGTTTTGCAGAGCATTCCAGAGTGTGTGGGAGCAGTAAAAATTGAAATTGGTTATCCTGGAGCCACTAGGATTGAGTGGTGAGAGGGGTAGAGGAAACCCGCAGGTGGGATGTGTTTGTGCACATGTTGCAGAACACACTTGCACTCAGATTTAAGTTGTGAGATGTGAGCAAGTCGGAGCTACTCGATTCTGTGTGAACAAAGACCTGTCTGGGCCTACCAGCTGTTTCTCGCTCAGTATGGCCGTATTGGTAGTGCTGCTTTTTTGTCATCATGAAGACCGGGAGGAGGCACAGAAGCTCCAGCGTTAGCATCAGTCACTTGATGGAGTGGCGAAAGCCCCCAGCTGGCTTATGTGCTGCTTGCTGGAAATGAGGTTGTCAGCATGTTTTCACGACTGCTGTGTTTTTTTTCCTAAAGGGAGCAGAGGAATGGAACGGACGGTTATAATGGATAAGTCAAAGGGAGAACCTGTCATTAGTGTAAAAACCACAAGCAGGTCAAAAGAAAGAGTAAGTATTGCTTCTGCCATCTCAAAGCCAGTCATTTTTGACCACTTTGATTTGCATTGTGAAAACATTGCTTGGTCTTTAAAATTTTAAGAGTTTGGCCCTGGCTGGGTTGCACAGTTGGTTAATGTCCTGATACGCCAAAGGTGGGTTCATTCCCTGGTCAGGGCACACACAGGAATCAACTAATGAATGCATAAATAAGTGGAACAATAAATCGATGTTTCTCTCTCTCTCGTTTCCTTTCTCTCTCTCTCTCTAAAATCAATAAATCTTTTAAAAAATGAAGAGTTCTTTGAAGTCCTCAGGAGGCATACTGTTATCTCTTTAGATTATATGTACAGATGTGAAATTAGGTTTTAGAACTTACTTCAGATTAATACTTTCCCATGTTTGCTTTCCAGAAAAGTGTTCACCCATCTCTGATTCTTTGCCAGGCTATATACCATCTTTTAGGAGAACTGATTCCCAATGATAGCTCACCATGGAGCAGGATGGGCAAGACCCAGGCTTTGTCAGAAGGCAGCTTCAACTCTTTGGTTAATTTAATGGCAGTTTATTCAGTTTCTTTAGTTGATTTGTTAGTCTTCTATCAAATAAACCAAAAAGAAAAGTGGAGTCCACCCTAAAACTGACTGTCATGCCATCAGAAAACAAGCTAAATTGCTGTTAACTTGTGCACGCAGCTGGGCAAGCTGGGGGCTTCTTATTATGCTCTTTCCACTCTGGGATTCCCAGATGAAGATTCCAGCTAATACAGGAATGAGAGGGGTGCTTTGTCAGTGAATACACTTTTTTTAGTAAAGATTTTATTTACTTATTTCTAGAGAGATAGGAAGGGAGGAAGAAAGGGAGAGAAACATCAGTGTGCAAGAGATAATATTGATCAGTTGCCTCACTCATACCCAGGCATGTGCCCTGACTGGGAATCAACCAGTGGCCTTTCCTTTCACAGGCCAGCATTCAATCCACTGAGCCACACCAGCCAGGGCCACATTTTTATGATTCATTTAAGAACACTGTGTGTTGTTGAGACTTAAGGTTTAAGTTAACATTTGGATTCTATAAAGAGCAGTTGCTAATGCCAGTTTTCCTATGGGCTACATGAAAATCAAAACTATAGAAAAATGTAGAGAAGAATACAAAACCCATAAGCTTACTACCCAGATAACTGAGATTTTTTTTAAAAAGTAATCTACATGTGATTAGGATATTCAGATAATACAGAAAGGCACAGCACAAGCAAAACGGAAGACTCTTTGTTTCCATCCTGGCTACTCACACTTCCTCTCATGGTATAACATGCAACACACATGTGTATTCTCTGAAACACCACTGCTAATGGGTTTTCTGTAACTTGCCCTTGGATACTTTTGTATGTAATATCTCTTCTAGAGCTTTATATACTGAGATACACAGTTCTACTTTCTAATTTTAAAACATTTTTATTTTTGAAGTAATTATAGATTTACAGGAAGTTATAAAAAATAGGATAGAGGTCTTAACGTGTCTATCACCCAGGTTCCCCAGTGGTTTTATTTCCTGTAACCATATCACAGTATCAAAGCCAGGAAGGTGATGTTGACTTTGGTGTACAGTGTGTGTGCACTCAGTGCTGGGACATTTAGTGACTCGTGTAGATGGACACATGCCCTGTTGAAAACTGCTGTGCTGCAACCTTCCTGTGCCTGCCTCTTGGCAGACTTGTAACCACTAACCAGTGGAGTTTGTAGGTCGAAAGGTGCATGTGTGTTATTCTTTGTGGTAAATGTTATTGCATGCCCTTCAAAAAGTTACTGAGGATGCTGGCATTGATGGGGTGCAGAGCTTGTGCTGGGCTGCCAGTAAGTGGTGAGACCAAGTTGCTAACCCAGGAGTCCAATTTGGGGACTGAGGTGCTATGCTGGCCTTTGTACTAGATTGCAACCTCACCCCAGAACTTAGGGTGAGTGCTGTCCTTCCTCACTCCAGCCTGCAGTGTGTGTGATCACACTTCAAACTCCGGCCATCTCACAGGTGAAGACTGTCCTGTAATGTTTTGGGTTGCAGATCTGTTCTCTCTGTATGTCCTTCTCCACCCCCACTTTTTTTAGTACAATATCTAGTCCTGACCATTGCCCATCTTTCAGGTTGCTTTGTCTTTCATTGATTCCCACCCCCCACTCCCCTATGTGAGTTAATTAAGAAATTAAGTTAGCAGCTTTTTAAAAATGGGGTCTCCCAAACCCTGGCTGGTGTGGCTCAGTAGATTGAGCGCTGGCCTGCGAGCCAAGGGTTGCTGGTTCCATTCCCAGTCAGGGTACGTGCCTGGGTTGCACGCCAGGTCCACAGTAGGTGCATGTGAGAGGCAACCACACATTGATGTTTCTCCCTCTCTTTCTCCTTATATTCCCCTCTTTCTAAAAATAAATAAATAAAATCTTTAAAAAAAAAAAAAAAAGAATGTGGTCTCCCAGATTCCTTTCTTGGAGAGCCAGGACATGGTTCTGTAGGAGGCCGTGAGTCCTGGGCTGTATGAAAGCTTCCTGGGAGACTGATTCGTGGCCAGTTTGAGTGTCCCAGCCTCTGAGAGCCTCAGAGGTGGGAGTTGGCTGTCAGTGTTTCCTACCTTATCCCAGAAATAGAACAGCAGGGAAGTTGCTTGTTAATCCTTTCTACTTTATTGGGAGTGCACTTTACAGTACAGTACCTTGGCTTGTTGTATTTCAAGGCTGCCTGCCTGAGTCCTGATCAAGCACTTGAGAAATGAAAGGTGCAGCCCCTTATCCAGCTTTCCAAACAGCTGGCTTGACAGCTGTCCCCAGTGAATGAAGGGGCCATGTGGCATTGTACATGTGCCCCATGGCTTTACTACACTGGAAAAACTGCTTATACTTTCCTGAGGTTTCATTCCATCTTTTCTCTTCCCTTAATGGCTTTTGTTTACAACATTTAAAAGCCAGACTATAGGGTGAGCAGTGTGTGAAGTGACCTGTGCTGCAGCCTTCATGTAACCTACATGTGACAGAAGAATCTTCATTTAATCCAAATATACATTTTTAACTTTTATTTTTTGACTTCTATTTACTGGTTTTAAAGAGAGCGAGAGAAACATCAACTTGTTGTTCCACTTATTTATGCATTCATTGGTTGCTTGTATGTGCCCTGACCAGAGATCAAACACACAACCTTGGCCTATCGGGACGATGCTCTGACCAACTGAGATACCCAGCCAGGGCCTGCATATTTAACTTTAATTGTGCATTTGTTGTAATCATTTTTCTGACGTTAATAAACCACTTTTGGTAAACAGAGCTCCAAGAGTCAGGATCGCAAATCGGAAAGCAAAGAGAAGAGAGACATCTTGTCCTTTGACAAAATCAAAGAGCAAAGGGAGCGAGAGCGCCAGAGGCAGTGGGAGCGCGAAATCCGAGAGTCGGAGAGGCGGAGGTGAGTGGGGCTGAGCCAGGCTGCCAGGTGGCTGGTCTCCCCTGGGGATTGTCATCCTTTTCTTCCCAGTCGAGAGTCCTATGTGGCATGGGCTTGTGGGCCACCTTGTGCATTTCCCCTGGGGCCAAAAGACCCATCATGGATGGCATGATGTTCACCAAAAGCCCATTCTGCTGAATGTTTCCTCTGGCTGAAGTTGGACCTAGTCCATGGAGCAAGCTCACCCAGGGGTGGCTTTGATGTAAAGGTCCCAAGTGTTGAGGCCTCAGTCTTCCCTCTGGAAACCTTCTACATAAATAAGATTAAAAAATGGCAACCAAGGAATGTGGTGGCTTTATTGGAGGTATTATCATGGGAGTAGCCTCTTCACTTCTGGGTGTTTGTGTTTCGTGGCCTTTTTAGGCAACAGTGGTTACATGGTAAAGTTCTTTGCCCCTCTCACCTTTGGTTAAGTAGTTTATCGAAGCCTGTCATTTCTACTTTTGAGTTCTGCCATTTCATGTCAGGACATCTAGAGCTCCCTTGTCATTTCCTTCCAAGGTTCCATGAAACAAAGGCTTTACATCATGGTGTTTGGGGTACTTTCTTGAACTAAAGTAGATCACATGGAAACTTGTTAAGTTATGCTGCATTTGCTTTTCTCTAAAGTCATGTGATTGCAACCCTTGCCTGTATTGCTTTAGAAAATAAAAGCACATTGAGAAACTTTTGATCCCATTTGGAGGTCATTTGCTTCCAACTGGCACATACTTGGTTTGGAGCCTTTCCAGGCACCAGTGCAGTGTGTGAAGAGCGACAGTATGTCCTTTCCTCAGGTACAGGGAGGGGTAGTCCCAGTCCCTGCTCAGCCTCTGGTTTGCAGTGGTCGAGGACGTGAGACCTTGGCCCCAGTTGCCGGAGCCAGGCCAGCATACAATCACCCTGCTAACTTTCTCCTGTCCCCACACCTTCCCACCTCTTCAAAATAACACTCATTTAAAATTACAGCCTTTTTAGAGGGAAGATGTGAAAACGGTGGCTCGTTTTACAGCATTAACCTGCAACAGAATACCCTTCACACTCAGGGAAAGCTACTATAACGCTTCATAAGTGTTTTCTCTGTATGCACAGCAGTTACCCTTTGCTTTTCTTATTTTTCTCCCCTTTACTTGCATGTGGCTTCATTTGGGAGCCTTTGAGCCAAGTCCTTCTATCCTGGACCTGTGGCTCTGTGTCCCTTGCTGTCACCTGCTTCCTGCCAGCCCACTTCTGGCTTTGTTTTTTTGAGAAAGGGAAAGTTTGGAAATTGGGACTTCTGCCTGATCAAAGCAGCTTAGTGAGAGTAGCTGCCACCTTGTAGCCTGGGGCCCAAGCCAGTGAGCATTTGAGAAACAGAATGGGCCAGCTGGAGGTGTCCAGGCCCCTTTGGAGGGCAGTGCCTTGATGGCCAAGAACCTCCGCAGCAGGAGATCAAAGTGGCCTTGCTGTGTCCCACAGAGAGCGGGAGCAACGTGAGCGTGAGCAGCGCCTGGAGGCCTGGAAGGAGAAGGCACGGCTGCAGCGGGAACGCCTAGAGCTTGAGTGCCAGCGTCACCTCTTGGAGCGCGAGCGCATGGAGCGTGAGCGGCTGGAGCGGGAGCGCATGCGTGTGGAACGTGAGCGCAGGAAGGAGCAGGAGCGCATTCACCGCGAGCGTGAGGAGCTGCGGCGACAGCAGGAGCAGTTGCGCTATGAGCAAGAACGTCGGCAGGGGCTCCGGAGGCCTCATGACGACGGGAGGTAAGGATTCAGCCCACCTGTACACCAGACGTGGTGCCTCTCCTCCCATTCCAGTAGCTGCTGCTGCTCCTCAACATCTCAGAGTGGAGAATCAGGCCTATTTAACATGGAATCTGGACGCCTTTCCAGACTTCATTGCCACTGCCACCACCACCTCAAGTGTGTATAGTTTAATGTCACGATCTCGTGGCTGTGTATTTTTCCCCAACTGAATTATTTGGAGAGTCTTGATAGTTCCACTGCTGAAGGGTTTGTGATGCTTTCGCTTAGACTGTGCCATTAATCGCACTGTGATTCCTGGTGGAGCATAACCACCCTCCAGAGTGCTGTCACAGGAGATGCCCAAGCCTGCATTAGGCCTGCATTGGCCATGGCAGCCACTCCATCTCATGTCCTTGTGGGCGGAGAGGCACAGAGTCAGTGTGTGGGAAAGGACATTGCCTTCCGTTTAAAAAGTAGGTTTATTGGTCTCTAGCTTCTCTGAGCTGCTCAATTGATAGTCACCCATTGCCCCACCACCCATGAGCCTAGTTTTCTGGTAAAAATCAGGATGAAGATAATTGGATGCTGTCCTGATCTATATGTAGTTCACTATCACTTGATCTAATTCCCTTTGCTTTTTGCAAAAATCTCAGAGGGAAGTTCAGGTTATCATTGAAGATGGCAAGGTGAAAACCTGACACCTTGGAATACCAGTCCAGAAGAATCAAATATTTTATTTCATTTGCATTTGAGCTCAGGCGGGGATCAAGGTATTAACAGCCTCATGACACAATTAGCTCACAGCAGTCCGTTTTTCAGGACTGTTAGATGAGAATACTCATATGCCTCTTGGCAGTTTGGGGGATATTAATTTATCCAGTCAAAGTGATAATGATTGAATGTTTAGAGATTAGCCCTGCAGGACATTTTAAATGATACTGGGTCTGGAGAGAGAGCTCCACTCCCCACTTCCACTCCCTTTTTCCCTTTTCCTTTTTCATAAATGAAATTTGCATCCTTTTTACAACAGGCGAGATGATGCCTATTGGCCGGAAGGAAAACGTGTGGCCCTAGAGGATAGGTACCGCCCGTACTTCCCTCGGTATGATCACCGCTTCCACGACTTTGACCATCGAGACCGAGGCCAGTACCAGGACCATGCGGTCGACAGGTCAGTACTCCCCTCACTTCCTGTAGCAGGGACAGGTCGCTTAGTGTTCTCTTAATGTCTTATTTACTTGTGAGAGGCCTAGTGGATAGACTTGGATCAGCCACACGTGGGATTTAGAAGCATAGGCCTTGAGCAAGGTGTTGGAGTCCATGGTTACTTGCAGCATCTGTGGTATGACTACAAGAAAGCCCTCCAGTGCTCACTTCACGCACTGCCCTTTACACAAGTAGGACAGACGGGGCCCTGGGCAGGACCTGCTCCTCGGCATGCCCCAACACTCAGCTCTCTTGGAGATGGCCCAGGCTCTGAGTTTCACACCTCCATGGGGCATCCTCCCTGTCCTTCCCCTCAGCACCAGCCCCACTGGAACCACAGGGCTTTGTTAATGTACAGGGTGGGGCAGCAGTAGGTTTGTATGGAAAATAATATAAGAAATTATAATAAGAACAAACTGTGTTTTGTGTACTCATAACTGTAAGCCTGCTTTTATCCCACTCTATAGATGAGGCAGTTTTTAGAATGGGTGTGACCTGCCTGAGCAGGCGAAAGCGGAGTGGGCAGGAGCCCACATCTCTGAGGTTCACCGACTGGTGTGGGTTTCTATGCCAGCAAACTACAAAGAGGACTTACCAGAGAAGCAGTTCTTATTGGGTGTTCTTTGTGTTTTGAAGGTTGGGGGTGGGTTTTTAAGCTAATCTCCTTTTTCTCTTTGCTAATGCCTTGTTTAATGAGGACTTTATCTACTTGATTAAAAAGATAGTCCTCACTTTTCCAGTTGAAGAGTTCTCTTTTTGGGAGAAATCTCACTGGGCTCCCCTGGGCTGCATATCCTGCATTTCACTGTTCACTAGCTCTCTGTAAGGGAAGAGAGTACAGGGAAAAGGTGGCTAAGAAGCCACTCATTTAATTCGTTGTGGCTGGAGTTGGTTTGAGATTTGGTGTGAATCACATGCACTGGGCCAAACCAGACGTTTGGCTTCCCTGTTATCCTGACTGTTGTCACCAGCCACAGGGAAATGAGGCCTTGGCTTCGTTCAGGGGTCTCTGCTTCTGAGGCCCCTCCCTCCGAGGGATTTCAGTAAAATTCTTATTCCCACCTTACGAGCTGACTTCACTCCCACCTGCAGGGAAAGATGTGAGCCAGTTTTTTGTTTTTAATCAGGCAGCTCTTACATGGGGAAATAGAGTGAGAGCCTCAGTCATGGAACTCTTAGTTGGGGCCTACAGAAATGTTGTATGGTACCATCAGCTGCCATTGGAATTAGACATTTCCCTTTTTCAGGAGGGAAGGCTCAAGGTCCGTGATGGGAGAACGAGATGGACAGGTGAGTAACACCCAGACACTGGGTGCCTTCTCTGTGTCTGGGTGGGTGGGGGAGTTTGGACACAGTATTCTGGCCAGTAGTAGAAGCTCACAGAATTGCTTGCCTTCTGATGAGTACAGTCTGTGTTCAAATGCATAGGGCTTGTTCTTGCTTCATTTTATCCAGCTGAAACTGCACGTATCTCTTGTTACCTGCTTGCTTAGAATGCCTCTGAGTTTCAGGACTATGGAATGCCCCACAGTATCCAAAATGGGGCTTGGTGGCCTGTTAGGGGAGTTATTTAGACCATGTTTGGGGGGAGTACCTTTGTTTCAGGTGCTGTGAGGAGGTCCTGGTGTCTAATCTGCTGATACCTGCTGAAGGGTACATAAGGTGTCTACTCAGAGAAAGGGGGGGTCTGCTATGAGTAAGGTGGGGAACAGGCATCAGAATCATGGTTTTTAAAATAGGAGTATGTTTTCTGAGAACAGCTCCGTCACTACCCAGATGTGCTGGGTTTCTGAGCGCTGAACTGGTTGGCCAAAACACTGAAGTTCCTTTCTTCAGCGCTTGCCTCCAGTGTCAGCTTCT
Organism: Trachops cirrhosus; assembly: GCA_028533065.1. Classification (NCBI taxonomy): domain Eukaryota; kingdom Metazoa; phylum Chordata; class Mammalia; order Chiroptera; family Phyllostomidae; genus Trachops; species Trachops cirrhosus. The sequence goes on along the minus strand of CM052545.1, from coordinate 38,156,289 downwards.
GAGGAGCCATGCTGTGCTGCCTGCATAGATTGATGGCTAAGGAGGAAGAAGAGGGGGAGGCCGCCTACCACCAGCAAAGAGGGTGATCCCAGTTCTTCAGGGAAGACTCTTAAGTGACTTTTCTCAGTGGACTCTTCAGAGGAGGCATTGATTATCATAAAGCTTGGCTCTCTACACTCACAGGGCAAGAGAGGCTTGTGCTGGCAATTTGTATGGCACCGGTGGTGGAGCTGTAGGGGCACTCAGTTGCCAAGGAAGCAAAGGGCTCTGATGAGAGCCCCTGTGGTATTGTCAGGGTCTCAAGAAGAGCATCCAGCAATGTGACATGCAGAAGGGGCTTGAGCAAGTCCTCGGAGTGGCCAGAGGTACTGTGCCACACCCTGGCCCACCTCAGGATTGTGTACAGGTTGACAGGCCTCCCAGAAGGCTTATATGCAGGCCTATAGGGAGTGACGTGGCTAGAGTCACCCTGTCCCTCTTCTTCCTTCTAGCACTACTCAGATGACCGCCATGGCCATGGGGGACCACCGGAGCGCCACAGCCGGGACTCTCGAGATGGCTGGGGGGGCTACGGCTCAGACAAGAGGATGAGCGAGGGCCGGGGGCCACCACCCCCACCCAGGTTAGTGGGTGGGCTGTGACAGGAGTGGGCATCTTCCCCTGGTCAGAGAGCTGCCCCTCTGAAAGTGGAACTGGTCGTGTGCACCTTGCCAGGTCCCCTCCATCACCCCAGGTATGGGCGTCTTCATCACAGGGCCCTTGTCTGATGAAGGAGGTACCCCTGAAGCCTTTCTTAGATTTGTCTCCCAGGACAATAGGGGAGCTTAACACCCCACCACCACACACACGGGTGCGTGCGCACACAAAGTTGCCTTTAGGCATTTTGAAGGCCAGCGTTGTGGATACCAGAAGGTTCTACTTTATCTCTCCTGGGGTTTTAGGTGTTCGGCAAAGACTGTGGTGCCAGTATGATAGATTAATACAAAGTGTACTTTCCCAAGCGACTTACTTTGCACTTGGTCCTTTAACATTTAAACCATTTTCTTTAAGTACCTGTGGGAAATGTAAATGGGAGAACTCATCCTCCAATAGGAGATGGCCCTGAGAAGCATCACTGCATGATTGGGTGGCTGTCACCTGCTGGTAAATATTAGTAGCTTTCGAGTTTCACTTGTAGGGAGCAGTATTGCATTTGCCCTTGCAGACAGGTGTGGGGGCTCCGGTAGGTCCCTAGTTTTTGCCTCTTGAGCACCAGTCAATCCCCATGGCCAGTGCACTCGTCAGTTCAGGCTGAACCTGGGTCAGGGGAGCTTTCCTAGACAGCTCTGGTGATGCTGGTACCCACATGCTGGGACCATGTTTGATTTTTAATCTCCCAGAGTTTGTCTAAAACATTTTTCTTTTTTAAACAGCTTTTTTCAGACATAGTTCACATGCCATACAGTTCACCCATTTTTAAAGTGTACAATTCAGTGGCTTTCAGTATGTTCTTAACAGGTTTGTAGCCCCCACCACAGTCAGTTTTAGATCATCTCCGTCACTCCAAGATGAAGTCCTGTCCCCATGAGCGGTCATTCCCCATCCCTATTGCCCTCCTCCAGCCCCTGGCAACCACTAACCTACTTCCTATGTCTCTGGATCTGCCTTTCTGGACCTCTCACATACATGGAATCACACACTGTGTGGTCTTTGTGTCTGGCTTCTCTCAGTTGAGCATCATTATTTTAAGTTTTATTCATGTAGCAAGTGACGGTGCTCCTCTCCTTTTCATGGTCATGTAATATTCCCTGTATGGGTGGACCACATCTTTTGTATCCATTCGTGAGTTGATGGACGAACACTTGGGTTGTTCCTTATGAATCATGCTGCTAAGAGCATTCATGTACAGGTTTTTGTGAGAACATGTGCTCCCTTCTTTAGACACCTAGGAGGGGCATTGCTGGTTCCATCCATGGTCACTGTATAAGTTAATAACCTTTTGAGGAACCGCTGCTGTGTTTTCCCTCCCGAGGCTGCCCCATTTTCAGTTCCCACTAGCCGTGGATGAGGATTCCGGTTTCTTCACATCCTCACTAGCGCTTGCTACTCTCTTTGATGAGAGCCATGGTGGTGGGGCGGGGGCGGATCTCATAACGTCTCACTTATGTGGTTGTGATGTTACTGGTGCTAAACACTTCATGTGCTTAGTGGCCATGCGTGTACCTTTGCAGAGAGGTACATCCTCACCAACTTCCCCCAGAAACCATCGGTACTGGGCATGATGAGCCATGCCACAGCCTCCCCTAGAGACATACTGGGACTGTGGTATAGGTGCTTTTTTTTTTTCTTTCTTTTTTCCCCCTGGTGAAGGGGTGGACGTGACTGGACGGAGCACAGTCAGAGGCTAGAAGAGCACCAGGAGCGTGCCTGGCCGGGCATGGTAGACGCAGGCACAGCAGGCCGGGAGCATGCCAGGTGGCTAGGTATGAGCTAATGCCTGCCCATGAGTGAGGGTGGGGGGCTCTCTGGGAGGGGCGTCCAGTCCCAGAACTCTCCACAGGTCAGCCTCCTCCAGCATTTCCAGAGGCTTCTAAGAAAGCAGTGTTTGCATTCTCTTTCTTCTCTTCCAGGTGGTGAAAGGGGCCTGTCTGGACCCTCAGGGCCTGGGCACATGGCCAATCGGGGTGGAATGTCAGGGTAGGTTTTGTCCCCGGATAAAATTGATTTGTTCTGCTCCTCACTTCCTTTCCCTTTTTTGCATGTTTGATGAATTCGCTGGGTTGAATGTTTTGAAAACAGACCCCCAAAGCAGCTCTTGGCAATTTGTGCAAGTAACACCCTCCAGTGACCTGAAACGTGGTCTGTGCATAGGGTGCTTCTCACCCAGAAAAGGCCACGCATGCTCTAAAGGCTGCAGAGCTGCGTACTGTGCCATGTTATGGTGGAAATGTAAAGCACTTCAAGGGGACAAATGTGTGCTTTTGTTCCTAGGTGAGGCGACTTTGCACAAGGTGGGTGTTCCCAGGACCACGTGGTGCCCAGTGGAAGACTGGAAGGTGGAGGACTGGCCGGCCAGGACTGGGGCAGCAGGGATCCGCACCCCCACCCCCACCCATACTCCCACTTCACTCGTCGCTACTAAACCCTACTTCCTCCGCATGTTCAGGTAGGCAGACGCACTGTTGAATCTCTTAGCCAGTTACCTTGAACTTACGGAATCTTTTAAGAAACAAAAACAAATCCTGCCACCATGTTGTAGCTCAGTAATATGTGAACTCACTTTTTTAAAAAAAATAAATAAATGTGTTCTTGTTCTGCCATTTTTGAGACAAGGTTTCTGTAACAAGGCATTCCATTTTCCATTAATAAAAGTTTATGGTTCGCACTCTGGTGTGTGTGTGTGTGTGTTGTAGTGACCGCAGAGTAGAGAATAGTACTGACCTGCAGCAACACCATTGTGCACTCGGGTGCAGCTGCTGGCTTATCATACTGAATTCTCCCAGCCGTCGATGAAGTGGGGTGTGTCTCCCCATCTGAGAGATAAGGAGCCTGGTGCTGGGGTTAGATCACGTGCCCAAGGTCTTAGAGCTTGCAGGTGGCAGATCTGGGATGGAAATTTGGAATTCTTTATTGAGGGGAGGAGTGTGTGTGTGTGTGTTGTGGAGCCCCTGACCAGTCACTTCACCCCTTGTGTTGCAGTGCCTGGGGCAGCGTCCAGCGATGGTGTGTGCTTTAGGGGCTTGGCTAAGGGGTGGGCAGGCCCTGCACTGCTTAGTAGCTGCCCTCGGCCCACCAGAGCACACTGGCCCCACTAATAGGGCAGTCCCTACTTGGCATGGGCTCAGTATGCCTGATCCAGCCATTTTTCTGGAAGTGCAGGTTCTCTTGTGAAGTCTCGTTTGTGACAGCAGTGACTCCAGTTTTATACATTACAGACTGCTGAAGCAGGCACCTGGCCCCGATCAGGCCCCTCCAGTGTGACACCATAGGGAGGTGCTTCTGTTCCTCTGGGAAAAGAACAGCTGCACAAGCAGAGCTGTTGGCAGGGAGTAGGGCAGCAAGAGGCCAAGTCTTTCAACTCTTGAGTGGGGGGTCTGATCACCACAGGCTGGGTGATGGGTCTGCGCAGGGGCCTGGCAGCAGGAGGGAGGGCTCACTTCCCACCACTCCTGGCCCTGGTCCGGTGTGGTAAGAGTTAATCCGCCATGCTGCTTCCTGGGAACCTCAGTTCCTTCCCCTTGGTAACTAGGACAGCCACCCCACAGGCCCCAAACAATTGCCAATTCTCCCTGAGTACCCTGTGTTCCTGCTGGGCTGTTTAGTTTTAAAAGAGGAATCTGAAAATCCTCCCCAGCGTTAAAGGCAGGTCAGTTCTGGCCCTCTGTGTCCTGCCTGTTTGAATTGCTGCAAATAAACACTTCGTGCGCTTCCTCCACTGCAGGGGCTTGTTGAGTCGTTTTCCAATGACAGGTTGACAGGACATTGACTCCATGTTGCACACGGGGGCCAGTGTAGCATGTTGCCTTCTGCATGGAGGCCTGTCTCCTCTCTGCAAGCTATAGAGTCTAGAAATTGGGGGGGTCTGGGTTTGCCATTTGGGGGAGAAAAGCCAGGCTCAGCCGGGGTAGTAGGTGAGACCAGTTTTCAGGTGTCACACATAGCTGCAGTGGAGCAACTACAGTCTGGTAGGCAGGAGTGGCACCCTTGGGAAACAGTGTAGGCTAGGCCCCCTGGACAACCCCTAGGCGTGACAACAGCCCCTTCCTGGTTAGCTGGGCCTAAAACCCAGCTCTGTCTTAACATGGAGACTCAAAATACATTCATTTGCCAGGGCTGTTGCAACACAGTTCTGCAAACTAGGTGGTTTGAAACAAATTTATTCTCTCCTAGTTGTGGAGGCCAGAAGTTCAAGATCAAGGAGTCAGCAGGTCTGGTTCCTCTTGAGGCCATGAGGGACAATTTGTCATAGTCGTCTCCTGGCTTCTGGGGGTAGCTGGCCGTCTTTGGTGTTCTTGGCTTATTCTCTGCCTCTTTCACCCAGCCTCCCTGTTTGCGTCCTGATTTACCCCTTTTGTAAGGACACAGTCATACTGGATTAGGGCCACCCCAATGAGCTTATGTTACCTACGTAATGGCCTTATCTCCAAATCAGGTCACATTCTGAGGTCCTTCAACATATGAATTGGAGGGGACACAGTTCACCCCCTAAAACTACTCTTTGCAGTTTTCATACATACAGATTTTTCTAGGGATGCAATTTCTGGGTAAATTGAGAGGCTTACTCATCAGTCCAGAACCTTAACCAAGAATTGGTCACCATTTCCATGAGCAGCGCTGCTGGGGTCTCAGCGCCTCCCTGCTGACTCCCATCTGATTGGCTCTATCTCAGGAGGTAAGCGCTCACCACCATGTTCACTCTCACATTGGGTTAGACAGTATCGGACATTCTTTCTATTTCTTCTGTACCTGATAGGTTGAGTCATTCTTTTTTTAAGTTGCATGTAGTTAGGTTATATCTGCTCTGATTATTGCAGGAGAGGAAAGGGAGGTGGAACAAATATTTATTATAAAAAGGGGCTGCAAATGGACAGTCCAGTTGTTTCCACCTTTTGGCTCCTGTGAGTAATGCTGCCATGAGGACAGGTGTACGTGCTTGCCTTTCTCCTGGGTGGATACCTAGGAGTGTAATTGCTGGGTCAGGTGGTGAATCTGTTTAATTTTTGAGGAACTACTCAACGGTTTCCCATAGCAGCTGCACCATTTTCCGTTCCCACCAGCCACACACAAGCATTCTAGTTTTTCCACATCCTTGCCAGCGATTGTTATCATGTGGTTTTGTTTGTTATTTCATAAAAGCCATCTTAGTGGGCATATATTCATCCAGCCAATGGAATATTACTCAACCTCAAAAGACATTCTGACCTCTGCCACAGCTTGCATGAATCTTGAGTACATTATGCTCAGTGAAATAAGCCAGTCACAGAAGAACAAATACTGTGTGATTCTATTTATGTTAGGTCCCTGAAGAAGTCAGATGCATAGAGACAGGAAGCAGATGTCTGACCCAGGGAGCTGGAGGATGGGAGTTAGTGTTCAGTGGGGACAGAGTTTCAGTTTGGGAAGGTGAGAAAGTTCTGGTGACGGACGGACGGATGGTGGGGACGGCTGCACAACAGTGTGAATGTGCTTACTGCTGCTGAGGTGTGCACTTAAAAGTGGTTACGTTTCATGTGTATTTGATCACAGTTTTAAAATAATTTTAGCCCTGGCTGATGTGGCTCAGTGGATTGAGTGCCGGCCTGCAAACCGAAGGGTAGCCGGCTTGATTCCCGGTCAGGGCACCTGCATGGGTGGTGGGCTGGGTCCCCAGTCGGTGGGGCATGCGAGAGGCAACCACACTTTGATGTTTCTCTCTTTTCCTCCTTTCCCCTCTCTAAAATAAGTAAATCTTAAAAAATAATAATTTTAAAGGTAGGAGGCCTAAAAAAGCAAATAGCAACAAAAAGGTGGGGGTCTGTTAAGTGTCAAGAATAAGAACCACTGGGGTATAAGTGGGGAAGGCAGGCTCAGGAACCAGGTGCAGCCTAGAATTCGCCCACCTGCCTACCCCACTGGGGGTTATTAGTTTTTCTCTGCTTTGGCTTTGGTAATTGGAAGAAGGGAATAATAATAGTATTTACCATAGAGGGCCTTTGCTGTGATTAAATTAGTTAATATAAAGCTCATAATTGATCCTGGCATACAGTAAGTGCTTAATAAATGTTGACAGGCACTGGGAGGCCTTGTAGGAATAGGGTCTGGGATGCTCATGTTTTACAGGAGATTAGTAAAATGTGAGGCTTAGCAAGGAGGAGGGGAGCATTTATTGGCTCCACAAATACCAAAAAAATAAACCACTGTAAAATCAGAATTAATACCTTATCAAAGGTATTAATTTGTGTAGATGTCTCCACATTTACACAAATGTGTCAACTTCATCGTCCACTAATTTTTGTATTCATAAAGATTTCTTTACATTTCAAAACAGCTCCTAGGTTAAATTTTCTCACTTTATAGGAACTCCCACACCTGCATGGTGATTGCCAGGCTTACATTACATGTGTTACTCTTAGTCAAAAAAATTTCAGATGCAACATTATTAAAAGGGCTTTTGATTTTTTAAAAAACAGTCACAAAGCCTGGGTTAGTGCGGTTGGGGTGCCTTTTAACTGGCTTGCAGGTTGAGGAGCGGGGTCTCCACTGTAAATAAGACCATCCCCACCTTGGTCACACCATCCAGGATGGTGAACCAGGATGAGGCCCAGATGTCAAAACATCAAAAACCAGAAAATAAAGACATGGCCAATACACCTGGAATGTGGTAGACACAGTAAATGCTTACCGAATTTATGACAAGGAGAAAGAAGATACATAATACTGTATTTTAAAGGTTTCCGATTGCTTCATCCCTTTGTATGGCCTATTGGATCTTTTGAGGCCTGGTAGAAAATTCCTCTAGTTTAAAGGGATGGAACCACCAGCACCTTCTGGGTCTTCAGTAAACACCAGGTGGCAGGCATTCGCTGCTGAGACGCAGGAGGAGCCGTGCAAACACGTTTGGATGTGTGCAGTCGTACGGCGGCCGTTACTGAGAAAGGTTGAGGAATACATCTAGCAAGAGGTACCTGAAGGTGGGGGGAGGGAGGTGCTGCTTTAACATGCAGGTGCTGAGGCCCCGACTCAGACCTGCCGATTTGATTCAGGCCCTACCTCCAGCTAGTCCTGGGATCCTGACGATTGAGAAGCACTGGGGTGGTAGCCTGGTTGGGGAGGCCTCCATGAGGGTTGGGGGACTTGAGAGCAAGCTAGGCAGGAGAGTTCCCATCCCAGCTCTGCCCTTCACTACCTGGATGACCTTGAACCCTCTGAATCTTTTTGTAAAATGGGCAGGTTGATTCCAAAGATGTGAAGTGATGATGCATTTAAAGTGTATCTGCAGGTAGTAGGTGCTGAGCAAATGGTTGTAGTTGCTGTTATTCTTCTAGAAGAGCCAGGTCTAAATTAGGCCTTCTGCCTCATGGCCAGAAAGCCCTCCCTCTAAGGATTCAGTGTGGCCTTTGGATCTGGGGAAGAGGTCCGCTTGGCATTCATGTCCGTCATGACTGTAATCTATGATGTTGCATTAGCAATTTTTAAAGCCAGAGGCCCAGGTTCGGCCTCTTGAATGATTCACGCTGCGGGGTTAAGTGCTGGGAGCCGCTGATGGTGTCTTGCTACTCCTTCCAGTCCTACAGTCTTAGCCACCCCATGCCAACCCGCTGTTAAATTGCCAGGGCGCCCCACTTACCCAGCCACAGAAACCTTGCGTTAGGCCCCACAGGGAGGCTCATAAAAGGCACTGAAGCTTCTCCTGTGTAGATGCTGCCAGCCTCGGCAGACCGGATATTTACAGACTCAGCTGAAATGAGACCCAGCAGGGTAGATTTCACAAGCAGCCCAGAAAATGTCCCTTTACCCCGATGCTGGAAAAACAGGGCACAGAGAGGGAAGAAGCCCATTTGGCCAAGCACCCTTCCAACCCTAGGCAAGGCAAGATCAAAGATCTGGGCTCAAGAGCATACCTCTGAGCCTTCTTTAGCTCATTCATTTAGCAAACACTTTCTTGGGCATTTTCTGTGTGCCAGGCTCTGTGCCAGGGACACAACCATGACCATAAGTGAGACAGACCTGCTCTCTACAGTTCAACGGCTGATTTCAAGGAGAGGGTGGAGTAAAACTGGCTCCTGGAGGAAGGGAGTGCTGGGAGAGGGGACAGAATACACAGTAGCCCCCAGGAAGGAAATGGTGTGGCACCCCAGAGGAACTGAGCAAGCAAAGGCATGGGGTCAGGCAGAGTAGCCTCCAAGGTCTGGGTGGTCAGGGATCAGGCCACCAGCTAGCAGGTAATGGGGATGGTTTTTTATTGTTTTTTTAAATAGGAAGGGGGAGAAAGAAACATCAATTTGGTTGATTCTGGTATGTACCCTGACTAGGGATCAAACTCGCAACCTTGGTGGATCAAGAATATACTCTAACCAACTTGAGCTATCCAGCCAGGCATGGTGCATTTTTATTTGAGAGGAGATCCCTGCCCTCCTAGAAAGGTTCAAGGGTAACCATCACTGTCTGTCTTTCTGTCTGTCTCTCTCTCTGGGGCCTTCTTGCTTATGGGTTCAAATCCTCACAGTCCCGGCACCCCCTCCCTGCATGCAACCAGCACATGCCACCCTCAGGGAGCTGGCAGCAGCCAGCCCTGGAAAAGGGGTAAGCCAAGGTGGGCTCATGGGCCAGGTTCTGCTTGGACAAAGGCAGAGCAGAGAGACCACATGCTCCTCCAGGCATGCAGTCCCCTCTGCAGAGATTAGAACATAGGAGGGAGGTGTGGCTGGCAGGCAGAGCTGATGAGGTTGGTCATCACGCCCTACCTGGACTGAGTCATAGCATGTCATAGCAACAGCCCATGGGTGACAGGAAGTGCCAGGATGATGCCATTGGAGACAGGACACAGAGGATGCAGCTAATAAGAGGGGTCTACCGGGAGGGGTGATTGAGGGCGCCTGGCAGTTTTGGAAGAGGCCTTGGGCCCTAGAGGTGGGGAGAGGCTTGTAGGGGAGAAAGGAAAAGAGATGGAGATCCCGAGAAGATACAGAGCTGCAGAAAAAAAGACAGAAACAGAAAAAAAGAAGAAGAAACAGAAGAGAGGAGACAAAAACCCTGGGGGACAGAGACACACAGATGCAAATAGAGACAAAAGCAGCTAACAGACACAGAGGGACCCAGACACCCCCAAAGATGTTGAGCCGACGAACTGCCATACCCCTGGCCCCTGTGTCCGCCAGGTGGCGCCCAAGAGCCACACACCATGTCGCAGCCAGCCCTGCTCACCCCCTCCTGGAGCCCAAGTCCAACACAGCCTTAATAGGAGGCTCTGGGCCCCGGGGATGAGGGACAGAGGCGGAGGCTGGAGCAGGGGGAGCCTCCCTAACCTGACCATCCCAGGCCAAAGCCCTGGACTGTGTGTGCATGTCTCGTGTGCATTTCTCTGCTTGTTTTGGGCTGAGTTTGCATTGGTCTGTGTGTGCCTGTTTTAAAGTGTGTGTGTCTCAGAGTGTATGTTTACATATGTCCTTGTGTGTGTCTGGGCAGGAGGATGACTGTATGCATCTTATACCCACAGGAACTTGCCACTACCCTCTCCATTCACCTTCCCTGGAAGCTATGCATTGAGTCACCCCAGGAATTCGAGAACTGAAGCATTTATGGAGCACCTGCAGGTGCCCAGTCTGTCATGGGGTCCCCAAGAAAATATTCCCTAGGGAGACAGGAACAGGAGTTCACGGAGCTGACTGAGCAAGATAAGTACCTGCTGTGAGCCAGGCCCTAGCTTGGAGGGCTAACTTTCATGCTGTGGACTCAGTTTTCTCATCTGTAAAATAGACCTGATATTAGCACCTACCTCATAGTTTTGCCATTAAGTGATTGAGTTGAGTTTTGAAAAGCTCTTCGAACCGTGCCTGCCTGGCACAGCCTAAGGTTCAGTAAGTGTCAGAAATCATCCCATTTAACCCTTATAGCTACAAGCACATCAATTAACCCATGGGTCAGCGGGAGCCCTGGAGAACTCTCCACTCACTGCTCAGATTGTGAGGGTTGCCTTAAAGACCTAATGAGGTGGAGGCTCAGATATCTGCACAAAACTACCCTCTTGGTCTAGCTCCGTGGTTCTCAAAGGCAGCGCACAGCAGAATGAGTGTATGGGATCATGCTGGCTGTACACATTAGAGCTACATGCTGTTCCAGGCATCAGGGACTCAGCAGTGAACAAAACAGACAAAAATCCCTGCCTTAGGGGAGCTTGTGCACTAGTGGGAAAAAAACATAATAAATGAAATTGATTTGTCATTCGACAAAGGTGAGTCATTATAGCTAGTTATTAGCCATCAGAGGCTTCCAACACAATTTGTCGTTCTACCTTCCAGAAAGATGGTACTTATTCCAGCAACAGAGGTGAGTGCTATTGCCTTGCACCCTCACAGAATTTAATATCAATATTACCAGATCTCTTGACTATTAGAGTGGGGAGAATCCTAGGGGGCTAAACACTGTCTCATGTGAGTCTTTATGATTTCCCACCTATGTCTTCTGTGTGTTCAAAGTGGCATCCATTTTCTTTGCATGTTTCTCTCTGTTCTTATTTATTTCTCACAACTCTTTGTATATGAAGATACCACTTTTGAACATGTTGCTAGCAAATAGCCTGTTTCTAATAGAGCTAGAATGGAATAACATAATTTACCAAAAGGCACCACCATGAACCCTCATTGGCCAGGTATCCTAGCAATAAATTCCTTATAAAGTTTCCCTGGGGTGGAACACATAGACCCAAGAAGTAGTAGCTATGAAGAAAGTGCTGTGACCCAAGACAAGGCCTTAGCTGAAGATTACTGTATCCATCTAAAATGGACCGCACGCTGTCAGGGACCTTTCTAACATATAACTTAGACCATGCCACTCTCTTGTTTCAAACCTTCCCCTTAGAAGAAAATGCAAACTTCCCCATGTCTCTCTCAAAGCCACCCTCTCCACACCACATTGTCCTTTTGGTACCAAACCAGGCAGCGGCACCCTAGCACTCCTGCTAACTCATTCCTGCCATGTTCCAGGGGCTGTGTTCCACCTTCCTGAGTGGCTTTGGGGACACATCCGTTTTCTGAGAAATGGGAGAACAAAGTACAGACCTGATAGGGTTGGTGACAGGGACCCAGTGGGGTAACTGATTGGAAAGCATGGAGGAGCGTCATGTGCTTTTTCCAAAACCTTTTCAGCCCCTCCCTGGGTGGACCTCGGCAAACCACTGCCTAGGGACTCACTTTCTGCATCAAAATGAGAATACAAAGTATGTGCTATTACTAGTCTGGGGAGGGCAATCCCTTTGGTGCTCAGGGAGAGAGCATCGGGCCTGATAGGGACAGTAGAGGACTCGGTGCCATCCACAGCAGTTACCGCATGGACTGGGAGCCCAATGGAGCTCTAGCTTCTTATGTGTAAACACTCACCAATTCTTTAAAAAACAAAACAAAACAAAACCATTATGTGGGCCTCTGGGCTTGCAATTTGAGGGACCTCTGGCCCGAGGGAACAAGTCTAATAGGAAATCTCCTTGGCGTCACAAGAGGCTAAGCACCTGTGATTCCAGAACTTGGCCAAGTTCAGTGGCTGTGTCACGCGTAGGGGCAAACTGTCAGAGCACCTGCCTCCCTTCCTGTCCGCCTGTAGTATCCCTTCTGCCTCAGAGGACCCATGCTCTCTGGCCCCTTTTAAAACCTGTTCTTCTTACTTCCCACGGATTCTATGACCTCCCTCAGAGCCTTCCCCAACGTCCTTTTGCCAGAAGTGGTGCGTTTTGATTTTCACTCGGAACCTTGACCCTCATACTAGCAAGCTCTCCATTCTGGGATGTTCCTGAGGAGGGGTGAATATTCTGAGGGTCTAGAACGCCAGGCCTTCCAAGGTGCTGGGAGTCAGCAATTTCAGTGATCCCACAGTTACGAGCCTCCCAGGTTCCAGAACTCAGGGACTCTCCAGCTTGTCCCTGTCCGCCTGGCTCTTCCATAATTGCCCATGACAGATAATAGTGTCTCCGGGCGGAAATCACAATTTCTTCAATCCAGCAGCCCAGGCAGAGGGCCTGCTGCCCACAGCCACCTGGCTTTTCCTAACAGCTTAATGAGAAAGTCAGAATTAATTGGAACTGGCACCCAACACTCACAGGGCTCAGTGTGGCCGGCTTGGCCTCCATATGTCAAAGCCAAGTGTCCCTGGGCCTTGCTCTGATCTGTTCTAGACACCAACAGGTGTGACATGTGAGGTCTGGAGCTTAGCCTGACAAGGGAGGTCACTGGCTGGGGCCGTGGTGACCTGGTGGTGCAGGTGGAACCAGCCCGCTCACCTTCCCTGGAGAGAGTGCACACCCTCATTCTACTTCCGCCTGTGGGCCTCAGTTTTCCTCCTTTGTTCAATGAGCTAGCCTCCCAGTTCGCTGTGGGTTACAAGTAAATTGCTCGGTACATGCATTTTGCCATAATCTGTCCTTGGGCCCACGGGTAGGTTCCCAAGGGACAGAGCTAGTTTACAGTGTCAATAGCTATTTTCAGATTATGCCATTTCACACTCCAAACCCCAAGGTGTGAGATGGCTGTTTTCCTAACACCCCGGCCACACGACAAATTACCCAACTTTTTCACCTTCAGCTACCTGACAGATTTAGTTTTAAAGAGGTATTTCATGGTAGTTTTATTTTCTATCTAGCTGACCGTGAATGGAAAGGAGCTTCCTCTCATGTGTTTAGAAGACATTTGTATTTTGTCTTTTGCCCCTTTTTTTATTGGTCTGTTGTTCCCTATTGACTTTTGGAAGGTTTTTACATATAAAGGAAATCAGCCTCTTGTCCATCAGTTTCAGAAAAATTTCCGACTTTGTCTGTTGACTGTTTAGTGTTTGTGTGTGTGTGCAAGGATTTTCTATTTGCACGTAGTCAGTCATTAATCTTTTAATTAAAGGCTTCAGGGTTTCATGTCAGGCTTTAAGAAACTAAGGTTATTATTTTTGACTCCCATGTTTTCTTATAGTAGTTTTATAGTTTCTGTCTCTCTCCCTTTTATTCTGGGAGGGGAAATCCATCTGTAACTTGCTTTTAGCCACCTTCAAAATCTCCACCTGAAATCTGATTGTATAAGAAGCTGCGTAGTCAGCGGACAACAGCAGGAGTGCTGAAGCCAGCTGGCTGGGGTTCAAATCCTGGCCCTGCCACTTTTCACTGTGGATTGGCAGGGAAGTCATTTATCCTCTCTCTGCCTCAGTTTGCTCATCTGTAAAATGGGAGATAATAGCGTCATGTGAGAGTTAAAGGACATGTTCTGTTTTTTCAATCAAGTACCTAGAAGACCACTTGTCACTTAGCAGGTGCTTTTCATACTTACTAATTATTTTTTTGTTTGCTTCCTTTGAGAGTCAAATTGCACTTCTTTCTGAAGACCCTCTGAGCCTAGCCAATTAGTAGGCGGCTGTGCTTCAGGAGCATTTCATGGTGCTCTACCCTCAGTCATTTCACCTCATAACCACCCCACTGGATGTGTGACACATGGAGGCCCAGGGTCGCTGAGTTTCTTCCTGAGAAACTTCCAAGGGTCAAGGTCAGGGTTAGAGCCCACATGCTGTCCACCGCCCTGATGTGGGCCCATCTTAACTGGCTTCTAAGTATAGGCTGAATCATCGAGGTCAAGCCAGCATCTTGGATACCCAGAACTGGTCAGTCCTGTCCTGGCGGCTGTGGGCAGGAGCAGGGCAGGTGGCAATCAGGGAAGGCTTTTGGGAATAGGGTGCTTGCGTAAGTGTGACTGGAGAGACTAGAGGGTACTGAGAAAGGGTTTGCGAGCATGGGGGAGGCAAGGAACTGGGAGTGGCTGAGCCCCTGCTCACAAGCCTGCCACTGACCGTAAGCCCTAACTCCTGCTCTTCCCCACTAGGCACCCACTGAACTATACAGTTGGTGACTATAGGTAGGTGTCTTCTTGGTGGGAGTGAACTCCTATTCATCTGCCAAAGCCCTAGCTCCAATGCCTACCCATCCGGGAAGCCATCCCCACATGCTGACCTTTTCTAGCCTGGGGTCTCCACTCCTACTTGAGCCTTTATCTCATAGGCTGGGAGTGTCTGTGTCCAGCTCTGTGTGCCCCACCCGCAACTGGGAGACCCTTTGATGGCAGGGTCATAGGTTTCAATTTCTCTGGTGCCCAGCATTGCCTAGCCCAGCATTGCCTAGCCCAGCCCAGGCAACACAGAGTAGATGCTTGTTGAATGTGTCTTGAAGGAAATAAGGTAGTAAATGAGTGAGTGATGAATATAAACCTCAGTCACTTACCTCCCTCTGCCCACAGCCCTCCAGGGATCCCACCTCCCTCTGGGTAAAAAGCCCAAGTTTTTTAGGCTTTTTTTTTAGGGTTGAGGCCCACACAGCCCTGTATGACCTGTCCCTCCTCACTTCCTGACCTCACTTCCTTCCTTCCTTCCTGTCTCCCCCTTGCTCACTCTGCTCCTGCCACCAGGGCCTCCCCGCTATTCCCCCAGCCACCAAGCATGGTCCTGCCCCAGGGCCTTTGCACTGGCTGTTCCCGCCTCATGTGCAGTAAGTACTCTTGATCCACAACCCTTTGCGTGGTTGGCTCACTGCTTCTCACCTTCAGAACTCAATTCAAATGCCACCTCCTCAGAGAGATCTCTCTTGACCTTGATTTCTGTCCAAGAGAACCACCAATCTCTCTTTCCTCCTTTTTCTCTCCCTAGCACTTCCCATGATAGGAAGCTTTGGTATTCAAGTATTATCTTTACGATGTGTCTCCTTTTTGTAGGTTTTTGTTCGCAGCTATCTATGGCGCTTCCAGTAGGCACTTTTAACATCTGTGCATAAATGGAGGGGTGTCTGCGGGTGGGAGCGAGGGGCCCTCGGTCTGCCCTCCCTGCAGGCCCCGCCCTCACTGGGCCTCCCTCAAGCACACTGGGCGTGGCCGGGCGGGGCACGGAGGGGGCGGGGGCGGGCGGCTAGGCCTGTCGGGCGGGTGCTCAGGGCACTAGTGGCCAGGCCCGGGTGTGGAGCTCCCCGCGGACGCCATGGAGGGGCTGCGGCGGGGCCTGTCGCGCTGGAAGCGCTACCACATCAAGGTGCATCTGGCGGACGAGGCGCTACTGCTGCCGCTCACGGTGCGGCCGCGCGACACGCTCAGCGACTTGCGCGCCCAGCTGGTGGGCCAGGGTGTGAGCTCCTGGAAGCGTACATTCTACTACAACGCGCGGCGACTGGACGACCACCAGACGGTGCGCGACGTGTGCCTACAGGACGGCTCCGTGCTGCTGCTCGTCAGTGACCCCAGGTGGCCAGGGATGGGGATTGGGACAGGGTCCTGGGAGGACCGGCTGCCAGGGCGTAGGAGGGCCTGGCTGCCGACCTGGGTGGAGAGTGGGTAAGGGCTAGGAGAGGATGGAAGGGAATGGGAGGGCCTGCTGGGGTGGTGGGTGGGAGTGAGTGCGGGCTGGGGGAGGGGGAGGATGGCCGGGCTCAAAGAGGGGTTGACTGGGGTCCGGGTGGGTGGGATGTGGGCGGAAGACTGGACCAGGGGTCCTTCTCGCCCCCTGGAACGCCTCCTCCCAGGGCCTGAGCACCGCTACTGTGTGTACCCGTGGAGGGAGAGGGATGGAAGGAGGCAGGCACTGAGAGAGACCTGGAGAGGGGCTGGCTGTCCCCTGCCTGCTTCCTTCTTCTCTCCCATGGGCTTCTCTCTGGCCGCCTCTGCCTTTCTCTAGACCTCTTTGTCTCTGCTCCCCCTCTCTCAGTGGTGCTGTGCTGTTTATTTCACTTCCTATCACTATTTCTGCCTCTCTGTGGCTCTGTCCATTTCTGTCTCTGCTGTTTTCTGTGTCTCTCTGCGTCTCTCCATGTGCATTTCTGTCTCTGTTTTGCTCTGTGTGTCTGTCTTTCTGAGTCTCTGGTCCTTCTCTCTTCATCCATCTCTCCCAGCACGTCTGCCCACTCCACAGTCCCATCCTGACACTTGCTGCCTACACTCTGACCTGGCCATCTGGAGTCCTGGCCAAGGTGACCCACGAAGGGCTGTGGGAAGAGCACACATTGAGGCCTGGGGCAGCTCTGGGAGGTGGCAGAGGCTGGTGCTTGGTCACTCAGGCTGCGAGGTGGGGGAGCTGGGCCAGGGGTGGATCCCAGAGCTCCAGCTGCCTCCTGGGAGGTGTTGGGCAGGGACACACTGGAACCACGTGCAGCCCTGGTGTTTATGAGGGGCCGTGCTTGCCGAGCCACCGAGGCTTGGTCTGCCATACCTGCGGTGATATTTTGAGAGTAGGAGCCTCAGATACTGTTCCTGAAGAGGCAAGGTGGGTGGGGGGAGAGCCTGCTTCCCCAGGCTCTCAGAGGGAAGATCTCGGGGGCAGGGGGAGACAGTGGGGGGTGGTGACCCACAGGGGCTGGTGGCTTAGGGCTGGGAGTGGGCACTGTTGGCAGTGCATCCTGTCCTGCAACGTCTGGCAGCTGGACAACCCACAGATGTCCACACACCGTAATTGTTCAGTATGCAATCAGTATTTACTGCATGCCTACTGTGTGCCAGGGCATGTGCCAGGTAGTGGGACCCAGTGGAGACTCAGACCAGGCCTGACCTCATGGAGCCCACTGCCAGTTCAGTGGGGGAGAGAGGCATGAAACCGAACAGGTGATGACTGTCAGGTTGGAATGTTTTCCACACTCCTCCCTCTCTCCCTCTGCTCCGTCAGGCCTTTGTTCAGATGCCACCTCAGTGCAGTCTTCCCCGACCACCCGGAAATGATCACTCCCCACCCTACCCTGTTGTTATCTTTCTCCCTGACACTCGGCAGCCCCCGACTTCTCTATCTTTCTAACTTTTCACCCCATCTTCCCCACCTGACTGCAGACTTTGCGAGGGCGTTGTTGCTCATTCTATATACACTGCTGTGTTCCCAGTTCAGTACCCAGAACATAGTAGCTGTTCAGTAAATATTTATGGAATGTACTATGTGGCAGTGAGAAAGGGGCTGCCCAGAATGTTTTCCTGGAGCCCTAGTGGTGCCTGGAAGTTCAGGGAAAGATCTCGAACCTGGAGGCAAGACCTGGCAGGTGTGGGAAGATGCATCGGCTGGGCACTGAGCAGATGGGAGAGGCTTTGAGTGCCCAGGCGAGGGCTGAGTTCAGCCTGCAACTGGTGGCGTTCTGTCCCCCCCCCGCAGGTAGTCTGGGTTGGAGGGAGTGGAGCCATGACTGAGGGGACCGAAGACGCTGGCTAAAGGAGCAGGCTGGGGCAGGGAAACCTCTGGGAGGTAAGTCATTCCGGGGACCTTCCAGGTTGTGGGCACCACAGATGGGGGCAAAGGAGGCCCAGAGAGGAGAAGGGACTCACATCTGTTGAGTGTCACCCCCCACACTCCAATCCTCTGTGCCTTTCACCCCTCGGACAAGGACACTACCCTTGCCTTCTCACTTATCTTTAGACTAATGTGTGTTGCTCCTAAGTAACATGAATGATGTTTCCTGACTTGCTGTGTGACCTTAGGTGGATCCCTCTGCCCCTCTGGGCTCTGTTACCCACTCCTTACAATTGTACTCTTTGACTGAAATCCTGTGACTTCTACCAGGTGGCTTCAAATAGCCAAGCTCCCTCTAAGAATGACTGACTACCTGTAGCTAAAGGGCCACCCTTATCTCTGTGGGCGAGCGCCAGGCCCATGGGGAAGGAGGAGGTGACTGCAGGTTTCCTGTCCACATCGGAAGGGGACGTTAGGAAAAAGGGAAGAAGGAAACCCAGCCAGAGAGCTGATGTCTCGCCCTCCTAGAGGCCTGAGCTGAGATTGTCTTACCCCTTCCCGCTGCTCCAGGTTCTGGGAGGATAGTGAAACACTGGCCTGACCAGCTGATGCCCACTGCCTCGGACACTCCTGACGGAGCCCCGCTCCCTGACACTGAACTCGGACGTTGTCGCCCCAACCAGTCAGTCTGTGCTGTGTGACCTGAGGCCATGGCTCCCCCTGGGGACCTCGAGTACCCACGCTGCAGTGGGAACCACCGTGCCACCTCGGGAGGCTCCCTCACACAGCCGGGGGTATCCTACGAAGAGGAGCACAGACAGAAGAGAGGAGCTCAGGGCAGCGCCTCTCCTGCCTTGCCCATTCTCTCGGCCACACCTTTGCCCAAGCTGTGCCCCTTGCCTAAAGCACCTTTCACACTCCTCTCTGCGGCTCCAACCCACCTGAGATTCCAGCCTCCTCCAGGAAGTCTTCTTGGATGCCCACCTGTCCAGCCACTGAGCACCTTGTCCTCTTTTGGAACCCCCCAAATCCCTTCTACTGTGAACAGCCTTGACTGTGGTGTATGACCAGTCACTCAGGAAATCTCAATGACTAAAGGTGGAGACTGGGGGACCCTCGCTCTTCCCCAGCTTCCAGCATCGCCCTATGTCCCCCGCCCTCACCCCCAAACACCTCCCCACGTTGCAGTCTGTGCCCACACCGTTGGAGGTGGCCTCCTCATAATGCCTCACCACCCTGTCCCCTGCACAGGCTCTCCCGGTTGGGTCTGAAGTGTTCTGGT
The DNA here is from genome assembly GCA_028533065.1 of Trachops cirrhosus. NCBI lineage: Eukaryota > Metazoa > Chordata > Mammalia > Chiroptera > Phyllostomidae > Trachops > Trachops cirrhosus. The sequence continues at coordinate 38,137,127 of CM052545.1, read as the reverse complement.
CCAGTAGGCAGGTATCTGGGGGCCCCTGTGCCTGGCAGAGTGCTGAGGCGTGAGTGCTAGTTTTTTCTTTCCCACCCCACTTTGTTTTTATTGTGACAATAAAACACATTTTTGTCTGGTCCCAAATGCCACAGCCAAGCCTGTGGCCCCCAGACTCCATACCATTGGTGACTCGGGTCAGTCCATCATGGCTGCGGCCGCTCCCCCTGCCTTTCAGCCCCTGAGCTCCTTGCATCCTGGGCAGTAATCTTGGGGGTGTGCCAGGCAGTGTATTGTGGGAATTCTGGGAACAAGACACTCCCCACCGCAATAAGCTGAACCTCTGCTGGATCTCTCACCTGCAGTCACATGGCCTCATGGCCTCGTGGCCTCGTGGCCTCGTGGCCTCCGTGGCCTCCTGGCCTTGTGGCCTTGGGTCCTTTGCACAGATCAGGGAGCCTGGCAGGGAGGGGACGCAGCGCCCTTCGCAAGGCCTGGAGGAAGGTGTTCACTCTCCAGGTGCTGGTGTGGTGCAGGGAAGAGGCATGGGAGCTGGGGAAGAAATAATGTTTTAATTAAGAGTTCTGTTGGCTGCAAGGCCCAGAGAAGAGACAGGTAGATAAAAATTCATGGCTATGGGGATAGTGAGCTCAGACAGCCAAGAGGGGGCAGGGAGAAGAGACAGGGAGGGGGTGCACGCTGAGGCCTGAGGTGGTTCCCAGACACCCTGGGGGCACACAACGAGCGAGGCAGCCTGGACCCCTACTCCTGCCAGGTTTGGGCTCCGGTCACCGGGTCACCCACATATGTGCACCTGGGGGCCCCTCCTTCCAGGCCCCAGCAGAAAAGTGGGGCTCTTTTTTTATAAAAAAATTTTATTTACTTATTTTTAGGGAAGGGGAAGGGAAGAAGAAAGAGAGGGAGAGAAATATAAATGTGTGGTTGCCTCTCACATGTCTGTCCCCCACTGGGGACCTGGTCAGCTACCCAGGCATGTGCCCTGACTGGGAATTGAACTGATGACCCTCTGCTTTGCAGCCTATGTTCAGTCCATTGAGCTACACCAGCCAGGGTTGAGAAGTAGGGCTCTTAATAAGCACCTCAGGTTTGTTCCTCAGCCCCTACTACCTGCCAGGGCCAGTGCCACATTCTTGCGGAGCCTCAGTTTACTCTAGACTGCCAACCATGCTACCCAGCAGAAGTGGTGGCCTAATCACAGCCCATTTTACAGATGGAGTGTCCAAGGTCACCTCCCTCCAGGCTGCTGCTCCAGCAGCCCTGGAACTGAGAGGTCCCCAGCCCAAGCTGGGGGGTCACTGGTGGAGGATGAGTGAGGGTGTCCTGCTTCTTAATTGGGGATGGGGGTGAGGGAAAGCAATTTCAGCAAGTTTCCACATTTATCGAACAGTATGCAAATTTAATGCAAATTACATGCAAATCACCACTCATTTCTTAAGCCTCGACAGCTCTGGCTTCTTCTGAAATAATAATGTTGGACCTGTCCCTTGGCATTGGCCTGGAAGCAGGATACAAAGCCTTTCCCTTCTGTCTTCCTTCTTTTCCCTTTCCTTCCCTTCTTTTTTCCTTTCCTCCCCTTCATTTCTTTTTTTCCTTCCTTTCCTTCTTCCCCTCCCTCTCCTTCCTTCCTTCCCTCCCTTTCTTCCTTTTTTCCTGTTTTCTCTTCCTTCACATTTATTTGTTGAAGTCCTCCCAGTCCTGAGATGAACATAAACAGCAAAAGCAGCTTTTGGTGTCTCCATTTTTCAGATGGAAAGACTGAGTCACAGGCCTGACCTGAGGTCCATCAGTCACATTGTAGAAAGTGTCCTGGGCCAAACTGGATGGTAGCTGGGACCCAAGAAGAAGAGGTGACAGTAGCTGGAGCAGGCCTAAGGGGGCTTGGTGGGACTGAGGGGGACAGTTCTGAGGTTTCTTGGCCTTGAATGGCAGGCTGGATCTGGAGAAATCTCACATTGACTTGCCGTACTTCTCCGACCCGTCTTTCTCCTGCTACTCCATCCCCATATTTCTTGAATTCTGGCCATAGCCCTTCTGCTCCATTTGTAGGCCCTGGCAGCTCTGTTTGGCGAGCTTCTATTCATCCTGCAAAACTCCAGCTCCAATGCCCCTTCATGAAGACATACCTGATCCTCTAAGAAGAGCCTCCATTTCCCTCTGGGCTTCTGTTGCCCCCGTCTCTCTTTCTGGTCTGGCCCTGCCCACTTGGGGCCAGAGGTGTCACTGGACACCCTTGCTCCCTCCCGACACTTGTCTCATTCTCAGAAACTTCCAGACCTTTGCGTGTGCACATCCTCTACACAGAGTGCCCTTATCAGTCCTTGTCACCTGTCACCCCCCTACATTTTCAAGGCCCACCGCTAATGCCCCACCTCCCTGTGGCCTCTGCCACTCTCCCCCAGATGGCATCCGGGTCCTGCAGCCTCCATCCTTCCTTCTTGCCCACCCCTGACCCTTGGAACTGAGAGGTCTGGGTGTTCTCCCAGGCTGAGGAGTTGCCTCTAGGGCTCCCGGGATCACCCAGGGTTGGGACTAGGTATGGAGGGGCCATCTTTGAATGTGTGTTGAATCAAAGATGAAGTGTTTGAAAACAAAATGAAGTTCAAACTCCATAACTAAGCCCTTCCCCTCACCCTTGCCTCTTGCTCGCCTCCAGGGCTTTGCATAAGCTGTTCTCTCTGCCAGGAGTGCCTTTTCCTTTGAATCCTATTCTGGGGGACCTCAAGCCAGCTGCCTCCCCTCTCCGGGCTATGAAACTGGGGGAATCCCACCCCCAACCCCAGGGCCTCTCAGGCTCCCGGCTCCACCCCGGCAGCAAGTCTGGGCTGTGAGGAGTTTCGGGTGAGACTTGGCAGCCAAGTCTCACTGGGGCCCAGGGCGTCTGGGGGAGGAGCCACCCCTCCTCGCCTTGGCTGCCCACTCGGTTTATGCACTCAGAATGTCAAGGAGAATTTTCCTCGGTGGCAAGTAAATCCAGGCAGTGCCCAGAGGAGGAACCTGTGACTCCGCCAGAAGCTGCAGGCACCCAGACTTCCCCCTTCAGCCCCGCTCTGTCTCTGTCTGTCTGTCCCTCCCTCCCTCCCTCCTTCCTTGCTCTCTTCCTCTCCCTCTCCCCCTCCCTCCTCCCTCCCTCCCTCCCTGTAACTCCAGGCCAGGTTCTGGCATTCTCTGTCTGTCTGTTCAGCGGGCACTTACGGAGAGCCTTCTGTGGGCCTGGCCCTCCCTGGCTCCGGCTGCCCCAGACAGGGGTCAGGTTGTTCACTGTACAAAGCACCCGGCTGAGGCGGTGAGGGCACGCTGGGAAGGGGAGCCTTTCTGTAATTCACACAAAGGCTCCTCTGCTGGTTAGTGGCGGCCCAGACCCTGCCACCTTTCTCTCTCTTCACCCGTCTCTGCGTCTCAGTCTCCTGATCTGCTCCCTGCTTATCACTCTCTCTGTCTCTCCGGTCTCTGTCTCCATCACTGTCTCTGTTTCTCTCCATGTCTCTGTTTGTTTATCTCTGTCTCTCTCTACAGCCCTGTGCCTGTCCCTTACATCCCCCGTCAGAGAGGACCCCTGTTTCCCCCGACGCCCTGAGCATGACTTCTGGGAGTTTCCAAAAGCTGCTGCCACCGTCCATTTTGAAATCACTGATTAAGCACCACAAATTTACAGGGTTTTGGGGATAGCGTGGTGACCAGGACATCCAGCTGTGGGCCCTCATGGGGCTTGAGGTCCAGCAGAAGAGACAGCCACTGCAGGGCTTCTGTCTCTTTTGGGATCCCGGACACCCGCCCTCGGGGCCAGGTTCGCAGTCCCCCTGTGAAGGACCTTGGGTGGTCCTTGTCTCCGGGGCCTCAGTTTCCCCACCTGCCAGAGGAGGGGGTGTTCGGGTGGCTGGGCCCGCAGCCGTGCTCGGTTGTTTGTTGGCAGAGACATCCTGACTCATCCCCGTGCCCAAGTGGGTTTGAAAAAACCCTCCAAGGGGAAGATAGTTGTAAGAAAAAACAAAAGATTCACGGAGCTGACCACCAGCCTGCCCTCTGACTCACTGAGAGAGGAAGCAGCGTGGCCGCCATCCCCCAGGTCATCGGGAAACTGCGCTGCCTCTTCCACTCGTGGCCCCTGGCCACTGAAGGCTGCCCCCGGCCTGTGAGGGCTCTAGGCCTAGCCCTGAGGGCTCCTGACTTGGCACTTTATCCCATGATAAAGAGTTGTCATCTATCATCCTAAAGAGTTACCATGGGATAAACTCTTTCTAGCTACAGGGGATTTGCATGTGCTGTTTCTACGTGTGGGGCACCCTCTTCTCACCCCTCATCTTTCATTCTCCGCTTTGCAGGTTCACGGTCACTTCCTTGGGAAGGCCCTAAACAAGTCCGCAGTTTTCCATTCTCACACCATCCTGTTCTTTCCCTTTAGATGATTATTCATTCAATGTGTATTTTCCTCTGCTAGCCCGTGGGCACAGTGAAGGCTGGACAGGGGTCTTATGCGGTCACCACTGGATCACACAGCATTTAATAACCCAGGGGAGTGGGGTGCCAGGAACACCCTCCCTCCTCAGACTCGATGAGGGCCTTCTGCTCCAGTTCTTGTCACCATTGTGCCCAGCTCCAGGTGGCTGAGGGGCCCAGAGGCTCGAGGTTGAGATTCCAGACACACTGGCTCCTGCCACTGTGATAAATGGGAGGGACTCAGAACTGATCACTGACTGCTCCACTGGCCTGGGCTGGGCAGGCAGAGTGTCCTTGCTGCTGTGTCGGCCCAACAGCTCTCCGGAGTTAATTAACGGTGGGAAGCAGCTGGCTCCGGGGAAGGTCCCAGAAGGCACTGGCCCCCCTCCCCCGTGGAGCCAGCTGGGTGCAAAGCCTAGCTCCGCGGGGCCACTTTGGACAACTTGCTTTCCCTCTCTGAGCCTCAGTTTTCTCCTTTGGAAAGTGGGGGGAGAGAACATCCTCATCTGTTGGGATGCATTTCTTGGGGGAATCCCCTGGCGCCAGTAGAGGGTGGCAGAAATGGCGAGGTGACTTCAGAGGCTTCATTCCTCCTCTCCCACCGCCGCCAGCAGAATAAAGTGAGGTCGGGGCAGGGGCAGGACCCCAGCCCAGGGGCAGGTCCCTCTCCGTTAGATGGGGCGAGACAGCACACGGCAAGCAGAGGTCTGTTTGTGAGGGTTCATCAAAGACAACCGCTGCAAAGGGCCGACCGGCACTTTGTCTGAACTACTTCCTTTTCCTGCAGATTTCAGGTTGCCTGACCCCCCCCCCCCCACAGGCACACAGGACCCCCCGGTGGGCCGTGCCAGGGTGGCAGAATCTTAGAACTCAAATGTCATCAGCTGGCCTAGTACTGTCTGGTGTGTAATTTAAAACTTTCTGCTAGCCACTAGGAAAAAAGGTAAGAGTAAGCAGGTAAAATTAATTCTAATAATGTGTTTTATTTGATTCAATACATTCAAAATATTTTAACATGCAATCAATATACAAATTGTTAATGAGCTATTTTACATTCTTTTTTTCCTTCCAAGTCTTTAGAAACTGGTGTGTATTTTTTACTTACAGAACATCTTAATTTAGTAACATTTTAAATGCCAATGGCTCCCATGTTGGACAGTGTAGATTAGGGTGTATGATTTGTATGATTATCGCTTGCCTGGACCAGAGCGGTGTCAGCCGCCCTGGCCACCAGCTCCAGCTCCCACCCTCATCCCCCACAGTCTGTCCTCCCAGCAGAAGCCACTAGAGGGCATCCGTGAGCACCTGAGTCAGGTCCCACCCCTCTTCTGTCCATAGCCCTCCATGGATCTCCTCGTTTTTGAGGGCAGTGAGGAGGACTAGGGCTTTTACCCTGAGTGAGGTGGGAGCTCAGGTGAGAGATGATGGGAAAGAGTGTTCCAGGTAGAGGGAACAGCCAGTGCAAAGACCCTGAGGCAGGATCGTGACTAGCCTGTTAGCTGAACAGCAAGGAGGCCCCTCTTGTGGCTGAGCAGAGTGAGGGAGGGCGGACAGGGGCAGGCAGCAGGGCCTGCGGGGCTGTGTGGAGGAGGACTTGGGCCTTTCTTCCTAGATGGGTGGTAGGAGGTAGGTTTAGCCAGAACAAAGGGCTGGGGGAGACTGGTTGCACTGTCTCTAAATTTAGGACAAGCCGGGGTTCTGCCTCTGCCTCTGCCTCCCCTTAGCCCACTGACTTGAGGCCAGTGACTTGCCCTTCTGGGCCTCGGTTTCCCATCCATAAAATGGGTCCAGTAATAGACCATCCTTGGAGAGGGTTGAGGCTGTGGATGAAAAGGGGCCACATACAAACCCCGACAAGCCCAGGGAGGCCCCTGTGGCAGGACTTACAAGCTCAGAGATGGAAAATAACCACAGGGGAGGGTCGGAACAAACATTTCTAACTAGAAGAGGGCCATGGCTGGTAGTGATGTCTTAGGCCTGTAGCTTCCTTGACAAAGGTCAGTCTTTACCTAAGTGAGCCTGTCTCTTGTCCTTTCGATTCTAAGAAAACATACCTTTGGAAGGTCAGAGTGATCTTTTCCAGACCCCTCTGGGCACAGCCACCATCCCAGGGCGGGAGACTACGGAACAGTCCCTTGCTATCTTGTTCCCCGAATACCATCTCTGCGTGCTGCAAACGCTAGTCAGTGACCACCCGTACCCACCAAAGTACAAGACGTTTGTGCCTCCACGTTTTATTTTTTATCCAATCACAAAGGTTTTCCCATTTTGCTTTCTCCTGCCTCCCTCATCTACCTCCAGTGGATTTCATGTAACCCTCCTTATGTCTCCTTTCATTCTAATGTATAAAATAAGCTGCAAAAATGTCATTCACTGAAGCATTTTCTCAGTTCTTTGAGATTTTGCTTCCTGGCAATTGTAATTAGTTTGGCTCCAATAAACTCATAAAAGTTCTCTGCAGGTTTGGACGTCGCCTCCGTCTCAGAGGCTCAGCTCCTGATTCCAGGCGGCAGTCAGGACTGGGATCAGGTGAGAAGAGCAACAGTGAGCCTGGAATTTAAGGAGGCTCCACCAAATTCGGCCATCTGGATAAATACTATTTTAATGCAACAATAAAAAAAAACACTGAATGCAAAAACATCTACGATAGACAAAGTGTCGAAGTGTTGAATATGGGCAGGACCTGACCCCGCGCTGGCTCCACCTGGCCTCACTCGCCCCTCCCTCTTCCAGGTCCTTGCAGTGCCTGGGAGGCCCTTCCTGCAGCACAGCCTCCCCTCCCAGCCCTAAAGACCTCTGAGTGGACCTTAATTCCAGATGATTAAGCCCAGGGATCCCGTGGGCTCAAAGGAGGGAGGCCCTGGTGGGGGTGGGCCAGGCTGGGCCGTCCTGGGGGAGAAGGAAGGCCGGGAGGGAGGCCACTGAGTGGCCAGAGTGGAAACCCCATCTTAATTAGCCCCTCAAGATTAATTACTGCGCCCAGGAACAGGCAGAGAAGTCTTTTTCTCTAAACCTATCCCATTCTTTTCTAACAAAATGTATTTATTTAAAAATGCACTTTTATATGCTACCACAAAAACCCATTTATATGTAGGATACACGGTGTCTATAAATTTGGGGGGATATGTATTGAATAGGTAACTGTTGAAAAATGATCTACATGGTCTTATTTGGAACAGTGGTAACAGCAGCTGCTCTGGGAGCCCTGAGTATGTGCCAAGTGTTTACACACACTTCTTAGCTCATCTCCTCACAATAGCTCTGGGGATGGACAAGTTATTGTTACCCTCATTTTCCCGGAGCTCGCCTGACTCCCGGGCCCCGCCGTGTACACCAGAGTGGGTTCCAACTTGAGATCTTGGCTTGCAAAGCCCAGAAAGGCTGTTCTACACAGGAAAGCCACTTCGGGTTTCAGGTGAGATTGCAATTCGTGATTTTTTTCCTTGGACCTCTAAGCATTTGCCTAGGCGGTTCCCTCCATCAGGAATGCCTTTCCTTTTCATGTGTGAATCCTCCTGGATCTTAAAAACTCAGGGCACATGTCTGCAGGAGGCTTTCTCTGTGAATCCCCAAACTGAGGCTTTACAACCTCCCACCAAGGGGCCCCCAGGCTCCTCTGTCCAGCCTCTTTCTGGTTCTGTCTCCCCTGGCCTCACTCGAGATGGCGCTCGCCCAGCCCCTGTAGCAGACACGTATATTTTGCACTCACCCAGGGGCCTGCTCTGCACGTCCCTGTCCCCACCCGTGCCTGTGGGAGGCGGGTTGTCCCCCCGACCCGAGATCTCACACATCAGCCCCGCCCTCTGCCTCCAGCCGTGGAACAATTATAGTGTCAGAGACATTGCTGTCGCCCCAGACAGGTCGGCTTCATGTTTAATTCATCTCGGGGCTAATTATAGCCAGGCTAGGGGAGGGGGACGGTAAACTTGGCCTCCCCTCCCCAGCCCTTCCTGCCACCGGTGTGGCCTGGGAAGGGTGAGTGGGGACTGGGGACTGGGGTTTGTGTCCCTCTCCCCCTGCCCCCAGCTCAGGGCAGCAGTGCCAGCCTGGCAGCACCTCCTCCCAGGGTGCAATCTCCGAGGCAGCACCGAGGGTGGAAATGCAGACACAGGGCGGGGCCGGCGGGGTGGGGGGAGGAGGCACGGTGACTCCGGCCCCTGGCACGAGTGTGCCTCCTTTCCTCTTTTCTCCTGGGTCAAGGTTGATAATAATAACCTGGGACGATGCAAGTTAGCCCACCATCTTCCAGAGGGCCCACCAAGGCCATCGCAGAGACGGTGAGCCTCTAATAGTGAGTAATAATAACCAACCTTTAGAGTCACTCGACATTCAGTGGTGCTGGTGGCTTTGGCCCTCCAGAAGCATGAGCTACATTTACCGCCCCCGTCCCAGAGTGCTACTCCGGGCCAGGCACCTTCCCAATGGTTATAGCCAGGCTGGGATTCTGGGTGAGGTGAGTGAGGCACTCACCCGGGCTGCAAAAGCTTCAGGAGGTGCCAGCAAACTCAGCAAGAGAATGCCATTTTCAGCCATGTTTTAAAGAATCCAAAACAATGCAAAAAAAAAGTCCCCGTGAAACAAAATATCCAAATGTTAAGTACAGATGAATAGGAGCCTGTTCAAGTAGTACTTGTATGAGCGTTTTGATCCATTCAACAGCCTCTAAGGTATGGGGACTGTGATGATCAACACAGGTGGGGAAACCAAGGCACCAAGCAGCAAGGTGGCATGGTCTTGTCCAGTCTGCCCTCCTCCCTGCTCCACTACCCCTGTCCTGGCCCAGGTCGGGGCTTTATTCTTCCCTCCCCAGCTTGGAGTCCTTCTTCCTGTTTCCAGCCTGTCCCTGTCAACTTGCCTGAGTGACACTGCCCGAATTAGCTGTAGGTATCAGGCCTTGGCAGGCTGCCCTGTGCCATGTGGCTATGGCTCTCCGTAAGAGCTCTCCTGGGTTGGTGACAGAGACTGAGGCTCCAGGGCTCTGGAGCACTGGGGACTTGCTGCCCCCACCCATGCCTCAATGTCACTGTGGGGGGCTTCCAGTCCAGCAAGGGGGGTGGAGAGTATCAGGTCCCCTCCCTGCTTGAGATGCCACCACTCATGAGGACTTCCTTGAGGGTAAGTGCCACCTCCTTCCAATTCAAGTTCAGATGTACGTGCAGTTTGGAGCTAAGATTCCAGAGCCAGCTGGCCTGGGTTGCAATCCTGGCTCCACCACTAGCATGCTGTGTGATCTTAGGCAGACCACCAAAGTTCTCTGTAGCAATGGCCCCATCTGCAAAATCCCTCTGGATTAAATTAATGCATGGAACACTTACGGCGATACCTTGCATACAGTAGGTGCTCAATGAGTTGCTGAAATCACTGGGGCCAGGCATTTGGCTTTGAACCCCAGGCAACCTGGTCCACGCGGTCGTATGAGGTATGAGCCACTTAAAGACAAGAAACGCTCCAAGAAGGGTCAGAACAATGCTGAGGACTAGACCTCACAGCTAACCCAGTGGGGATTCGAACCAAGGGCTTAACCTCCAGTGTCGCGCTGATCCTGCTCACCCTCCAAGGCCTAAAGAGAGGCAGAGGCCCCCTAGATCACACAGTGCTGGCTCAGGAGAGCACAGGGGCCCCGCCCGTTTGGGGGGCATTGCCAGCATCCTGGCTCTGGGCTGGGGCTGGGGGGCAGGAAGCGAGGGCTGGGACCAGAGGCCGAGTTCCGGCAGTGGCGTTGAGCATTTCCATGGCAGCCTGGCAGGAGCCAGCCACAGCGATTAAGGGTCCAGAGGAAGGGCTGCTAAAAATAGCCTGCACCACGCGGGGCTCATTAGCTGCTGGGCTTTTGGCTGCCAGGTACCCCCTCCCGACTCTCCTTCCAGCTCTTGCGGGAACAGCGAGATTGCAGGAAGATGCAGCGGGTGAGGCACAGCCAGGTCCTGGGCTCTCGCCCACCTGGACCTACTTCCAGGCCTGGCCCTTCCTGGTCCTACTCCCCAGATCTTCCTCACTCTTCCCCTGCTCTAAAGCCTACCTTAGCTCCCCATGGCCCTTGACCTTAAGCCCGCATTTCGCCCTATTGCCTCCCTGATTTCACCTCCCCCCCTGCTCTGGATGTCTTTCAGGGGCTGGAACCCACACACACTCCACTCCCCGCGCCAGCCTTTGATCCTGCCGTGGATCTCCCTACCTTCTCCTTTTCATCTTCCACATGCTCAGCTTACACAGCACCTCCTCTGGGAAGCCTACGGCCCCCTTTTAGCTCAGGAGCCTCTTTTGGGTCCCCTCCTCCCGGCTCTGACACTAACCTGTGGGCTCTGGCAGGGGAGGGGATAAATGTACTTTGGTCCCAGCATCAGGAATAGGAATTGTCACGCAGTGGGAGCTCAGTAAGTGTTTGTGGTGTGAGTAAGGGCATGAGATTACCCAGCTCTGGTAGAGGCATTTCCTGGGGGAGTAATACTGGGCACACTCACTGAGGGTTCCCACTGTCCTCTGTCCCCAGGCCAGAAAGTCAACGTCCCATCCTCGCTCTCCACCAGGTTCCTTCCTCGGCTTCCTACGGAGAGGAGGGCCTGCTGTGTGACCCAGCCAGCTCCCTCACTTGCTCTGATCCCCTTTCTGCCTGACAGAATCACCACAGATATGGGACTCAGAGGTTGAAAGGACCCAGCTTAGTTCTAGTGGAGCTGCCGGAATTTGGAAAGGAGAGGGAGGGAGATATGATGGAGGAGGGGACATACGAGAGGATGAGCATCCATGAAAATGAATTAAGTCTGTTGAAGAACCAGTGGGCCGCCTCAGGTGGGCAGGGTTTTCTGAGGAGAGAGCCAAGGAGGGCAGTTTCCAGGCCGGCCATAAGTCACCAAATTTGGTGTGGTACAGCTGGGTTGCCGCAAGAGGGGAGGGGCCCAGGGCAGGTTCAGAGGGCAATCAGGAGGGGCGGGTGCCGACGGGCAGTTTGCAGCAGGCGTGTTAGCAGGGCAGAGGAGATCTGGGGCCTGCAGTGCGGGCGGTGGTGGTGCTGAAAGCCTGATTGTCTGAGACGCGTGTTGACCACGACGCATCGCAGCACCACGGCTTACGTGAGGGAGGAGCTCACTGCTTTCGGGCCTCAGGGTCTGGGCATCATCCCAGGCTCCACTGTCACCCGGGACCGAGACTTCCTTTATCTTGTTGCTCCACCTTCCACAGGAGAGGAGAGCAGGAAGGGCAGGGAAGGCCCATTCTCATCTTCTGAGGGTACAACCCGGAAGTCACACGCACCATTTATGCTCACACCCATCACGCAGTCCGACCGTGACTCTGGGTTGCAAGAGGGGTTGGGAAATGCAGTCTTTTTTTAATTGATTTTCTGAGAGAGAGGGAAAGAGAGAGAAACATCGATTTTGTTGTTCCATTTATTTATGCATTCTTTGGTTGCCTTTTGTATGTGCCCAGAGCAGGGATTGAACCTGAAATGCTGGCATATTGGGGTGGTGCTCCAACCAACTGAGCTACACGGCCAGGGCGGGAAATACAGTCTTCAGCTGGGCAGGTTCTATTTTTAAAGGAGAAAGTAAAGAATGAATATTGGGGGCCAGCCCACAGCTTCTGCCACCAAATGGGTTGGGAAGGAGGAGTGGACGTTTGTCACCATTTTGGTGACCACAGAAGGAAATTCCCCTTCTCCTTGTCCTCTGCCCAGTCCCCTCCCTGCCCTCACCTCCTCCTGGTCTCCCCCTTGCTCACTCTGCCCCAGTGCCCCAGTCACAGGGGCCTCCTTGTTATTCTTTCAACACAACAGGCGCAGTCCTGCCCCAGGGCCTTTGCACAGGCTGTTCCCTCTGCCTGGAATGCTCTCTTCCCAGATCTCTCCATGGCTCCCTCTCCCCTCTCCTTCAGCTCTCTGCTCATGTGTCATTTCCTCAGGGAGGCCTTCCCTGAACGTCTTGTTTAAAATTGCAAACTGCCTCCCTCCCCAATTCTTGCCCTTCCCTGCCTCCCTCCCCAATTCTTGCCCCTCTTCCTAGCACTGAGCACTCTCTAAAACCCTGTAACTAGGGAAACTGAGGTCCCGAGGGGGAAAGGTGATTCGCCCAAGGTCACATGCTAGTGGGTAGCAAAATAGGGCTGTGTTACCTGCTGAGTTCCCATTTCCTTTCTATTGCTGGCCTTCTTTCTCCTCCTCTCTCTTTCCTATAAATTTTCATTCTGCCTTGTTTCCTGGAATGAATTTTTGTTGCTTGCAGCCAAGAGCCTGGGATGACCAAAGCAGCACCTCGCTCATGCCAGGCACAGTGCCTGATGCATTAGCTACTGTGTCGCATTGGGTTGTCATACAAATACGGAAACATTTGCAGATTTCAGAGCACACGCAAAACTCCCTTAGCCTCAATTCTAGAGGCATGGAGAGACCGAGGCACAGTGGGGGGCAGGTGTGGTCCTGCTCAGGCAGCGAAGAGCTGGCAAGGGACGGATTCCACCTTCTGACTCCCTGGCCACCGTTATGGGAGGCTCACTGCCACCCAGGTCAGTCCAAGGCTGGCAGGCTGGGGTTCAAGTCCTGCCTTGTGAGGCCTTGGACACCTTCCTCTCCCTCACCAGACCTTAGTTTTCTCTTAGAAATAGGATCCCAAAAGCCGTCCTGGGTGCATTACACAGAATGTCCCATTGTTCCCAGAGCCTGGCGCTCAGAAGGTGCTCCCAGGAGGCAAGATGGTGAGGACGTCAGCCCACACCCTGGGGCTGCAGTTGCCCCCAGCCTAGACGGCCTCCAGCACCCCCACCTCCCTCCACACTCCCTCGGCCGCCCTGTGCCAGGCTTCTGTTTAGTTTAATAATCTCCGGAAAGTTTAATTGTTGTTTTATTCATCCGTGACCTTTCTCTCTCATCTGGAGACGTATTATTGCTAATCTACAAATTTCAAGAACCAGATTTATTTGCAAAACCAATTACCTGCCTATGCAAATGACCTCTTTCCGCTCCCGCCTCCCCGGCCAGCTGGCTGCTGAGGGGAGAGGGGGAGCCACTCTCTGCCCCGTTAGAGTTGCTGCTCGAACTTGTGGATGCAGACTGATCTATAATTCCTCCAAGCGGGTGGCCGTCTCGGCCCCAGAGTTAATCAGAATCTCAGTAATCAAGGGAGGCCCTGACCCCACATCTCAGCTCTGACCTCCTAAAGGGAACTCTTGAAGTGACCAGAGGCTCTGATTGCCTCCCCACCTCGCCTTTCTGTTGGGAGTGATGGCTGTTCAAGTGTTCATTCATTTATTCATTTATTTGTTCATTCGAAATCACACACTGAGTGTCTACTGTGAGCCAGGCACTGTTATAGGCTTTGGAAACAGAGCAGGGAACAGGCCGGCCAGGAGGAAGGAGTCCCCATCTTTATGAAGCTGACAGAGAGAGAGAAAACAGACATGATAAATAAGGAAAATATATCGAATGGCCCATGGTATAAAGTTCAGTGGAGGACAAGCAAGCAGGACAAGGGGGTGGGGACAGCCAGGGATGGATGGTCAGGGAGCCTGGACCTTTTATCCCCTCCTTCACTCTGCTCCAGCCACAAAAGGAGCTGATTTGTTAAATGCCAAACTTGGTCCTGCCTCTAGGCCTTTGCACTTGCTGTTCCCACTGCCTGGAATGCTTTTCCCAAACCTCTCTGCCAGACCCCTCTCTGTCCTGCAGTCTCAGCTCACATGTCACCACCTTCAGGAAGCCTTTCCTGACTGCCCCAGCTAAGAGGCATGTTCCCCAGAACATTCCTGTCCCCTTTCTTTGCTCTATAATTCTGACTGCTTCCTGAAATTCGATCAGGCACGTGTGCATTCTTATTCTCTGTATCACTCTGTCTAAACAGCAGCACCTTGAGGACAGAGGAGCTGTGTCTGTTGTGCTCACAGCTGTATCATCAGTATCCAGAACAGTTATCTGGGCCCTCAATAAACACTCGTTAAATGAATGAGTGAGTGAATGAATGAATGATTTATTCTGGGACCCTGAGGTCATGCTAGCCATGGTATAGAGGACATAGTAACTTCTTTTTAAAAAAATTTTTTTTTATTTTAGTTTATTCAGTATAGTTACTATCCTTTATTCCCATTGACATAATAACTTCTTGTGGTCATCTTAGCCTCAGCACTTCCCCACGGCCTCATGGAAGGGCCAAACTGTTCCCATTTCACAGCTGAGAACATGGAGGCTGCTAGTTGAGGTATGTGGCTTGGCCAGCAAGAGCTGACAGGGCTGGGATCAGAAACCAGGGGCTGAAAGGGCTGCCCTCAAGGTATTCGGAGCCCTGGCAGCTGTCCCACATGAGGAAGGGACAGGGAGGCCACTTGTGGGAGCCTGGACTGGGAGACAGGACCCTGCCAGCCCCCAGACTCCAAGTTCTTCATCTGGGCAAAGGCCTTCCGACCACCCACCTCAGCTCCCCTCGCACCTCTCCAGCCGTACCTTCTGTCCCCATTGCCTCCTTGTCACTTCCTGTGGCTCATTCCTGCACCTCCTGTGGACACCCGCCTTCGAGTCAGACACCAGACAGCTGCCTCTCCTTTGCATATGCTGTTCCTTCTGTCTGTCACACTGTCCCCTTGAAGCCCTTCCACGGCCTCCCAACCCAGCTACCCCCTCCTCGGGTTACATCCCAGAGCAGCCCGAACGTGTCTTAAGGCAATGGTGCAATGCCAGGGACGGGGCTGTTTGTTCCGTTGTTCAATGCTTACCTTCCCAACTGGACACTGAGCTCCGGTTGATCAGGGGCCTTGGCTGTCATTTTTATCCCAACGTCTACTGCACCCAGCACAGAGAGGGGCGCTCATGGGAGCTTGTAAATGTTTGTCGAGTGATTGACCAGTGGGTGCACAGGTGGGGGGATGGATGAATGGGTGGGTGGGTGGGAGGGGAACGGGAGGATGGACAAGTGGTTAGGGGGATGAGTGCGTGGGTGGATGGATGGAAGGATGGATGGGGGCTACAGGAGGGTGGGTGGGGTGAGGGAATGTGTGGATGAATGGGTAGTAGGTAAGGAGCTTCGCCTTGATGAGATGAGGACTTGGGGGCCGGAGGACAAGGTGCTGGCCGTGGACCTCGGTGAAGCGCCCATCCCTGCCCTGCTAGCGGCTCTGAGGACTTGTGTTGGGGGGTGGGCATAGCCCCAGGCCTCTAGCTCTTTCTGCAGGGCTCAGATTGTCTGGCGGGGGGCAGGGTGCAGTTTCAGGCCCCTCGCCCCTCACACCTGAGCTCCTGCTGCCCACGGTTCAGCACGTCTCCCTGATAAGGGCCCCACGGTTCGCCAGGAATGCGGCCGCCCCTCCCCTCTTTACCCCTTCACTTGATTCAATCCTGGCCACCTGCCGATTCAATTATTCTGCTGCTGGGGTAGCTGGCAATTTTCTTTCAGGGCCGAGAAGCTGTCTGTGTCGGTGTGACTTTGAACAGCACGGAGACCCAGAGACAGAAACACAGAGACAGAAGAGGAGAGAAATGGAGACAAATTGAGAGAGAGAGAGAGAGAGAGAGAGGCAGTCTAACCACTCCCCCACCCCACCCTGGCTGTTAAAGTATTCCAAACAGTGACCACCCTGCAAAGATTCCAGAAATTTCCCCATGACCTCATTTCATTCTTCCCTCTTTCAACACACACACACACACACACACACTCACACACACACACACACACACACTCACACACACACACACACACACACACACGCACTTCAGGAGTTTGCTGAGGACCTTGCTAATGACCAGAACAGCTCAGGTCAAACGGAAGACGTTGGTAGGTAGTGGGCTCCTCATCCAGAGAGGAGTCCAAGAAGAGGTGGTAGATGTTCAAGGAGCCCATTTATTCTGCATCGGATCCTTTATTTTTTCTGAGCACTTGCTAAGTGCCCAGGGCCGGGATGGAGGGAGTGAGGAGGACAGAGCGAGGAGGCGAGGGCAGGAAGGGGACAGAGGCAGGCTCTGCAGGGCCATGGGGGCTGGAGGACTTGGGCTTTCGCCCTGAGGGAGGTGGGAGCCCTGGAGGGCAGTGGGCAGAGGGGAGATGGCACTGACGCAAGTTTACCGTGGACAGCTGTGAGTATCCTGTGCCTCTTTGCTTGTGTGACTATGGGCAGGTTCCCCTCTTCTCTGGCTCTCGAGCCCCCTCTGCACACAGGGGTGATGGACAGAGTCATTTCCCAGCACCCTCCTGGCCCCGAGTCCTCGGCCCCACCCTCTGAGCAGCTTCAGGGATCCTCGATGACGCCCTTGCCCTCTATCCTGGGTGATTATCTGTAAGCAGGAACCCTCCCAAGAGCTTTGCAGACAATAATGAAATCACCTAATCTCGTGATCAGGGACTCAACAGGGACGTCCTCACCAGCTGGTGCCTCTCTCTCGGGGGAGGAATTCCCTGGGCTCAGGCAAGAAGAGAGGATGCTTCTTTCTCATCCCACCTCCCCCACCAGGAGCTTAAGCAAAATTAGCCGCTCCCTGGAGAGGGATCATACCGGGCCATCTTCTTCATTCAGGCCCCTTCGGAGTCTCTCCAGCTCTGGCTGTGCGCCCACCTTGCTGCGTGGTTCTGGGTAACTACTCACCCTCTCCGGACCTCGGTTCCTCTAAACTGGCTCCTGATGCTGCTTTTAGAAGCTCCTCCTGTGAGGAGCTACGTTGAGGGAAGCGCAAGGTGGGGTCACCCTGTGAGAGGCAAAACCTTTCCTTCTGCTCACTGCCCGCACCCCTCCCCCCACTTTTAAATTGTGGTCGAATACATAGAATTTACTATCTGAGTCATTTCTAAGTGCAAGCTCAGTGGCATTAAGTCCATTCACACTGCGGTGCAGCCAACCCCACCATCCATCCTCAGAACTGTTTCCCATCATCCCAAGCAGAAACTCTATCCATTACGCTCGCTTTTTCATCCTAACAAAGTGTCGTGGTGATACCTCCGTGACATTCCTTATTCTTTTATACAGTTGCAAGGGACTCCTGGTGGCTGGACCATCATCCCATCATTTATTTACCCCTCTCCTTTTTCTAAGCTTTCTACTCAAGTCTAACTCGAACATTTATGCTAGTAACCACTGAACTGTTCAGCTAAGAACCCTTGCTTTCTGCCCTGGCCAGGTGGCTCAGTTGGTTGGAGCATCGTCCTGCACACCAAAAGGTTGCAGGTTTGATTCCTGGTCAGGGCACACACCTAGGTATTGGGTTCAATCCCCCGTTGGGGTGTATACAAGAAACAACCAATTGATGTTTCTCTCTTTCTCTCTCTCTCCCGCTTCCTTTGTCTAAAATCAATAAAAACATTCTCAGGTGAGGATTTAAATAAAGAACCCTTGCTTTCTGGGGTGATAGTAAACATATTTCGTTGCCCGCACGGCTGCGTCTCTGACCGACGAGAATGGATGCGCTGGGACAGGCCCGCAGTGCTGGCAGTGGCTGGGGCCGTCACCCACCTACCAAGCATTCCCGGACAGCGAGGAGCCCAAGGTTATGGCCAAGTCCAGAACCCAAGTTGTCTTGCTCCCTATCTGCCAGTGCTTTGCTCTGAGGCTTCCTGAAGCCAGTCCTGCCATCCTCCACCCGGCGTGCATAATTCCTTCTTCTTGAGCCAGTCTTGGTTGTTGGAAAGAAAAGGCCAGCAAATCCTGAGAGAAACTCACAGACAGCAGCTGGGGCCAGGATGACACATGGTCCTGTTTGTGGCAGCGAAAGGGACCTAAGAGCCCCCGGCTAGTCCCTAGTCCAGGCTGAAAGCCTGGAAGAGCATCCCCTGGGCCCCCTGAGAAGGTGGACAGAAAGGGAGGGCACTGGGATGCCTGGCGAGGTGGAACTTAACATTTTTTAATCAGGAGGAGCTGCCAGCCACCTTTCCTTTGTGGAGTGGGGGCAGCTAAACTCTGTGAAGCAGACCTTCTTTATTCAGGGAGACTCCAGTGAACAATTCCTCCTGGTTTCATTCGTGTTCAGGGCACCCATCATTGTGGGGAACAGTGATGACGCTGCTGTAGCAGATGGGATCTGTGAAACCAGCCCCAAATCCTATGGCTGAAAGCACTGTGCACTTATTTTTGCTGGCAATCTTTCTAGTCTTGAGCAGGCTGGTTCCTGCCTTTGCACTTCACTCGGGGCTGGGGAGACTGCTCTGAGAATTTTGGCTGGGCTCTTGTGTTTGGGGGTCAGCTGGCTGTTGGCTGAGACAGCTGGGCTTTCTTTCATGGTCACCTTCCCTGAACAGCGGGAAGCAGAACCTGGAGATAATGGTGCCCCAGCTGACATCTTGATTACAGCCTTCCGAGAAATCCTAGAGTGGAGCACCAGCTAAACCATGTCTGGACTCTGACCCACAGAAATGTTGAGATAATAATCAGGTGTTGTTTTAAGTGGTTAAATTGTGGCAATTTGTTACACAGCAATAGCTGGCTGATACACTTCTCCCCATATTCCTTGATGTGCAGAGCAGGCCAATGGGATGAGGTGGAACTCTCCAAGCAGATGGAAATTTTATTTCCTTCCCTCCTGAGATTCTTTCTGACAAGTTGAGGTGGCCCCAAGGGAGATTTAAAGGCAGAAAAAGACACTCAGTGGAGTCCCACTGGACACTTAGTAGAAGCCAAACCAAAGATACCCAGGGCAGGGCAGTCAGAGGATGCTGAACCTCTGGCTTCAGCAGTTGGCTCAGGGTCACCCACCATAACCCAAGTTGGCTCAATCAGAGTGATGTCCTGAACAAGTGCTGGATTTATGCAGGAAATCCTGCTGTGGGGTAGACGACACTCCTCCTCGGGGGTTACTGAGCTGATGGAAACCTGGTCTTCCTACCAGCTATCTGATCACCACGTAGGAAGCATCTTTCCATGAAAAGAGCTAATCGAGAGGCAAGCAAATGATCTTGATGTGATTTGAGCCCCTGGGTGGAACTGTGCCTGCAGCCATATGTTTTGTTGCAATAGCTCCCTTTTTGCTTAAGCTGATCTGATCAGGTGTTCTTGTCACTGTTGCTGTGGTTGCTGCTGTTGATTTCTCACTTGCAGACCAGAGTCCTGACTATCGAAGATCCGGATTTGGTGAGGCTGGTCTCATGGCACCGTATGAGTGTGCTGGGGCCATGACAAAGCACCACAACTTGGTGGCTTGAGCAACAGAATTTATTTGCTCACAATTCTGGAGGCTAGAGACAAATCTGAGACAAGGCATCAGCAGGGCTGGTTTCATCTGAGGCCTCTCTCCTTGGCTTATAAATGGTTGTCTTCTCCCTGTGTCCTCACGCGGTCAGCTCTGTGCATATCTGTGTCCTAATTTCCTCCTATGCTAGGGGAACTGGTCATATTAGATTAGAGCCCACCTATATGACTTTACTTTAACTCGATTACCTCTTTAAAGGCCCCATCTCCAAATCCAGTCACATCTGAAGGTGCTGGGGGTTAGGACATCAACCTATGAATTTGGTGGGGGGAGTGAGTGGTGGGGAACACAATTCAGCTCATAACAGGCACCAAGCCAGTGATGTATGTGTGCATGTGTGTGTGATCAGCAGAACTTCTCCAACTGCAGACCTGTCTTCATTGGTCCTGGCTGCTGGGGGAGACCTGGGAGGTGTCAGGGATGAGAGGAGCTGAGTGAGTAGCTTTAGGACTGGAGCTTGGTACTACAGGTAGAAGCCCCTCCTGCAGAGTGGTTAAAGACTGTTCGAATCCCAGCCCTGGAACTCGCCTGTCCTGCGGCCCTGGGTAAGTCAGTGAGCCTCCTTGTGCCTCTGTTTTCCTTCTAAGCACCCACATGCTTAGCTTCGTCCCCCACCTGAACTGACTCACTGCCCAGCCTCCCCTCTGTCAATCCCTCCACATTCTCCCCATATATTCAGGCTCAGATCAAATGTGGCTTCTTCAGAGAAGCCTCACTGGACAACCTTGAAACCTCCTATGAATTAACACAGGATTTATCTATGGTCAGTGTCTGAGGTGCTTGTCACAGTTCCCATAACCCTCGCATCAGCCCTACGATGGAGTCTTTTTCTCAAACCCGTTATGTAGATGAAGAAACCGAGGCACAACAAGATTAGTTAGCTGGCCTGGCATTAACGGAGGGGCTGAGATGGGAACAAGGCCCCTGGAACCCTATGGATTCCGGGGTTCCTCTACTCTCCCTCTGGCTGGTGGATCCTGCTTCTGAGTGCTTCCGTGATGGACAGGCTGACCTTCCGTGCCTGGGGGAGCCGGGCCCAGTGCCTCCCCTGGATGTGTCTCTCAGGCCCTTCTTTGCACCAGAAGGCTGGGCACAGACTGGGAGAGGGGGGACCGAGGGCACGGGTGAGGGAGATGGGGAGAGATTGATCACTCACAGAGTCCTGGACCTCTGCGGCCAAGTGGCTGGTGGCTTTTGCGGAGATGGGTTGCGTTGCAGACTCAGCACTTGGCCTGCTTCCCCTTGACTGACTGCCGTGCTCCAGTCTCCGCCAGAAAGAAAAAAGGCCTAGTGAGCCCCTAGAACTGTCAAATAACCCAAGCAGGGTCCTCGGTGACCCCCACCCCCACCTCACCGAGTCAGCTTTCTCCCTGGAGACAGGAAGAGCGGTGGTCTGTAGCCAGGCAGACTTGGTTTCAAGCTCTGGCTCTGCCACCCACTGGGTGACCTTGGAATGCCCTTCAAGCTCCCGTTCCTCCGTGCTCTGCTTTGTAGCACCCTTCTTTAGAGAGTCGGCTTGAGCTCGAATCGAGGAGGGGTGTGGACAGAGCAGGCGCGGGCTGAGGAGTAGCCGCAGCAAGAGTGAGGGCACACACAGCACAGCGGCTAAAGGGGGCGTGGGCTTCGCATTCACACTCGCACGGGTTTGAATTCCAGCTTTCGGAATTTCTGAGACTGGGGGGACGCTGGACAAGTTACTCCTTCTCCGGGGGCCCCCATGTTCTTATCTGGGCAGTGAGTCCAGCAGTGTTTTCTTCTTCACGGAGGTTGTGAGGAGGAGTCAGGGAGGTTAATGAGGGTGAAGGCCGTAATTCCCAGAGCCCATGATGAAAGTGTTAGGTTACATGGCAAAAGGGAATTAGGAGGGCAGATGGAATGAAGGTTTCTAGTCAGCTGACTTAAGAGATGGTCGTGGAGAGTCCCAATGGGCCCAGTGTAATCCCAAGGTTCTGAAAATGGAAGGAGGAGAACGTACAGGGAGAAGCAGAGAGATGGCAGCATCAGAAGGACTTGAGCGGCTATGCTGGCTGCGAAGCTGGAGGAAGGGGCCATGAGCCAAGGATGCAGGCACCTGTAGAAGATGGAAAAGGCAGGAAACGGATTCTCCCCTGGAGCTTCTAGAAGGGACCAGCCCTACCCACAGCTTGACTTCGGTCCAATGAAACCCTTGTTGGACTTCAGACTGTAGAACTGTCAGATACTCAATGTATATTGTTTTACTGAGTGTCTCATTAAGTTGGTGGGAATTTGTTATGGCAGCCATAGGAAACTAATTCAGGTGGTAAGTGGCACTGGCAGATATGGGAGTCAGTTGCACATCCATTATTCCCTGCCTCCTATCATCCATCCTCCCAGTCTTCTTCACCTGAAGAACATCTGCTGGATGGCACTCTGTTAAAGACTACATTTCTCAGGCTCCCTTGCAGCTAGCTCCCTAGGAGTGACCATGTGACTGAGTACTGGCCAATAAGATTTTGAGATGGGCTTCTGGGAAGACTTCATAAAAAAGATAGTCCACTGGAGAGAGTCTGCTTTGTCCTTCCACCCTTCTTCCTTCCTGCTGCTAGAACAAGGATGTGATGGTTGGAGGTTTGGCAATCATTTTGGGCCATGCTGAGCAACATGGTAGACATATTGAGGAAGAGGCAGGACTATGTTCTTGAATAGCTAAATCAATCATTCTTGGATGAACAAGTCATCCATTTATTTAACAAGCATTTAATGAGCACCTTCTGCATGGCACTGGGAACATGCTAACGGACCAGATAAAAATTCCTGCCTTCAGGGAGCTGACATTTGGAGGAGGAAAGAGTAGGTCATGAACAAATACATAGTGTCAAGAGGTGATGAATGCTTGGGAGGAGAATAAAGGGGAGCAAAAGATAGAGAGTAGACAGATTGATCAGCAAAGGCTCTTGGAAGATGTACTTTGGAATAAAGGTCTTAATGATTTGTTGTATAAGGTGAAAAAATGTTTCTTAATGTTGAAGCAAGTTAACTTGGGGTTTCCTGTTGCTTGCAGCCAAAAGCACTGATACTGCTGTTCTTTTCTCTAAACTCTCACCATATCCATGGAGTGCAGAAATAGCAATCATCCTGTTTTATAGATGAGAAGACTGAGGCCGGGTGGGGAAGTGACATACCTAAGATAGCACAGCTAATCGGAGGGAGAGTCAGGAGTAGAACCCTTAGATGGGGTGGGTAGCTGGGAGCCATGGAAGG
This sequence comes from Trachops cirrhosus, assembly GCA_028533065.1. Classification (NCBI taxonomy): domain Eukaryota; kingdom Metazoa; phylum Chordata; class Mammalia; order Chiroptera; family Phyllostomidae; genus Trachops; species Trachops cirrhosus. The sequence continues at coordinate 38,114,329 of CM052545.1, read as the reverse complement.
TTTGAGGCTTGGAATAATGCTGTGAGATGAGCAGATTAGGTGGGCCAGGGTGTAAAGCGACATCCCACCTCCACACCTTGCTTCTGCAGTCCCTCCTGCCTGTGATGCCTTCTCTTTCCAACCCTAGCTGGAGCCACACCTCCTCCAGAAAGTCCTCCCTGGTCCCCATTGTTTTCATCATCTCATCACGCCCTTGCGCTGAGAGCTCAGAGGGTTCGGGGACAGTTGCAGGTCCCTCTCCCTTTCCCAGCCACCACGCCACCCTGTTTATGCATCGCTCTGGAAAAAACTGATTACATTCCAGCCTGACCTTCTCTCTGTCGGCGGGGCCCATTACTGCATCAATCACACGGCTCAGAGGGGGAAAAATTATTTTATCTTTAACGATAACTTAAAAGCGCTCAGCAGGGCCGTCATGGGGACGGGGCACCGGCAGCTGCACTCCAAATCCTGGCTTCTCGTCTGCTCTCTCCCTGCCTTACAGGCGCTACAGAAACCCTCTGATTTGCAAATTTGATTTCCACCCTCTGTGGCCACCCCACTTCCAACGGGGACTTGTCTGTCTTTTTCTGTGCTCTATCTTTGTCTCTCTGCGTTGACTCTCTGTCTTCCTGTCTCTGACTCTGTCCCTTTTTCCCTCTGCCCTGGTTAGTACTTGGGGAACCCCAGCAGGGCACCCACACATCGATTTCTCCTCCCCAGCACCCTGTAACAGAGCTGCCTGTTTCACAGTGCTGGAGGTGGAGGCCCAGAGAGGCAAAGCTTTTGTCAGGGTCACACAGCAATAATAACAAGGCCACACTGGGGCAGTGTGAAACCACCGCTCACAGACCTGGTCCCCTAAACCAGTCCAAACTGTCCCTGCGTGGAAAGAAAAGCTGTTGTCCCTTCCTTCTGAAGCAGTGTGGGATCCTGAAGGGCTTGGAAGCCTCAGGCCTCAGGGTTGGGTTTGAATCTGAAGTCAGCTACCCTGCGACCTTGGCAGGCGCTGAGTAGCCTCTGCCTCAGTCTCCTCATCGTGGGACAGAGGCTTCTGGGGCTGTTGGGAGCTGGGGTCCTGAATGACCCAGTGGGATTGTCACATAAAATACAAAATGCCCACTTCAATTAGAATTTCACATTAACCAGGCATAATTTTTTTAGTATATGTATATCCCAAATATTGTGTGGGATATACTTATACTAAAAACTCATTTGTTGCGTGTTTGAAACTGAGACTTAACTGGACCTCCTGTATTTTTATTGACCAAACTTGGCAACCCTCACTTGGGAATCTCTCTGGAGCAATAGAAGGTTCTGGGCACCGTGGGCAGACTCCTTCACACACACGATGCCAGGTTCTCACCGCTGCTCTGGATGCGACAGCGAGGTCTCCAAACATGGGGCACACTGAGGGGTTTGTGGGCACTGGAGCACACGCCCCTCTGCTGCAGCCAGGGCCTGTCTCCGGTGTCTGGAAATGGCAGCCACCACCGAGGCTGGACCCTCCAGGTTAGAGCGGCCCGAAGCCCAGAGCCTCACGGGGCGACAAAGAACACAGCCAGACTGCGGCCGCTGTCCTCCCGTCCCTTTGTCCCGCACACACCAGCCCCGCCAGCTGCCCCGTCAGCCACCCCATCCCGGCCCACCCCAAGGCCGGCGACCCTGTCCTCAAGGTGTCAGTACCTCCCCTTCTAAATTTCACCCCAGAAATCAATTAGGCCTGGAAAAGTTGATTATAAATCAGCTATTTTCATAATTGTTATGTCTTTAATAAATCAAAGCTGTGCACGTTGCCGGCAAAGTGGCGCTGTTCTCTGGAGTCATCAGTCACCCCGGGGGAAGACAGGGCCGCGTCCACAGCCCTCGTCCTGCACCCGGTCTGCAGAGGCTGCTGCCGCCCAGGGAGCTCCTGGACCCGGGCCGGGCTGTTCCATTACAGAATTGCTTAAGCAGCGTTTTAAATAACAAAAAGGGATATCATTTAATTTTTTTGCAACGTGGAGATCAATACGCTGTCCTTCAGATGGCATGACGGATCGTCTTGGCAAGCTTCTCCGAGTTAATCCAATTTCTCTGGGTCTGGCTGTGCTGGGTGGGCTGGGCCAGGCCCAGCCTGGAGTGCCTGGGCTCGCAGGGTCTTCCCAGTGCGCCGTGAGTGCTGCGGGTGTGTACTCAGTGCGGGAAGCAGGGAGGTGGGCAAGGAGCCAGCTCTGCAGGGCAGTGGGTCTCGACCAGGGATGATTCTGCCCCCCAGGGGGAGCTCCTGGCCTCATCTGGCCAGGGATGCTGCTCAACACCCCACAGTGCCCGGGACAGCCCCCCACAGAGAGTGACCCAGCCCCAATGCCAGCAATGCCGGTGGGGGGAGATCCTGCTTTAGAAAAATTCATAAAGGGCAGCAAGTGAAAGGTCCTCCCTATTGTTGCTTCTGAGCCCTGGGTCCTGGTTCCTCCAAAGCTTGAAGGAACCGGCTTCGCTGTGCTGGCAGAGAGCCCCGCGTCTGCCGCGGTGGTGCTGCCGCGGTGGTGCTATGATTTGGGACAAAACTGACTGTTGGGTTTCTTCTACCACAACATGGGCCTCTGGGTCCCTTCCCTGCCTCCCCAAAGGGCTAAAGAGATCCTGGAATCAATGATTCAAGTCAGCCAGTATATACTGCGCACCTACTGTATACCAAACATCATTCCAAGTGTTGGGGATCCAGCCACCAAGATGGAGGAGACACCTACCCTCATGTGGTTTAAATTCTAGTTGGTGGGGAAAGAGAGTCGGTAAGTAAATATTCAATAAGTAAATGAGAACAGCAGTTTTTGAGGTCAGTGAAGAAAATAAAAGGGTCAGTGGCTGGGGCAGGCGGTTAGGGCAGGAAGTCATGGAGTGTAGATTAGTCAGGGTTCTCCAGAGACACAGAACCAATAGGATGTGTATATATAGATATATAGATATATAGATATATAGATATATAGATATAGATATATAATAGATATATATATCTATATATAGATATATATAGAGAGATTTGTTATAAGGAACTGGCTCACATGATAATGAAAACTGAGATTCCCTGCGATCCGTAGTCCACAAGTTGGAGACCCAGGAAAGCTGATGGAATAAGCCCCAGCCTGAGGGCAGAAGACAGATGTCCCAGCTCAAGAAGTCAGGCAGAGAGTGAATTCTCCCTTCCTCCGCCTTTTTGTTCTGTCAGGCCCTCAACAGATTGGGTGAGGCCCATCCGCACTGCGGGGCGGGGCCAGAGTGCACGTGCCTTACTCAGTCTGCCGACTCAAGTGCTGCACGCCCTGTGGCCCAGTCCAGTTCACCGCATAATAAAAGTTACCGCAGGGGGCTTCTCGGAGGAGGTGACGCTGCAGCAGGAACCCTCAGGTGGCAGCAGGGCCGGAGAAGTCTTGGCTTGGATAGCAGTCAACTTCCTGACCTCTCCCTCCAGGGATTCTACTGCTGTGCTACCTGTGGGAATGACATTTGGACCAAGAAATGGGCATGCGGGGGGAGAAGAGGATGCATAGGAGGGGTGGAACAAGCCAGCCAAGTGTGAGCAAAAACCTAGAGGCAGAAAAACTTAGGGAGTTTTGGGAAGAGGCTGAGACTAAACGTCAGAAGAGAGGGTGAACTTTGATTCTTGATGGTCAATTGGAATGCTGGGTCAAACCATTCCTAAAGTCCAAACTACTTCTGAATTAAGTGAAAACCTGGCCTCCTTTTGCCTTGTGAGCCTCCAAGAATGGAGGACATGCAAGAAACCCATAAAATCTGTGAAGAGAAAGATGAAGAGCTAGCAAAGCAGTCTTCTCTCCTAGTGCTGCCATGACTTGCTGGTGCTTGTCAGGTTGAACCATTTGGATTGAAGTGTTTGGCAGCTGAGAGCCATAGAAGGTGCTGGAGCAGAGAAATGACTCCCTTAAATCCCCCCAGTGATTGCACTTTTATTTCTCTGGCTGACTTGGAGAAGTCCTCAGGCTGCAGTCGGCCGGCTGGGACCCCCCTAGTCCCCCTGCACCCCCCTCTCCAGACCTGCTGCTGGGCTGTCATCTCTGCAGGAGAGCCTGGGAACTGGAAATGAGAATGACCCATGATTGTCGAAGAGACCTATGCTCTAATTTCCACGAATGGGTTTTGAGCGGCTAATGTAGTCCCTGCTGGGCAGGAGATGGAGCACCCGGCAGGGCCTCCGAGACTAGAGTGTTTGAGACCCATCCACCACCAGGGCCTTAACCCTAGACCTTTCACTTGCTGCCCGGGGCTCAGGGAAGCCCCCAGTCCTAAGGGTTCTGAAGAGAGAAGGTAGGGCAGGACCCCTGCCTGCCCTCTTGGATCTGACCAAGCCGGTGTGGTTTGGCGGAGCCAAGCCCCGAAGTGGGATGTCAGGGTCGGGTTTAGGATTTAGAGGTGGCGGGACTGGGAGGGGCACAGTCCCTCCGGAGATGGATGTGGAAACTGAGGCTCAGTGTGGAGCAGGACCTAGGATTAGAGCCTAGAGTCAAGACTCAGCCTCGTTTAAACTAATCTCAAAGGGGGCACTAGGCCATAGTTTGTTGAATGAATGAAGGAATTCCACAATGACCACAACAAGGCCCATCAAGGTAAAGTCCAGGCACTGGGATAGTCAGTCACCATAGTCCTCCTTGCATACAAATGTGGCTATAACCTGTCTCCCTCCAGCTGCCCAGAAACCCGGGTGGGGCACTGAGGACATGCGGTTTCTTGCCCAGCACCCCACCCCAGCCCTGGCAGCAGGGAGATAGTGGAGACCGCTGCGGGGTGGGAGGCGGAGGGAAGACAAGTAGCTCTGGCTGGAGCCCTGGATGTGTGGGGGCAGAGGCCAGCACAAGGGCAGGGACAGTGTGGGGGCTCAGCCAGGCCACCCTGCTGGGGATGGGGAAGCCATCCTGGGGCCCCAGGTTGGGGCTTGGTCAAAATTTACTGAGGGAAGAAATACCTGAACAATAACATGGTGTTGGACCTGCCTCCCACCTCTCCACTGCCCCTCTCGGGGACTCAGCTGCATTGAACCAGCATTTCTGGTCCCTACTGTGTGCAAGGCAGACCCGGAGGGGAGACTAGGAGAACAATGATACATGACAGCAGGAGAGAAGACCTGGGAAGTGCCTCGGAGAGAGAAAACCTCTGAGGCTCAGGGGCTGAAGACCCCACTCAACAAGACAGCATTTCCCGTTGGGGCACTTCTCTCCAGCTTGACCCCAGGACCAGGGCGCAAGAGCAACACGATTTTATTGTGTACTTTTTCTTAAAATAAGACACAAAAGCCTAATACAAAACTCCTGTCTCCGATTCCTCAGGAAAGCAGTGCTTTTTTCATTAGATTGTTTGCAACAACTGAAGTGCTCTGTGCAAAGGGCCCCGTGATGAATGCTGCCCCACCGCTGGAGCTTTCGCATCCCCCCCGCCCCCCCCCCACCCGGTCAAGAGTGGATCCTGGGGTGGGTGGTGGTGCAATCAAGCTCAGGTGGTGGCAGTTCATTTCCTGACAATAGGAAGATTTCCCCCCAGGAACACTGGCACAGGTCATTAAACAAAACTCTGGGGCTGAGAGACGAGGGGGTGCAGAATCTTTAGGGGTCAGAAAGTATGGGCCTTTGGCTCTGCCCTCTCCCTGTGCTCCAAGCCCAGGGCTCGTCACGGATTTGCTCATTTCAACCTCACACAGGTCTGTGGTGCTGGCACTACCATTTTTTCCATAATGGCCCAGAGCGGGGAGGTGACTTGGCCAAGGTCAGCCAGCGTGAGAGCAGTGGGGCTGGGGTTCGAACACAGGCAGACAGGCTCCTAAACACCAGGTTGGGCTTCCGCCTCTGGCAGGTCCGTTCGGCTCACAGCCCTCACTCGGCCCCCCATGGCCCCGGCAAAGTCGAGGTTCTAAATGCTGGAGCTTTGGGAGCCTATCTCACCTCCCTCCACTCTGCCCACCAGCTGCCCTTGGCCTGCTCCATTCCTCTGCACAAGGTGGTCGACTCCTGACCTTTGCCAAAGCTGCAGCCCCACGTCTTCTAGGAACCCGTCAGCTATTTCTACCCAGACCAGTCTCTCCTGCTTCCTCTTTTGTCCTCAGAGACACCCGTCGCCAACCTGCTTCAGGGCCTTTGCACTGCTGTTCCCATTTCCTGGAACATCCTTCCCCGACCTTTGCTGTGACCCCTCGCCCTCAATACGCTCCATCTCATCGGTATTGCTGCTTTCTCCTGATGTTTAATGTCCATCATCCTGCCCGTGGGTACAGAGGCCATGCTTGTTTTGGTCACTGCTGAATGTTTGGTGTTAAATGGTTGAGTGAAACTTTCAGGCACTCCTGGGTCAAGGCATATGATTGATACCCATTTTACAGATGGGGAAACTGAGGTCCCTCCAATGCCAAGGCTTTGCCCAAATCCTCTCTATTTTGACCCCTTTTGGGCCATGACCACTCGGGGGGTGAGGGGGTGGGCACAATCATGCCCCTCAAACACGTCCACATTCTAGTCCCTGGAGCCTGTTGACAGGACAGCCAAGGGGGCTCTTGGCCCAGGGCTGTGCGTAGGGGCTCTGACAGTCAGGGCGCCCTGGAACGATCACCAGGCTTGGGTTTGAGCCCCAGCTCAGCTCTTTATTAAGCATTTCCTGAATACCTACTGTGTCCCAAGCCATGTGCTAGGCCTTGGATACCCTTCAGTGAATGAGACAGAGATGGCATGACTTGCCCTTGAGTGGCTTCCTTAGCAAAAGGGGACTCTGCTGGTGAATTAAGTTAAGGACCATGAGATGGAGGACGGCAGGAGGGTCAGAGTCAGAGATGGAAGAGGCTGCGCTGGTGGCTGTGAGGACAGAGGGAGGGGCCATGAACCAGGGAGGCGGTGCCTCTAGAAGCTGGAAAAGGCAGGAAAGGGTTCTCCCTGGGGCCTTGGACGACCAGCCCTGCCCACACCTGGGTTTAGCTCCATGAAGCCTGTTTTAGACTTCTGGCCTCCAGGACTAACCGGATAATCAGTTTGTGTGGTTTTACTAAGTGTTTCACTAAATGTGTGGCCCTTGGTTACGGCAGCTCTGGGACACTCGTACCTGGGGCAACTCTGAGCAGCCTTTCCATGTACACAGGCTCTTTCTCCTTGAAAGGTCACCGAAGGCCCTGCTTCGTTGATTTCAACACATCCCGGTGTAAAGGTGTTTGTGCGGAAGGGCAGCGGGCGCAGGGAAATGCCGTGGCCTTGGTTCGACCACACTCACTGCTGAGCAGCCTCCGTTTTCTCATGTGAAAAATGGGAATAAACCTCATCGTCACCCCACTCTGCCACGTGTCCTGTGATGTGGCTGATGGGGGCTTGAATCTGGCCCTCTCCCGCTGCCAGGCCTTGGCCCGCGCTGTGCCCCCTGCCTTGCTCAGCCACAGAACCCCGGGAGCACCAGGCATCTCCCATTCCAGGACACGGCCCCTGACGACTCAGCTTACCTCCAGTGTGTCTGACAGCGCCTCTGTGACCCCCGTCAGAGCCCTCACCCCCCGGGGCTGGGAACGGCTTGGTCATACAATCATCTGTGAGCGCCAAAAGGGCTGGGCCCGTCTGTGTCGGGCACCGCGGTGTCCCCAGTGCTCAACACGCAGCTTGGCACACAGTAGGAGATCAGTCAATATTCTGGGCTGAATAACTGAATTAAACAACATACAATGGATGGATTATTATTACAGAAAAGGCCCCGAGAGGGGAGGGGAGGCTCCTGGGGCCACATGGGAGCAAGCCTTGAGATGATGTTGAAACGGTGGCCTGTCCTCCACCTGGCCACCCAGGGCAGAACCTCCTGGGCCTGCCCTCGGCTCCCTGCCTCTTGTGAGGAGCCCTGAACTGGGAGCTTGCTTTCTGACAACTGCGCGACTTTGGGCGAGCACCTTCCACCCTCTGAGCACCCCTGTATCCTACATCCCTCCAAGGTGGGAGCATAAAGGGCCAATAGTTTTTTTTATCCTCACCTGAGGACATTTTTTCATTGTTTTAGAGAGAGAGAGGAAGACAGAGATAGAAACACTGATGCGAGAGAGAAGCATTGATTGGTTGCCTCCTGGACACGCCTGGCCCAGGGATCAAACCTGTAACCTAGGTATGTGCTCTGACCTGGAATCGAACCCACAACCTTTTGGTTACAGGACAACGCTCCAACCAACTGAGCAACACGGCCAGGGCAGGGCCTATGATTGACAAGGCACAGAGACAGCAGTCAGATTCTTTGAGGTCACACAACAAGTCATGGGGAGAGAGGGGCTGCCCCTTCCCACCCAGCCTTCCATCTTGGGTTCTGGGGCGCATGGACGGCCATCTTCCAGGCACGGGTTAAAGAACGTCTGGCAGCCAGACCATCACAAGGACAAGCTTGATGAATTTGTTTGTGTGGACATCTCAATGCAGCGGCCCAGGCCAAGAGTGCCCGCTGGCGGCCCGGCCCGCCCCCCGCCCGCCCCTCGCCAGCCTCTGTCAGTATCTCCCAGTGCCAGGCGAAATCCCCTTCAGTGCAAACCTCTGCTGCACACTCGAGAATCCCTTTTCTTTTCCTCTCCCTATTTATTTATTCTCGCCCTCCCTCCTCCCCGTTCCCACGGCTCCAAGAAGAAGCGATTAAACAGCAGGGGAGCCAAAAAGAGATGAACAAAGACAACGCATTCCGGGGCCGAATGTTGAATTTTCAGGTGAAGAATGCGGCCAGCGAAGGTGGAATGTGGGATTGAGCGGGTTGAAAGGAGGCCGGTTCCCAGCAGAGGGTTCTACCAGCTCGGGCACAAAGGCAGCGAGGAGGGCCTCCTCGGCAAAGCCGCCAGCACCTGCTCCCTTTTCAGAGGCCACAATAGGGAAGTTAAAGGGAAGTTAAGCTTCAGCCACCACCTCCTGGATCCCAGCGGCCCCTAGCCTGTGGGGCACAGCTGTCCCGGAGTTGCAGGGACACAAGGGGGACAGTCAAGGGGGCTCTTGGCCCAGGGCTGTGAGTAGGGGGCTCTGACAATCAGGGCGCCTTGGAATGATCACTGGGCTTGGGTTCAAGTCCCAGCTCAGCTCTTTATTAAGCATTTCCTGAATACCTACTATTCGCCAGGCCCTGTGCTAGGCCTTGGATATACCCTTCAGTGAATGAGACAGAGACGACGTGCCCTGCCCTTGAGTGGCTGACGTCATTTTAATGGACGGTGTGACCTTGGGGCCCTGCCTTTGCTGCCCTGGGTCTTGGTCTTCCACATCTGGAAAATGGGGCCACGTTCATATCCATCTCCCAGGAAATCAGAAGAGGACAGTTCTCAGGAAAGCCTGTTGCAGAGTGAGTGTCCCCATACAGGTGGTTTCAGGGTCACATTTCGGCTGGATCGTTCTCTGAGGGGGACTGTCCTGGGCACGGTGGGGTGTTGAGCAGCATCCCTGCCTCCCACACACTCGATACCAGGAGCACCCTCAGTGTGACAACCACAAGATGTCCCTAACATTAGCAAGTGTCCCCTGGGGGACAGAGTCACTTCCGAGTGAAAACCCTGCTTTGCTTGAATTCTTAGAAATGAATCTGCTGGGGTAAAGCATACTTCAGAATGGAAGATCTGAACCGGATCTTCCTCCTCTCCACCCACAGGCACCAGCCTCTGCCATGGAGGAGCCCACGCTCATCCCTTGGCCTGGGGATGGGGAAGGAGTCAGGCAGAGGGGCTGGCCTTTCTTTAGCTAGAGAAATGCTGCACCTGGAGCTGAGGCTCTGCTGGGGGTTCCCTCACTGGCTGGAGAAGACAGCGACTGAAAGGCAGGAGAGGGGGCCCAGGCCTGCAGGATGGTGGGCTTCAGGGCAGGGAGAGGAGCTGCTTGAGGACTGGATGTCAGATCCATGGGGTCCCTAGCACCTCTCTGCCCAAAGCAGTCACCATTTATTCATTCATGATCGCTTCCTCAGCAGTGCTCTGACCCATTCTGGGTGCTAGGGACATAGTGGTGACCAAGACAGACCTGGTCCTGTCTTCCCAGAGCTCACGGTTCGTGCAGGTGCGGAGATGGACACGTGACCAGGCAAGAGCCCATAGGGGCCCCTGAGCTGGCCTGGAGGCCAGGGGAGACGACTTCTGAGTCTGGAAGAGTAAGGCAGATTAGTTGGCTGAAGATGGAGGTCAGGGAGCCTGGTCAGATTTTAGGAGCCCTTCTGGGAGAGTGGATAGGAAGGCTCGGGATAGGGAGGCAGGGAGGCCAGAGAGGAGGCAGAGGCTGGGATCCAGGCAGGGGAGGGGAAGGCCTGGGGAGGAGGGGGCAGGTGGTGGGAACAGGTGAGCAAACATTGGGGTGTCCCTGAGATGTGAGTGGGTTTGGGGGCGACGTCGAGGATCTGTTGCCCTGACAGGGGTCCCTCCAAGGCCCAGGTGCAGGGTGGGCAAAGGGAGCCATGCAAATGTGCCCTGAGCAGGTTGACAGCCCGACTGACGGCCTTTATTAGCTCCAGAGTCTTGTTTAAAATAGCATCGTGGCGGCAACAAAAGCAATTTGCCTTCTGAATTTTCATTCTGAACGGATGATCTGCTTTTAATCAAGCAAGGCGTCCCAAAACGCTCTTAATTACCCCGAGTCAAGGGCTCGGCAGTAATTTTGATGTCGGATTTCGGGCGGGCGTGATTAGGTTTCCACAAAACAGGTTCTGGGGAGACGCGACTGGAGAAGAAGGATGTTGGGGTGAAGTCGGACACGGGCTGCCCTGGCTGCCCAGTTTGGAACTGGTGGGCAGGGGGCCACGGGCTGGAGCCAGGCCTCGGGCAGGGAGGTCAACCTCAGGCTTGATCGTGTGGCCTCGGGCAGGTCCCCATCCTTGCTGGGGACTGTCTCCCCTCGGAGACGTGCAGCTTGACGGTGTCTGCATGACAAGGCTAAAACGGGAGCACCCGCAAGTCTCTCAGCAGTGGGCAGACAGCTCACTGGTTTGCTCAGCCCACGCTCACTGAGCACCTGCTGTGTGGCAGGCCCTGTTTTAGGCCCGGAAACTGAGCAAAGGCCAAGACAAGCAATGTCCTGCTTATGGGTCAAGCAGAAGAGATAGTCACAAAGCTATAGACACACCGAATCTCGCTGGTTCTACGATACACACTTTCTAAATTTTAACACGTCTGAAAATGGGATTGTCTTATTCACCTGTTCCATGGTTTAACTGATGGGGCTGTTTTCTTCCTTAGCAGGATATGAAGTGGGGGGGCGGGGGGGAGCTCTTCTATCCGACTGTGTTGGCAGTGAGAATGGCACCAGTTGTTACCAGCAATTGGACCTCAGTTCAGCAACCTCGGTACTTGAGTTCTGGCTAAGGAAGAATTCAGAGCCAAGACTCGAACTATAAGGGAAAGTTTATTTAGAAAGGCACAGAGGTAGAAGAAGCAAGCAGAAGGAGATATGGGCTCAGGAACAAGCGACAGAGGCAAAGGAAGGGCCCCTGGAGCTCAGGAGAGGGAGGGGTAAAGCTAACCTGGGGAAGTAGGTGGGAGGCATGGGGTGTGCAGGGAGAGCCACACTCGGTCCCCCATCTTGAGGCTATTTATCTGGAGGTTTCAGGGGAGGATCCCAATAGACTATCAGCTTTCCAGGTGTGTCCTTTCATGGTCGTGGTCCCTGCTGATTGGTTGGTGCAGTAGGGGGTCATTGGTCATTGTAGCTGGTCCTGAGGCAGCCACGGGGTTGCCGGTCTGGTTTTGCTGCTTTTCTGGGCCTGGAGCTGAAACATGGCTGAGGTCTGGATGTCATCCCGAGGGGCTGATGCTCGAGGAGTGGCTGTGCAGGGTCCCACATGGGAGTCACTTAAGGCCACTCCTCGGCTCCTTATTCCTCCTCCGAGGGGTCTACCACATGACTAGGCACACGCCAGGGGAGGAAAGGTGAGGGGCGGGTCTGAACCACATGACCAGTGACAGGAAAGGTGGAGGCGTCTAGATCACACGACCAGCCGTACGCTAAGGGAGGAAAGGCTACCCTGCGGGTGAGGTCTTGTGTTCCCAGTTTTGACAGTTGCCGGGCACCTGGGGCCTTCCGCCCTAGTGACCTTCTGTGCCTGGCCCCTTGTCCTTGTCTGTTCACGTCTGTCTAAGTGCCTCCCAGAATGCATCTCAGCATCCAGGAAATAGAGTGATAAGTATGTACACGGCAGGGAGTGTTTGCGGGCAAGAAAAGCTATGGAGGCAGAAATAAAAGATGGTGCTTTCAAAGACTTCAACACAAGCTAAGAGACGCTGCAGCCCACACCACACAAAGGACCGGGGAGTGGGAGTACCTGCACTGCCCACACATCACTTGGTTGCAGTGCACTTCTACCAAAACCAGCCAGCATTCACGCTCTCGGAGGAGGGGGTTCTGGGTGTTTGGTTGTGACGCCCCCTCTCATGTGGTCACGGTGAGATTGCGGGTGGAGCTGGAAGCACGGGTGATGGCTGCCCAAGGCTGCCCTGGGGAGGGTGTGAGATTTGTCAATTTAAATTCAGATATGTAGGTTTGAACAACAGGAGGGCTTACAGACACACCTCCTCTCTCTGCTGAAACTATCAAAAAACCTCTCTTCTTATTGTATCGATGTGCTTGGTTTTGCTGCAGTAACACACAGCCCCCTGTCTCAGAGGCTAATGACATGAAAGGTTTATTTCCCACTCACACTGTACGTTCACTGTGGGTTTTGGGGGACCTGCCCCATGTCTCCTGATGCCAGGGCCCTGGCTGATGGTTGGTCTCCATGGTGTAGAGAAAAAGAGCCCTGGACGGCCTCTCACTAGCGGTAAATTCTCTGGCCCAGAAGTGTCACGGGCCATTTCCTGTTCTGTCTGCCATGACTCGTCACACAGTCTCACCCAACCCAGCCGGTCATAGAAGCCAAAAGTGCAGTCCTATCATGTGCTCACATGACAGTCAGCTATTGCTGTGCGACAACATCCACCAAATCTCTGATGCACAGCGACCAGCATGTGATTCTCATTTACATACCTGCGGGGCAGCTGGGCCAGGTCCTAACGCATGAATTGAGTCCAGATCTGGCCCCTGTGTCTCTCATCTTCCTTGGATTAGTGGCTACTCGTGACACAGTTGTCTCACAGCAAAGGCAGGAGCACAAGAGAGCATGTAGAAGTAGGCAGTGTGTGTTAGGGCCTAGGCTCAGAAATGGCACACTCACTTCTGTTCATGTTGCCTTGGCCAAAGCAAGTCATATGCCTGGGCCTGACATCAGTGGGACAGGGAAGTACCTTATTCCTGTGGAGTTTAGAGAGAGGTTGAGTAAAATTTGCTGGGTAATAATCTAACCTTCCATATCCTAGAAGGTGAATATCAGGGAATATTTGGCGGGAGAATTATTAGTTACCACACAGAAGCCATATGCATAAATTCCCAGGTTCTAAGAGGAAAGTCCTGGTGAATGTGAGCTTCAGGCATGGCTGGATCGGGGAGCTCATTTCTCTTTGTCTTTCTGCTCTGCTTTCTCTGCATTTCTCTGTTCTCAGGCTCCATGAGGTCTGTAGTAGTGCTAATCTTTTTTGTTCCAGGTTTAAGTGCAGCAGGAAGAGCCTGCATTATGACACTTTTTTTTTTCCCAAATGTCAAATCTTTCAAATAGCATGAGACAAAGAAATAGCAACCTTCATCACTTGATTGGCAGGTAAAATGCACAAATTATAGCCTTCTTTTCCCTCTCGCACTCCTGGTCACACTGAGCAGCTCATCTTCTGCAAAAGCCTCTACCTTCCACAGGCTCCCTTCTCCCAACATTTGCTCATGCAGAAACCCCCAGTCCCCAGTGGGGATCAGATTACACAATCCAATGTCGAATGCTCCCAGGGGACCCGGTCAGAGGTCTTTGTACAAATTCCTGATCCTGTGGTCCCTTCTCAGATCTCTCCATAAATGCATTTGCTTGAACCCAAGTTGGCTGTCCCAGAATGTGAGCCTCTTGACTGAAGTCAGAAAAACAGGGCAGCAGTTTGCTTAATTGATTTGCTCTTAATTGGCTGTCTTCCCAGATGGTCCCCAGGGGAGGGTGCAGGGCGGAATCTGGAGCTTACTTTGGGCACTTGCTGACCACCTACCCCTTCCCCAGGCCGGGGGAGAGAGAGCGGGACCGAGACACTTGCAGCCCCAGGGCTGAGGGTTGGGCCAGAGGGCATGACCAAGCAGGGTGCGGAGCTGAGAGCACTGTCTAGGGAGTCCAACAGGCTTGGGTCCTAATCTCTGTCTGGCCACTTATCCACTGTAACCTTAGCTAAGCCACCTAGCTCTGTGTGCCTCAGTTTCCCCATCTGTATAAATTGAGGAAGGCAACAGCACCTAACTCACAAAGCCATTGCAAGGAGCTAATATCTGAACAGCTGGGGACCCAAACTTTTTCTGTGAAGAGTCAGAGAGGCAAAATTTTTGGCTTTGTAGGTCATGAGGTCCACTCCGACATCGTGTGAAAGCCACCACATGTAAACAAATGGGGGTGGCCACGTGCCAGCGCAGCTTTACTTATGGGCATGGAAATTTCAGTTTCCTTTCATTTTTGTGTGTCCCAAAATATTCTCCTTCAAACATTTTCAGCCACTTACAAGTGTCTGAGACAGGGCCTCTGGGCTGAGCCCCGATGTAAGCACAGCGATGACGGTTGTCCTCAGCATGCGGACAGTGCTCGACAAGTGCCCCTGCCCCTGCTCCTGCATTTGCTATTGTTTTTCACCTCGAGGTCACAGAAGTGATGTCAGAGTTAAGAGGTGGGAATAAAGACCACCTCTTAGAAAGACCTCACCCCTGAAGAAAGACCTCAAAGGTCCATTTTCCAAATGAGGCTGCTCTTCCTCCCAGACATTTGACTTGGAGAAAGTGGCGTGGCCACTGAGCCTCAGTTTCCCCATCTGTACAAGGGGTACGTCATTGCTTCCCTCAGAGGCAAAGTAATGACTCACCCCTCCACCCCCTTTCAGGGTGGCACTGCTCTGCCTGCTCACCTCTCTCCTTAAGCTTCCGGGTCCTCGCTCCCGCTGGTCCACCAGCCAGAGCACACTCTGCCTGCTCACCCTTGCTGCTGTCTCATCCTTGGGGGTCAGCACAGATGCTGCCTCTTCCAGGAAACCTTTCTTGGCTCCCAGGGTGACTCAGGGACCTTCTCTGGGCCCCCCCACCTTTTCATGCTCATCACAGAGGATGCCATATGGGCTGGAATGGCCAGTGCCACACCAAGAGGAGTCAGGTTTGTGACTTTTCCATGTACAAGGCTGGACCAAAAGGAGACCCTAAAAGCAGGTGTGTCCCACTCTGGACAAGTGGGACACTAATAAGGGCAGGTGGTCTATAGGGTGTCACTTGTTGTTCCAGGCAGGTCTTTAAATGACACCAAAGGAAGAGAAAATTCATTCTTTTGAATTCTCTTTCAGTCCTTGCAGAGCCACACTGTCCAACACAGTAGCCACTGGCCACATGTGGCTATTTGAATTCAAACCGATTAAAACTAAATGAAATTTGACAGAACGCAGGGTCTCAAAGAGACATTTGTGCACCTACATTTATAGCAGCGTTACTCACAATAGCCAAGGTGTGGGGGTGGCCCAAGTGCCCAGGGATGGGTGATGGGTAAATGGTGCAGCCCACCCACACAGTGGGATGTCACTCAGGCCTGAAACGGAAGGAAATTCCGACACTTGCTGCAATGTGGATGAACCTTGAGGACATCATGCTCAGCGAAACATGCCAGACACAGAAGGACAGACACTGTGGGATCCCACTCACTGGAGGTCCCTGGAGGAGTCAGATCCACAGAGACAGGAAGTAGGTGGTGGAGCCAGGGGCTGGGGGAGCGGGTGGGAGTCAGTGTGTAACGGGGAAAGAGTGTCAGTGTGGGAAGGTGAGAAAGTTCTGGAGACCGATGGTGGGGACAGCTGCACGACAGTGTGAATGTAGTTGATGAACTAAACTGTACACTTAAAAATGGCTAAAACGGTGAGCTTTATGTTTTGCACTTTACCACAATTTTAAAAATTAAATCAATACATAGGTTTGAAATGCAGCCCCGCAGTCACGTTGGACACGTTTTAGCTGCTCAGAAGACGCACGTCCCCGGGGGCTCCCATGCTGGACAGGACGGATACAGACCATTTCTGTCATTGCACAGAGTTTGTCGAGAGTGCTTTAAAGACTCTTCACCAGTGCTAATTCTCCTTTCAGGGAGCGAGGAAGCCTGGGGCACACAGCTTGTGGTGGCAATAAGGAGAATTTATTAACTGAGTTTTGTTTTCACTGTGGATCAGTCAAGTGTTCTCCCCACAGCAGCCAGAGGGCGCTGTGAGCACTTGAGTCAGGTCCCTTCCTCCGTCCACCTCCCTCCAGGAGCCCCACCTCTCTAGGGGTAAAAGCCCAAGTCTTCTCCATGAGGCCCTGTATGACCTGCCTCCTTCCCCCCCACCTCGCCTTTACCTCCTCTCTCTTTTTGTCTCACTCACTCTGTTACAGCCACATGGGCCTCTTCACTGTTTCTCCAATACACCAGGCACAGTCCTGCCCCAGGGCCTTTGCACAGGCTGTTCCCTTTGCTGGAAAGCTGTTCCTTCAGAAAGCTACATGGCTCCCTCTCTCACCTTCTTTGGGTTTTTGCTCAAATGTCTCTGTAATGAAACCCTCATTTTCACCCTAATTAAAAATTGCAAATTCCACCCCATGCACAGAGGTTGGAGCCATCTCCTATCCCATCCTCCAGACAAGAGCCTGGGATTCAGAATCTGGGACTCCCTGAACAGTGCTCCTCTGCACGGGGGTCTAGAATGCCCTGGCCTGCCCATGACCTTGTTCTCAGCTTGGCCCATCCCCAGCTTACTCTGCCCCCTCCCTCCAGGAGCTCAGAAATTCACCAGGCACACAGATGCCAGACGGGAAAATTAATTGGGCCTTGCTGGGGCTGCTCTCCCTGCTCCCGTCAATAACAGCCGTAAAGCGGGATTTATGTGGCCGTGCTGGCTCTGGATGGAAACTGGGAGGAGGGGCAATGTTCTAGAAAAGTCAATCCCTGGCCACAGGAACAGGCAGCAGCTGGGGCTCCAGGACCAGAGCCATTCTCCTGCTGCTTTTCTCGAGGTTGCACCTTTCCCAAGTGTTTTTGGAACATTGACGGCTTTAATGGAGAGGTAGGGATTATTTTTTATGTCTATTTGAACCAATAGGGAAACTGGCACAGAGAAGTTAAGCAACTTAAGGTTGCACAGCTACTCCTGCCACACTCACTCTTAGCCTAAGGGTTTGTGGGAGCCAGGACATGACGGGGGTGGTGTGGGCAGCTGAGGCAGGCATGACTAGCCCCCTGGAAGATGAAAGAACACTCTGTCCTCATTACCACTGGGACCATCTCAGCTAGTGCACCTTTGAGGCTCCACACAGCCACAGACTGATTTCCCCACCCGCCCCCACTCTCCTTTCTTCTTCTTTTTAATGGTTGACATACAACATCACGTTAGTTTCCAGTTGGAGAAATTAATTAGCTGGAGTTGTTGATTGGCACTTGCTTGAGCTCTCAGGGTATGCTGATGGGCTGCCTCCCTCCTCCCTTTCAGGTAGGTACTCTCCAGGCATCTCCGGGGAATTCTCTTAGGGCCTGGGTCCAGCCTGGCTTTGGTGTGTGACCTTGGGGAAGTGTCTTACCCTCTCTGGGCTCAGCCTCCTCATCTGAAAAACAGAGATAATAATAATCATTGACTTGGACAGGCACCCGGAGCAGCACAGATAGGAAAGCATTCAGCCCGGATGAGTGCTCAGCGGCTCACATTTCCCTATTATTCTTACTGCTTTAAGTTGCCCTCCAACTGCAAGGAGAGGTGAGGCCGCTGCGTCTGCCTGTCCTTCTCCCCAGGGCCCTTCCTGCCATCCCCAGACCAGATCCAGCGGCCTCCCTCTTCCACAGGCACCACCGGGACGGTTTTGATGGACATGTTTTTTGCATGGAAAAAAGCTGGAGGAATTGTATTTTGCCAAAAGTGTCAGTTGGAGAGAAAATATTTCCTGCGTCTCTGGTGAGTGTTGATGTAGGAGAGCTAGTGTGTTGGTGGGGGGTGGGGGTCCACACAACAGGGCCGGCTGCCCCTCTTTGGTCCCCAGCCACCCTATCCCCAACCCCGCCCAAGCCCAGCGCTCTACCCTGTCCTCACCTGTCTCTGCCTGGCTTGTCCCATTGGGTAGTCTCTCAAGTTCTCTCTCACACACCCCCACCTCTCTCTCCTCAGTGAGTAAGTGACACGGGAGCTGTGGTTTGAGTCTCCCTTGGAGGAGGGGGTAAGTGGGAGGAGCAGTCCAGGCAGAGACACTGCCCCGCCAAGGTCCTTGGGCAGGACCTTGTGTGGTGTGTTCGAGAAACAGACAGGAGGCCCATGTGCCCAGAGCAGGGCGAGTGAGGGGAAGAGAGGGAGGAAGGAGGGAAGGGCAGGGAGGGGGTGGGGACAGGTTGTGCAGGGCCTTAGGGGCCAAGAGGAGGACTGGGGGTTTTATTCCAGGGGCACTAAAAAGCCCTGGGAGGGGCACACCAAACAAGCACCCTCACACACGTGAAGACAGAGGGAGGTGTCGGCAGCATCCATCGAAATTCAAAACAAACCAAACTCGGCTTCTATCCTTATTCTAGAGCTACAGAGAGACGTCCAATCACCTTCGTTTTGGTACTGAAGCACCAACAATTGGAAACTACCAGAATCCTGCCACCAGGGGGCGCGCGTCCCCTGCTCTCTGCGTAAAGGAAAACTTCACAGCCCTGATAAAGGACAAGGCGAGCTACCTGAGCAGACGCTGCTGCGTGTCCGGGTACAGGGACGGGGGCAGGTGGGAGCTGCAGAACAATGACGTGGAAGGAGAAAGTTCTGGAAGCATCTTCATCAGTATGAGTCACCCAAAGCAAGATTTATTTTTATTTTATGATTACTTGTTTTATTGAGGTGAAACTCACAACGTTAACCAATTCTGTGCCTTTAGTAGGTGCCCAATGTTGTACTGCTGTTCTCTAGTTCCACAACATTTTCACCTTAAAAGAAACCTCAGGACCCCCAAATATTACAAATACTTTGTAAAATTTAAAAATATTTCTTAAAGATTTATTATTTATTATTTTCAGAGAGAGGAAGGGAGGAAGAAAGAGGGAGAGAAACATTACCACTGAATCGGTTTGCAGGCCGTCAATCCACTGAGTCACACTAGCCAGGGCTGAAAGTATTTCTCATTGTGGTTAAATGTACAGGGGTGGGCAAAAGTAGGCTTACAGTAGTTTGTATGGAAAAAGACATGCTAGTTATGATAATTACAGTAGTTTCACAAACTCTGTTTCACGTACTCACAACCTGTACTTAACAACTACCAGCGTCTGGTGGCCCAGGCGTTCCTTAGCCTGTGGCGGCATGGCGCCGATCTCTGTCTCCATCATCACATGGCCGTCTTCCCCTAGTGTCTCTGTGTCCTCTCCTCTCCTTACACAGGCACCGGACGTTGAGTGTGGGGCCCACCCCAGATTCAGGATGATTTCATATGCGATCCTTCACTAATTGCACCTGCAAAGACCTTATTTCCAAATGAGGTCACATTCTGGGGTTCGGGGTGGTCATGAATTTTTTTGGGGGGGTTAGTATTCCTCCCACTACACCACAAAAGGTACCTTATCCACAGGTTCCAGAATTAGGATGAGAACATTTTGGGGTGACATTCTTTTGCCTACCATGCCATCCATCCTACTGTGTCCCTCCCCTGCTCGAAGCTTTCCCGTGGCTCCCCAGTGCCTTAGACTAAAACTCAAACTCAGACTCTTCCCTGCTGCCCACAGGGCTCTGTGGGTCCGGAAGCTGTATCCTTCTTCCACATCCCCCTCCCCATCTCACTCTATCTCCAAGCTGTTCTTCACACAGCCCAGCTTTGTTCCTGCCTCAGGACCTTTGCATTGGCTGTACCCTCTGCCTGAAACACCCTTTCTAAGCCTAGGTTTTTATCACAGCTGCTTCTCATTGGTCTCTTTAGAAATGCCTTCCCATACCACCTGTGCTCAATCTGCCCCACCCCCTCCACTGTCACTGACTACAATATAACTGTCCAACCTGGCTCCTGTCCTCACCCCGACACCCCACCGCCCCCCCTCCCCGTGGTATGTCCTCCCCACAGCAACCACCAGAGGGAACCTGTGAGCCCCTGAGTCAGGTAAGGTCCCTCCTCTGCCCACAGCCCTTGAGGGCTCTCACCTCTCTCCTGGTAAAAGCCCAAGTGCTACCTGCTGCCCACAATGTCCTGTGTGACTTGTCCTGTCCCCTCCCACTCTCACCCCTCCCTCTCCCCCTCACTCACTCTGCTCTAGGCACATGGACTTCCTCACTGTTCCTCCATCATGCTGGACATGGGCCTTCCCCCGGGCCTTTGCACAGGCTGTTTACTCTGCTGACCACCCTTTCTCCAGCTACATAGCAACTTCCCTCACCTCCTTCAGGTGTCTGTTCAGTTGTCATCTACTCAGTGAGGCCTCCCTCCATTTTCACCATCCTCCATCTTTGGCACCTTGTACCGCCTTCGCTGCTTCCTTTTCCCAAAAAATTTATTACCCAACGTACTATACAACTATTTATAGTGTTTATTACTTGCTGCCCAATCTCCCCCCTGGACATGAGCCCTGAGAGGTCAGAGCCTAGGTCTGTCTCTGTCACCGTTTGTCTGCAGCCCCAACCCGGGGCCCTCTAGCCAGAGGACGGACTCAGATGAGTATCTGTGTGACCTGGAGTGGCTTGTGTCCCATCCTGGTGCCTCAGTTTCCACATCTGTATAATGGGTCATAATCCATCTGTTCTCGGGGTCGCTGAGAGTCTTGAGCTGACCCCAAGTCTGCTGAAGCTCTAGGCCAGCTGGGCTCTGGCACCCAGCCAGCACCTGACTCTGGCTTCTGTGGTCTGTTACTGCGACCCGGAGTGGGAGGTGACAGCCCTGCAGATGCCACTGGCTCAGGCGATACCACTGGGCCAAGACACTGTCACATCTGGTAAATTGCAGGCAGGTGGCTCCCACAGCTGCAGAGTCAAGGACAGGTGGGGATGTGACTGGGAATATCTCAGGTCCCTCTTGATACTCAGGGCCGGGCTCAGAGGTAGAGGCCTGGGAGCACTCTCTCCCTCCCTCCCTCTCTCCATGTGCCTCAGTTTCCCCATAATCAAAAGAAGATGACTTGAGATCATTGAGGCATCTCTGCATTCCTTCAACCATATCCTACCTGAGTCCTTGACACACCCTCCTGTGGCTTTGAACTCCCAGATGTGAAGTGCAAGGGCAAAAGAGGAGATGAGGTCTGGGCATGGGGCAGGCAACCCTCTGTCTCCTTGACAGCCCTATGCCCAGCTCCTGGGACAGGACCCAGAGCTCAGCAAACGGTAGGAACACCCCTGTCATGAGAGCTACATTGATTGAGCACCTACTGTATACCTGGCCCACATTGAGAACTTTATCAGGATTTTAGATCTAATTTAGGCCTCAGATAGCAGCTCAGTTACATAGGATACTATTATTATCCCTATTTTGCAGATGGGGAAACTGAGGTCACACTGCCAAGAAGCTGTGGCTGCTGAATTGGACCCAAGTCTCTTTCATCCCAAGTATATGCTCTAAACTGCCACTCCCTATGTCCCCAGGAAACATTTATCAAACGAATAAATGAGTGTTGATTGAGCCTCAAGGAAGGGGGAGGCTCTTGGCCACTTTTCTGGACCCCTTGCTATGCTCTAGGTCTTCCTGGCACGGCTGCCACCTTCCTCCCTTGAACCTGGGGCCAAAGACTCCCCCCAACTTCACCTCCCTTCTCCTGGAGACCCCTCTGGGAGGGGAAGGAATGGGAAAAATACAGGAGAGGAGGGGGAGGGCGTCCTGCCATTGGTCCACCTGCAGCCTCCTTTAAAGACAAGCAAAACATTAAAAAAATGAGCGAGCCAGCCCACCGGCTGCGTGTGAGTGTGTGTGCGCATGTGCGAGCGCACGCACAGATCTATGAAATATTTAGGCGGCGCCCAGTGTGTTTATGGCCGTGATTAATCTTGTGTCTCGTTGGTGGAGAGCAGACGTTAAGAAATGACTTTCCGTGGCCAGGCTCCTTTCCCAGGAGGGGGTGGGCGGAGGGCGCGGAAGAGGAGAATCTGGGAGGCAGCTTGTGGTCCCCGTCTCTGGCTTTAGGAAGCTTCTCCTTAATTCCCCTGTCCGGCCGTGCTTGTCCTCCACCTCCGTGACGGCCATTGGGTCCCCAACCCGCTGTCCCCTGGGCACTGGGATAAGTGATTATTTTTTGTTTTGGTTATTTCACTTTGTCTTTTTAGCTTTATTGAGATACAGCTGGCATATAATAGACTGCAAATACAGGGGCGGGCAAAAGTAGGTTAAATTACCAGTCATCGCTACCTAAGAGATAAATCATAAGCAAGGACACAAAATAATAGCAATAATAGGAAGAAGACGAATAACACGAATAAATAATACAACAGTTAATGAATAAATAATACAACTGTCCTCACAACTGTAAGCCTACTTTTGCCTGCCGCTGTATTTAAGGTGCGCACACGCACACCTGTAAAACCATCAGGACGGCGAGTACCTCCATCGCCCCCCAACGTTCCCTCGGGGAACTTTTTTGTAAGAACCAGGATCAATCCGCCGTGGTCGCTCTGAGTTCATCTGCATTCCCAGGTTCACCCAGTGAGCCCTCCTTTGCATCTGGCTCCTTTGGCTTGGTGGGACGACTCTGGGGTTCGTCTGCGTCGTTGGGTTTTTCTAAACTTTGCTCTTTTTTATGATGGAGGAAGCTTCCGTGGTTTGCGTGGATTGCTGCGTGTGCGCCTGTTCACCTGTGGGCTTCCGGTTTGGGGCTGTTAGGGTGAGAGCTGCTCTGAAAACGTGGGCACACGCTCTCGTTTCTCTTGGCCAGATTCCCAGGAGTGGAATTGCTGGGTTGTATGTGGTGTAAGTTTCCCTTCTTAAGACAGGAGGGAGCATTTGAAAAGTGGTGACCATGCCTGTGAAGCACTGGATGTGGATCACCTTGTCCCATCCGTGAGACCCCTCAGTAACAAGAAGGGGAGACTGAGGACAGGCCATGTGGCTGGGAAGAGGCAGAGCTGGCGCTCGGACCCAGGGCCGTCCACGCCCAGAGCACCACCAGTGGGCTGCGTCCCCTGAGCTGGGATGGAAGTGTGTAGGCACGTTCACCGCCCTTCTGCTTCCCAACTTGGCCAGGAGCAATTCTGACTGGACGGCATCATCCCCAGAGCCTGGAGTCTAGTAGGTGCTCAGTAAACGCACTCAGAAATCAAGGTGTGAGCCGTAAGTCTGGCTGCAACCAGATCTCACTCCTCCCCCACCTGAAACCCACAGCGGCTCTCTAGTGTGCCTTTAGCTTCAATTCCAGAATGTGGCCTAGAGACTAATTAGAATTACAGCCCTACTCTTGTTCCAGCCTCACTGCCTCTTTGCCATCTGTGAAATACCTAAATATGGTCCTGCCACAGAGCCTTTGTCCCTGCTGTCCCTGCTGACTGAAGCTCTCAACACCCAACTTGCACAAGACGGGCTCCTCTTCCTCCTTCAGCTCTCAGCTCAAAGGTCACCTCCTCAGGGAAGCCTCCCTGATTTCTCAATTTAAATCAGGTCCACTGGTCTCTTCTCTCCAGCCATTTTTGCTCTTTATGATTCTATTCTGTATTTATCTACTTTTTAAAAGATCCATGAACATTGCCTTAGGGCTCGCTGTCTGCCAGCACCACTCTGTGCCCCAGCACCTCCCAAGCGTGAACTCGCCTACATGCTTTACAACTGTGTGTGGCGGGCGCTATCATTAGCTCCGTTTACAGGTGAGGAAACTGAGGCACGGAGTAATTCAGGCTACACAGCCAGGAAGCACCTGAGGGCCAGGGTATATGCTGACAGACTGTCACCTCCACAGCGACCAGTCCACAGCTGTCTTCCCGGCCCTGGCACAGGGCACAGCTCCGCTGGGTAAGCAGCCCTATTTTTGCAGATGAAGCAGCAGAAACCCCAGGGGAGAGTCAACTTGCCCAATGGCCTGGCTGGCTCTGACCTGCACTTTGGGCCTGCCAGCCCTGTGTTCCTTTCCATCCCCCGAGCTGGAGCCAGGCTCCCCGCTCCCCCCAGCTGTGAGCCCCGAGCCTCAGAGTGGCCTCCGCGGGTGCTGGCTCAGACTGCGAACAGATGCTCGCTATTTTAAACCCACTGTTTAACTCATTAAGACAGCTGTTTCCCATCCCCAAAGTCGGCGGAATTAGAATTAAATTCATTCCAGAATTAAACACACACATATACACTCGCGCACCCCGCCACCATTCGGAGGCAAAACTTGTTAGCATCTAGGCAAGCTGTGCCTTGAGCCAGGGACTCGGCTCTGCTTCCGCCTGACTCCCTACCTCACAGCCCCGCGGTTGCCAGCTGGGCCTGCGGCCTGACGCCCCACGGATTCAGATGCCCACACCTGCCCAGGCCTCTGCCATTAGGGCCCAGCTGCCAACTGGGTGTCCATCAGATTTCTTCCTGACCCCTCGGGTCCAGCGCAGCCCATGTAAAGATCAGCATCTGCCCGTGAATCGGCTTTTCCTCCTGGGCCTCCGTCTGGGGGACAGCCTTCTCACTGCCACCTGCCACTCACAGCAGAGTCCAGATCTCACCCCCTCTTCGTCCTCTCCTCTCACCCCCAGATGGTCAGGACCCCTGGGCAATGCTACTTCCAAACAGCTCTGCTCCACCCCTGCAGCTACTGCACCAGTCTGAGCCTCTGTCACCTCCAGCCTGGACACTTGTCCCTGTCTCCTAGCTGGGCTCCTCCTGGCTTTGGCCTCAGCCCCAACTGGAGTTTTTCTTGGTGGCCAGAGGGATTTTCCTAGTGCCACGATTAGATTGTGTTGGACGCTCTCCCCCAGCCTCTCTGCCTGCGCCTGCTCTGCTCCTGCCCAGGTGAGACGTGTCACAGAATGGATGCCACTCCCAGCCAATGGCTGGCAGGCACTGGTGCATAAATACTCCAGCCTCCGAGTCCCTCGAGTGGGACGTCTCTGAGGTGCATGCTCTAGGTTGTCTCCCAGAGGTCCCCATGGGAGTGAGCCCATCTGCCCACCAGGGTTACCTGCTCCTTACGCATCCTGTGTTGGCTCCTCCCCTTCCCTTTCTCCCTTCCCTACTCCCTCCTGAGATAAACGCCCACAGGAGCTGGTTGTACCCAAATCCTCGTCTTCAGGCTGCCTGCAGGGAACCCAGATCGACCAGGCGCTGTGTTGCACTCACAATAAAATACAGACTGTTTATCGTGGTCTACAAGACCCCCCACCGTCCAGCTGGTTACCTCTTTATTCCCTGCCATCCACACAGCCATAGTGTCCTCCTGCTCCTCCTCAGACACACCCAACACAGGTGGCCCTGCTGTTCCCCACCCCGTCTCCTTCTGCCCACTCTTCTTCACCCTTCCCATCTCCATGGAAATGCCAGATGCCAAACCCCGTCAGAGGACTTCCCCCCACCCTCTGTTCTAGCCACTGTCTCTGCCTCAGACTTTCTTCTTCATCCCACTCTTCCCTCTCCTCCCCCTCCTCCCTCTCCTCCTCTTCTCTCTCCTCTCCCTTCTTCTCCAGCTCCTGTTCCTTCTCTCCTCCTCTTCCCCCTTCTTACTCCCCCTCCTGTTCTCTTCCTCCATCCTCTCTCCCTGCCCCTCCCCCTCCTCTACCTCCTCCTCCTCTTTACCTTCTTCCTTCTTCCTTCACTTTGTCACTTCTCGGTCCCCAGTGCCCAGCCCAGAACCTGGCACACAGTAGGTGCTTAAGAATATTTGATGAACAAAGAAATGAAATGAAATCAGTCAACAAATCCCAAGTGCCCAGGTGGCACCCCAAGAATGAGGTGTGTTCTGGAAGGGAAGGTCTCCCCTCATTTCAGGCTTCCCTTCAAATGCCCCTGCCTTGGGGAGACCTCCCTTGAGCGCCCCAATGAAGGTGGCTCCTTTCTGTCACAACGCCTGCTTAATTTCCTCCACAGCACTTCATACGCAGACATTATTCCATCTGATGGTTGTTGGTTCCTTCGTTAATCTAGTTTGTTTATTCCGTCTCCCCTTCTCACAGCTAAAACGTAACCTCCCTAAGGCCAGGGGTGTCGTGTGGGCCACCACTGAGGACCCGGTGCCTGGTGCTTCGTCCTGCGCAGAGACCTCTCTCCAGTGCTGTTTCCGCCTCCATAAATTTAATTATTCCCACGTAAAAACCGGGGCCTTCTGTTATAGTCGGCAGTTAGTTAGATGTTAACTGAAAGGGAGGGAGCGAACCAATCAGCAACAGATAGCTGATTAAGTCTGATTAAGATTTACAGTCACCCTGGGGGTCTACCCCACTGAGTGGGGAAGAAGATGGTGCAGGGGGATGTCCTTCCACTGGGTGCAGGCACAGAAGCAGCCATGATGGTGGCTATAAAAGGGAGGAATCCCAGGCTGGTGTAGCCCAGTGGATTGAGCACAGGCCTGTGAACCAGAGGGTCGCAGGTTCGATTCCCAGTCAGGGCACATGCCTGGGTTGCAGGCCAAGTCCCTAGTAGGGGGTACATCAGTGCAACCACACATTGATGTTTCTCTCCTTCTTTTTCTCCTTCCCTTCCCCTCTGTCTAAAAGTACATAAATAAAATTTAAAAAGCAGGGGAGAAGGCAGACCTCAGAATATCTGGGAAAAAAACACCAGCTAGAATAAAGACACAAGCCCAGGAAAAGCCAGGAAAGAGCCTGGATCGTTTGAAAGCCTGCTCTCTCTCAAGCCCAAGGAATTCTAGGCAAGCTTAGCACAGGCCCCGGCCTCTTTCTGGAGCCCACGCTGGCCATCACGCAGCCAGGCTACTGTGCTGGGCTACCAGAGCCTTGGGTGGCAGGGTGATGGCACCGCGGCTCCAGGCCCTGGCCCTCCTGGGCCTGGTGGGCAGAGACGATGGCTGGCAGCCGCGGAAGCTGGACTTGTCTTGCAGCAAGACGGGGCTAACCCACCTGGTCGTGGAGGAGGCACTGGGCATGGTGTACCTAGGGGCAGACGGACAGCATCAGCCAGCTTCTGTCACTGGAGCTGCGGGGGAAGTCCCTCATCGTTGAGTACGGCAGCCTTTTTAGGGCCATCGGTGCTCTAATAAATCTTGTCACTATCGCTTAAAATCTTCCTACATGTGTCTCCCTGAAATTCTTTTCCTGGGACACCATGGAAGCGTCTCTTTCCTTCAATGTCACTTGGAGCAGGGAAGACGGGAAGACAAATGGAGCAGTGTGACCTCGGACAGTGGCCTGTTAATTTGCAGCTGGATGCCTGCCCCCGGGGGCACCAGGCTGGCACACAGCTGGTGGAGCAGGCAGCTTGGGAAGCCTGGGGCAGAGCAGGCGGTCCCGCCGCCATGGCACTTGGACAGGGGTCAGATAGCAACAGAGATATAGGGACAAAGACATCGAAAGACTGAAACAGAAACTTAGAGAGAGAGACAGGACCAGACAGAAACAAAAGAGGGAAAGATAAAAAGAGGCCCTGACGGAGACAGGGAAAGAGAGACGTAGGGAGGGATGGCGTCGGAGATTCATCAAGAGACAGAATTAGAGACGCCTAGGACAGGCAGACAGAGGCCCGGGTCGGGCTGCGGTGGCGATTCACTGGCCGTGAGTGCATCCCAGGCCCCGTGCAGACTCCCATTCCTTGTGACTCCAGCGCCTGGGGCAGGACTGGTCTTCACGCCCAGTGCCGTGGTGTGTGTGTACTGCACACCCACCCGTGAATAGGCAAGTGTGTCGTTCAGGTTAGCAGGAGATGCACTCGAGGAAGGAAGGAGATGTGACTGATTTCTGGGGAAACTGGAGTGAAGACAAGACACGTCCCATCGCCCCACCTGCTATGAGTTTTGTATCGAAGGGTCCCAGGAGGCAGACATCTCTGGGGTGTCCCTGCTCGGCATTACTGAAGGAGGCAATGCCGGGAACATTTGGAGAGAGAGGTGGGTGTAGAGCAGAAAGAGAGAAACTTATAATTGTGTCAGTGTCTTTTCTGTGAGATTCTGGAAGCCTCCCTGGGGCTTCCTGGGGGATCCTGGGAGATCCTGGGGGATCCTGGGGTATCAGTGGTGTGGGGATAGAAACCCTTTCTTAGGCAGAAAAAGGGATGTATTTGCTCATATCACTGGGGCTTGGGAGGTGTTTGGCCTCGGGCTCAGCCAGATGGAGGTGCTCGAATGACGTTTTTAGGACCCGGGTCTCTCTCCGTCCCTCTTTTCTGCTCTCCTGTGCATCTTGTGTTCTCAGGCAGCATCTTTATTTGTGTTCCCCAGATTCAGACCCTGAGACAAGGGTCTGAATGCAAACTATTTATTTTGGAGTGATCTCAGAAAGCTCTGGGAGGGGAGTGGGGAAAGGGAGACGGGAAAGGGGAGGCAGTCGGTGAAGGAAGCATCATCAGGTAGGTTTCGGGGGGTGGACAGCTGGAGCTCAGTCCACTGGGGACCTCTAGGAGGAGGTGAGGGACTTGCACCCCAGAGTTACCTCATTTGAGGGGCAACACCGACTGGGTATTTGTCCACTCCCATCAGTCGTTGCGGTTCAGGGGTATTAATTTTCTGGGCTGTTCTGCCCCCTTACACCAAATGCATCCTTTCTCACCTTCTGGTGGTGAGTCTGGCCTTTGGCTGGCCTCACCTAGACGCAGATCCTGGGACAAGTGTGTTTTCACTTCCTATACCTGCCCTAATGAGGTATCACAAACCAGGGGACCTAAAACGACAGAAATGTACTCCCTCACAGTTCTGGAGGCAGGGGGTCCAGAATCAAGGTCTTGGCAGAGTGGGTTCCTTCTTGGGGACGCAGAGGGAGAACCTGTCCCCGCCTCTCTCCTGGTTTCTGGTGGTGGCCGGCACCCTGGGTGCCCTTCGACTTGTGCAAGCACCCTTCCTGTCTCTGCCCCTGTTGCCACTTGGTCTTCTCTCAGTCTCTCTTCTCTGTCACTGGCTGAGGGCTGCTGTCAGAGGTCTCATCTGGCGGAAAACACCCTAAAGGATAAGTAGTCAGCCTGGCAAAATGCAGTTGAGAGAGAGTTCTTCTCCCGGCAGAGGGCAGAGCCTTTGCACATTTCAAGTGGTCAACAGGTCACGATGCAGCTGCAGCGCCAGAAAACATGCAGGTGTTCAAGACTGGCAGGGGCTTGGCCATGGAGGGCTGCAGGGAAGAGGGCGGGCTTCATCTGGAGGGCAGTGGGGAGCCATGGGAGAGTGTAGAGCATGGGAGAGACCAGGAGACTGAGATTTTAGAAAAACCCCTGACTGCCACGTGCCGACGAACTGGAAGGGTTGCGAGCCGGAGGCAGGTCTGTTCCGGGAGGGCCACAGGGTCGGACCCCGTGCTGAGCAGCAGTTGTTTGTTACCTCATTTAATTCTCACACCACTGGTCCTGCCGGTCGGTGCTGCCGGGTCGGCGCCTTAGCACTGTGCCCACTCTACGGTGCCGGGACTGGGGTCCAGAGGGGTTATGTGCTTTACCTGGTGCTACACAGCTTGTCAGTGGCTGAGCCAGGAATCAAGCCTTGAGAAAGTGGCCTCTCTGAGTAGGAGATGGACCCAGGGTGGGATATTTTGGGGATGAAAAGTGGGGAGGATGTGAGGCTGATGCCCAGAGTTCTGAAAGGAATGGGGGACAGTTAGAGAATCAGCTGGAGAGAAGCCTCTAAAGTGAGAGAATAAAGCTAGTGTAGGAGGCCTACCAGGCAATGAGGACTTGGGCCCCCCACCCCTGCCAGCCCCACCCTGCCCTTGGCACTCTCCGGTCCCTCAGACCAAGCCCAGTTAGACTCTAAGTACATGTGACCTCACACCTGAGTCATGAGAAAGGTCACTGTAGACAGGAAGTAGCCTGTGCAAAGGCCCTGGGGCAGGACATGGTCGGTATGTTGTAGGAACAGTAAGGTGACTGGTGTGGCTGCAGCAGAGTGACTGAGGGAGAGAGGGAGGGAGTCTGGAATTTGGGTTTTAAGAACTGACCTCACAGGGATAGGGTGCCCTAAAAAGTTCTGGGTCCTTCGAGGAATCTCAAAAGGGGGTAACATGGCACTTCCCTTGTTGGGTCGCTGAGAGGCACAAGGAGATGATGCTCGTAGACTGTGTGAGTCCTGGCTCTACGCCACTCGGGGCCCCAAGCCCACATAAGGCCTGATGAATTTGAGGAGCTGAGGATGCTCTGAGACTTTCGGAAGCTTTTACAGAGACAGCCTGGGCCCCCAGGTCAGAGACCTAGGAATTCTGTCTTGGCCGCAGGCCCAGGCAGCCGGGGCTCCGGGGGTAGAATGTAACTGGACGATGTCACAGAGGTGGGGGCATCTAGAATCCTGGGGGCTCCTGGCCTCAGCGTCATCTGCCAGCAAGGCCACCCCGGTAGGTCGGTTCCTCAGAGACACAATGCAAACGTGCCTGCTACCAGACGCAGTTTCCATCTAGGGCCACCCAGGTCCCAGCTGCTCTGCTTACCTGCCTCTGAGCCTCCCCTCGAAGCTCACCTCCATTCCATCCTGGCCACGGCCCCTGGGAGGCCCTTCAGATGCCCAAAGGCCTCCCATCTGCCATCCCCGGTGGGAACAAGGCTCAAACCAAAGCAGGAGGAGGAGGGGGAGTGGGGGTGGCCATGGGGCGGCAGCGGCCGGCCCTGGCCCCGGGGGCGGTCCGGGCCTCACTGATCCTGTGGGCGCTGCTGGTGCCCTCACAGGCGCTGGTGCGGGCCGTGCTAGATGGGAACTTGAGCACGGTGGACTTCGAAGATTTGCCAGCCATGTTCGGGGCGCCCCTGGCCCCCGAGGGTGTGCGGGGCTACCTGATGGAGGCCAAGCCGGCTAATGCATGCCACCCCATCGAGGGCCCGCAGCCGGGAGGCAACGGCTCCCTGGGCGCCATCGTCCTCATCCGTCGCTACGACTGCACATTCGACCTGAAGGTGCTGCACGCCCAGCGGGCCGGCTTCAAGGCCGCCATCGTGCACAACGTCCTCTCAGACGACCTCGTGCGCATGGCACACGTGTACGAGGACCTGCGGCGCCAGATCTCCATCCCCGCGGTGTTCGTGGGCGAGGCCACCTCGCAGGACCTGCGACTCATCGTGTGCTGCGACAAGTCCGCCCACGTCCTCCTGTTGCCCAACTACCCGCCGTGCCCCGACCTGGACTGCCGTCCCGTGCTGGCCGTCTCCGGGGTTCTGGGCTGCGCCCTGGCCCTGCTCACGTCCACCTTTCTCGTCCTGCGATACCTGGGGAACTGCCTGAGGTCCTGGTGGGCCCGCGGGCCGGCGGCGGCCAAGACGCCATCTTGCCGGAAGGCCCAGGTCCGCACCTTCACGCGGCTCAACGACACCTGCGCCATCTGCCTGGACGAGTACGAGGAGGGCGAGCAGCTCAAGATCCTGCCCTGCTCCCACATTTATCACTGCAAGTGCATCGACCCCTGGTTCTCCCAGGCTGCCCAGCGCTCCTGCCCCGTGTGCAAGCGGTCAGTGCCCAGCACAGAAGACAGCTCGGACTCCACCATCGAGAGCATCGACGAGGACCCCTCCCTGCAGGGCTACCAGCCCCCCATCTGGGCCATCCAGGCCCGGCTGCGTCCCCGGAGGCTGGAGCTGCTGGCCCGAGCCAGCCCACACCGCCGCTGCAGTGCCGCCTCCATGGGGGTGGCCATGGAGTCCTCAGAGAGGCCTCCAGACTCTCTCTGAGGCCCGCAGACCCTGACCGGTGAAGTAGGGTGGGTAGGGTAGAAATGAGTGTTTCTAATCCGGAGAGAATAAAATGGGTTTGAAAACAGATTCTCGCCCTGGCTGCTGTAGGGCTGCCTGGGCCTCTGGCCCCTTGTGCCACCCATGTGACAAAGCCCTGCAGAGCCCAAGGCTGGCTACCTTCGTCTGCAGGTGAGTGAGAGGATGTGGGCTCGGGCTGGGCGGGGGGCGGGGCATTCAAGGTCGCTGTGTGCATTTGGCCTCCGTTCCAATCCTGGGCGCACGGGCTGCTAATTTTGGATATGTTTATTCATTATTCATTTAAACCCTTTTTAAATAAACATTTTTTTGAAATAATTTTAGGTCTAAATAAGTAGCCCAGGTTCTAGAGAGTTCTCACGTGCCCTCACCTGGCTTCCCCGATGGTCACGCCCTCCTTGGGCACAGCGTGTTTGTGGTAACCCAGAAAGCAAGCTGGGTGTCTTACGGTGAACATCCTATCCGAATTTCCCTCATCGTTCCAACTTTTCCTACTGGGAAATGTCCACGCATCCAAAGTAGGCAGAATAGAGTAATGACACCCCACCTGTACCCATTACTCAGATTCAATAGCTATTGCCTGGAGGCTGCCCTGTACCTTCTCCACTTTCACTCACTCCCCCCTCCCTCGGTCTTTTGAGGCAAATCCCAGATGTTTATGTCATCTGTACGTATTTCAGCTTGTGTCACAAAAGTAGTTCTCAACTGGGGAGGGGATGTTTTCCCTAGGGACACTTGGCAGTATCTGGGACATTTTTGGTAGTCACCACTGGGGGGTGCTATTAGTCTCTTGTGGGTGGGAGCCGGGGATGCCCGCTCACTGCCCTGACAGGGAGTCCAACCCACGTCCCGCAGGCCACACGCGGCCCAGGAAGGCTATGAATGCAGCCCAACACAAAATCATAAACTTACTTAAAACCTTTTTTTACTCATTAGTTTTCGTTAGTGTTTGTGTATTTAATGTGTGGCCCAATACAACTCATCTTCCCATGTGGCCCAGAGACGCCAAAAGGTTGGACACCCCTGCAGCAACCACGACAGACCTCCCCACAGAGGGCAACCAGCCCCGAAGAGAGGCCCTGCTATTTCAGATAACACCTCTTAAAAAACAACAACCACCCTGCAAATCCCAGTATCATCCCGGAGTAACGATCCATCTGGGCACACCTGGAAGTGTGAACGCTCATGGTGCACGTGTCTTCAGTTGTCTGAATCAGGCTGCTGGGCCCCCGACTCTCCAATGGAGAGCTTTTACCTCCATCTCTCTCTCTCTCTTAATTTTGCCTCGCACTCCATTTGTTGAAGCGACTGGGTCATTCACCCTGCAGTGATGTCCCTGGTCTGGGTTTTGCTGATTGGTTCCCTGTGGTGTCATTTAACATGTTCCTCCATCCCCATTATTTCCTGTGAATTTCTACTTGGATTCAGAAAGCGGCTCAGATGTGGTTTAATTTTATGGCAAGCAGACAAGGTGCTTCTTCAGCCCTCAGCTCGCCCCTCTCCACTTTAGAAGGTTTGGGCCACGTTAAGGGTTCTTTTGGGCTGTGAGTGAAGCTCCTGCTTGGCCGTGGGGCAAGCATGGTCAGGGGAGTCAAGGATCTGGGACTGGAATGCTGAGGAGGAGGTGAGCACCAGGAATGGTGTTCCAAGCAGATGGCACAGCACGTGCAAAGGCCCTGGGGCAGGGCCATGCCTGGGGTGTCAGGAACAGTGAGGAGGCCCATGTGGCAGAAGCAGACTGAGAGAGGTGGAGAGGTGAGGGTAGGTTGTGCAGGGCCTTGAAAAGCTTGGTGAGG
The DNA here is from genome assembly GCA_028533065.1 of Trachops cirrhosus. Classification (NCBI taxonomy): domain Eukaryota; kingdom Metazoa; phylum Chordata; class Mammalia; order Chiroptera; family Phyllostomidae; genus Trachops; species Trachops cirrhosus. The sequence goes on along the minus strand of CM052545.1, from coordinate 38,080,794 downwards.
AATTCAGTTTTTACTCTGAGGTGCTGAATAAAACCATTGGAGGGCTTTAAGTACCTCAGAGGAAATCCTGCTAGCAACACTTCCAGGTCTCTATTTTACAACTGAGGCAATCGAGGCCCAGAGAGGCCAAGACACTTGCTTGGGATCACACAGCATGTGGGAGATGATGGGATTTGGATCCTGCAGTCTAGTCTTGGTGGGTTCACAAGTGAATGTGTTCAGAGGTTTCCTTTTTTATACACACACACAAGGAAGTGTTTTTCCCTTGTGCTTTGCTGGAGCTGAAAACCTCTGAGGTGGTTTAGGGGAAGACTTTCCCTTTTTGGATTGATGACAGCAAAGATGGGCCCTCCATCATGGTTTGTGTGTGTGGAGGGGGCTGACCAACCAGAGCACTCAGGCACATGGGGCTTATTTACTCGTTCAAGGGTTGCAGGGAGGTTCCATGGTGTCCATAGCCCAGGCTCCTCCTATCTTATTGCTCCACATCCTCAGCAAATGGGACAATGCAGCTGCTTGAGTTCCAGCCCTCACGTCTGATTCCAGTCAGTGAGGAAGAAGGGGTGAGGGAGGGCTCATCTCTCCCTTTAAGGACACTTCCCAGAAATCCCACACAATACTCCTGCCCATAATCCATTAGCTAGAATTTAGCCTTGTGGCCACACCTCCTGAAAGGATGCTGGGAAATGTAGTTTTTATCCTGAGTGGCCAACGGTCCAGCTGAAAACCAGGGGTTCTATTATTACAGAAAAGGAGAGAACAGATGTTCGGGGTGGCCAGCAATGCCTGCCCTTTAGACTCCTGGAAGGTCACAGGCACCACAGGGATGCAAGCACATCCTGAGTCCCCAAACTCCCAACCAAACTGCCAGGGGAGAGAGTGAGCTCACTGTCACTGGGAATAAAAACAGCTCTTACTACTCTACTGTGCTCCCGCCCCAGGCTACCTGGCTTCCTTCCACTATTAAAATCTTTCCGGGCCTCAGTTTCCCCATCTGCAAATAGGGGACAGTAACACACCTGCCCTGCAGGGTCCCTAAGCTTGAATGGCCATGCATAGTGCCTGACACCTACTAAGCGCTCCATCAGTATTTGTAAACCAACTGAGTGACGTGCCCACAGCCCAGTTATAACACTGGATGACCAGAGCTGTGATGGGAGGAACTCAGGCACTGTGTTAACCCAAATGGAGGTGCCTGACCCAACCCAGGGAATCTAGGAAGCTTCCTGGAGGTGGGGTCCTCTGAGCAGAACGAGCAGGTATTGGCACCATCAATAGGAAAAGTGATTGTGATAGCTGGAACAGCATGGGCAAAGGCCCCAGCAGCCTGGGGCTGAGCAGCCTCTGGCATCCAGTGAGTGCCTAACAGGTGTTCATAGAGCCCTTGCCTCCAAATCGGAAGTTTTGCCCTCTAAGAAGGGGCCTCAGCTTCATCGCAGCCTCCTCAGTCCCCCAACAGCCAGACTTGGGCCCTTCTCTAGCAACCTCCAGGAAAGCTGGGCACTGCTAAGGACCCCCAGCTTAGCGCAGCTGGCCTGTGCCAGCCCCATCGGTCTTGCTTGGTGGCCGCTGTAGGTGGACACCCATGGAGGCTTCCTCCTTGCCCATCCAGGCAGTGGCCCATCCATGGGCTCTAAGGGGGAGTGTGGCCAAGTGGGGGAACTGAGACTCAGAGGAAGAGTAACTAGCCTCGGTGTTGGGGGTGGGCTCAGGGGTGACAGTAGCCACCAGAATGACTGCTCAGCACACGTGGGCTGCTGGGTGCCTGCGCGAACTCTTTGCACACCCCCATTTTCCAGAGGAAGAAACTGAGTTTGTGAAAGAGGATGTGGATTGCCAAGGGCCATACACCTGGAAGCTGACTGAGCCAGTGGCGCCGAGGAGCTCTCTCCTGCACCTGAGACAGTCCTTTCCACTTTCAAATGGCTCTGCCTTCCAGTTCTGCATTCCGCTGGCCCCACTTCCCCACGTGTGGGTCATAGCTCCTAACGTTTGTCTGCGTGACTGTATGTGCTGACCCTATCCTTGTCAAAGCCTGTGCTGGGCACCCTCAACACTGCAGGGACCAAGACAGACCCAGCCCCTGCCGCCATGTGGCACCCAGTCTAGTGGAGGGAATGGACAGTGACAAGGCAGTGTCAGGGAGACTAGGGCTGGGATGGGGGGCACAGGTGAGGGTCAGAGGGGCACTTGCCCCAGCCTGGAGGGTCAGGGTAGGCTCCTCAGGTAGGGCATCTACCTCAAGACCCGCAGGAGAGAATGGAAGTAGCTGGGCAGGGTGGCCAGGTTCCAGGGGGAGGGAACACCGTGTGCAGGGACGCAGAGTCCTGGAAGGCACAGGGCCCTTCACTTCTGGCCATCTCCCAGCTCCATACACATACCCACTTATAACAAATAATGGCACTTCAGGTTCATAATGAAGCTCTCTTCAGCAGCCTGAAAATGCATGGGCTCTATTATTCTAGAAAGACAAATGAAAGTAGGTCCTTTTATAACCAATTCCAATTTCCAGATGAGGAAACAATGGCCCAGAGAGGTTAAGTGACTTGGCCTGGGGTGAACACCCAGCAAGGACGAAGCTGGCTCCAGCCTGAGCAGCCTGCCTTTGGAGGCTGCTGGCATCACTTCCATACCATCCCCATGAAGAATGGTGGGAATGAAGGGGCCCATGACGGAATGAGAGGCACAGCGATCCACCCCTCTCCTCTCAGGCCAGGGTGCTTAGGGCACCCCTCACCCCTGGCTCTGTCCCAGTTCCTTCTCCCAACCTCTTTTGGTGGGTGCCAGTCCTCTCTGATGTGGGTTGAAGACAGTGTGCTCTTCACCTCCTCTACTCCATACCCCCTGCTCCTAATGATAGGATCTGTGAGAAGTGAACTCCAAGCAACCCTTACGGCCACAACCAGCAGCCAATGGAGGCAGCTGCAGAACGGTGGAGGCCACAAGGAGGCTGGCTGCCAAGATCTCAGCCTAGACAGCATCTGAAAGGGGGGTGGTAACGAAGGCCGATTCATCACCTGGTTTTCTTCCCTTCCTCTTCCTCTGTCCCCACCTCCTCCCTACTTCGTTCTCTTCCTTGCCCGTCCCTCCCAGCCTCCCAGCTGGGCCCAGGAGGGGAGGACGTTTTTAGGAACAGATGGCTGCCTTCTTTGCCCAGCGCTCTGCCAGTTAATGCCGCCTGTAATTAAACTTCCCACAAATTAGCTGTCAGCTACGCTAAAGGGAACCGTCCCTCTCAAATGCCACCTTGACTTGCTGAATTGTGAGCCTTGTCAACAAAATAATTAAAGGCAGAGGGAGGCAACCAAAATTTGGAACCTTTTCCTCCCTAATATCTCTATCGGTGCCCATGGCCAAACACTCCCCTGTAGGACTTGGAAATACAAGGCTTTATTTCTGAAGTTATGTGTACTAATGTCATCTGTTGTGGAAGGAATTTTTATTAAGTACCTATTGTGTGCCAGGCACTGTGCTGGGAGCTGGGGACACAACCATGACCAAGGCAGACATAGCCACTGCCTTCTTGGCATACTTGTATGTTTTTAAAAGCAAAATAAATAAGTTAAGTTGTTACAGCTGGGACACAGCGTTCAGAGAAAGGGAACAGCCAGTGCAAAGGCACTGGGGCAGGACTAGTTGTGATGGGGGTTGGACCAGGTGGAGATGGAGGAGACGGGAGAATTGGGCTAATTTGGGATAGACTTTGCAGGCAGAAGTGCCAGGATTGGCTGATACATCTGGAAACGGAGGGGGAGAGTAATAGAAAGGGGAAGAAGGGAGCTACCGACTCCCAGATCTCTGGCCTGGAAGTAGAAAAAAATGGACAGTTGACCCACAAAGATGCCAGATTTCATAGAGCAAAGTCTTTTACAGAAAGAAAAGTCTTCAGTCTCATATAGGCTAATTGCCAAGGTCCAGGGAGTGTGGTTGGGTGGAGTGAGCCTCCTAACCCTGGCCCCTGCACCCCAGTCTCTCCTGGGGGGTTGTCCCAACATTAAGGATGGGGGTGAATGCTACCCATGCCTGTTAGGACATCATCAGGTCCTGATAGCTGCAGAACCAAGCTCCCTGGAGCCCCCAGGTGAGACCAGTGATGTACCTGCCAGATGCTCACGGGCTGCAGAAGCTCAAACCCAGCTCTCTGGGGTCAGAGGGGGATTGTGGCACCCTCGCCAGGCAGGCAGGCAGGCCAACATGGACATCAGCATTCTTTCCCCTCCCAGGACACCTTGCAGCCTCGCAGGACAGATTTCAGGTCCCCAAATCACCTCAGGACATTTGCACAAGCTGTACTCGCTACTGGAACACCCTGTTTCCCCTCCCTCACTACCTTTTTTTTTATCCTTCAGTTCTTTGCTCAGGTCTCACTTTCTCCAGGAAGCTTCCCTGATGCCTCAGTCTTGGTTAAGTGCTTCCTGTGGGTCCCTGCCAGGTCTGTGCTTACTCCATTCCTGCCCTGATCACCGTGTTGTAACCACCGGACGCCATGTCTGTCTTCTTCCCCCCACTAGACTGTGAATCCCATGAGGTCTGGATCTGCTTTTGTCTCTGCCCTCTGCGGCCACTACTAGCAGAGTTGGTGACACACAGTAGGCTCAATAAATTATAATAAATAATAACAGAGCTTATCTGAAACCCTTGGAGCCAGATGTGTTTCAGACTTCAGAACATCCTGGAATTTAGGAGACTAATAGGATGCACACAGCATATATTCTATGACCCCCAGCAAGGCGTGGGGCAGCCAGTCCCCACTCCCAATCAAATGCAGTAGCAATAGACTGGCAACCTTCATAAAAATGGGGTAAATAAAGCTTATTAATAGCTAAAGCCTATTAACTCTTGATCTCAATGAGCTTTAGAGTCACTATGATGAAAATTTCCTATTTTTAGAGCTTTCTAGGTGTTGGGATTGTGGGTGAGGAAGTGTAGGCTTGGGGCCACCGCACGCTGAGTGCCTCACCTGCCCGGGACAGAGAGGCAGTGCCTGCCATGCTCAGGAGCGTGGGGTGCTGCAGGGCCGGGTTCACGCCCCAGCTCCGCCCACTTTGGAGCTGTTGGGCGGGCTCAGGAGAGAGCACCTTCCTGTACCTTGGTTTTTCCATCTGGAAAACGGACATGATAATGCACCTAATTTGTGGTGCTATTGGTGGAGAGGGTTAAATAACTTCATTTATATTTAATTTGTATAAAGTGCTTGGAATGTCACCAGGCCACTGGAAGTCTTCAATAGCTATTTGTTAAATTTTTAAAATAATAATTAAATAAACTGGAGAAGACTCAGGAGAATTAAGATTATAGACACCCAAAGTCATGACGAGCAAAGGTGTTCATTTCAAGGCACACAGATGGGACTTCGGAGCACACAGAAAGTGAAGAAAACAAGAAGACAAGTGAGATTGCTCTCTCTTTTCTCACACTCTCTTTGTAAATTAAAAACATGTCCTGAGGGAGCTTTCTGAGGTGATGGAACCGCTGTCTATAGAGGTAGTGGTTACCCAGGTGTACACGTTTGTCAAAACTCCTGGAAGTGCATGCTTACAGTAAACCTCGACACAGGCAACACTAGGCACAGGAATGCCCCAACATGTGCTTACAGCCTCCTCTGCGGCTGGTGGGAATGCAAAATGCTACATCCCCTCTGGGGAACTGCTTGGCAGTTTCTTAAAAAGTTAAACATACACCTACCATATGACCCAACCATCCTCCTCCTGGGTGTTTGCACAAGAGAGATGAAAGCATATGTCCACACGAAGACGTGTGTGACAATGTTCGTAGCAGCTTATTCAGAACAGCCAAACACAGGGAAGAGCCCAAATGCCCACGAGCCGGTGACGAGCTAAACAAGTCTCGGTGCCTCCATGCACCGGGATAAGACAATGAGAACAGTGGACTGCGTTCAGACATGCAACCACTTGGAGTGAGAGAAGCCAGATTCCAGACTATGTCCTGTGTGATTCTATTTATAGCAGTTTTAAAAATAGGCCAACAAAACTGTGATGATGGAGAGTAGGAAGAGTTACCTAGGGTGGTGGTGGGTTGGGTACTGATGGGCAGGTGGCCCAGGAAGCCTTGCCTGGTGGGAGATCTATTCAGGGCCAGCACTAGGTGCAGGGGAGGCAGGCACGCCGCCGAATTTAAGGGAGCACTGAAAAACTCAGCCACCAAGCTAAATGACATTGGATTGCAATATTTTGAAAAATCAAAATTAATGCCCCAAAAAATCCAGAATGAAAATTTTTTTTCTAGGAATAACTAAACATCAAAATGTTAAATAAAGACAGTACTGGACCTTGCACTCACTAGACTCACCTCCACTTCCCTCCCTGGGTCTGGGCAGGGTTCTCCCTGTGGGTTCTCCTTCTGGGTGCCCGCTCCAGAATCTGGGCTTGGATGAAGGTACATCCAGCTCGACTCTTAAGATTTGTGTGCCTTTGCTGTGTGGAAGTTACACCCCAAAGAGAAAGTTACAAAAAAGGAGACCAGGTTCACAAAATAACCTTTTTTAGTTCCAAGAACACCCACTAGAATGGGTGTTAAAAAAATTTTTTTAAAGCCCACTAGAATGGTTCTGGGAAGGAAAGGAAGAAAAGTATGTAATGCTAGAAGTGGAGGGTTTAGGATGGGATCCGATAAATGTTTGTTGAATAAATTCAGCAATGAACAAGGCACAGCCCCCAGCAGCGCCCCGAGCTCCCAGTAAATAAACAAGTGAACAAGGTAATTAAGAGGAGAGTGCCTCCCATCCTCCCTTTCCCTGCTTCTGCCAGTCCTGCCGGCTTGGCAGCTCTGACGGCGCAAACCGCTGCCTACCCTTTCCACCACCAGTCTGCACTGCACTGGCTAGGAGGGGGAAGGAGAGGTGACCGTCCGTTGGTGGGTCCCTTTCCCCCATTATTCTGTGTGCCCTCAGAGGGCAGGGACGGAGGGTAGGGACCTGGGTGCAATTTCGCTACCGCTGTGTCCCCAGTGGGCTCCCCCGGGCGGGCATACAGCGGGTGCTCAATAAATGTGCAATTGTCCTGAAAGATCAAATTGGGGTCTTTTGACTGCTGGTAAGTGTAACGGGGGAAGGGTCTTCATCCTTTCGGCTCCTATGGGAGAAGTGTGCGTCCTGCAAGCCCGAAGGTGATAGGCAGAGCTCTCTAGGTCCAGCGCCGCTCTTTCTTGCTAGGGCCTGAGTCCAGAGAGGGGCCGAAGCAGGTGGAGGGTCTCACAGTTAGGAGTGGGTACAGGTGCTCCGGTGCCACCCCGGGATGGGCCCTCGATTCACAAAGGGCTCCGCCTTCCGGAGGGCTATGGGAGAACGGCCTCCAGACTGGCCAATGGGAACTCGGAGTGGGTGCATCACCTCATCAATCAGCGCTACCATTGGCTGCGGGCTCCCGGAGGGCGGGAGCTGGGAACAACAAGGTCGCTGGTGCCAGAGGAGTCTGGAGGGAGGGTCTTGGCAGAGGAGGAAGAAAACCAGAGGAGAGAGCCTGGGAGGGGCGGGAGCTCCTGGATGAGAAATTTGCAGTATCTCCACGGCTGTGAGTGGGTCTTTATAATGTGTGTCGCCCTCCTTGTTGCCCTCCCCCCATGAGGGTCCCCTCGCCTGATAATACCGAGGCTGATTTTAGGGGAAAAGTAGGAGGGGAATGAATGGTCCCCTCACTCCCTCGTTAAATTGGACCCCCCTCCCTAGGTAGGAGCCCCCTCCCCTCAACACACAGTGTCTGCAAGGCAGCATGGACTCAATCACGCAGAGCCTCAGTTTACCAGTCTACCTGACATGCTGCCATTCATCCCACAGAGGCGGTAGACAGCCTCGGAGCATCTGCACGTTGCAGGCTGCGCCTCTCTGGGACTCAGTTTCCCCTCAGTCTTCCTTGGTGTGAAATGAGTTGATTAAAGTCCCTAGGTCTGAGGGGTTGCTGCTGTGAAGATATATTGAGTTAGCTAACAAGCACACATTGAGCACCTACTGTATACCAGGCCCTGTGCTGGGTACAGGGATATAGCAGTGACCAAGGCAGGCCTTGGCCCAGCTCCCTGGACCTTAGGTCTGGCGAGGAAAACAAACATAAACAGATGAACATTCATTTCAGAGGACCCTAGTGTTAGTCTTACGAGGAAAATAAAAGCAAGGGGAGAAGGTGGAAGGAGAGTGAGCTGGAGGCTGCTTTACCTCAACAATCAAGGAAGGCTCACCTGAGGAGGTGCTATTTACATGGAATCAAAGAAGCAGAGGGAACCAGCAGTGTACTTACTATACCTGGTGTGTTGGAGGAACAGTGAGGAGGCCCATTGACTGGAGCAGCAGAGTGAGTGAGGGGGAGAGAGGGAGAAGTGAGAACAGGGAGAGGACAGGGACAGGTCATGCAGGGCCTTGTGGGCCACTGGGAGGACTTGGGCTTTTACCCCAAGGGAGGTGGGAGCCTTGGAGGGCTGCAAACAGTAGAGAGATAAGACCTGACTTGGGTGACAACAGGTACCCCCTGATGGCTACTTTGGAGAGGATGGGCTGTGGGGGGACTAGGGTGGGAGCAGGGGGACCACGGTGGAGGGGACAGCACTGGTCCAGGTGGGCGATGATAGAGCCAGACCAGGGTAGGAGCCACGGAGTGAGTCAGAAGTAGATAAGATCAAGGTATATTTTGGAGCCAACAGATTTCATTCCAGAGGATCGGAGAGGTGGAGTTTGGTTCCTATACGTGATTTGGCACACAGTGGGTGCTCAATGAGCAGGAAGGGTAAGCAGTAACAGAATTAATGGGGTGGTCTTTCCCTCCATCTCCCCCACTTCCACCAGCCTCCATACTCCAGACCACATGAATGAGTGAGTCACTTTTGGTTGAAAGGGGCAGGAAATGGTATGCACTGGGCCCTGACTCAGGCTTCCGGTCCGGGCGTCTTTGACTCATCCACACACCCCCATTCCTCACTGGGAGTCCAAGTGTGCACCCCAAGTGAGATTAGTAACATCACACACCTCTCTACAGGATCCTCCCACCCTCTTAGCTGAGAACCCCAACCCCGCAATTCCAGCCTGCCTGATGCCAAAATCTCCCATCCCCCATTAGCGTGGCATTATCTCGTATGCCTCCAGAACTGGGAAACTCACTCTTTTTGAGTGTATAAAAGGTCTTATGATTGACCCCCAAATCTGCCTCCCTTGGCAGAGATATCTTTCAAGTTATAAATCTGAGCTTATTCTGCATCACCCCTGGAACAACCTCAGTGTGCCGGGAAAGGCCCCTCGAAGTCTGGTCTCTGCCGCCTTCTCCAGCTCAGCCCTCCCAGTCGCACTCCGCGTCCTCTGCCTGCTTCCTTCTCAACCTTTGCACAAGCTGTTCTCTCCACTTGCAAGGCCCTTCTCCCTTCCTTTTTTTTTTTTTCTCGCCTGCCTCATTTGATACATCTAAGCACCGTTTAGATGTCAGTCCTTCCAGGAGGCTACTCCCACCCCCAAGGGGAAGGTGAGGAACTGCTCCGTCTTTCTCGGACACTTTGTCTGTCCCCTAACAGGACTTGCAGACGAGAATTACTACTCGCCTGCTGCCAGCCTCTGAATTGGTGGCTGCCAGCGGGGCTCTGAAATTCACCAGCCCGGGCCTTTGTGGAAGTCGGATTCTCCCCAGACCTGCCCCTCAGGCTCTCCCTGAGGGCATCATTAGTTCAAAACCATCTCCTCTGATCTGCTCCTCCACAGGCCACCCCCCACGAAGCCGGCGGCCCCTTTTGAAGAGTGACTAACAGCCATTAGATTAATGGGAAAGGCGCAGTGTTTTCATTTCTGCTGCATCTACAGACTAAATGTTCCCGTGTAATTACAATTAAGGACATATTCGTGTGTGACTGTGCCTGGCTTTCGGGCTTCCTTCCCCCTCTTCGGGCCATTTGCCTGGCTCCTCCTAGTTCCCTCTGTGTCCACCTTCTCTTCCTCGGTTTTCTTCCCAGCTTCCTCCTTCTCCCCACCTTTCTGACCAGAAACTCGGGGGTTTTTCCTCCTCTTTTTCTTCTTGTCTCTCTCTTCATGTCTGCCTTTCTCCTCTTTTTTTTTCTCTCTATCTCTCAATTTCCTTAATCCTTCTCTGTGTTTCTCCATTTCCGTGTGCATCTCCTTCTGTCTTCACCTGTCTGTGTCTCCCCTTTGCTGTCTCCATCTCTTTCTGTCTTTGCCAGTCTTCAGAGTCCCTCTCCCCCCGCCCCTTTGTCCATGTCCAGCATGCAGTCTTAAGTGCACAAGTCTTAAGTGTGTGGCCTAAGAATCATCACATGGGTGTACGGTAGACCCTTGTATAGCTACCACTAGATCAAGATAAAACATTCTAGTCTTCAGAGTTCCCTTTGTGTCCCCTCCTAGTCCGGCCCCCTCAACAGTAACCGTATTTTGTTTTTCTTTCCCTTTTCCTACCCTGGTCCTGGGACACAGCACCCCGTACATCTCCTGCCCTCCCCAGTTCCCCTTCTGGCACAGGACCAGGGGAGGGGCTGTGTGCCTGGGATCCAGAGAAGCCTCCTGTGCATGAAGTGACCCTTCAGAGAGGCCAAGCATGGCCCACTGAGACCCCAAGGGACATACAGGCCAGGGTCCAAGAGAGGGAAGTCCCTATGTAGCCAGGACATCCTTTGTGCTAAAACTCTTTCAGATCCTGGCCCCCAAATCTCACATCATTGCTTACTAAGTTCTTATGAAGACAGAGGCCCTCCCAGGGTTCCCAGTGTCCTTGACCAGACCTACAGACGAGCCTTTTAGCACGGGGGACCTTGGAGGACCTAGGGGCCCTTTACTTCTTCCCTCTGTACAGATGGCAAAACTGAGGCCCGGCATGGATCCCTACCCAAGGTCATAGAGTGAGTCTGGACCCAATAGAGTCAGGACCCAGGCCTCCTAGGGACCCCTCAGGTTGGTCTCTTATCTTTCCTGAGCCTTAGTTTTCCCCACATGTGAAATGGGAGGTTGAGGGTTGGGTTACGGGTGCTAGTCGCTGGGCTGTGAATCCTGAGGCCCTGGCACCTGCCCGACTCAGGTGGGCGGTACCACAGAGAGGGGCAGGGCTTGCCACTTTCTTCCCGCCTGTAAAGTTCATGGTCAAATTGGGCTTTCCAGGAAAGAAAGAAGGTTATATATACATGGTCTCCTGTTGGTGCCCTCGTGTTGCGATTCATCAGCACTTCCTCGGGTGAGATGGGACACAGGGTGGGTAGGCTTGGATAGAGGAAAGGCTGGGCTTTTGAAAACAAATTTAATCCTGCCCCAGTCTGTCTGAACCCCAGGTTCTCCCTGACCTGACCGGCCATCATACCCGTTCAGCGGACCATCACTGGTACCCTTCAGCCTCGGTCCTTGGCTGAGGCTAGTCCGCTCTCCAGGCCGTCCTTTCCCTGCCTGCCCTCCCTACCCAGAGCTCCGCAGCCTTTGAAAACAGGGCTTTTCCAGATTGACACTTCTTTTCTCTCCCCAGTGACCTAGCGCAAGGTGTGCTTCCAGTTTCAAAGCATCAGCCATCATAGTGAGCCTCCTCTTCCCCCTCCTTGCATTTCCTAAGCAATCACTGTGCCAGGCCTTGTGCTAAGGGCTTGACCTGAATCTTTTTGGATAACCCACTGTTTACCAGTCTTTGAAGGCAAGCACAACCATTGTCCTCATTTGACAGACAAGTACACTGAGGCACAGAGAGAGTGCTACACTTGGCTAAGGTCATGCAGCCAGTGAGTGGCAGAGCTGGGGTTCGAAGCCAGGCCTGGACGACCCCAGATGCCATTCCCATTGGAAGTGAATGTCAGAACAGAAGCTCAGCCTGTCCTCTTCCCTCCTTGTGGCTGAAACTGGATTTGCAGACAGCAGAATGCCTGTTGTCAGCAGCTCCTCTGGCCTCTGATAAATCGAGAGAATTAAAATCCATTTAGAGGGAAATCTCTAAATAGGTCTGTGTTATGTTTTGCGTGTTTTTTTCCCCTGTCTTTTCCCCCCCTGCTGTCTCCGGCTGGGTAATGTATTCCAGGAGCAGAACTGAATCTGACTTAATTGAATTTAAAAGCAGGTATTACATCTGCACCTTGTAAGCAAAGGCGAGTAGAGGAATCACTGGGAGATGGAGCGTTTTTTACCGAGTGTCGTCTAGATCTTTGCGCCGAGGAAGTGGTGTGGCGTTAATCACGCAGGGCTTCCTGTTGGGGGTCTCCCTGGGATGAGCCGTAAAGGGTGGGGTTTGTAGGGGGAGAGGCCATGGGGGCTCACAGGTGAATGGGGGCCGGGACCCCTGGAGAATGGGCGCGGTCAGCCCTGTTGCGAACAAAGGCCACCTTTGGAGGTGGGGCCAACAAAAAGCTGATGTCTCACCTCCTGTCAGCTTCCTGTTGGTCCCTCCTCCACACCACGTCCCCAGCTGCCCCCTTCTCGCCATTTTGCCATTTCCCGTGCCTTCACCCTGACCGGAACACCCACCTGTCATGGCCTGCCTGGACTCCCTGTTCCATCCTGAGTCACCCACAGCAGCCCAACCGACTTTTTGCTTTTCAAAGTGTAACTCTTTTTTTAAAAAATTGTGGTAAAACATACATAACGCTGACCATTTTCACCACTTTAAGTGTGCACTTCGGTAACATTAAGTAGATTCACAGTGTTGTGTAACCGTCATCACTATCTATTTCCAAGAATTTTCCATCTCCCCGAGAAGAACTTTGTACGCATTAAGCGATAACTCTTCATTCCTCCTTTCTCAGCTGCTGGTAACCTCTCACCCACTTTCTGTCTCTATGACTTTGCTTGTTCTAGATAACTCATGTAAATGGAATGATACCGCATTTGTCCTTTTGTGGAAAAAAGGCTTATTTCACTGAGCACAATGTTTTCAAGGTTCCCCATGCTGTACCACGTGCCAGAACTTACTTCTTTTTAAGGCTGAATAATGCCCCTTGTACCGACGGGCCACACTGCTCGTCCGTCGTCTGTCAGCAGGCACGCTGGTGGTTTCTACCTTTTGGCTGTTGTGACTCATGCTGTTATGAACATGAGTGTACAACCCCCTATTGGAGTCTTTGCTTTCGATTCTTTTGGAGACATACCTGACAATGGAATTGCTGGGTCATATAATTCTGTGCCAACATGATATTTAACAAATATCACTCACTCTCCTGTTCTAAATTCTTCCATGGCTCCCTATTGTCCACAAGAAAGTTGAAACACCATCCCCTGACCGTCAAGGCACTGCCAACTTCCCATTCCCCACCTTTCCCACCACTTCTCCATCCTCTAGCCACACCAAATCACCCCCACTTACCCGAGGGCCTTCTCACACGCTCCTTCCCCTCCCGGGAGTGCTCCTCCCCATTTCGGATTTCAGTTTGATGTCTAATTCCTCCTCAGCCTTCACCTCTCAGCTTTGTCTGAGCCTGGGAGCCTTCCCCAACCTCCCAGGCTGGATCAGGCATCCCTCTGTGCCCCGCAGTGGCCTGATCATCCCCCATCATGGCCCTGGTCATGGCCATGGGTGACCTGTTTGTCTTCGACCCTGGTTAGCTGGGGCTGGGTGCGTCTTGGTCACTGCTGTGTCCCCAGAACCCAGACAAGGATGCAGTGTACAGTAGGTGCTCAATAAACACTTGCTGAATGCCAACATGATTCTTCCCCTTCTCCCGCGGACCTCATGCCCTTGAGAAACGAGACACAGCTACTTTCAACTTCCTCCATCTAATGGCAGATTTCAAACGGTGTCTTAGGCTGTCGATTAGAAATAGATCCAGTCAATGTGCTTGTGTTTCATTCTGCGGTACGTCTGTGATGGATGGGCAGGCGGGTAGGAGTGCTATTAAGCTGGGAGAGTTTTCTATACGTTTCAGGTTCTGGGCAAACTTTCTTCAAAAAGCTCTCTGGCCCAATCTCAAAATGAGAAAGTCATTAGGCACACACACTCACTCTCTCTCACACACACATATTGCAGGAGACCATTTCATTCCTGGAAAAAAAAAAGAAGGAAAAAGCAATTAATACATAACTGCAAATGTCACAGTCTGTGCGTGGAGACAGTGAGGTCCACAGCTGACAGGGAGCGAGAGGCGACGGTTTTGCTGTGTGTTTTTGTCTTCCCCACAGCACGTCGGAGTTCTCCCTGGACGAGCTGGCAGCTGCATGAGAGAGTGGAGAGGTTTTCACTGTGCGGTGTCCTAGGCCGGGAAGCAATTCCAGGGGGGAGGGGAAGAAGCCAATGCTCACGAGCAGGTGACTGCCAAGGGCGACTGGGGCTCGGTGTCCCTGGGGACCCTGGGAGATGGCATAGAGCACGTACTTGAGCTGTGCCTCCTGAGGCGCAGACACTGGGCTGTTGGCGCTGCCTGCCACGGGCCGAGGGCTACTTCCTGAAGCATCAGCTCCCTGGCATTTCCCGCCCGACCCTCCCCCTGGCTGAGAAAGCCTCAGCTACAGAGAGGCAGGTGACTGCAAAAGGATGCTGTCGGCTGGTATTGGAACATGGATGCGAGGGCATGCGGGTGGGGCACCCACAACATCTCCTGCACACAGTGGTGTTCTCAGCGAATCATCATTCATTTAAAGAGGTTTATTAAGTCCCCACTGGGTGCCAGGTGCTGTGTTGGGTCTAGGGACAGAGCTGGTCAAGACAGTCTCAGCCCCCATCCTTCTGGAACTCAGGGTCACGTGGCCAGGCCATCCTAGCATCAGGTGCCTAGATCTGCGATGAGGAAAGCTGAGGCATTGCGGCATCCCAGAGGAAACTCCTCTCTCCACCCTGGGCGGGCGCTCGGGGACGCTCTTTGGAAGGGGGACGTGTAAAGACGGACAGGTGTTAGATAGATAAGGAGGAGTAGGGGTGGGACAGGGAAGAATGGAACAGACTAGCAGGAGTTTTAGAGGTTTTCTTGAGGGCACTGGGGAGCCATGGAGAGCTATGGAGGAGGAGAGAGGAAGGATCAGAGTTGTGCTTACGATTGATCTCTCTGCTGTGTGGATGCTGAGAGGCCGTCAAGGAGGCTGTTGCAGGAACTAGTGTTTGTCTGAACGAGGTAGGAAGGGGTAGTAGCAGGGGATCATCTGGAGACAATGATAATGAAATCAGTACGACTTGGTGAGTGTGGACCAGGGTGTGGGCAGGAAAGGGAGGTGCTGAGCTTTATTTCCAGAAGAATTCTGGAAGCTCCACTGAGATGGGACGCAGGAAGAGGAGCTGGTGTAGGGTGAAGTGATGTGCTGGGGGTTGGTCGGGTAGGCTGTGCCTGGACACCCAAGAGGGGGTGTCCGGGAGGAGCTGGCCAGAGCGCTGGGGCCACGTCTGGCAGAAGAGGAAGTTCCGGGCACCAGGTTGGTTAAAGCTGTGGAAACAAGTGCCCGAATTTGGACCACCCAGGGAAAAGGCCAGAGCATTAAAAATGGTAATAAATGAAGCTCATTTTTCTCTTCCCATAGCAAATGTTAGGAGCTCAGTTCTTGGGCTTAGTGCACTAGCTTCAGTGCTCCCCAGTGTGATGGTCCCTGGAAACCCATCTTGTTTCTCAATCTGCATTCTTTGGCCATGTGCCCATGGCTGACCCAATCGGGAGGCCAGTAGGAGTATGAGTCAGTGATTGGCTGAATTCACCTAAGCCCCATCCAGAGCTGGAGGGCGGCAGTTAAACCACAGGATTGGAAGAAGGAAAAGGTGTGGATTGGTTAAGGGAACACTTCTTGCTGTAATAAACCAGCAAAACTCAGTGACTTGATACAACAGGAGTTTATTCGTTATGCATATAAAGGGCAAACAGGTGTTTCTAATTAGCAGTCAGCTTTTCAATACCCAGTGACTCAGGGACCAGCCTCTTTTCTCTTGTGGCTCCTCCATCATCGATGTGGAGAACATAACCAGGACTGGAAGTGATGGGCACATCATTTCCACCTGCATTCCATTGGCTACATTCAGTCACATGTCTCCCCCAAATCCAAGAGGTGCTTGGGGATGTAGTCTTGGCCGCATGGGTTTGGCAAGGGCTCTAACAGTCTCTAACTTGTGGTAGAGCCCCGAGGCAGCAGCAAAACCAGGGTAATGCTGCCTCCTGAGGGCGAGGAGGAGAACACAAGTTGGGAAAGGGCAGAAATTTACAATAGGATGACCCTAACCACTGAAAAATGGAGAGAACGTCTGTAACTCACCTCATGATGTTGCTCAAAGGGACAGAAAATGTCCTCCTTAGTTAGAAGCTCGGACTGGGTGGGAACCTGATGTGTCTTGGTTACAACTTTGTCACCATATTCCAGAACAGTGCCTGGCACACAGCAGGTGCTGGGTATATATGTACCGAATGGGTGAAGGGCTGGCTAGGTTGCAGGATGGAGGTCCGGCTGAATGGGTGAGTGGATAGTAAATGGATGGCTGATGGATAGATGGATGATGGCTGGGTGGATAGACAGTGGATGGTTGGATGGATGGGTGAATGAATGGGTAGGTGGATGGTTGGCTAGTTGGATACATGAATGGGTGGATGGATGGATTGATGGACGGTTGGTTGGATGGATGAACGGATGGGTGGATCCACATATGAGTGAAACCACCCCTTCTCCATCTTTGAGCTGCACTGATATGGCTATGGACGCTGAGAGTGTGAATCTCCAAAGAGACCCCTGGCCATAATTCTAGAATTCTAGGGTATTGGGATAGACTTCTGCCTTTCAGGTAGATGGACACCAACCTGATGGCCATGAGATGGTTTTAGGTGGTATATAAAACCACTTAAAATACCCACAGAATCACCCTGGCTGGATGGTTTGGTTGGTTGGAACGTCATCCCATACACCAAAGGGTTGTAGGTTTGATTCCCGGCCAGGGCGCATGTACCCGGGTTGCCGCTTCAATCCCCAGTCTGGGTGAATATGGGAGGCAACCAATCGATGTTTCTCTTTCTCTCAAATCATTGAACATAACCTTGGGAGAGGGTTATAAATAAATACATAAATACATACCCACTGGATCTCCTAGTGAGAGGGCGCTTCTTTCACTTCTTTTTGAAGAAGAAAGTCTCAGTCGGGTGGTGAGCAGTCTTTAACACCCCTCCCTGACACAGGCTCTCCCTTTCAGACAAAGAAAGAGAGCAGGCCCCAGCACAGGACCGTGGAGGCAACTGTCTCTTGTCAGAAATTAATAATACGATTTTGCTTATATCGAGTTAGTTTCTACTTATGGTCAGTGAAGATGGCTTTTCATTTACAGTTGTAATAAACAACTTCCTCTTAAATAGGTATACAATTTCAAGGGGGGTCAGTTTGAAAGAACATATTCAGGAAGTGATAGGGGTGATTGGAAGGTGATATAAGATTGACTACAATTTGGGAACCCGAGGCTCGGGCTGCCTCACAGTCGCTGCTGTGTGACCTGGAGCAAGTTGCTTCACCTCTCTGATGCTCAGTTTCCCCATCTGAAAATGCTTCCAATAATTCTCTTGTGGACCGGTTTGGGCAAATAGGTGAGTTAGCTCAGCTGTGCGACCCTGAGGCCAGGTCCCTTGGAGCATCTCTGGGTCTTATTTTGCTTCCCTTCCTCAAAAAACAAGCAGAGGCGGTGGGGCAGGTGGGGGGGATCAGGACGGAAGTTTTCTCCTCAAGTGAGGCAGGCTGAGTATGGATTTACTGTGGATGGCAGCCGCCTCTTACCTGTCCAGGTCCTCAGGAGGTTTGGGGGGCGTGATTTTTGTTTGAGAGGGAAGCTCCGCTTTTAACCTGTTCCCAGGAAAGACACTGGAATCTTTCACCTGTGGTGCTTCTCTCCTCCTGCGGAACAAGGACTGCCCGGGTGCTGGTCTGAGGGGCATCGCCACCCGGACAGAGTTTTCATGCCCTCGGCAGAGTGTATCAGGCACAGACTTTTCAGAGGGTTTACAGAGATCTCTGGAGGGTTCTGCCCATGACAGGACTTGGGGCCACCCTGGAATAACTCGTGTGTGTCACGGAGCCTGGTGACACTGGGGATGAATACCTGACCTTTCTCAAGAGTCTGGGCTGGGTCCTCTCCTCCCATCCCCCACCCTCCCAGCCCAGACTGGTGTGTTTTCCCTAGATGACATTTGGAATCTTTTAATAGTTGTCACATTAGCATACATTTGCATGCCTTATGTTAATAGCGCTATTTATTTTTGAAAGAGCACTTTGACTTGTGGGGCCCTGTCTCACTGGGGATCTCACACCAAGTTTTTCCTCGAGACTGTCTCCTTCCCTGCAGGGGTGGGGTGTCACATTCTGCCACAACCCTGGGGCAGGGGGTCCCCACCTCCCTCTCCCCCGTGGAGAGGGACATGTCGCTAGCCTGGGCCTTTGCTGGGTGCCTGGACTGAGCTGGGACCAGCAGCACAGAGGGAGATACTTCACTTGTGCCCGTTGTGCAGGTGAGACACAGAGGCAGGATGAGCGGAGTGTGGGCAAGCCCCAGATCCCCACCCAAGAACAGGGCTGCTCCTCTGCCACCTGGCCCCCAGGGCCATTCTCATCTCACAGAGGAACACCGAACTCCACACCTCCCCCGTGGCTTTGCTTCCCTTGGGGCAAAGCCCCTTGAGAGGGCTGTCTACACTCGCTGCCCCCCTCTCTCCTTCTCTAACCAGCTTCTCACACCTTCCCGGTTCCCCACCACTGAAATCGCTCTCTCCAAGTTCTCAGATGGCCTCTTCCATCCTCCTCACCTGCTGGAGCCCCTTCTCCTGAGAACTCCTCAGGGACATTCCCCGCCCACTCCGCCCACTCACTCGGCTTCCCTTTCACCTCTCCTGGCCCCTCCTCCCTCTCCCCCTCCACCCACACCTCCTCCCTCACCCACCCTTCCCCTCCTGAGGCTTGCTGGGCCTCTAATGCCTCTGTTCCTCAGGAAAACCCACAGATTGGTCTTCAGCCTGGGGCTCCCCTAATCTGGCCCTAATCAGGCCAGATTCAGGGTCTAGCTACCCCTCAACATCTCCACAGGGCAGCTCATGGAGACCTCACACTGAACACAGACACCTTATGCCAGACCTTCCCCCAAAACTTGCTTCTCTGTGTCCCCCATCTTGGCTCAGGGCAGCCCCATCCTCGTAGCTGCTCAGCCAGGATCTGGGAGTCACCTTCTTACTCCACTTCCTCAGTAAACCGTGGCCTTCCACCTTCCACCTGAATTATTGCACATTAAGTTCTCTCCTTTCCCCTGATTCCACCCTGCAGGCTCCCTGCTGAGCTCCTCCCCTCTCACCCCCACACCCCTGCACACACTCTGCTCCGGCCTCCCTGTCCCTCCAGCACACCTGGCAGGGTCCAGCCTCAGGGCTGGGCACCAGCTAGGCTCTCTGCCTGGACCGATCTTTATATAAGTCGGCTCTGTTTCTTGTCGTATCCCCAGCATCCCCAGCACTGAAACCAGCACTCAGCACACAGCAGATACTCAGACACTCGGCACAGGAGTGAATATGTACGTGCATGGGAAAAAAACCTCTGGAACAAACGGCCCCTCCCCCAACACACACCACTTGTGGTTGTTATGGCTGAGAAGACGAGCAATTTCAACATTTTTATACGCTTACTTGTTGTCTAATTTTCGCCACAAAGAATGTAACTCCATTGGGGCTTAAAATGAACAACAAAAAAAACGCACTCTCAGTGCACCTTGGGTGCGGCGCCCCACCAGCTGCGTGACCCTGAGCAAGTGGCATTTTTCTCTGAACCTCTCTTTTCTCACCCAGAAAATGAGAATGGTCCTAGCCCTACCCCCAGAATAATCCCTTTGAGAGTCAGCTTTCCTGTGTCTCAAAGAAAGAGTTAAATCCAATCCGGGGAGGTGACATTTGCAATGCATGAAGTTTAAACATTTTCAATAAAGGAAAACAAACCCGCCGACATGCCCTCTGATTTATAGTAATCGCAAACCAGCAGCGGTTAATATAATTGTCCATCGGAAGGGGTTAGCAGGGGCTTAGTGTGGGGGCCACCAGGGACGCGGCCCCAGTCAGGTTAAGCAAATGCATTACTGTAATAACTTGGGAGGTGGCTGAAGCCATTAGCAAGAAGAAAGAATAAATATTATCCCAAGAAGCTCCAGAATCGGCGGTTTTATCACTGAGAATTGTCCCCGTGCTATTTACTTTCAATTTAAATTTTCGGGAAAGTGGCTCTTGGCACATTTTATGTATGAAGGAGAATGACTGGAATTGAAAAATGACCTGATTTCGCCATCCAGGAGGAAAAGAGCCATGGCATTCGGAGTCCTGCTTTGTCCCACTGAATCACTTTCTCCAGGTCGCCCTTAAAATACGCGCACCAGGACCCAGGCTCAGGCGCTTTCGGGAGGAGCCGGGGTTTGACTTGAGTCAGTTCCAGAGGCCCAGGGATCATGGTGTCAAATAGCTGGGAACAGGGCATCATTTAGTCACAGCTGACCTTACAGATCCTCTGGTCTGCTTGTTTGTTGACTGATGGGGGAAGCTGAGCCCAGAGTCAGGGTGGCACGAGCTACTTGCCTCTCCTTGCCTAAGACCTCCACCCAGCTACACCTCCTCTCCCTCAGGAACCTTCATTGGCTCCCTATTGTCCCTGGGATAAAACCCTCTCGTGCTATACATTGCACTCAGAATAGAATTAAAAATTGATTGTGGATCTACATGTAAAATATAAAATTATAAAATATCTCAGTGAAAACATAGGAGCAAGTCTTCGAGCCCTGGAGTTAGGGAGTTTGTAAGCATGACGCCGGAGGATGAACTGTGACAAAAATAGATAAATTGGACTTCATCAAAATTCAAGCTTTCGCTCTGTGGAAGATACTGTTAAAGGGCAGAAAAGGCAAGCCACAGACTGGGGGAAAAATAGTTGCAAATATCCAACAAAGGATGTGTATCTAAAATATATTAAGGACTCTCAAAACTCAACAGTAAGAAAACAAACAACGCGGTTCAAAAACAGAGACAGGAACAGACACTTCGCTGAAGAAGATACACAGATGGCATACAAGCACACGGAAAGTTGTTCAACATCGTCAGCCATTAGGGAGACGCACATCAGAGCCACAGCCGGCACATCACTGCACACCTGTCTAAATGGGTGAAATCAAAAGCAGTCATACGCCAAATGCTGGTGAAGATGCTGAGAAGCTGAATCACCTAGACCTGGCTGGCAGCAACGTAAAATGGTACAGCTCCTCTGGAAGAGTGTGGCAGAGTTTTGTTTTGTTTTACAAAGTTAAACACGTAAAAGAAAACCCTAAACCTGTACTTGCCGTATGACCCAACAATTGCACCCTTGGGTATGTACCTCAGAGTAATGAAAAATTTATGTTCATGTAAAAATCTATATGTGAATGTTCAGAGTACCTTCATTTGAAATAGCCAAAACTTGGAAAAAACTCAGATGGCCTTCAATAGGTGAATGGTTAAACCGACATTGGGCCATCATACCATGAAATACTGACCACACAGTAATAAACAAGAATGAACTAGAGAAAAAGGCAACACCTTAGAAGGGTGTCAGGGGAACCATGCAGAATGAAAAAAGCCAGTGCCAAAAGGTCCTTGAAATGGCAAAATTGTAAGATGGAGGCAGGCCAGTGGTTTTCGGGGAGGTGGGAGGGAGGCGGCTGTGGCTTGGAAGATAAGCATGGGAGATCCTGGGGACGGGCCCTCCTGTGGGGGTGGCCGCACGAATTCACGCACACACGTGCACAACGAGTGCACGTAAAACTGAAGCATGTTGGTGGATTTTATTAATGTTACTTTCCTGGTTATGATATTGTAAGATGTTGCCATGGGGGAAACTAAGTGAAAGGTATATGAGATATTTCTGTATTCATTTTTCTTTCCTTTGTTAGCAGTTTCTTTTCAACTTTTTTTATTTATTGCTTTTAGAGAGAGAGGAAGAGAGAGAGAGAGAAACATCAATGTGTTGTCCCACTTCTTTATGCGTTCATTGGCTGATTCTTGTATGTGTCCCATCTGGAGATCGAACTCGAAACCTTGGCGTATGGGGATGACGCTCTTATCCACTGAGCTTCCCGGCCAGGGCTCAGTTTTCCTTTTCCTACTTTTTTAATTAAAAATTATGTGTATTGATTTCTGAGAGAGAGAGAAATATCAATTAGGTTGCCTCCTATATGCACCCCAGCTGGGGGTTGAAATCCCAGCCTAGGTCCGTGCCCTGACTAGGAATCAAAACCGAATGCTTTTTGGTGTCGCGAACACCGCTCCAGCCAACTGGGTTGCACCAGCCAGGGCTGGTGAGAAATGTTCCATAATTTGCCGTCGTGCGGTGATGTGTGCACCCTACTGGGCGCGGGTGAGTGCCAGGGCGTACAGTAACCTCGCAAGCCGACAATATTGGGAGGAATGGCTTAAGGGTGCACATAAGTCTATAAATTATAAAGACCAACTCCAAATGCATTCATGGATCACTTGCGTGATGTATTGTTTATTAACAAAAATAACTTCCCTTGTGCCTCTGCATTAGTGTGTCTATTTAAATTCATAAGCTTTGAGAAAGGAGGTTGACTCCAATTTCTTGAGTTTTCACTCAAAACCTTCAGTATCATGTAACTATTGATATTTGTCTGTCTTTCTAGATGCATTTATGGTTTAATAACCAGGGCTAGGTATAGATTCTTGTATTTAGCTAAAATATTTCTTGTCTTTTTAGTTCCGGGTACATGTATAATTCCTTTAAGTAGGCTGGAGTGGCGGGGGAGTCTGGCTGAGGTTTTGTCAGAATCCTCGAGTGAGCTGAAGAGGGTATTCCCAGCCTGTCTCAGGCAGTAATGCACATTAAATTTTTATATCTAAAATTATTTTTCTACATTATAGAGTTGAAGATTAGCAATTTTATATTCCTTCATGTTTGTTAGGTTTCTCTACAATTATTTTTTTAACCTAGATAGAGCAATCAAGTGCTAGGTAGATGCTTGGGAATAATAGATATATGTAAACTAGAATTGTATGAATTTTATGTAATAGTTATATGGCATACCATTCCATGTTTTCTCTTACCGTATTTCGCCATGTATAATGCACCCTTTTTACCCAAGTTTTTGAGGGAAAAATAAGGATGCGCATTATACATGGGGAGTACCTGAAATTCCTTGTATCTGTTCTTGTGTGTTGTAATTACTCGTTACATAAAATTTCTTGTACCATAGTTTGTACAAAAATAAATGCTAAAATTGCTTTATAATAAAAAGGTATCTGAATATGGATGAATGAATGAATAACTAAATAATTGAATTTAAAAATTAAAATGAAAGATTTTTTTTTCTGAAATTTTGGGCCAAAATCATGGGTGTGCATTATACACGGTAAAGTATGGTAAACGGAACCACTGGCTTTCCCCCTTTATTTAGTATAACTAAAATCCTTATGCTTCTGGACATTTGTGACTCTTTGGAGGGTTTTTAAAAAATTTGTATAAATACGTATTTATAATATTCTATTTTTCTTTATATTGACCAACACAAAAATAGCGAGTGAAAAAGAAGTCAATTTGGCCTGACTTCTGCAAGAATCGGGTAATGTCAGAGCGTCTCTCAGCAGCCCCGGTTCGGGCTGTAAGGGCGTTGTTTACAGCAGCACAGTCCGGGTAATGGCAAACCCTCAGGGCCCAGTGCAGCACTGGGGGGAGCTGTTACCGGGTGTCGGTCTGAGTGAGCAAAGGGAGAACGTGGCTGCTGAAATCCAGTGGAAGCTGAGACTTGGAAGGGGCTCAGCAGCTCCGGAGCAGTGTAGCGAAACAGGAACTAGGAAGACAAATACCCCAAGCTCCTCGTTCTCGCTCTCACTCTCTCTCTCTCTCTCTCTCTCTCTCTCACACACACACACTCACACACACACACAAGAACACAAGAACACAACAGGATTTGGTCAATGGGAGACTGAGAATTTTGTCTATGCAGATGAGCCTCTCCCAGGGTGTGGACCTAGATGGGAAAGGATTAAGAGTGGATCTGGGGAGGGGGAGGGGGCAAAGGGAAAATTCCCAGCACAAACCCAGGCCTCCAGCCTTGCTGGGGCCTGTCATCTGGGTTCCCTGCAGAGTCTGGCCTGGTCCCTGCTGATGCTAAGTGTGGGCTTCTGTGTGTCTTGCTTTGAGCTGGGCTGGGCTCACTGTGGGATGCTGAGAGGTGGGCTGAGCCAGGTCAGTGGGGGTGATAGAGGGGTCCTCTGCTAGGAGGAAATGGCCAAGTGACTCTGGCTAACATTGGGCTGAAATGGTTTCTTCCAGGATGGAGCTTAAATTATTCGTCCTGATTTTCAGGACCCTCTCCACCTCCAGTGCAGCTCCTAGCCTTATATCCCCAAAACTTGTTCTTCCAGCCCCACCCACTTCTCCACCTGTACATCCTTATATTCAGCTGGTTCAGTCTCAACACTCTTGGTACCAACTCTTTGCCCACACAGGGCTCCCTGCCAAACACACCCTCCCACTGCACACCCTCCTCTCCAAATCCTATCACTGTGAGGCCTGGGAGGCAACATGTGAGCTGAGGCTTAAAGACAAGGAGGAGCTCATCCAAGGAAGAGCCCTGGGCAGAGCGTGGCAGGAGAGGTCATGGCAAGTGCAAAGGCGCTGAGGTGAGAATGTGCTTGTGGGTTGGAGGAACAGTGGGGAGGTCTCTGTGGCTGGAGAAGAGTGGGGGCAGGGAGGAGGTAAGGGCAGGAAGGTCACAGAGAGGCTGGAGTCTAGGGGTTCTTTTAGGCCATGGTGGGTTGTTTGAACTTGACCGGCGTATAATGAAGGATTCTTGGAGAGTGTCATAATCTTCTCAGAATGCTGTAACAAAATACCATGGATTGAGTGACTTGAACCACAGGCATTGATTTCTCACAGTTCTGGAGATGGAGAAGTCTAAGATCAAGGTGCTGGTAGATGTGGTTCCTAATGAGAGTCTCTTGCTGGCTTTGGGATGGCTGCCTACTCACTGTGTCCTTCTTCTCATGAGAACACTAATCCCATCATTCCAGAAAGCCCCATCTTCAGGACCACATCTATCCCTGATTGCCTCCCAAAGGCTGACCTCCAAATACCATCTCACTGGGGGTATGGGCTTCAACACAGGAATCTGGTGGGGGAGGACATAAGCATTCAGATCATAACAGAGTTTGAATGAATGAGTAAATGGATGACTGACTGAATGAATGAATGAATTAATGAATAAAAGCATGTGAGGCTGATCTATAGCTACAGCCTTGGTCCACTCAGAGCCCATGACCACTAATGGCACCTGGTCCTCTTCGATATTCATCAAAGTTGCCTCCTTCCCTCAGCCTGGCCCCTACCGTGTGTCCCCATGGGGACAGGTCGCTTCAGCTGCAGTTGCAAGGCCCATCCTGGCTCTATCTTAGTAACATGCAAACAGCTCCACACAACCAAATAGCTCATCACAATTATTATAAAATATTAAAACGACTCACAAAATAAATTATTCACACACCTCATGTTCTGCTTCCAGGTGTTTGGGGACTAATGAGACTCTTTTACCTGGGGAGTAAGGAGTGGCCCTTGGGATTAGGAGAGGTACTGAGAGATTGTCTACCAATCATGTCACCATTATAGATGGGGACACTGAGGCACAGGGGTAATGGGAGGCAGAGGCAGAACTGGGGCAGGACAAGTTGACCATTTTTGCTCCAATGCAAAGTCACCTATAGTAGCTGGTATGCTGGCAGGGTGAGAGGTGACGGTCTTCTCTCCCTGCACATGTGGCTGGGAAAAGTTGGGCCCATTTGAGGAGCAAGAAGGGCTTGGAGCTGTCAGAGTGGTGGTGGGGGTGAGATAGAGACAAACATGGAGAGATAGGCAAAGACAGAGAGACACAGAGAGACACTGAGAACTGTGAGGAGACAGAGCTGCAGAGACAGACGGAAATGCACAGAGAGATACAGAAAGAGGCAGAGAGAGAAACAGAGAGACAAAGACAGAAGGAGACACACAGGACAAGAGTTGGAGACAGAGACACATGAAGAGGTTCATAAAGAGACATAGAGAGACACAGGCAAAGACACTCGGGCAGAGACAGAGAGAAAAGGATGTAGACAAGTAATCAGAAAGAGGCGTAGAGAGACATAGAAAAAGACACAGAGACAGAGACAGAGACAGAGGTAGATACAGAGACACGGCGATAGAGACAGAGAGACTGAGACCAGATTAGATGTTACTGTTATCAAGTTATAAGCCCCTGAACTCTCACTTGGGTAGATAAAACCACAGCTGGGGCCAGGTGGGGCTTAGGAAGTCAGGGTCCCTAGAGAGGGAGGCTCCTCCTAACAGATCCCACCAATATAGGAGCTTGGGTGTGAGTTCTGTGAAAGAACCACGTGGGCTCCTGAAACATGGGATTCCACTGCCCGTCCTGTGCACAGTGTGAGCTCCCTCCCGGGAGGCTGCAGCAAGCGGGTCGTGGAGACACCCGCACTGTGCCGTTCAGCACTGTGGACAGCGACACGCTCCTGGGACCAAAACAGGACACCCCTGGGGGTTGGTGGTCCCAGCAGGGGGCTTTCTACCTGCCTGCTGCAGGGCCAGTAGTTGTCCCTGAAAGGGAAGATGGTTGTCCTCTTTTATTGGTGGGTAAACTGAGTCTCAGAGTTGTGAAGGTGCATATACAAGGTCCCAAGGCAGCCCCATGTGTGTTTACTTGAGCATTTACTCTGTGTGTGACCCTGTGCTGGATACTGGGGACCCAGCAGTGACTAAAACAGACAAAAGTCCCTGACTGTGAAGCAGATAACTGATATAAAAGAAAAAAATATTTTTCTGAATTGAATCTTTTCTGATAAAGAAAATAAAATGAATGATGTTCTAGAGAGACAGAGGGGTGACTTTAGTTGGGGCAGGGAGGATCAGGGAGGGCCTTCCTGAGAAGGTGACATTATTTGAGCTGGGACCTGGAGAAGAGGGGGAGCCAGCCATGGGGAAGGTGTTCCAGGCAGAGGGCACAACAAGTACAAAGGCCCTGAGGTCAGAGAAAGCTTGGTGAATCCAAGGAATTGAAAGAAACAGAATTCAAGTTAATTTTCAAACAAGTGGATTCCATAATCATTTTTTGGAGGGTGGGTCAAGCACTCCTCACACAAGTCCAGGCAAGGGGTCAGTTGGCTATTACTGAGAGCAAGGATTGGACAAGTATCTGTGGAGCCTTGGGTTCAAATTCCAACTTCTAGTTTCTATCAAGGTAAGTGATCATCTGTATTGGTTAGCAATGGCTGTGTAACAAATTGCACAAAAATGAAGTGGCTCCAAACAGCACTACAATCTCAATTTCTGTGGATCAGGAATCGGGGCATGGCTGAACGGGGTCCTGTGCTTCAGGCTGTAACAAGAAAGCGAGTCAGTAGAGAGAGTCCATCAAGATGGAAGTCGAAGTCGAAGTCGAAGTACCCCAGGTGTGGAAGTGATGTCCCTCATCTTTGCTGTATTCTATTCATTAGAATCAAGGGGAGGGGATTATACAAGGGCCAGATGACCAGGAGGCAGGGATCCATGCGGACGCAGACTCACAGAGACAGAGGCAGAGATAGACACAGAAAGAGACAGAGATAAAGACAGAGAGAGAGATGCAGAGACAGAGAGACTGAGAGACTAGATTAAATGTTCCTGCTATCAATTCATGATCCCCTGAATTCTCATTGGGTAGATAGAACCAAGGCTGGAGCCAGGTGGGGCTTAGGAAGTCAGGGTCCTTTATAACCTGCCTACCTCCGTGCCCTCCCTGAGCCTGTTTCCTCATCTGTAAAAAGGACAGTGAGTCTCTACTTTTGAGGGCTCGTGGGGAGGGTGCTGTGCAGTGGGATATAGAAAGTTCTGGGCGCAGTGAGTCCCCTTCAGCCCTAGCTCCTTCTGGAGACACAAGTGTGGGGTCCACACCCTTGCATTAGGGGTTCTCTGTATCCGTTCCTTCAGTCAGAGGTGAGGTTGACCTGGGCAGACACTGAGCTTCGCAAAAATAACCCTGACTTCCTGCTGCAGTCACTCCTTAACCCGCGGTACTAGTTTCCTGTGGCTGTTTCAACAACATACAAAACCAGGGGGCTTGAACATCCGGAATTTATCATCTCAGTTCTGTAATCTACTAGTTCAAGATGTCAGCAGGGTTGGTCCTTGTAAGCACTGTGAGGGAAGGATCTGTTCCAGGCCCCTCTCCTTGGCTTGTAGATGGCTGTGGACCCTCAAGTTGGCCCAACATTTTCCCTATACACACGTCTGTGTCTGAATATTCCCTCTTTTATAAGGACACCAGTCATTTTGGCTTAGGGACGGATCCATCCTGCTCCAGTGTGACCTCACTTCACTGAACTAATTCCATCTGCAAGGACCCTGTCTCCAAATAAGGTCATATTCTGAGGTCTCAGGGGTTAGAACTTCAACACAGAATTTGGAGGGGACACGAGCCAACCCACAGCACCACCAGTGAGAGACACGGATCTCTGTGTATCTGTCTGTCCCTGTCCCACAGGCTCCCTATCTTTGATTCTGTGTGTGCGTGCATGCGCATCCTTCTCGCTGCCTCTCTGTCCCAGCTCATTCCCACCCCAGGACCCTCGCATGTACTGTGACCTCTGCTTAGAAAGCCCCTGGCTCTCGCAGGTCTGCCTGCTTCTCAGTTCAGATGCCATCTCAGTGCGGGGCTCCCCAATCTGCATCACTTCCAGCCCTTCTCTATCGTCTCCTTGCTGTTTTCTGAACATACCAAGCAAGTTCCTGCCTCCAGGCCTTTGCCCTGGGTGTCTCCGCTGCCTGAGCACCCTTTGCTCGCATGGCTCCTTCCTTCACTTTGGGTCTCAGTTCAAGTGTCCCCATGCTAGCTAAAGAGTCTCCCCCTCCCGGTCCTCCCAGAGCCTCTCCCCCGACTTCGGTTTTCCCCATTGCCTCTCTCCGCCGCCAGATAGATGAGAACCAATTGCTTTAACTGATTTTCGTCCTCTCCATCCCAGACTGTCAGCCCTGCAGGAGCAGATATTGTTGTCTGTTTTGGCTCCTGCTGTGTCTCCAGCTCTTAGACCAGGGCCTGGCTCACAGCACACGGACAATAAATGTTTGTGGAATTAATGAATCATGACTAATCAGAAGATCTTAGCATGACTACCCAGACCTCTAGCTTTGTGAAAGCTTGGGGCTCGCCACTGAACCCCAGGCACAGAATCTCAGGACTGACACTAAATCCTACAGTCAGAGAGAATGGGGTCCTGGACTCCGGAGAACGGGTCTCTAGCTTGCCTAGGTTCCCTCCTGGGATGGGGGCCTTATTACCACCTCAGGCAGCCCATTCGGGTTTCGCATAGTTCCACGGGTATGACAATCTTTCCTTAAGAACTGAGTCCATACTTTTCACCTTGCCATTCCTGTTGCTCCCAGAACTGTCCCTCCCATGCTTCCTGCACAACCAGGTCATTGCCCCCGCCTCCAGGGACTCGTTGGTTGGGAGGAAGGGGTTTGAGAGCAAGAACCCTGCTTTCTGAGGCTCTCTCCCCCATTCTCCAGCCTTCTCTGGACATTGCTGACAAAGATGATCGCTGACCTGTCAGCTGATAACTAAGGTGTGAGCTGATAACTAAAAGGCTAACTGATAAGGGAAGTGCTGGCCGATAAGAGAGATGCTGGGAGATAATTGCCTCAGTGTTAGGTAAGAACTAAAGTGCTTCAGCCAACAATCCCTCCTTCCCACCCTCCCTTCCTCCCTTCCTTCCTCCTTTCTTTCTCAAGCATTTATTGAGTACCTACTGCTTGTCAGGCCAAGTACCAGGAGTGGGAGTTATAAAAACAGATCAGAGACGGTCTCTCCTTTGGGACACTCAGTCCAGCACATCTGAGGTCTCAGCTCTCTTGGAAGCCCCAGAGCCAACAAAGTCTTTAAGACACCGAAGCACGGAGCTGTGATGGTGGGATGGCAGACAGTGGGCAGATTTTCCCCTCCAGCTCCTGCCTGAGGGTGAAGTACGCCCCTGAGTCTGTCCCCACGGTTGGCACTTCTGGGCCACCTCCCTTTTCTCCAGCGTGGGTGGCAAGTGACTTCATCTGGCCCCAATGGCTGTCACTCAGCCCTAGTCAGACAGGAGACAACATGGTTGCCATGGAAATGAATATGCTTCCCCCTGGGGGGCCGTGAGCCAAGGGAGCCAGAAACTGCTTGTGGATGTGTGAACTGAGGCACAAAGTGGCCCAGGCCTGGTGACTGAAGTGGTGGCGGGGGGAGGGGGGGGCGGTTAACTCCTTCACTGCCACTCTGCCCTCCTCTCTGCTCACACTCAGGATCCTGGAGGAACCAGGGTTTCAGCGACAGAGTTGACAGTGCTAGTCACGGAGTGTCTTGAGCCCTGCTCTCACTCCAGACAGCCTGCCCCCCTGTTCCTCAGCTGCTCACCCAAAAAGTGGGCTGAGAAGGGGCACTCATTTGTATTCGGGGAATGAGCATGTACCGGATGCCGGTCACACGCCTGGTGTAGTTCTGACTCCCTCGGGTTGTCTAGACCAGTGGGGAAGGGTCAGACACAAAGAAACACGTGAATTAGAGAAAAATCAGGAAGTGTATGCAGGGCCGATAAGAGTGTGGAGGGATGCGATAAGGAGTGGAGGAAGGAGGGCAGGGGAACATTTAGCTGGGGGTCAGGAAGGAGCTGTGAAAGGAGGTGACCTTTAAGCTGAGACTTCAAAGATGAGATGTCTGGGAGAAGAGGGGTCCCGGTTGAGGGAACAGCTCATGCAAAGGTCCTGGGGCAGGGCCGTGCCTGGGTCATTACAGGAACAGTGAGGAGGCCTGCATGCCTGAGGCGAGTGAGCGAGGAGGGGGGCAGCGGGGGCAGGCAGGGGAGGGGCAAGTGGCGCAAGGCATTGTGTGCTGCGGGGAGGACTTGAATGCTTACCCCACTCAGTGGTGTGCCCTGGAGGGCTGTGAGTAGAGGGTAGGACCTGACTCAGATGCTCACAGGCGTCCCCTGTGGCTGAGGCGGGGAAGACAGGCTATGGGACCGGAGGGGTGGTGGTGGGCTACGGACAAGAATGGAGGTAAATGCCCTGGACTGGGGGGTGATGATGGGACCCTCCAGGCAGAGACTGCCTCGGCCAGCCTGGCTGTGTCCTCTAATATGGTTGTGCTGGATCATTTACATATTGAAATACATAGAATTTTATTATAAAGAATATTCTTTTTATTTCTCCTTTGTATTATAAGTAACAAATTATGTTCTCTGAAATTACACGTGTAGGTTGGTTGTGTTGTCTATGAATTTGACTCTAGGACAGGCTGAGACCCGCCGTGCAGGGGTGGCCCCGGTGTGGATCCGTGTGACAAGGCCTGGTGCAGAATAAGCCCTTGGTAGCCCGGGCCTGTGGTTCATGGGCTCACAGGGCAGAGGCAGAAGGGAGGCAGGGTTCTCTTCAGGCTCCTGGGGGTTCCAGACACGATGACCCCAGGTCTCACAGACCTGATCGCAGGCTCTCTTTTTGTGGATGAAGAAATAGACTTCCAGAGAGAGAGCAAGCCATTTTCCC
Source organism: Trachops cirrhosus (assembly GCA_028533065.1). NCBI lineage: Eukaryota > Metazoa > Chordata > Mammalia > Chiroptera > Phyllostomidae > Trachops > Trachops cirrhosus. Next base: position 38,049,353 of record CM052545.1, on the reverse strand, counting down.
TAGATGCACAGCCTGTCAAGGTGAGCCTGAGATTTAAACCCTGCTCTTTGGACCTCAGATGCCTGGGGTGACAAATATTTGCTCTGCCTTTGGGGGAACCCCTATTCCCCGTTCTCTGCCTAACCCCACCCCTCATACTTCTGGCTCTAAGGTGACCCTGAGCTGGGCAGTGGGAATGTCAGATCTCTTGGCCACACTGATTGATTCAGAGGTGGCCACATGACCCGAGTCAAGGCAATTAGAATAACCATGGACGTTCCAGAAACTAATAGCCAGAAAGGGTTTCCATTTCTGTTTGGGTTGCTGACTGGGAAGAGAAAAATGAGGCTGGATCTTGGGGTTTCTTTTGACCCCATGGATGGGGGTGTCCTGACCGTGAATGAAGCCCACTTAGAGGAAAGCCATGCTGAGACACCGAGAGGGACAGACTTTAAATAACATCATTTCAACTCTCAGATCTAGTAATATCATCTCGACTCCTGGATCCAGCTATGCCTGAAGTCAGTACCTGTTTATCTGTGGGGTTTTTTTTTTGTCATTTCCTTTTGATTTGTTTTGTTTCTCAAATCTATTTAAGTTCCATTGCTCACAATCTGAGGCACCAGGATTCCTACCCTCGAAGTCTGTGTCCTGTTATGGTGCCAGACTTTGTTTGTGTGCTGGGCAGGCATTATAAAGAGGCACAAGAGTGATATATTTATTATCTTGATTGTGGTAATGGTTTCATGGAAATATACATATGTCCAAACCTATCAAAGTGTACACTTTTGCAATTTATATGTCAGTTATGCCTCAATAAAGGCATAGGTTTTAAAAATAATATCTGTAGCATCATTTCAGCTCCTGGAGCCAGCCATACCTGAAAGCAGATATTTTTGGAATTTTCAGATCTATAAGTCAGTCAATGTACTTTTGGGGAAAGAATAACATTTATTATTAATTTTTATTTCCTTGTCGGTTTTGTTAACCCTTCTCCATCTCTTCCACGTCACAGTCTAGATACAAGGGATGACCAAAAGATGGCAGTGGTATGATGCGATGCCTCTAAAAATGTGTCCAGGAAACCGCTGTGGATAAAAATTTATTTCTGAGCTCATCTAGGAAACTGTTCAACACATGTCTCCTCTGCAGGACTTGTCAGAGCCTTCAACACACGAACGAGACAACTCTGGGACTTGCTTTGCGCAGTCCCCCAGGGGTCCCCAGCAGGGCTGAACCCCAGATGGCCACAACAGCCACTGCCGGTCGGTGCCCCCATGTTGGCCCCTCCCACTGCCAGTGTCCGTCCCCCTCCCTTTCTGCTGCTTCCTGGAATCACCTTTCCGGTACTACATTGTTCTTCCAGAAAGCCCCCACACAGTACCCTTCCCGACCCTGGAGCCCCAGTTGCCCAGCCACATGGACCTCATTGTTCATTTGCTTTTTTTCCCTCCCCTGTTGGGAAACCTCAGAAAAAAACAGAAGGTCTCTTTCCTTTTCTGGCCAGGGGAGAAAATCTCACAACCATAGCCTCTCCTTGCCCACGATCCTCCGTCTGGGCCTTTGCCCGTGTTGTGCTCCCTGCCTAGACTGCCTTTCCTCCTCACCTGACCAAATCCGCACTCTGCAGGTCAGGGCTCCCCCAGTGCCGGGCCCAGAGTGATTGCGGGTTATGAAATCCATAGCATGAACTTGTAGGGTGAGAACTGAGTCCCTTTCCGATCCTCTTTCATGCCCTCTGATGAGGAGAAGATGCCACTGGGGCCTTGGGTTTTAACGCTTTTCTATCTCTCGCTGGTGCTCTTTCAAGCACAGTGGGAGCAGGCTGCAGGCTTGAGCCTTGGTGGGCAGCAGCACCTCACTAGGGAGAATAATCATATTTTGTTTCCCTCGCATGCGTTTTGCCACCCACCTTCTATGTGTGGCAGGTGCAACTGGCTCTCATTTCCAGGAAAGAAACAGAGAGATGTTTTTAAATAAACCCTGGGACAGGTGGGATGCCTACGTAGCAACCACCATTACCTATGATACTTGGGAAACTCTCTTCTCTTTCAGGAAGCCCTCACGGATTGCCCTGGCCAAGCCTACAGGGCTTCTGCTGTACCTTCCAAAGCCCCATCGTTTCTGATGAGAGACCCCTCACACTGGCACATGCAGAGTGCAGTTCCCACTGTAGATGGGCAATCTAGAGCATATGGGAGGTGTCTCTGGGCCTCAGTCTCCCAGTCTGTGCCTGGGGGGACCCAGGGGGTGGCCACAATGTTGGAATGGGGGTAGGGAGTGGCAGGTGCCTCTGTGCCAGCTGGGCCTGCCTCTCGCAGCTGCTGGTGTTGCCATGGTTACTGCACAAGCCTTCCCCACCCCCCACCAGCCAGCCCTTCATCCTCAGACCAGGCCTTTCCAGGGACCATGGCTCCTGGGTGTCATGGAAACAGTTTCCAGGCACCCACAGCAGGCTTCCTCATTGGCTGGCTGAGCGTTCAGGCAAAGGTCACCCTTGGGGTCATTTCTAGGGGCCAGATCTTGATTTCTTCAAAGTTCCCAGGAAGTAGGATGTCCGGTAGGTAATCCTGATTTTTTAACCCATTTGCTCCTGGGGTTGAGTCTCAAAATCACCTGGGTGGGGCCTAGACATTTAGAAACTTCCCCCAAACTCCCAAAAAGTGCCCCCCCCAAAAAACCTCTGATGTGAGACAATGAACTGGGCTTGCTCTACCCATGTGGTGCTGAGAGGAGCCACCAGGCAGGCCCTTTCTCTTCTTCTAGAACCTTCTCCCCACAGTGGTGGCTGCCACAGAGCAGGGGCTGGGGGCCAGGACACTGGACTCAGGAGCAGAGGAGAGTGTGGCTGGGCCCTAGGGGACTGGAACAATATAAAAGCAGGTAACGCGCTTGTGAAGGCCATTCCCGTGTGCCAGATCCCATTCTAGATATAAATGCATAGTAACTCATTTAATCCTTAAACAAGGTAGGTACCGTTATGCCCGTTTTAGTGATGGGGAAACTGAGGCCCAGGGAGGTCAAATGCTTTGCTGAAGTTCATGCAGAATGAATAGCAAGTGGCAGCATGGATTTGAACCCAGGCCACGTGGCTCCAAAATCAGCAGTTCTACCACCAGGCTCTCAGCACCTCTGATAATCGTGGCTCCAGGCGACATCTGCTCTCGGAGAGGGGGGCAGGGGTCTGGGATTGAACGGGGGCTGCCAGGAGGGAGCTGGGACCCCGGCTAGCCAGAGGGAGAGATGGGCGCTGCTGAGAGATGTGGTTTGGGGGCGGGGCTCCCAGACCCTCCCGAAGTCTCCAGCAGGGACTGTGGAGCTGCCCCAAGGAAACTGACAGCTGAAGCTTAAGAATGAGCCCCTGTGCAAACCCAGTCTCCAGACAGTCCTCTCAGACCCCAGCCACCGTGTCCTTCCGGAAGAGCTGCTGCAGCCGGCCCCTGATCGATGGAGGTTCTGGAAGGAAACCCAGGCCAAGAAGGGTCAAGAAGAAAAACTGAATTCAGGGCAACAAATATTTTATGATGGCCACTGGGTGTTCAGCCCTGTGCTGAGAGGTAACCAAGGGACCCGGGACGGTGAGTAGACAGAGCTCGACAAAGACACACCTAGCACCTTAGTCAGGGGGCTCCAGACAGGGGAACTGTGGAGCTGGGCAAAGGGGTAACGTTGGACGAGGGACATTGGATTTGGGCCTAGTTGGGGAGTAGGAATTTGCCAGCCAAAAGAGAAGAGGGTTCTGGGCAGCAGGAGCAGCCTGGGCAAAGGCCTGGGGCAGGACGGCAAGCTGCAGGTGGCTCACACAGGTAGAGCAGAATGCGCTGGGGCGGAGTGAGAGGCCGTGGGGTCAGGGAGCACATGCAGACTGCTATGGACGGAAGGTCTGTGCCACCCCGCCCCCCGCCAGTAGGTCTATTGAAACCTGACCCCCAATGTGATAGTGTTAGGCAGTGGGACCTTTGGGAGGTGATTAGGTCATGAAGGTGGAGCCCTCCTGAATGACATTAGTGCCCTTATAAAAGAGACCCCAGGGAGATCCCTTATCTCTATGAACCAGGACCTCTCAGCAGACACTGAATCCACCAGGGCCTTGATTTTGGACTTCCAGCCTCCAGAACCACGAGAAATAAATGTCTGTTGTTTTTAAGCCCCTTGGCCTATGGTGTCTCTAGAGTACCCCCAATGGACTAAGACAGAGACTGACTATGCAAGGAAAGTTAAGAAGGCTTCTTGGAGGGGGTGACCTTTGAGCAGATCTGGGGAGAAAAGTGTTCCAGACAGAGGGAACAGCACGGGCAAAGGCCCTGGGGCTGGACTGCGCTCGGAGTAGGGAGGACCCCGTGGCTGGAACAGGGTGAGAGGTAGCGAGGGCAGGAAGTAGCTAGAACCAGACCCGAGAGGTGCTACTGCACTAGTTCAGGTGAGCAGCTGTGGTTGCCTGGGCTTGGCAGTGGCATTGGGAGTCGGATAGAGACAAGTGCTTGGATTCCAGGTGTAATCTGAAGTTAAAGCCCCAGGTTTTGCTGATGGAAGAAAGTAAGGAGGGAGGGAAATGGAGGAAGTAGGGATGACAGTCAGGTTTGGGGCTCTTTCCTCCCGGGCCAAAAGAAATCATCAGGCAAGTTTTGGTTGCAGACTGAGGGTGGGACCAGGAGGCCACTCAGGGCCACCCAGCCTCTGGGAGATGTTGCCACGCTTCATGGCATCCCAAATCCCACCAGCTGCTGGCAACATGTGGTCCAGATGTTCCAGCCTGGGGACATCTGTGCCAGGCCTTCCCCGGCATCCCGCAGGCTGCGTCTGCGGCATGACATCTGTGATGCCTCAGACGGGGAGGCAGCAGGGCGGGGTTGGGGCTAAGAGGGGGTCCTTTGTTCTGGGCCAGGAGGCTGTCACTACCTCTCACAGGGAGGGGACACGTGGGCAGCAGAATGTAGCATGGCTGAAACGCTGCTGGAGATGGGAACTGTGCTTCTTGAATTGTTAGACATAAACTCCTGTCCAGAAAGAGAAAGCCAGGGGTCCCATACCAGGCACTTGGGCTCACAATTCCCAGTTGCAAATTCCTACCTCTAAGCCTTTGCCCAAACATCCCCCCTGCTCACTCCTTTTATTCATTCTCTCAACAAGCATGCAGTGGGCACTTACTGTATACCAAGCACTGTTCTGGGCACCAGAAAGATAGCAGTGGCCAAAATAGACCCATCCACCCACCCTGGAAAATTCCCTGATCTCGTGGGTCTCAGTCTAGTGTAAGGCAGGTAATAAATGAACAAATACACAAAATATGTTAAAAGAGTATAAGTGCTGGGAAGGAAACAATATAATGTGATATGAAAGACAGGATTAAGAGAGCTTCTTCATCTGGGGGTAGTCAGGGAGGGCCTCTTAGAGGAGGTGGCATTTGAACTGAGAGCTGAAACAGGAAGAGGAGCCAGCCCCCAATAGGAGGAGAACATTTCAGAGGGAACAGCAAGTGCAAAGGCCCTGCGGCAGGACAAAACTGCCCGGCATGTGGGCAGTACCACAAGGAAGCCCTTGTGGTTCGGACTGAATGAGCGGAGGAGAGAGAGGGAGGAGTGAGGGCCGGGAGCGGAGCAGCGGCTGTGGTGGTGGCAGTGATGGTGGGATGTGGGAGACCCTATAAGGGCGTGGATTTAACCGTGCGTGGGGAGGGCTCACTGCGCAGAGCCCAAGAAGGGGAGCAGGTGTGTGCAGGACGTTTTCCAACAGACCTCAGAGAAGGTGAGGCGTTTGTCTGCAGACACACAGCAACGGCAGGCACCAACCTGGCCTTTCCCCATAGCTCTGAGATTCAGGGGCACCAGACTCAACAGAAACTTTTCTCCAAGCCAATACGAAGAAGAGGGAAAAGAGGGAAGGGGGGAAAGCTCAATATTTCTATTGTCCTTATCCAAATAAATTGAGATGTGTTTGTGAAAGTGTCAAGGAAACCTCCAGGAGAGAAACTATAAAATCACACAGCTGCTCTGAGGGCCCGTGACAGACAGCTCAGATTAATGTAGCTGTAGTTTTACGGTCTGTTAACAACTGATATGGGTTTTAAATATATTATCTTCCATTGTATTGTCTGTCATTTTAAAAACTGCTCATGTCTCCTGTGTTTGCTTTTAAAAGGTTCTTATAGAACCTTCCGCCGCTGAGCTCCCAAATCTTTTTTTCCTGTAGATATATCATGGCACATCTTCTTCTCCCCTGAGCAAGGTTTTCCCTGGTACTTTCATGGGTAATTTACCACAGAACCTATTGGAACCCCCTGGGTTTCTTAATTCAGGGAGCAACTGCAGGAGGCCAGATTCCTGTCTGGTTGGGGATTCCTGAGATGTAGAGATGGAGCTGCAGCAGCTGCATAGGCAGTGGCCAGGGTGTCTTGGGCCTCTGTTTCCATGTTTATCAAAAGGAGTCTTGCCTCAGGGAGCCCAGAGTCTGTTTAGAGACACTTGTAGCAGTCAGCTAATGCTGGGATGCTGCCACATAACAAACCACCCCTGAATCTCAGTGGCTTATAACAACAAACATTGGTTTCTCCCTCTTGGTGAATTTATCAGCTTCGGAGATTCCCACCAGGTCTGAACCCCGCCCTGAAGTGCTTTCTGTGCTCTAGACCAGGAGAGCCAGCATTTCCCCCTTCAGGCGGGAGTCAAATAGAACTTAGCATCTTTCTCACAAATCTTCATGCTCTCTTCTTGGGAATGGTCCCATCACCCACCTCGTTTCCCCTTGATCAAAGACCTGGGGATCTGCTGTCCCTGCCCCACATCCTTACCCGCCATTCGTCAGTCTCCACCCTGCCCATTCCATCCCCTGTTTCTCTCATCTGCTCCCTTCTTTCCACCCCTACAGCCAGCCGCTGGACCACTGGGTCCACCTCAATCTTATCTCTGGACGACAGAAATCACCTCCTTTCCGGCCCTGTAGCCTCCACCATCTCCTCCTCCTTCTTACTCTCCCTGAAGCATCTAGAGTGATTATTTCTTTTCTTTTTTCACATTAACCTGTCAGGTCTCTCTCCTGCTGAAACCCTCTTGTGTATCCCCAGAAGATAAAATCTAAGCCTCTCAACCTGGTCTTCAATGTTCTCATGTAGGACCCCTATTAAATCTTTTCTTCTCTCCCTAGATTTTCCCTGCCGAAATTCTACACTCCAGGCAGACTGTTTCACTAATTCTTACCTCCCCTCCCCACCCCAATGCCCAGCTCCTTTCAACATCGAAATCTTTGCCTATGCTGTTCCCTCTGCTTAGAATTCCCTTCCATTTCACAAACCCCTGTGCATCTTGTACGACCCAGCCTCCACTGCACCTCCTCTGCCACACGGCACCCTTATTCCGTGCCGCCCTCTACAGCCAGGATTTGTGGCTCCCACAACACCTCATGAACCCTGCCTTTGCTTGTCTCCCCATCAGCAGGAGCTGCATTTTCCTCCCGTGGGCACTGCCAGCCCCCACCCCAGGAATGTGTGTGGCTCTAACCACACAAGAGAGGAGAGGACACCCTAGCACAAGGCATTAATTACAGAGTCTGCACAATTAGAGGCGAGGCTGGTAGACTATAGAAGTGCAGGCAACCACAGAGCCATGTATAACGAGGTACTAATTGTGCAAGGAAGACAATTAGGAAGGGAGGTTTTGAGTCACTGATTCTGCAGTCTGGACAATTAGACATCGGGCCATATATAAAGGATGGGCTAATCGCTTGGTTTGGACAATTAACGGGGCACCCAGGAAATGACAAAGCAAAATGCCATCGTGCAGCCAGGCACAGAGCCAGGTGGCGCAGTCTTGGGGGCTGGAGTCTGGCTGCTTGGGCTCGAGTCTTCCTACAGGACCTCAAAAAGAGACTCCCCTCACTGAGCCTCATTCTTCTCATCTGTAAAGTGGGGGTGTTCATGGCACCTGGCACGCATGAGCATTATCTTATAAACGACAGCAGGGAGGCCGCTAGGAGGCGCTCATTGCCAAGTCCTGGGGGGCACAAGACTTTGCCCAGATCACACAATGTGAGGGTAGGATTGAGTATGTAATGAAAACTGAGTGCTGGACACAGAGGCTGGGAGAATCTAACAAGGGGCAATGGAGAGGAAGTCAGTGGGATACCCGCACCCCATCCCAGTCCTCATGATTGCCCTCCCCATGCAGACTTGCCCCTAGTTGTGTTCCCTGGGGACATTCGGCTGGGAGCTATGAAGCAGACAAGCCTGGGTCTGAGCCCAGGGAATTGCCAATGTGGGAGGGGCTTTCCCCGGGGGGAGCCTCAGTGAAGCGGGTGTGCTTATCATTCCCACATCTCCCGATTCAATAAGATGACACCCACAAGCACTTGGCAATGTGGCCAGCACAAGGAAGAAATGGGCTACCAGTGGCTGTTTTAGTGTCATCAGCAACATCAGTGTTTTCACCACTGTCATCCACTTGGACATGTTCCTCACAGTTCCCGCATGGCTGCGCCAGGCTCCAAGGCAGAGATAGAGCAGGGGTTCGAGGGTATGAGGCTTGAAGAAATAGGAGCTGTCCCATCCAGACTGGAATAGGATTTCTCTGGGTGGCCGGGTGGTCAGGGTCCTGGTGGAGAGGGATAGCCAGGTCATCAGGAGCCTCTAGCAACAGCTGTTAAGTGGTGGGAGGGGCTCCTGGGAGGAAGGGGAGAGTGTTGGGTTGGCTCCAGAGGGCACTGGGAGCCATCGAAGGTGGTAGATGATAGAGGAGCTGCATATGACATTCACAAGATCCACTGGGGCTTGGTGTGAGCTTCCTTCCATTCTGGGCAGGAATGTCTGAGGTCACTTTTGCTTTAATACAGTTTAAAAGGAGCTTGAAGCACCCTTCTCCATCAAATAGGTGCCCTCCTGAGAAGCCCTTTGCCTGGCTGCCACCCTATAAGAGCCAGACTTTACTGAGTGCTTACTATGTACCAGAACACTTATTTCTCAGGTAAAACAAGAACTTATGTTTCCCTTTTCCCTTTTACCCCTAGGAAGCTCAGATCCAAATGTGAGGTCCCACTGTAAGTACCTTAACACAGCCCCAAACAATAGTAGGACAGTATTGCAAATCACTCCTCACATAACAGTGTGAGGTAGGAACTGTCATCTACACCGGTTGCAGACCCCAGTCCCCTCCCCGCCTGCAGTGTGTATATGTCTCATGGTTTTCCCGTGACAGTAAGATGGCCACCCATCCTGGTTTGCCAGGCGCTCCCTGTGATGTGGGGGTGCAGGACTTTTCGTACCAAATCCACAAAAGTTCTGGGGAATTCAGGAGGAGTTGTGCACCCTATAACAGCTTTAAAAAAATCTAAAAAGATCAAACGGCAAGCTTTTCACAGCCATTGGCCCATGTGCCTGGGGTCACGGAGGAGACTCATTTAGATATCATGGAAGCACCTGAACCAAGTGTGTCTTCTTTTTGCTGAGCACTTGTTAATAAATTAATAAAAATAACAGCGAACCAACTCCTACTCTTTGTCCTTGGAGAGGTGACAGAGCACAGCTGAGCCAGCATGGAGGTCTGGCCCTGCATCTGGGTTGCTCGGTAACCTGGGGAGCATGCTGGGCATCTCTGAGCCTCAAAGGGCACTGCTGGCTGGGAGGGTGTGGCAGCCGAAGTGGTCTGACTTTGTGAGTTCTCCATCAGGAGGTGCTGGGGAGATGTGCCACCTCCCTGGGGATGAGCCACTCAGGGTGGTGGGAGATGAGGCTGGAATGCTTATAACTTCTTTCCCATCATGTGCATCCACCTGAGGTCAGCCCCATATTCACCCACTTGGACCAGTGTGGCTGTCTCCAACCTGCTCCCCAGCCCCTGGCTATGCCCCCATGGTCTGTCTTTCCTGCAATAGCCACCAGAGGGCGCCTGCAACCACCAGAGTCAGGTCCTGCCCCTCCTCTACCCACAATCCTCCAGGACTCCCATCTTCTATCAGGTAAGAGCCCAAGTCCTCCCTGCAGTCCGCATGGCCCTGCAGGACCTGCTCTTGTCACCTCCTTGCCCTCAGCTCCCTCTCTCCCCCTGGCTCACTCTGCTCCAGCCACATGGGCCTTCTCACTGTTCCTCCAACGTGCCAGGCACCATCTTGTTCAGGGCCTTTGCACAAGCTGCTTCCTGTGCATGGGACACCCTTCCTCCATAGGCCGCCGTGGCTGTTTCCGTCTCATCCTCCAGGTCTCAGCTTAAATGCCACCTCAGAGCCTCCGGACCGGTGCAGCTGAAGGTGCACCCTCCCGCCCACTGCTTTTTCCTACACCGCCCAGCTTTAATTCTGCCTACCAAGTGTCATAGTTTGAAAAGACTGCTTTGTTTGCTCACTTGCACATTCTCCCTGTCCGGCTTCCAGCAGCTCCAGGAGGGCGGGAAATATTGTCACTTCTGTGGGTGCACAGGGCTCATCCATGCGTTCTGAATGGATAAATGAACAGACGGGGACAGAGGGTAAGAGCACAGATGTGGGCATTGCAGAACTCCTTAATTCCCGGTGCTGCTGCACACTGGTCGTGTGACCTTGCATCCATTGCTTAACCGCTCTGCGTCTCCATGGCCCCATCTGTAAAACGGGAGAGTCTAGTGAAATAATCCACAAAACATGCCTTGCGCCATGCCGGACAGCTAGTTGGGCCTCACTAAATGACCAACTATTATAGGAAAGCTGGTGTCCCGTTCATAGGGCCCAATAACCTTCAGCTCAGAGACCCCACCAGGTCAGGACACATGGACCAGCCTCTTTCTTTTTTAATGGTGTACATGTCCATACATGCATGTTCTGTGGCTCATCTACTATGCCCCCTGATGGACACCCATCACCAGCAACTCTGCAGGGCACACCCTTGAACACACCCCTGCGCACACACATGCAGACGCGTCTCTGAGTTAGCGACGGAGAGGCAGAGTGGCTGCACTGCAGTTCGGCGCTGTCTGGCTGCGCACTAGCTGTGTGTGAGTCCTGTCCCTTTCACCTCGTCAATGCTTGATTCCATTCATTTTCTCCCAACCTGATCAGAGCAAAGTGAGATCTAGTTCTGGTTCGATTTTCCATTTCCTTGACTGCAATGACTTTTCTTCCTTCTTCTCCTCTTGGTAGAATGGACGTGCCCAAGAGATGTGGCCATTGCCACCCACAGACACAACACGGTGTCACGCACATCCTGCTGGTATGACAACTCAGCCCAGAATGAGGGGGAGGAGGCCGGAGAGGGGCCTGCAGTGTGTGCTGTGAGCTGCTACCAGATCCATCCATCCCCACTCCGTTGCTGTGATCATGTGGGGTTCTGCTTAAATTGGGAGACGTGCCCCATGGAGCAGCCTGTGTGTGTTCATTAATTGTTGGGAGGGTCAGGGTTAGACTGTCAGCAGCAGCTCGGCAGCCCCCCTCCCCCCAGAGCCCTCAGGAGTGTCAGGGAGGGAGAACTGAGGCTACCCAGCCAGGCTTTATTCCCAACATTTCTACTAACTGCTATGGAACCTGGAATAGGCAATGTCTTCTCCCCACCCCGAAATATGTCCATAACCTGTGAGTGGAGCATTAACAGCTTCCTACCTCCCGGAACTCACTCACTCACTCACTCACTCACTCACTCACTCATTCATTCATTCAACAAGTGTGTATTAAGCACCTACTTTATGCCAAGTCCTGTTCTAGGCCTTGCAATTTGTAACAGTGCCTAAGACAGACAAAATCACTGTTGAGATGGTGACAATCTGATGAGGTAGGTCATGGGCAATAGCCAACATAGAAAAAGGACAAATGGTTTTGAAAAGGATGTGAAGAAAAATAAAGCAGGGAGAGAGAGTAGAAGGTGATGGGGACGTGGCTCCTTTAGGTGGAGTGGTCAGGGGGGCTTCTCTAAGGAGGTGATATTTGAGCAAAAATTTGAAGACGGAGGTAGAGCCCCAGGTTGGTGTCTGGTTGGGTGTGGGGAAGCACTCCAGGCAGAGGGAACAGCCTGTGCAAAGGCCCTGAGGCAAACGGGACATGCTGGGCATGTTGGAGGAACAGGGAGGAGCCCCGTGTGGCTGGAGCACAGTGGCTGAGGCTGGGAGACGGAGGCAGTGAGGGTGGACAGGGGACGGGGCAAGCTGTGTGGTACAGTGGTTAGGCCTTGGGAGGCAACCATCTGGAGTTCAAATCCTGGAACTGCTCCTCAGTGGCTGGGCGATTTTCGGTCCAGAGAAGCCCATATAGGTGCATCCCCATGCCTCAGTTTCCTTATTTGTCAAATGGAGGTGATGAAGAAAGAGATTTAATCTGTGACTTCTTTCAAAAAACTCCCTTGGGCTGCAGGATGGGAGCCGGGAGGTCAGAGGAGGTAGAGATGCCCTCTAGACAAGAAGTGACAGCTTCCTGGGAGGGTCTGTAATGTCCCATGTGGCTGGTCTTGTCAAATCCTCACCTTGAACTCTGCGGTCATGGACATCTTATATTATTTCTATTCCACAGGTAAGACAACCAGGGTCGTTTCTTACTAGCGACCCGCCCCCAATACCCGGGTTTCCTTTTTCCCTCTTTCTTTAAGAACAAGAATGTATTGATGTCCTTTATCTCTGCTCTGGACACAAAAAAGTAACAAAACCAACTAAAATGTAGTAAGAAAACTTGGCTGCCACCTGCCCCGGAGAGCTGACGTGTAAACGTGTCCTTTTAGTCTTTTCTATGCGATGGTGCCCATTCTAATTTGTCTAATGGCAACACCCTGCTTTTTTAATTGACTCCATTGTTCAGTGTTTGGGTTGTGTCCGATGGGTCGTTACTATAGGCCAGGAGACACCCTTGTCGTTGCAGGTAGGTGCCCACTCACACTTATTCTCTTAGGAAAATGTCCTAGAATGACGACTAATCGAAGGGCAGGTTGATTGTAAGGTCTCCCTCCCTGCTTCCCACCACCCCTTCTTTTCTTCCTTCCGTCTTTCCTCTTTTACTAATTTAAAACGACTTTGTTAGAATGCTTACGTAAACCTCTGTGCATCAAGTAAATGTCCATAGCAAATGCATACAAAAAACCATGGAACAGTGACAGGTGCTCTTTCAGCAAAGCGGGATGGGCAAAGGTTCTCAGAGCACAATGTCGTGTAACCAAGTCCTTGCTGTGAGTGACCCTGATTTCCTCTTTGTCCTTAGAAATGCATCGTTCCCCTCTGATTCTTGATTTTCAGATGGATCCAGGATTTCCTCCTATGAAAACTCATTGTCTGAGATTTCCATCTGTACTACCAGTTTCGCCATCGGTGTTTGTCTCCAGGGCTGCTCCTCTTTGCCTTCGTCGGCTGTATTTTTATCGAGGGGAAATTCACATCGGGATCACAGATGTGGGGTGCACCCTTCCAATGCAGATTCCCCGGTGCTCCGACACCCCTCTGCTCCCAGGGCAGCACAGTTACGACTCGATGTGTTTTCTTCCAGCCTTTTTTCTGTGCCTGTAAGATGCGGGCGCCTGGTCCCTCTGCGCCTGCTTCAGTTTTTCCCGTCATTACAAATCTAATTTGATTAATTGCTAAAGGGAGGGTAGGGTTTGGTCTGCCTTGGACACCACAGTGTCGCTGGTGCCTAGAACAGCCTGGCACACTGGGACTCGGTAAACACGTGGTGGATTAATTCGTGAGAAGTATCTCGAGACTCGTTTTACGTTGCAGCCCAGTGTGCTGACATTACGGGGCCCTTCCCTGAGCACGTGAGTATCAGTACCGACTAGGGAACAGATGACCCTGTGGTTCAAAGGGAGCCTTCAGCGTGCCCCCCAAATGTTACCAAAGAGTCCTCTGGAAACATCTGATCTACTTTCCATTACAGTTGAGGAAACCGAGGTCCAGAAAGGGGGAAATATCTTGCCTAAAGAGCCACAACAAAATAATAACGAGAAGGTCCCTTTTGTTTTTAAAGGACAGTGTATTGAACGGGTGACGTTTGACTGGGACTTTGCAGATTGCAGTCACGTGGTTTCAGTGGTTCGTAGATCACCCTTTTCATTATTGGCTGCATTCCCCATCTGAGGCCCATTCTGTTGCCAAAAACCCAGGTCCTGCAGCCCCATGCGATTAGGAATAACAATAGGTATTGTTTCGGGGAGCATTTATTGAGCACCTATTATGTGCTGCACATACATTATCCCTTTTGATTGTCACCACATTCTAGTAAAGTTGGCAGTGTTATCACCAAACCCATTTTACAGAGCAGGAAAATTGAGGCTAGGTGGGAGAAGGGAATCATTCAAGGGGTGAGAAGAAAGAGAGGGCAGCCAGGCGGGAGACATGGCTCACTCAAAGACCTGGAGGCCAGCCTAGCAGATGGTGCACAAACGTGATCAGAACCCCTCAGTGGGAGTGGACCCGGTGCCAGACCAGGGCTGGAGGCTTCCACACCTGTCCGATAATCCGAACCAGCCCCAGGGGTTGGTTTGACAGGTAAGGAAACAGGCTTGATCTAAGGGAGTGACTTGCTTAACCAGAGAAACAAAGGCCCAGTGAGGGGAGCAAGAGTTTGGGGCTCCAGGTGAGAAGCCCGTGACCCACGCTGACCAGAAGGGAGAATTTTTGACTGACAGCCGATTCTGCGGAGAGCCGAGGGGAGGTGATGATGAATCTCCCTGTGTCGAAAGTGAAGAGGGAGGACATTTATTTCAGTGGTGTGTGACTGTGCCTCTCCTGCCTCTCTCTCCCGCCTCGGTCACACAGGAGGTGGGGTGTGGAGATCTCAGAAGTGGAGGCAAAGCGGGGAGTCCAGATTCCACAAAGCAAGGGGCAAACTCTCTGGAAGGGCAGGCAGAGAACAGGGTCGCACACCAGGGGTAGGGAGGGGAAACTGGCGCCCGGAGGAGAGCACACAGGCCTCCCCCACCCTCCCCGTGCCGCCTGCCGGGGCCTCCACGCACTGTCGGTTCATTCAGGCCACACCCTGGGCCAGGCCCATCTCCAGTTCAGCACACGGCCCACACCTCCTGGGAGCTCTCTCCATGTGTGTTCACACACAGACACACACCCAGTCCACATGGAAAGACACTGGCGCAAGGAGCTTGGGCAGATGACCTACCCAAGGTCACTCAGCTAGGGGTACATGGCACTCAGTTCGGCTGACGCCCAAAGTCTGCAATTTTTTAGCTGTAGGCAGCCCTCTCTCTCCCTTCTTCCCTCAGAACCATTTAAACGATTACAAAGATGCTATTTTTATCTCAGGGAAATTCAATTATAGACATTGACCTTTATGTTTTTCCCAGGCTCACGTGCTGCCAGCCCAGGGTGTGAGAGGCTTCCGTGAACGTTCTCAGAGGGGAGCCGTCTTCAAAGGCAGAAACTCCAGAGGTGAGAGGGAGAACAGAGGCCATGGGTGAAGGTCCGAGGCCAGGGCTTGGGAGGGGTGTCTCAGCCCCCGGGGAGGGCCTGGGCGCGGGATCCCCTTGTTGCCCGTCTCGGGGCCAAGGTCGGCAGAATCTGGGCTACAGTGGCTCTGAGTGTGGTCTCTTCAGGGGTTCTCTGCCTGCCTCCCGTTGCGTTTTCTGTTTTCCTGGACAAATTCTTCAGGGTCTGTCCATAGTAGAAACTCATTCAGTGGATTTGGCTTCCCTCAAGTATTTAATTCTTCGACCATATTAATGGTATGTCAGACGCTGTCCTGTTTCTTGGAGGAAGTGGTGAGCAAAACAGAATGAAAGTCCCCATTTCCAACAGCCGATGTTGTATGTTACGAAGTAAACAAGTAACACATACAGTGTTTAACCAGTGTCACCCCAATAAATTTAATTAAAAAATGCAGTGGGTGGTGAGAACGAAGAAAAGAACTCAAGCAGCAAAAGAAGACGGAGAGGTGTGAGGAGGCAAATCTTATACAGGGTGTTTGGGGGAGGCCTCAGTGAGATGATAGCATTTGAACAGTAGAGACCGAAGGAAGAAGGGGAGGGTGAGGCTGTGGGCACAGCCTGCGCAAAGGTCCTGGGGCGGGACCAGACCTGGCATGTTGGAGGAACAGCAAAGAGGCTCATGTGGCTGGAACAAAATGAGCGAGGGGGAGAGGAGGAGAGGTTCTGGGGGCAGGTCATGCAGGGCCTTGTGGGCTACAGGGAGGTCTTGGGCTTTCATCCTGAGGGAGGTGGCAGTCTTGGAGGGCTCTGAGCAGATGAGAGATGGTACCTGACTCAGGTGCTCACTGGCGCCCTCTGGCTGTTGTGGGGAAGACAGACGGAAAGTTCAGGGCAGCACCTGACTTGGTTTCTCACTGGCACTCTCTCCTCCCAGCTGCTGTGGGGATGACAGACTGTGGGGGAAGATGGTGGAAGTTGGGGACCAGGGGGCAGGTTGGAGGTGATGAAGCTGGATCAGAGGATGTATTGTAGAGGAGGGGACGAAGTGGGCAACTTCTGGATAGACTGTGGAGACAGAGCCAATGGAATTTTCTAAAGGACTGGTTGCAGGGTGTGGGAAGAGAGGAGAGCTGGGGATGATGTCGGTGTTTGCCCTGTGTGCCTGGAAGGTTGGAGCTGCATTGGAAGAGCAGAAGTATGGGGGAGGGGCAGGTAGGCGGGAGAGGGGTAAGAATGGAGATTTGGCTCTGTCGTGTTGTTGGGCACCCACTCGGAGATGTCAAGGGGCCAGTGGGGTACTGGGGTGTGGAGCTTGGGGGAGATGCCTATGAAGACATGGGTCTGTTGGTGAATGATGGAGGAATGTATCTGAATCCACGGGGACAAACAGTGGGGTGGGGGAGAGAGAGGACGCCCGCGGGCTGTCCTGTGTTAGGAACTGAGGAGAGGAGGAGAGAAGCTGGCAGAGACTGAGGGTCCAACAGAGAGCATGGTGGGAGCCAGGTGGAAGCAGGCTTCCAGGGACCAAGCAAGGACATGGTTCCCAGGGGGAGGAGGGACCGGCCAGGTGACATGCTGCTGGGAGTGAGAGCAGGATGGGGACTGAGAAGTGACCACTGTGTGTGGACTTGAAGGTCACTTCAACAAGGGTGGTCTCAGAAAAGTGCTGGGAAGGGCTCACCCGTGAGACTTTACAGAGGTTCTCCGAGACTTGGACACCCAGCATCTAGAGTGAAAGGGTCAGTGAGACAGGCCCCCCACCCACACCAGAGTCAGTCTGAGGACCTGGTGAGGTCATGTGCTCAGCACATACTGCACTTGGTAAGGCAGCGCTGGTATTACTGAGCTATCGTTACAGGCATGAGTGCTATCTGTCCATCCATCCACCCCCACCCACCCACTCATCCATGTATCCAGCCAGCCATCCACTTATTCATTCACCCACCCACGCATCCACCCACACATCTATTTATCCATTCATTCATCATCTATCCTCCCCTTCACCCATCATCTGCCTACCCACCAAGCCATCCATCCATCCATTCTCCCACTTAGCCTTTCTGTGTCTGCACATGCTGGGCTCTATGTTCTGTTCCATGTCAGCCTGTCCTGCTAACTCCCCTACCCACTCTGGTCATTCTCTTCATATTTTCAAAGCAGCACCAGGTTTGGCTTTTTGCCTTCCTCCCTTACAACCTGGGCATGGCTCACCACCATCAACCTGAGTTTGTGGAATGGACCAGAGCGCGCCGGCTGTCCCTCCTGCTCCCCAGCTCTGGGCTGTGCTCAGGTGGGACACATGGCTCCCTCCCACGGAGCCTTTCCCTGAAGGGCCACTTCCAGGGTCCACGTCTCAGGATTAACAACATATATATCAGCTGGAAAAATTTCCCTTTGGGGGCTTTTCTGGCCCTGGACCCAGGCTAGGGAGCCGGCCTCCCCATGTGCCCCGAAGCCTGCTCACTGCCATCTTCCTTGATGAGAAGACCTCTCAGCACCAGCATCCGGCTTTCCTGTGTTTGAATCGCTATGCCTTGTCTCTGTTTCTCTCACCAGCCGCTGAGCAGAGGGCAGAATTGTTTAGATGAGGGAGTAGAGACCACCAGCCCGAGGAGTCTTGTCCCAGCCTGGCCCTGCCTCACTGCATGACCTTGAAACACATCCCCAGTCTAGGCCTGTTTCCCCAACTGTGGAATGAAGCAACAATTCTGTTTTCGCAAGGAGCTCAGATTATATGGACAGGCCCACCCTGTGGGCCGGTCCCCCAGCTGGTGCTCAATGAATAAGTAGCCTTCTCATGTTCCAGCAGGGAGGTGTTTATAGACAGGACCCCAGTGAAAATGACATTGACCAAGAGTTACCCATAGCCCATGGTGGGCCAGAGCCACCTGGAGTCAGCCACCTGGGTTCAAAGCCCAGCTCTCCCATGGCTTTCTGTGGGCAAGCTATGTTCCCCCTATGGGCCTCGGTTTCTTTATCTGTACAATGGAGTTGTAGTCCCCCACACCTGTGACTAAATGAGTTACAAATCTGATGCACTTAGGACATACTAGGTGCTGAGTACCAGCTGTTACTATTATTCATATCGCAACCCGAGCACTACTGACAGGGCGCCGTGTGGTCTTCAGATACTTTTCTATGTGCAGAAAAAGCCTGGGAATCACAAGCGGGATCCACTTAAAACTACTTTCTCCCGAAGAAATGATAACTGCGACAATAGTTAGGTCTCCTAACCCAGAGCTGGGCATTTGAGATTTCATTATATTCGTCCTACAGCTTAGAAAGGAGATGTTTTTATTAGTCCTCATTCACAGAAGAGGAAAAGACTCGTGCGGTGAACAGAAAGTCTGGATACGACCCCAGATGAGCCTGATTCCGACGCTCCGCGGGCGAGCCAGGCAGGCCCCTGCAGGGAGGGGGCGTGGCACCCCTCCCGGGGGCAGCACGGGCCGGGCTCCATCCCAGCCAGAGACTTCCGCCCGAAGTCATGGCAACCGGCCCCCTCGAGATGCTAATTAAGGCAAAGCGGAGAAGATTCCCAACCTCAACACCCCCCACCCCCCCAGAGAACTAAAAGGGCACTCCCTCCTCCACTCCCGGTGCAGGCTAAGAGCTCCCGGGCCTGAGGGACTCGGTTTCCCCAGATTGCGTCACCGGCTCCGAGGCTGGGTCCCTGGAGGCTGAAGATGGGAGCAGGGAGGGGAAGGGGTGAGCTCACCAGTTCGGAGATGGTAGACGCCAACCGTGGGCCACGCGCCAGGCACTAGGCACTCTCCGTTCACTTTTCACTCAGTGTTCAAACATTTCTGTCGTACATACTTCTTTGTCTGGATGGGAAAGGGTGGAACGCGGCATAGGAGTCAAGAGCAGTGCTTCGCCCCCACCTGTTTTATGCCAAACCCAATTCTCAGCACCTGATTGTAGTAATTCATTATCTCCTCATCCAAACAGCTCTCCGAGGGGCCCATCACCATTTTTGTTTTGTAGGTGATGACACTAAGGCGCAGAGAGGTTAAGTGACTTGCCCAAGGTCACCCAGCTGGTCAGTGGTAAAGCTGGGCTTTACACCACGGCCTTTCGAGGTGCCAAGGTTCAGGAAGAAAAAAAATTCCCCTCCCCACCCTGGGCCTGGCCACTGAGTGTCCATCCCTAGAGGCAGCCATTGCTATAGGTCCCTGTTCCTTCCCGGGACAGTGTATGCACACAAAAGCACCTGTGTGTTTCCCTGCCTACCTGCTTTTCTCACAGGTGTGTGTGCTCAAATGCTGCCCTGCACTCTCCTTGCTGTCACTTAGCAAAACACCTTTGAGGTCATTCCTGATCATACCTGGAGTCTGCCTTTTCTATGCTGCTGCCAGCGCCTCCTCTGAGAGGGTAAACCAGACCCTCTTAATATGCTAAAAGACACACAGTACACAAGTTACCCTTCTAACCCTTCAAAATGAGCAACTCAGTGGCACAAAGTACGTTCACAGTATGGTACAACCTTCCCCACTGTCAGGTTCTGGAAATCGTCCATCTCCCCAAAGCACACACAAGTTTTATTGTGGTATAATATTCATAACGAAATATGCCATTACTCAATCTAATAGATAGATAGATAGATAGATAGATAGATAGATAGATAGATAGATTAGAGAGAGAGACTGATTAGTTGTTCTGTTATACTAAATGAAACAACTGGACACCGGAGAGACTCAGGAGCATGATTCTTTTATTCACACACGGTTCCAGAGGAGAGAAACTCCAAATTCTGGGCCCCGAGGACAAAGGGCTCGGGGCTTTTATACTTTCCTTCTTCCGGGTTGCGTGAAGCAAAGCAAGGTACAGAAGCGGAATGCAGAAGTTAGTTTGGATTCTCTTATACGTCTTACTGGCTTGGCGCGCATGGGTTAAACCGAAAGTAAGTTTGTACTAAGCTTCTAGGCAAATTCTCCATATTAGTTCCACTTACTTACACATTTATTGGTTGATTCTTCTATGTGCCCGGACCAGGGATTGAACCTTGGCATATCAGGACGATGCTAATCAACTGAGCTACCCAGCCAGGTTGATCTTAATCCTTTTTAAGTGTCCAGTTATGTGGCATTGAGTACATTCACACTGGTACACAACCATTATTACCACCCGTCCCCAGAACTTTCTCACCTTCCCACACTGACACTCTGTCCCCATTACACACTGACTCCCACCCCCTCCCCCAGCCCCTGGCTCCCACCGTCTACTCCCTGTCTCTGTGGATCTGACTCCTCCAGGGACCTCCTGTGAGTGGGATCCCACGGTGTTTGTCCTTCTGCGTGTCTGGCTGCTATCCCTGAGCATAACGTCCTCAAGGTTCACCCATATTGTAGCAGGGGTCAGAACTTCCTTGTTAAGGCTGAATTCCAGTGTCTGGATGGACCACGTTGTATTTATCTGTTCATTCGTCCGTGGACACCTGGGTTGTTTCCACCTTTTGGCTGTTGTGAAAACCACTGCCATGAACACGCATGTGCAAGTTTTCATTGGAACGCCTGTTTGCACTTCTTTGGGGGATTCAACTGGACTGTCACAACCAGTCCCTGTGGGTGGACATCGAGGTTGTTTCCCTTCTCATTTTGCCGTTGCAGACAAAGTGCAATCAGCATTCTTGCCAGCTCTGTGCCTTGGGCAAGTCTCTTCACCTCTCGGCGCGTCTGCTTCCCCGCCTGTAGTATGGAGCTGATAATACTTCCTGCCTCATAGGACTGTGGGAGAATTAAACATGAAAGCTGTAACAAAGGGCTTGGAATAGGGCCTGGACACAGTAAGTGCTCAATTAACGTTCGTCCTCGGAGCAAAATTCAGAAACTCTTTGCGCTTCTGCTCCCTTCAGAGTGTCAGCTTTTGAAACTCAAGAGCCAGGAGGCAGCTGGCTGATGGCACGTGGGGTGGCAGGGAGGAGAAGACGTGGCAGGGGGTGCGGGTTGGTATTTCGCAGGGGTGACGAGGGCCCAGGCAGCCGTGCAGGCTCGGCACACAAGAGGGAACAGTGGAACACACGGCCACGAGTGCCCTCGGACGAGTGGCTGGGGCACCTGCTGAGACACGGAAGTAGAGGCTGAGATACACTGAACGTTGTGAGCCCACGTGCCACCCCTCACAGGCAGGAGCATGGACACATGTGGGGACACAAATGCCACAGTGACATCTGCCCCCTGTGTTCAGAGGACACAGTTCAGTTGGACTCAGCCCATCAGACCCAGAAAGGCTGCTCTGAGAGGCAGCCAGTGCCGGGCCGAGAGACCCAATGGCTCTGCGGCTTGGTCTGTTCATTCATTCCTGCATGTGTATGCTGGGCACTTACTGTGCCAGATGCTGTCCTAGGTGCCGGCACCCAGCAGGCAACGAGTCAGCCAAATGTGGTCTCAGTGTCCGGTGGCTCATACTCCCCTTTGACACATGAGCAAACCAAGCTCAGGGCAAGGCAGGGACTTGGCCAAGGTGACAGTTCTGGCAGGAGAGACAGGCATTGAACAGGTAAATAATCCCTGAAAAAACACATCAATTTGTAACAAACAGGGATTCGAACTGAGAAGGACGTGACTAGGGGCAGAGAGTAGCCAGGCGTGTGCTCAGACAGGGTGACCAGGGAAGGCTGACGTTTCTGCTGAGGGCTCAGTGATGAGAAGAAGGTGGGGATTCCAGTCAAGAGTTTGGGGGGCTTCCGATCAAGATGGGGCATAGGTAAAGGCTGTTCACTTCCTTCTACAACCACATCGAAATTACAAGTAAACTGCAGAACAACCATCATTCAGAACCGCTTGAACTCTGTCTGAACGGAAGTCCTACAACTAGGGAATTAAATAAGAAGCCATATCAAGACTGGTAGGAGGGGCAGAGACGCAACAGGCTGGTCCCACATCCACATGGGGCAGGTAAAAATCAGGAGGGCTAAGTTGGCTGTGGAGGTCCCCCCTGAGGAGGGAGGGGTCCCAGCCCCACACCAAGCCCCCAGCCCACTGTTCCAGTACCAGGAAGAGAAGTCCCCCTAACTTCTGCCTGTGAAAGCTGTGGGGATTGTAGCTGAGTGACACAGAGGGCTTCTGGAGTCCTAGGCAGCTCCTCTTTAAGGGCCTGCGCAGGGACCTGTTCAGACCCACAGCAGCTTCAACGGAGCCAGGGACGTACAGGGAGGAACTGACTGTCTAGCAAGGGCCGGAAGGGCAGCGCTCTCCCGGATGGAGGTCCTGGCGGAGCTCATTGCTCCTTTGCTGAGGCTGCCCCCACAGAGCCAGCAGACAGGCGCCACATCTGAGTCTCTGCCCGTCTGGCTGACACTGTTCGTCCCCTCTGGTGATTCCCTGAGACTTGCAGGCCCACCCAGTCCCTTTCCAGTGGCTTTTCCATACAAACAGCCTCTGTTGGCTCATGCTGTGGATTTCCCTAACACTCTCAAACAAGCAGCATCTGGCTTCAGTGTGCCACGCACCTCTCCTGTGGCCCTACTCTTGGCACTGGTGGCAGCCAGCCTTGGTTGGCAACTTTGGCTCTCCTGGGCATCTCCAAGCCCAGGACAAGTAGCAGCCATCTCCAGATCACTCTGTGCTCAGGCCTGGTGTCCCCAGGCAGAGTACAGACAGTGGCTGACCTTGGCCTGCACCTCCCAGGAGGCCCTAGAGCCGGCGAACCTGGTGGACAGCTTCAGACGCTCTGAAGCACCACCCAACCACCTCCACACACAACACACTCAAGGGACAGACTCGGCAGGCACCAGAGCCCCTCTGACCAAGCCAGTCCTGCTCTGTGGGGTCAGCCCCTGCACAGCAGGTCCTCCACAGTGGTCGTGACCAGTCCTTGCAGCCCATTGGTCTGGGAGTAAATCCCTCCCACTGATGTACCAACAGCAGTCAGGGCTCAACTACAGTGGAAGGGTGAACCCAGCCCACACAGGGGGTGCACCCGGAGCACCCAGCTCAGGTGACCGCTGAGGCTGCACCGCCAGCACTACAGGAGACGCAGCAGCTGTACCGAACTGAGACGGAACAAGGAGACAGAGAAACATGGCCCAAATGAAAGAACAGAGCGGAACTCGGAAAAAGAGCTGAACGAAATGAAGACAAGCAGTCTACCAGAATCAAAGAGCTTCCCGAATGAGAAGAAGCTGAAGGAGACCACCACCACCAAGCCAGTATTACAGGAAATGTTAAAGGTACTACTTTAAGAAGGAGAAAATAAAAAGATAAAAATATGAATAATAAAATGGCAATACATACATTTATCTGTCAACAATTACTTTATGTGCAAGTGGACTTGATGCTTCAATCAAAAGACTCGCAGTGGCTGAATGGATAACAAAGCAAGACCCTCACATAGGCTGCCTACAAGAGACTCACTTCAGATCGAAAGACGCACAGGGACTGAAAGTAAAGGGGTGGAAAAGGATATTTCAGGAAAAGAGAAATGAAAAAAAAAAGCTGGGGTAGCAATATTTATACCAGACAAAACAGACTTTAAAACCAAGGCTATATCAAGAGACAAGGAAGGACCCAGCAATTCCTTTTCTGGGTGTTTATGCAAAGAAACCCCAAACACTAAATTGAAGAGATATACTCACTCACCTGATCACTGCAGCGTTATTTACAGTGGCCAAGGTATGGAAGCAGCCTCAGTGTCCGTCAGTAGACGAGTGGATGGAGAAGAAGTGCGTGTAAATATACATGGGAATAAGACTCAGCCATAAAAGAGAATGACATCTTGCCATCTGCAATAACACGGATGGACCTGGAGGGCACTGAGAAAGACAAATGCCAGGTGATTTCACTCACACATGGACTCTAAAAACCAAAGCAAACAAACATTCAGAGAAAAAAATGAAACAGACTCAGATACAGAGAACATTTTGACAGTTGCCAGTTGGAAGGGAGGTTGGAAGGATGGGTAAAAAAGGTGACGGGATTAAAATGTATAAATTGGGCTCTGGCTGGTGTGGCTCAGCAGACTGGGCACCGGTCTGCAAAGCAAAAAAGTCGCTGGTTCGTTTCCCAGTCAGGGCACATGCCTGGGTTGCGGGCCAGGTCCCCAGTTGGGGACGTGCAAGGGGCAACCAATCAATGTCTCTCTCGCACACTGATGTTTCTCTCTCTCTCTTTCTCTCTCCCTTCCCCTCTCTCTAAAAGTAAATAAGTAAAATCTTTTTTTTAAAAAAGTATAAATTGGTAGTTACATAACAGCCATGGGAATGTAAAGTACAGCATAGGAAATAGAGTAAAAAATATTGTAATAACTATGTATGGTGTCAAATAGTTACTAGATTTATCAGGGTGATCACTTTGTAAATTGTATAAATGTCTAATCACTGGGTTGTACACCTGAAACTAATATATTATACATCAGCTGTAATTAAAAAATAAAAAATTATTTTTAGAAAGAGCTTGGGAAACAGTGTGCTAGACAACTGGCACCGCCTGTGCAAAGGCCCTGGGGCAGGGCCACGCTGGGGTGTTGGAGGGAGAGTGAGGCCCATGTGGCTGCAGCACAGTGAGGGAGAGAGAGGGAGGTGATGAGGGCAGGGAAGGGACGGGACAGGCTGTGCAGGGCCCTGTGGGCCACGTGGAGGAATGCAAACTTTATTGAGACAGCACTGGAGACCTGTGGAAGAGAGGCAGGACCCAGTGACCTGATATTCTGATTCAAGTTTTAAAGAGACTTCTCTGGCTCCACTCATGAAACAGGCTAACAAGTGCAATCAATTAATTAATTCATCCATCCATTCATTCATTTCCCCAGGGGCAAAAGCAGCCACCGAAAGATCTAAGCAGAACAGGGACAGCATAGGGTTTGAGTTTGGAAATGCCCCCCTTGGCTGCTGAGCGGAGGGTGGAGTGCTGGAGTGAGAGGTGGGAGTGGGGGTTACGTGGTCAGGCGAGAACTGAGTCCCCGAGAGAGGCACTTCTGCCCCCTGGGCCCAGGTTTCATCCTGCACATTTATTGCTTCCCAAAGTCACCCTGGGTTAGGTACTGGCAAGATGCTTTTGAAGTGTCCTCTCCTCATCACAGTTCCCTAAAGTCCCTCTAGTCCATGCCAGGTAACAAAGGAGGCAAAGTGATCCCAGTCACCTGCAGACATCAATGTTGAGTGTGGAACACCAGGGCAAGAGTTGGGAGGCAACCAAGCGTAGGGACAGTCCCCACTGTGGTTGGCAAGGAGCACCCTCCCTGGCAGGCCTAGGCAGAGGGAAATGAGTGGGGGCCAAGTGTGGGGATCCCTCCCCGTGAGAGTCCCAAGCCCATCTGTCCTGGTGCCCACTTTGTGTTGTGTGTACCGCCACCACGTGGGGGAGTAAATGTGGATGGTGAGTGCCAAGGCTTTGACAGTGCTGAGACAGAGCCCAGGTGCAAGATGCAGCCGAGGGTATCTGCCAGATCTGGAGGGCAGAGCTGGAGCCAACCCCGGAGCTGGGTCTGGAGATCAAACTGAGTCAACTGCAGGGAGGGAGGCCTGGAGAGGCCGACATCAACCATGCCGAGCACAGCTGCCTGCTGGCATGTCACACATGCCTCTCCACACAACCCACAGAACAAATCCACGAGGGAGAGATGTCTGTCCGTTCTTTGCAGAGGAGGGAATGAAGCTCCGTGACAGGAAGGGACTTGCCTAAAATTACACAGGGAAGATGCAGTCCAGTCAAAATTTGAGCCCTGATCTGAGTCTAGGATCCATCCCACTGTCCTTTGCAGGAGGGTGTAGAGGGCTTTCTCTGAGCAGAAGCAGCCCCTTAACCTTCAGGCAGCACACATGTGACATACAGACTACAATATTGTTTCTGTTCAGCGGTCCATGACAGGCATCCCCAATCAATAACAGAACTCTCCCAAGGAGGCAAGGCCCAGGCATCACTAATCCATTGCAGCACCCTTTCCCTGCAGAACTGGGACACAGGTTAGAATCCAGTCAATCAGCAGCAACTGCCCATGATGAGCAGGTGTGCAGTAGGAATAGGGAGGGGCACACAGGCAGACAAACCTCCCTTTATCTTCCCGATGGACAACTTTAAGCCACAGATTTAATCCCTTCCCTGGTAAAAGTCCCTTTCATTTCTTTTTACTGCCCCAGGGATGAAATCCAAACTCCTGGCCCTGCCTTTCACCTTGCTGTTCTCTCTGCCCCCCCATGCCATGAGAGAGCCCCCCTCAATCAGCCACTCTGACTAAAGTCTCCCCGACATCTACCCTTCCATTATGTTACCATGCTTTTGTTTCTTTGTAGCAATTGTTGGGATCTTCAACGATCCTCGTTGTTCCTCAATGTGCTTGCCCCTCCCACAGGGCAGGGATGTGGTCTGCAGTGTCTTACGTTGGGGTCCTCACGCCCAGCTCTAAGAGGAAAAAGTCTGGTTGGCTCAGCCTACGCCCTGGTCCAATCTGTTAAGGCAGCAAGGTGGGGGGCACACCGGGAATGAGTCAGGGGGCGCTGTGTTAGTGGGGTGGAGGGTCAGGGCAATTCTCAGGAGAAGTCCAAGGGCTGGGCAGGCATCCCAGTTGAGTTACAAAAGCAACAACAAAAACAATAAGGAGAGCGAATAAGCATAGCAAACAACCATAGCTCATATCACAATTGTAATATTAAAATATTGTTTGTATTTGGCAGGTGGGGAAATTGAGGGAGAGAGGGAGTGCAGTGTGCCCAAGATCACACAGTGAGCACTCAGATGTTCACTAGAACCCTCCCTCCCCAAGAGGAGACGCGTTCCTTCAAGACCTGACCAGTAGGAGAACACCCCCGACCCCCACATAATCCACAACAGGAAATGAACACTGGGGTGTGTTGGAGGCGGGCTCAGCCTGGCCTTCCCATCTCCTGAAAGGGCCCCAAGGGCAATTCCAGCCCCGCAGCATCTCCCTCCTCTGTGACCTTCATTCCTTCTGGGCATGGCTCCAGGAACTCGTGGGGCTTCAACTCCGGAGCAATTACGTTCTTTTTGTGGCGACTCTGCCCCACCCACTCTGAAGGGCCTGGCACCAGCAGCTGTGGCTGAAGTTTGCCTGTCGAGGACAGGAAGTGTCTATCTTTATATTCCGGCATTAACGAGCCACTGTCATATGGATATGGCGTTTTATTTTTCCTACTAATAAACGAGAATGTATTTTTTTTAGCTCTTCCGCCATCACTTGATTCTCAAGTCTGAATTGTCTGAAGGCTTAAAACACTTCTGACTACATCAACACATTTTAACATTTTCCTCTCCTGAATGAGAAAAGCGTAAAAAGGGGAGAAAAAAAAGTGAAAAACATTTTGATTGTATTAACAGGAGTATGGAGAACAAAAATAGGGAGGTGATCGTGCCATTTTCTCTGCTTGGAACCTTGCTAAGTGGAGCGTGTTTGATTCAGAAAACTCTGATAAACTGGAGCAGAGCGAGGAGCCCGGTGGGATAGTATGTACTGTGTCCTTCATTTCTTTTCATTCAAAAATATTTAAGGGGCCCTTACTGTGTGCCAGGTGCAGCCTGAGGTGACGGAGCTGCACGCTGTACAAGTTGAAAGGGCAGGGAACAAGTCCTGCCCTCCTGACATGGACAGCGTATGAAGGACAGAAGTTAAGCAGTTAATTACATAATGAACCATCAGTTTATGTGTAAACCCTTGGACACAAGAGGAGAAGGATCCCAGAGGGGGAACCTCATCTGACTTCTCAGCTGTTGAATTAAGGATGAAAAGCAAGGCAGGCGAGCTGGACAAACATTTCTGGCTGAGGGAACAGCATGTACAAAGGCGGTGAGTCAGGACAGAGCTGGGCGTGGCGGGGAGCGAGGCAGGTTGGCGGGGCCTTGCAGGTCCAGGTGAGGGGTGAGTGTCACTTTGGGAATCCTGGGAGTTTCTTGAGAAGGGTTGGATTTGGAGCATATGAGGAGTATTCAACAGACCAATAATTGAGAGGAAAAGCATTCACTGAACAAACATTTCTTGAGCATCTGCTGTGTGCCAGGCTCAGCTAGGTGCTGGGGCCACAGGGGCAACCAAGATAGGGGAAGATGCCCTTGTGTTTACAGAAGAGGAAACCAAAGAACAAGCAGACAACATGGGTTACCTGGGGCCACAGAGATGCCAAGTAGCAGGTGTGTCTGACTCTAAACCCTGGGAGTCATCTGCTTCCCAATTCTGGTCCTGAGAGTGAAAGCTGAAGGGCTGCCTGGAGGAGGAGGAGAGAAAGGGGGTGAGGGGAAGAAGGAGGGATGGAAGAGTGAAGAGTGAAGAAAGAAGGGAGACTTTTTCTGAGCAACTTCCAGAAAGTAGGACCAGGGCCAGAGGAAAGAAGTGAAATGGAGACAGTGACAAGTAGATTAACGAAAAAAACTGCCCTTTAGCATCACCCAAAACTAAGGAGGCTCCCCCATACAGGAAATGATGGTCCCATTGCTGGAAGTATGCAGGCCAGCTGCATCAGGGCAGGGTTTTTCTCTGAGAAATCGCCTGACCTCCCAGGCCCCTCCCCTCTCCCACAGCCTGTGATAGGAGGGCAGAGGGGACCCCGACCTAAGACTCCAGGACAGCCTTGGCTGAGCATGACTCAATTCACAGAGACCTGGTTTCCAGTTCAGCTTCCTCTGTGCAGGCCTAGGCTGGCCTTCAGCTTCTCTGCACCTCACGGGTAAGATGGGGCCACAGCAGCATGGAGCTCCCAGGAAAAACACTGGAACAGTGTCTGGAACAGAGAGTGCACTCTGGAGATGCTGTTTTTGGTGACACCTGGAGCTCTGGTCATCAGGGAGGCTGTGGTTGTTGCTAAGGCCTGGGGGAGGTCTGGCACACACCGGGAGGGCCTGGCAGCTGCCAGCAGGACTCTGGGAGTGATGTCATTGTTTCCAACCCAGCTCTCTGCAGACTCCTGCTCAAGTGCTCAGGGTGGAGTGGGCACCCATTTACTGAGTTTTGGGGGCACAGGCTGCTCTGCCTGAGCGTGGGGGCTCATGTGCCTCAGCCTGGATTCAGGGGCTGTGTGTAGCAACCATGATTAGTGCATACCAATCAGCTGAGTCCTAGGACACTGTCACCTGGGTTAATGATGCAAATGTGGCCCCCCTTAGTCCCTGAAGGTCACTTAGGCCCCAGAAAGACTGCAAGGAAAGTGTCAATGACAGTCACTCTGTCTCCCAATTCTGTCCCCAGTCTAGCTACCTCTCCCCCTAAGCTGCCTGCGCCGTGGTCCACCCTATCATCACCCACCTGGGCCAACACTGTCACTTCTACCCTGGTCCCCTAGCTCCTGCCCTCACCCACCTGTGGTCTGTCTTCCCTGAAGCGGCCACCAGAGGGTGCCTGTGAGCACTTGAGTCAGATTTCTTTCTTCCTCTGCCCATCCTCTAGGGCACCCACGTCCCTTGGGGTAAAAGCTCAAGTCCTCCCAGCAGCCCACAAAGCCTTGCGCAACCTACCCTCACATCTCCCCCTCTCCCGTTCCCTTACTCTGCTCCAGCCACATGGGTCTCCTCGCTGTTCCTCCAACATGCTAGGCACAGTGCTGCCCCAGGACCTTTGTACTGATTGTCCCTGCTGCCTGGATGTTCTTTAGCCTCCACTGCTTTCAAGCCTGTGATGTTCAAATATCACAATGAGATCTTCCCTGGCCACCCTATTTAGAATTGCAGTCCCACTCCTTCCCCTCTCCTGCTTCATTCCCCTCAGCAGTTCTTGCCATGGATTTATTTATCTAGGTTCATGTCCAAGTCTTCTCTTAAGAAGTCAGCCTGGAGTTGTTTCCTATATTGTACCCTGCTGTGTCCCCAGTGCCTGGCACACAGTGAGTGCCCAAAAACTGTCAGATGCATGTATACATTTAGAATTAGCTGCATCAGACCTGGGGCCAGAAGCCAAGCCCTGTCTCTCCCAGGCTATACGAATGCAGTACATCCTTAAAAATTCTGAGCCTCAGTTTGCTTGGCTGCAAAATGGGCAGAAATCAGCCATCTTACTCCCTGGGGAAGATTAGCTGCTCAGCTGCACGGGAAGCTCTCAGCCTACAACCCAGCACACAATAGGTGCTCATGAGATGGAAGTTTCTGTTGTCCTATGTCCATGACCTTCCCTCTTCCCTCAGCAGCCTGCTCCTAGCTTAGAAATGTCCCAATATTTTGTTTTCTTGTTCAAGAAAAGTCATCTCCCCTTAGGGGACAAGGACAGTGACCCCTAGGTTGGGGGGTCCATGTGCTGCTTCTGAAATACTGTGCATCTCTGGGGCACAGGGAAAAGCAGTCTCGAGGGTGCCAGAGTACCAGGCACCTGGAGAGGAGCTTGATGGGTAATTGGGACGCAAGGCGAGCTGATTTATTTAGCACTTCCAGTTTTATCCTGCAGACATCTCCGCTGCCAGGACATCCCACTCGCAGCCGCATGGTTGGGTGGGAGCCACGGAAGGTGGCAGGTGGAGGGCTAAGCTCTGGCACTCCTGGCCAAGCTCCCCCCTCCCCAAGTCTGGGTTTCCTTTGGAGGTGTGAAATACCACTATGGCCTCTATTAAGTGCCTACTACATGCCAGGTGCTTCGCTGATCACTGCATATAACTAAAGGATGCTCTTGAGTGTCTGCTAACTGACTTACTGACAAGCACAGTAACTAACACAGGTCAGGATAAAGTGCCTGGCAGTGAAAGCTATGCATGCAGTTTTAGGGAAGATGGCATCACTTACACAAACCACAGATAGAAAAACTGAGGACAGCTTTATAACATCTTAAAACAAAATATACATACACACTTACATATACATATGGGGAATTATAATTCTTTTGTTAGCTACTCATAGGGAAAGGAAATGTAACCCTGACCCCACAGTAGTTAGGGCGATCTGTGCCCCATCTCTGCCTGCACCCTCCAGCTCAGAGCCTTTGAGCCCTGCCCAGAATTAGCCCTTTCCCCTCTTTGGGTGCTCCAGGACTCCCCTCCACGCCCCTGAAGCTTTGCTGCAGTCTATTCCCGAGATGCATCTGGGCACAGTATGCAAATACACTGAGTTAACCCTTTTCACACTCAATAAGGTCCCAAACACCCAGCAGGTATTTAGCAAGCCCCAGGGTGTGCTCGGCTCTGTGGGACTGGTTAACAAACGAGCTGTCATAGAGATTTAAATAAGACCAGGGGCTGTGAGCTGGAAGAGTCAGCAGGTGTCCTGTAGGAGTTAGGAGAAATGTGAAGTGGCAGAAAGACCAAGTCTGAAGCAGGCACAGCCTGGGAAATCATCCAGAGGTAGGACCATCAGAGAAGGAAGGGGTGTTGCTTCTGCAGTCAGGCTGATCTTTGCTCCAGACGAATCCCTGGGCCAGTGACGTCACCTCCCAGAGCCTCTCAGCTTTACTGAGATATAATTTACACATCACACAATTCATCCATTTGAAGTGTGTAATTCATTAGTTTTTAATATATTCCCAAATAATCCTTGTCATCATCAACCATCCACAATCTAATTTTAGAATACTTTCATTATTCCAGAAGAAATCCCAAAAGGACCCGTTACCTAAGTCAAGATCCCCAAGATTTATGCCTGTGTTCTTGTCCAGGAGTTTTACAGTTTTAGCTCCTCCGCTTAGGCCTGTGATCCATTTGGAGTTAATTTTTACATATGGTGTGAGGTAAAGGCCCGACTTCATTCTGTTGCACGTGGACATGCAGTTTTCCCAGCACCACTTGTTGAAAGGACCACTCATGCCCCCGTGACTTCCCAGCCTTGTGGAGTATCAGCTGATCGCGCGTGTGAGGCCCAGTCTGGACCTATATGGTCCAGTCTGGACCTATATGTTCATTCTCACGCCAGCACCACAGTGTCCTGATGGCCCTAGCTTTGCAATAATGTTGAAACTGGGGAGTGTGAGCCCCTCAACTTTGTTCTTCTTCAAGACTGTTTTAGCTAATTTGGGTCCCTTGGATTCCCGTATGAATTTTTCGATCAGCTTGTCAATTTCTGCAAAAGAAGCTAATTGGGACTTTGGCAGGGATCGAGTTGAATTTGTACATCAGTTCAGGGATGATTGCCATCTTAACAATGTTACATTTCCTGATCCATGAACATGGGTTGCCCTTCCCTTCCATTTATTTAGGTCTTCTTTCTTTTCTTCCAACACTGTTTTGTTATTTTCATAGTATACCTTTTGCATTTCTTTTGGTAACTGTATTTCTAAATATTTTTATTCAATTGTAAATAGAACTGGTTTCTTCATTTCATTTGTTCATTGCCACTGCATAGAAATAAAATAGATTTTTGTGTATTAATCTTGTATCCTGCAGCCTTGCCGAACTTGTTTACTAGTTTTAATAGATTTTTGTTGTGGATTCCTTAGGATTGTCTCTACACCAAATTCTGTATGTGCAAATAAAGATAGTTTTACTTCTTCCTTCCCAAACTGGATGCCCTTTCTTTCTTTCTTTATCCTTTTTTCCCCCCTAATTGCCAGATTATTCCTTCCAGTAGTTTTGAACAGAAATGGCGAGAGCAGACATCCCTATCTTGTTCTTGATCTTGGGGGACAACATCCAGTCTTTTATCATTAAGTATTCATTATGTGAGCTGCAGTGCCCTTTGTCAGGTTGAAGAAGTGCCCTTGTATGCCTGTCTAGTTGAGGGTCTTATTCAGGAAGGGATGCCACATTTTGTCAAGTGCCGTACTCACAATTCGAGCCTAGGTCTCTCTGACTCCAGGGCCCCAGCAATTACCTGATACACTGAGTCAGTGGAATCCCAAAGGAGCAGCCCCTGCCCATGGAAATCAGTAAGGAGCTGGTGTTCAGCAGATGGGCTGTTCCCATGTGCCCCTTTTATCTTTAGCATTGGAAGTGAACTTAGGGAAAGGGGGAGAGAGAACACCATGTTTAATTTGAAGGAATGTGTAATGATGGTGGAATCTCTGGCCTAGGACAGAGTTACAGGGGGGTAGTCTTGGACCTGTCTCACAGGGATTTCAGGCTGGGTTTATGCAGACAATCCTGAACTTGGCATGAGGAGTCCTGCTTATATAATGGTCCTGGGCAGCTGATGGTTCCCCTGGAGCTGTCCCAACAGAAGCACATCAGAGCTAATTACCAAGTTCTGGGAGACACTGGGGGGTGGGCAGGCTGGGCTGGAAGGGACAGAGGAGAAGGCTGGGAGGGTGGGAGAGCCCCCCACTCCCAGCAGAAGATGAAAATGTTCATTTAACTAAACTTTTCACCCAACAATGAGCCACACCAACTGCTTGCCAGGTGCACAGATTGGCAGAGACCCAGAGCCCACCAAGCCCT
Organism: Trachops cirrhosus; assembly: GCA_028533065.1. NCBI lineage: Eukaryota > Metazoa > Chordata > Mammalia > Chiroptera > Phyllostomidae > Trachops > Trachops cirrhosus. The sequence continues at coordinate 38,015,853 of CM052545.1, read as the reverse complement.
ACCTTCCGATTCTAGTGTTTTCCACAATATGGCACTTGGAGGCCTCAGCCATGCCCACCCCCATCTCCCCAGGGAGAACATTCACTCCTTGGTTCTCTTCAAGCTCTGACTTACAGGAAGTCTCAGTTTGGTGTTACTAAATCCTTCCTGCCTTTGTGACACTTGTCAACCTCCTGGGGCTGCCTGGAGGCTGTGACAATATCAGACTAGAATGTTCTGTTCTCCTTGCATTGATTTTTATGGCCACCTGGCTAGCCATCCTGACTTTCCCATTGACAGTGGCCACATTGATCACACAAGCCCTTCTTGAGACTACATGTGGTGCCTGGTGCTCGACGTGATGTAGGTCACTCCACTCCCCCAGCAACACTAGGAGATAGAGACTATTACTATTCCCCACTTACTGACAGTCAAACAGAGGCACAGATGAAGTGGAGAGACACACAGAAAATAAGCAAACTGGCCAAAATACAAAATAGTTCCAAATTATAATAAATAATCTGGTACCGAGATGAAGGGTGAGGAGGATTCAGCCTTGGAAAAAAACAGAAGGAACAGCATTCTAGGCAGAGGGAACAACCAGTGCAAAGGCTCTGAGGCTGGACTGGTTGATGTTTGCAAGGAACATCGAAGAGGCTAGTGCGGGTGGAGCAGGCAAGGGAGACAGATAGAGGAAGGAGGGATGGGCACAGGTAGTGTAGGGCCTTGTGGGCATCACTGAAGACTTGGGTCTTTGCCTGGAGTGATATCTTGTCAGTCTCCTCCCCTGGACTATTAACTCCTGGAGGGCAGGACTTTTTTTAGCCTGTTTTGTTTATTTCTGTGTCCCAGACCTTAAAACAGCCCGGGACACAGATTAATGGCCTGAATGGAGGGGTTTCCTAGGCACACACTGTACCATATTTCACACCTGTTTTCCTTTGTTCCTCAAAAGAATCCTCCAGAGGTTAGAGGTGGTTGTCCACTTTTTACAAATGGGAATGCTGAGGCTCAGAGTAACTTATTCAAGGTCCCTCCCTGAATAGGTGGTGGAGTTGGGCTCATGCCACATCCATAAGCCTGCACTCTCATTTCATCGTGAAGATGAACTCACTCTGAAGTTCATCTTCACTCACTTCAGAGTGAGTGAAGGCATGCTCATCCTGCCTTCATCGAGCATGCAGGCCATGAGTGCCTACCGTGTACAAGAAACCATGCTCAGTGTTTGTGGGACTCTCCTGTTTGATCCTTTCAGGCAGGGCTGTGTCCCCATTGCTTGGGTGAAAAAAACAATGCCAGACTGTCGATGGCTAGGTCAGGGTCATGCAGACAGGAAGGACAAAATAGGCTCTGCAAACCTGGCCACTGCACTGGCCACTGGGAAACTCCAAGCTTAATTTAGGCTCCTTGATTAATTATTCATTCTCTCCTCTCTCTTCTCCTATTTATGACTTCCGCCTTCTCATTTTGTTCCCCGGTTAATGCCTTTTGTTTACATCTGCATCTTTGGCCCAGAATGAATGAATCAATGATTTTGGAGGAAAAAGTCCCTCAAATTCTAAACCTGAGTTCCTTTGTGGGTATGAGGCCCTCTCCAAATACATACCTTGAAGAAATAAAACTCTTTCAACATGTTCAGAACACAATGACCCCATGTGCAACGTTTGGTGTCCAAGCACTGACACCTCCCGTGGTAACTCTGTGCTTTTATTTTATTTTTCCTGTCTTGTTTTCTCATTATCCAATTCTGAAGCACCAACTACAGGCTAGGCAGGCACATTATCACAATCCATCCTTACCCTCTGCATGTGAGCCAGGGCTACCTTGCCCTAGTTCACAGATGGAACGAGAACCAAAGAGGAAAACCCAGTTCGCAGGTGGAAAAACCGAGGCTCAGAGCCTCACACAGCTAGTCAGTTTCTGAGCTGGGGTTCCTATGGTGGCTTGTCCTGACTCCAAGGCAGCTGACGATGATAATTAGGTGGCATGTTTGAAAACGTGCTTACTCTGCAGGAAATGCTCCTTTATCCATTCCCTCATTCATTCAACCAATACACAGGGATTTCAGAGCCCATGGAGTCATACCCTAGTGCGACCAGAATAAAACCAGGATGATGGATAGAGAATGGAGCATGAGGTTGCTAGTGACCTCGGTCAGGGAGGGCTTCTCCGAGGAGTTGCTGTTTGAGGAGAAATTTGAAGATATTGGAGGAAGACTGTTCCAGGCAAAAGAACAGCAGAAGCAAGGGCCCTGGGTCAGGAATGAGCAGTCTGTAGGAAATTTAAGGAGCTGTCTTGTCTGGAGCATGGAAATCTGGGGACAGAGTGGTGGGTGCGAATGCCAAGAGATGTCTGGATTTTAGACGGAGGCACTGCAGAACCTCGACAGAGTTTAGAGCTAGACCCGGCAAGCACCATGGCCTTTGTGCAGAGCGTCCTAGAGCTCACGAGCCGATGGCCGGAGAAGTCCCTCGCACTAATTTCGCGGCCCACGTGTCACACGAAGCTCCGTGCCCCACGTGCTCCCGCGGCTCTTTAAACGCCCGCCACCACGTGGCTCATCCGTACAGCCTCATTGGCGGGGGGGGGCGTGGCGGCAGCGCGGCTGCGCAGCGACACGCGCAAGCCTGCCCCGCCCCGCGGCCGGCAGCGGCCGCGGCGGCGCTGGCGGAAGGGATGACGTCACCGGCTGGAGGGGGGCGCGCAAGTCGGCGCGAGGGGAGCGCGAGCCGCAGTGAGTGTCCTCGCGCCGCCCGCCCGGCAGCCCGGCCGGCGCGCGCACGCCGCGAGCCGCTGGCGCTCGGGCTCCGCTCGGATCTCATGTAACAGCCAGAATGTGAAGCGGAGCAGTGCCGGGGGAGCCCAGCCCAGCCAGCCTCCAGGTAATGGGGGAACAAAAATTCTGAATTACCATAAAATTGCAGGCACTCCAATCAGGGTCTTGGAGGCAGCGGAGTGGGCAGCGCGCCGGCTTTGTGCCGGGGAAGCCTGCACGGCCATTGTGCTCTGAGGACGCTAGGCTGCAGCCGGCTGCACACCCAGTCTCTGCGCCTGGCCAGCTGTGTCCGAACAATGCCCCCGGGGGCTGGACTAGGCGGGGGCTACGGGGCCGGGGGCTTCGCGGCGGCTGTGGAGGGGGCTGGGCTGGACTCGCCCGGAGCGCGGCGTTGGAAGCTGCCCAGCGCCGCCGGCTGCACCACCCCGGGCTGCGGGCGGGGCGAAGGCGCGGAGGGGGGACGTGCGTGTGTGCGGAGGGGGTCCTGGCCCCGGTGGCGCCGGCGAGGGACCCCAGGCGGGTCCTGGAGGCAGGGGGCGCTGTTCTGGGGTTGAGGGTACGCGGGCGCTCCGGAGTGGAGACCAGCCCGGGACGGGTGGCTCCAGGTGGTAGCTACAGAAGACCGGCAGGTGCGCCCAGGTTGGCTACTTTGCCCGCCGCCTTCCATCTCCAGTCTCCATCCCCTGGGACCCCTTACTCAACGCTGTTTCCCTCGAGCATTTTCTTGTCCTCCTCTCTCGCTTAAAAGGGGAGCGCCCCTCCATCACCCTGGCCTTGCCCCACCCTTCTGCGGCCCTGGCGTCCCCTTCCAGACCCCCGGGCGAGGCAAGACTTTAGCCCCCAGCACCAGGGACTCTGGCGGGCTGACCAGCGCGCGCCCGGCATCCGACCTCCACTGGGCGCAGGGGGTCCCGGGAGAAGGGAAGCCGCCCCTAGATCCGCCAGTCCCGCGGGTTCTGCAAGCCCCTGGAGCCCCCTGGGGGGCTGGGAGGGGAGGGTCGGTGACGTCATCCCGGGGGCGGAGTCGTTGAACGAGGTTGAAGGGGGCGTGCGGGGGTGGGGGTTACCCTGAGGGGAGGCACCCTGAGTTAGAGAGCCCGAGCCCCGGCGCAAGGGTTTAGGCTAGACTGCGGCCAAGTTCACTGCTCCTTGTGGAGATCTTTCAAATTTAGGGACCTTCCTTAGCACTCCCCCTACAAATTCAGGACACTTACCCCCACGAAATTCCTCTAAATCGGGGAACTCCCCTTTAGCCGTTTTCTCTCCAAAATTCTCAAATCAGGGAACACCCCGCAAACTGGATTTTTTCAGCCACACCCCCCCAATCTGGAACCTCCTCCTAAGCGACCCTTTTCCGATTTCAAATCCTCCTCTAGTAGCTCCGTAAATATGCAGCTTTTGAGAGCCCCTTCTTCTGCAACCTTTCTTCAAATTTAGTCACCTCTTAGGGAGCTCGTCCCCCCAAATTAACAAACCTCCCCAGCGCCTCCATCTGGGGGGCTCCTCCTCTCCCTCTCGTGGGCTCAGCTGGGATTCCCCTGCCTCCCCCCATCTCCATTAGGGGGAGTCCCTACTCTGAGCACGGGGCCCTTCTGCCGCTGGTCAAACCCCTGAAACACCAGTCTGGGCAACACCGCTGGTGAAGGGGATGGCTGAGGTGTCCAGACTGGGCGTTGGGACTCTTAAGAAACGGCACAAAGCATGAGGCTTCTGGAGGGTCCTCACCATAGGGACCCACCCACTCTCGGCCCCCAGTGGCCTCCATCCAGACTTTGGTTGCTGGGGTTCTGGCCTTCTCTTGATATTCCCTGTGGTCATTGTCCCTGGGGTGCAGGGAGCGAGGGCCCCTCTTTGTTTGGGGTGTCCTGCTTTCCTTTCGGAGGCGCCAGCCGCCTTCGATGAGAGGAAATCGGCCCTCCCTGCTACTCCTGTGATACCAGCTGCTGCTGCTGAAGCCTTTATTAATGCCTGAAGAACCCAGTTGATTCTTCCATTTGCATAGCTCCCCTCCACCTCCCAGGGTCCCTTTCTTTTGTACACCCCTTCCCCTGCCAATCTTGCCTGCCTTCTGTCCTTCAGCTTTCTTCTTCCTCTGCCAGCTGATACTTTGGCTGAGGAAAGCAGGCAGCTGGGGCTGAGGACGGCTGCTTCCCGCGCCCCCGAATTCCAGAGCCCACCACCTTGGGCCTATGTCTCTGGCTGCACACCCCTACCCCCCACGTTGCCCTTCACTGGGCATCTTTTGCTGCTTGTGCTGCCTGCTGTCTGTCCAGCTCTCCATTCTTCCTCTCCAGAAAGCTTTGTTCTGCCCCATCCCCAGGGCCCTGGGGGGGGGGCACCTTCACCATGACAGTGCACTTCTTCCTGGGGCCCAGCTCCCCCCAGCCCCTTGGGGGCTGCCACCCGCCATACTCTGTCACACTGAGAGTTGGTATAATTGGGCTCAGGCAAGTAAAATGTCGCGGGAGACCTGGCCTGCCTGGTGAGCTCATGCACTTTCTATTCTTGCCACCTGGGCTACCTGGGCCAGTGACATCGGCCCCCCAGGGGTGATGAGGGGCCAGCACTGTCGTGTTGGTGGACTTTGGTAGTCTGGCCCACTCCCTTCAGGAGATGGGGGATGGGTTCTGGTGTGGCCTTGAGGTGTGACATTGGAGGGCATTCCTGGGGGCAGGGTGGGCTGGGCTTTCCCAGGAACCCTCTTCCCCCAAGACTCCTTGCAGGCTCCTGCGCTAGGCATGTGGTGGGCGCAGAGAGAGGGTCACCGAAAGCTGGTGCCTGCATGCTGTGTGTTGCACGGAAATCACCCTCCATGACCGTGCTTCTGGTCTTTCCCCTCAGAGCCTTTCTTTTATCCCTGCTTCCCAGGGGTTCTGTGCATCTCCACTTGTCCATGGGCCCCACCTGGAGCCATGATGCTCAGGGCCCAGGTGTCAGGAGCAGGTGGAAGGGGAGAAGCTCCTTGGATGTCAGGGAGTCGTGGTGGCATCTGGGTGGATGGTTCTGGAACCATCACTCTCCACCCATTTTTTTCTATATTTGGGTCGGACAGAGCGTGGGACTCAGCCTGGCATTTCCCAGACTTGGGTCCAGTCAAGGAGACAGATCCACCTTTCCTGGGCAAATGGATTTCCAGGGATGACTCAGTTTCCCCTCCTGTTCTGTGTGTCCGAATTGCACAGCATTTCACAGGTGTTAGAGTGCAGTGCAGACTTCCAACTGCTGCTTCCAGCATCCAGGCGCCAGGAGACCTGTGGCTCTGCTGGTTATTCCGGCGGCTGCACGGCCTGAACGATGATCAGCGAGTGAGGTGGCTGGGGAGGGACAGGCAGGGATGATGTGACTCTGAGGCACAGAGTGGCCGGGCGCCCTCTACCCTGTGTTCACCTGCTAGCTATGACTTTAGTACCTGCAGCGACCGTGTGTGGGGGAATATAGGGATAGCATGGAGAGAGTTTGGGGTGGGGAGGAAAACCCTAAAAATAAAAACGGATATTTATAAACCCAGCAGGTTTGGGGAATAATTGACGAAGCTTAATGTTTTCAGCTGAGAGCAATTTCCCTCCCTGACTGCATTAGGCTCCATTTGTGGAGTCATTCAGAGCCAGCTGAAGGTTCTTGAAGAGTGTGGGTCTTGGCGGGCGCCTTGCGAGCCGGGGCTGTTTTTGCGGGCGGGGGCCTAGGCAGGGGCACCAAGACACCGAAGTCTCTGGCTACTCATCATCCAGGGCAGCCTCCTGTTCACACCTGCCCGTGGTGGGCATCCTCTTTTCCGGAATTTGCAGGGAGGAGGATGCCTGTCCCACAAAGCAGGTGCAGGCCACCCTTGCTCTGTCCTTCTGTGCAACAAAAGATATCCGGGGTGGGGTATTTGGAGAGACACCCCCCCCCCCACCAGGCAGGGCGTCTCAGCCTCCAGTGGTGGGGACAGGATGAAGACATAACTGCCATGCCTGATGAGATCCACGTGCCAAGCTGACAAAAACCCGCCATGGGTGCGTGGATAAAGTCACGTCACTGCCTGTATTAGGGAGAACTAGGGTTCAAGGGTTCAAGGGCTTTTCAGGTGGTTTTTAAGATTTGTCTTATTCTCACCTGGTCTGGGACCAGGAAGCTGCTTGGCTTGCAGGCTGGGGAAGATGGGTGCTGAACAGGAGTCAAGGTTCAAGTGCATGCTGCTAGCCTATTACAAGGAAGACGGACAGCCCAGAGACAGGCAGGTTTGGCTGTGAGAGGCACAGGAAGTAGTGACACCTGGATCTCCGAGCCCTGCGGTTCAATTTGTCACCCTCCTCTGCCTTTTAGAAGCTCAAGGATACTGAGTATAATGTGTGGGTTTATTTTTTTCCTTTTTCCTTTTTTCTTTAAGGGGGAAAAAAAAGACACTCAAAAAAAGGAAAAAAAAATCCCAGCGTACCATTTCTGTCTTGTCTCTGGCTGATATTTCTGAAGTGGCAGTGGGGGGCAGGGTGCATGGGGAATATGAAAAAATCAATTGGCTTACACTTCTGCAAAGGCGAAAATTAGTGAGCGGGTGGGAGTGACTCACGGGCAGGGCCTGGACTTTTCCTTGCTTTATTTTTATCTCCTTTTCCCCCTCCTCCGAGGAGCTGCAGGTCCTGGTCCCCCTCTGCCTCCCCCCCGCCGGCCCCGGCCTGGCCAGGCTGGACTTGGGGGTTGGTGCGGTTCCACCTGGCTTTGGAATCCCCTCTTTTCTGTTCTGAAATCAAGGCACCCCCAAAGTCCTGCCGACGCCAGAGAGATCCCAGACATGAAAAGCCTCCCAGGTTTCTGTTCAGCATCCCCGTTGGTTCCTTTCTTAGTCCCATGGGTCCTACTGTGGTGGGGTGTGTGGAGCCTGGGTTTCGGGGTTGCGGTGACCCCTCCCCCAAAAATGCCTACCTGGACCTGAATTGAAAATGTCATTTTTCTTTCCAAGGGGCAGATTTTGTTCAGAACTCCCTGGGTGGTCCCTGTGACTTTTGAGGGTTTATTTTTTTAAACTTTGCTGTTAGCTCCTTATAGGAAGGCCAGGGGTCCCCTGCCTTCCTACTGGGGGAACTGAAAATCCCTGTTTTTCTCCTGGTTCTCGCCTTCCTCTCTCCCTCTCTGAGTGGCCTAACCTCTGCCCTGTTTCACTTGCAAAATGAAGTTATGTCTCTGATTCGGGGTCAGAGGCCTGACTTCCAGCACCCGCCCCGAGTGAACTGTGCACGCTCGAGCTGGTGAGTTGACTGCTGTGTTGCTTGCTCTCCCAGGTCAGGGCGGTCGCAGCCTGCTGCTCATCGAGCTGGGGCATGAGATGCTGTGCATCTGGTGCCTGGTCCGGCATCGAAGCGTGGCCGGAGGCGTGGGACCAGGGTGGGGGCAGCAAGGCGGAGAGGGGCTGGCAAGATGCTGTATTGTCGCGCTGTCGTGCGGGTAATTGAGTGTTGGTGGAAATTTAGGGGTTCTGGGAAAGTGAGGTTGACACGTCTGTGTGTGTGTAATTTAATGCCGTTTATAATTAACCTTGTGATCAGCAAATGAGGGGATGTCGGGGGGATAATAATAGCTGCTCCGACTTACTTGGAGTTGGCGCCCCATGCCAGGCCCTCTGCTGAGTAAGCACATAAGGCATGTCCTCATGCCTTTAACCTTCACACGCCCCGTGAGCTCAGTTGCGGTGTTCAGCGCCCCCTTTCTCAGAGAGGGAAACTGAGGCACAGGGAGGGGTCTTCATTGGCCTAGGGTCGCACAGCTTGTAAGTAACAGAGTGAGGAATCTGGCCCAGGGTCCACGGATGCCAGAACCCGAAGCCTTCATTGCTGCGGAGTCGGTGCTCTGCTCCTAGTCACAGAAGTCGTTTTGATGACATTTCACCTGCTGGGGGCGCCTCGGAGTCACTGCGGAGGCTCTGGGCCGCCCAGCTGCCTTCCTCAGAGGGTGACAGGAGAGCGTGGATGCTGCACTGCAGCTGCCTGGGTTTGAGTCTCAGCTTGGCCACTCATCGTCTCTGCGACCTGAGGCAAGTTGCTCAACCTCTCTGTGCTTCCACGGTCACATCTGTCGGATGGAGAGTGATGGCACACAGCTCGCAGGGCTGTCGGGGGTTCAAGTGAGGTCACATGCGGAAAGCTGTGCATTGTTCCTTGGTGGGACCTGCCTGATGGGGGCTCCCCAGCAGCCCCTGTCCCTCCATGGGGTCCAGCGTGGAAGATATGTCGTGGTGACAGCCACCGCAAACTGGGGCGTTCCTCGTCACTGGCTGCCTAATCAAGGTCGCCCCACTTCTGCAGCAGGGCCGAGCCAGGCGCCTGGCAGCATCTGAGCCACAGGAGGCCAGGTGAGGCTGCCTCAGAAGGCTCTGGGTGCTCCTGGGACCCAGGCGAAGGCCCCCAACTGCCAGGAGGTGCCCAGGGGGAGGTCAGAGAGGCTTCACGGCTGTGAGGTCTCAGCTCAGACTGAGGGCGCTCAGGAGAGGGTCAGTTTACAAGCTCGATGTGCCAGCATCCATCCGTCCATTCATTTGCCAATTCACTCCTTTAGGCAGTCGGTGTTTGTTGAGTACCAGGTGCCAGGGAACTTGAGAGCCAGACTCTGGGTTCCAGTTCCAGCTCTGTTGCTCACCGGCTATGGGACCTCGGGCTAGTTATGTAGCTGTCCCATGCCTCAGTTTCCTCATCTGTAAAATGGGTGTTTTGGCATTGTGTCAGTCATGATAGGATTATTGCAAGGGACGTATGAACTAAGCCTGGCAAAGGGAAAGCACTTTGTAAGTACTTTCTCTTTCTTTTTAAAAAATAATACCAAGTAAAAATGAAATTCTGGGGATATAGCAGCAAACAATGGGAGCTGGGTCCTTGGACCCTGCAGTGTATTGGCGGAGATAGTGAGCACATAAATAAGAGGGAAAAACATTGACTACAGTAGGGTTCTGAGACTGAAAATCCGGTGGCCCCTAGTACATCACCTGTCCACTATTGTGTCTGTGTTGGGGGGACAAGGAGGAACTTTCTGAGATGACCTCTGAGCTGAGACCTGAAGGGAGACAGGTGAACAGGTGCAGGGGACAGCAAGCACAAAGCCAGGAGGGCTCCTGCGGCCGTGCGGCCGCAGGTGAGGGAAGCAGACACAGGAGGTGGAAGGCCCCACTGGAGAGTGGGCTGGATCCCCTCACGCCAGTCTGGAGAGGTAAACTGAGGCAGGAAGATGTGGCAGGACCATCATTCTCAAACCCCAGTGCCCACTAGGGCCTGGCAGTGATGCCAGTGGATGATGTGGGCTGGGCTGCCCCCCCCCAGCTTCCTGGGCACCCCTGAGTGGCTCCACAGCCAGATCTGCCAGTTATTCTGAGAAAAACCAGAAATCTCCATTTCCTATGAAATTGCCCTGTTTTACATCCTTGGATCTTTCTTTTTCTTAAAATACCTCCGTTTGTCGATTGTGTTACCTAGAATCACCTCATTTGCCATTGCTGAGCCTCTGTTTCCTGGGCTGGAGAGTGGATTTAGGATTTGAAGTCACCTCGACGGGTTCTTTAATGGCACCAGCCCAATAACTCATGGGAGGACCGAGAACAGGGCCTGGGCCAATATCCGCGCTCAATAAACGTTGGCTCTGATTATATTAATATTGGTCATAATGATAAACTTGACTTAAATTAAATGCTGTGCAGAAAAAGCCGGCTGGTCCCTCGGGGCAGGGCTGTGAATTATCTTCTGGCTGCAGGACCTGTTCCTCGCACTCTCGTCTTTTCCGGAACGTACCTGTTTGCTCTTGAGGCTCGGGCGTGGGGGTCGGCAGCAGAATCTGTTGCAGTGGTTTGCAACCAGGGGTGATTTTGCTCCCTGGGGGACACGTGGCAATGTCTGGGAACATCTGGGGTGCCTCTGGCATCCAGTGGATGGGGGCCAGGGAAGCTGCTCAACACCCCACCGTGCCCGGGAAGGCCCCCCACAGGGAGTGGCCCAGCCCCAGTGTCAGCAGTGCCGATGAGCAGACCCTGATCCATGCTCAGGACCCATGACAGCCTGAGGAATCTGGCGGTTGGCTTGTGTGTGGATGTCCACCCCCTACGGTCCTCAGGGTCCTGTTGGACTTGAACACTGAGATTACTGATGGGTTTTCTCTGTGCACCTGTCCCGGCCCGCTGCCCAGTCAATTATCAGAAGTGGGTAATCGCCCCTGACGTGTGGATTCCAGAAGTCGGGAACAGCCAGGGTCTCTGGTGATAGTGCTGGATCAGGAACAGGGAGGGGCTGTTACATCCAGGTTTGTTTTCCCCTCTTTTGTCCCACCTGGCCCTGGGAGCCTAGCCTCTGTCCCCACTGGGGAAGGGCTTTTGGAAGCTTGAGCTCTCAGATTTCGAATTTTGACCCCAGTCTTTCCCGGCTTTGTGAGGTAACCCATTATGCCCTTCCCCCCAGCGTTGGTTTTCCCATCCGTGAAATGGGGACAGAGCTTGCCTGCTGCGTCATTGGGGATTCAATGGTGTCATGCTGACATGGTGCCAGGCACCTGGGTGCACATGCAGGAGCTCAATGACTGTGTCCTCTCACCACCGCCCCCCACCCATGAAAAACAAGGGGGTGAGGATGGAGCCCCATACCTACCATTTCCCAGCAACTACAATGGAGGGGAGGTGACCGCCCTGTCATGGGGCCGCACTGCCTGCCTGACCCTGGGCTCTGGCTTTGTTTGCATTTTCTCTTTCTTCTGAGAACAGCCCTGAGAGGTGGCAGCTGTCGCCCCACTTGCAGATGGGGAAGCCAAGGCACTGGTGGGGACGGGGACCTGGAGTGGCTGGAGCCTGTTGTCCGGGCTGCCCCACCCCCGGCCAAACCGTGGTGTCGTTTCTGTGCCTGTGGAGGTTCAGAGGGCTCTGCACTCGGTTTAATGCTCTGCTATTTTCTTGAAATTCTTAATTTCTGGTTGCCCTGCAGCTTGATTTTGCGCTGGGCCCCGAGGTTATGGAGTGGTTATGGAGCTGGAAGGCTGCCTCCCACGGCGGTGGTGAGCGGAGCAGAGGGGGCACGTTGTTGTTGGCCAGGTCTGCTTCGAAGTCTGTTTTTGCCTCTCACAAGCTGTGTGGCTTTAGGGAAGTCATTTTGCTTCTCTGAACGGCACACTCAGACTCCTCTCTTGGCAGCACAGTCCCTGCCAGCCTCCCGTCCTCTCCCCCTGCCTCTCTCGCTCTTGCTCATTCTGCAGCCACCAGCGTCCTACACTAGTTGTCCCAGTCAGGTGGGCCACGGCTGGGAAAGCCCTGCCTCAGCAGTTCAGACACCGCCACCCAGCTTGCTCCACCCTGGCAGGGAGGCCCAGACCCAAGTGCAGGTGCTGCTGTGTGACTTTGGCTGCTCACTTGCCATCTCTGAGCCGCCACGTGTCTGAGGTGTCTGGCACAGAAGCAGTGATGAGTGGCCATTGAAAGCCAGGGGTTTTGAGGGTGGTAGTCAGGGAACCCTGAAACAGTCTGTGACATTTCCCGTCTCTTGGGAGAAGCCCAAAGGAGTTGGAACCCCAAAAGTGCATAGTCGCTGGGCCAGGTGATTTTAAGACTCAATTACTCTGAGTTCATTTGGTATGCTTTGTGTCTGGCCAGGTTGTTGGAGAAGACACTGAAGGGGCCCCCTGGAACAGGTTAGGCTTTCTTTTGGGGATCAAATTTGACATTTGAAGAACCCACATTGGAGTTTTGGCTTGGCCTCATGCACAGTGTGACCCTGGGTGAGTGGATCCACCTGCTAGGGCCTCAGTCTGCCCATCTGTAAAATGGGTATGGGACTGTCTTTTGGGTGGCTCAGAAGATCCACACTGAGCATGCCTGGAAAGTGTGGGCATGCATAAACATCGTGTGGTACAGCGTGATGACTAATGCCCTGTGGGAGCGAATTGGGGGAACCTGTGTACAGGGCTTTGGGGGTAGGCTTTGGGGGTGCCGAGGAGCAGATGGGCCAAGTCTGGCTTCTCTCAAGGATGTGGAGTCATGCCTGAGCCTCCTGCTGCAGTGCCAAGAGCGGGCTGGCAGGAGCCAATGCCAAGCCCTGGGCAGATGAAACCGCGGGCCAGGCTGACGCTGTGGTTGACGCTGGCAGGAGGCCTTCCCCGGAACCACCTGAGCTGTGGTGGAGAAACCAAGTCACACCAGTGTGGCCTCGGCAGGTATTGGGAGGGTCTGTTCTAAGGTCACCCTGCCAGCTCTATCGAGGCCTCTGGACTCCCTGTGCAGTGCTCTGCCAGACACCACCCAAATTTCAGTCATTCACTATGACGTGTGCTTTTCCCGGGCTGCTTGGTCCTCCTAATGACCGAGTAGTTTTCTTTAAACCCATTCCTTCTCTTTTAAAACTTAAAAGAGAAAACTTTGTCTTACTCTCATGAACAGGAACCTGGTATATCTTTGACATAAGCAGGGGGAACCTTACAAAAAAGGGATGGGAGAAGGAAAAAAACCATTGAATCATTTGGCTTCTGCCACAGGCTTAGGCCGAGGGCCACTGGGACATTAAAGCTGCATTAGACCCGCCGGTGACTTCGACCTGCAGAAGGCTAGGAAGCACCCAGGGCAGGAATGGCCCCCTTTCGGTTGAGTCGTTGTGACTGAATGTGACTAGAACCGTTCAGGGGTTTCCCAGCCTTTGGGGAGGCCAAGTCCCCTCCTGCTTTGGACTGCGTGGCTTGGACTTTATTGTTTGCATCTGAGTATTCCTTCTTAACAGCCTGGGGAGAAGGTTATTTCTCCCTGAATTCAATTAATGAGCCTATTAAAAACTATTTATTTTCCTTGACAGTTGTTTACTGAGGAGAAGGAGATGAATTGGTCAGGCGTCCTCACCAGGCTGGCAGGAGGGAGGTGGGGGATGCCTGGTGCCCGGGGCCCTGGTGCCAGGGGACCACAGCCTAGGGGTGCAGTCCTGCCGTCAGGAGGCCCCCCAGACGCAGAGCCTGAGCTTGGGCTGCCGGCACTGTTTCTGACCTTGGAATTGGGGGAAGTGGGCCCTGGGATTCATGAAAACCATTCCAGTGTGGAGGCAGGGAGCTGGCTCCAGTGACTTCCATCTCCACCTCCTAGGCCAAAGTGTCCCAGACGCAGTGGTTTGGAACCTAAGACCTGACCCCACTGGGCCATGTGTTTGTGGCAGGGTGTCCCAGTGATCCTTCTCTTCTCCACAGCAGTTGAATCCTGTGACTTATCTGGGCGCGATGCCACCTGGTGAAAAAAAACCCAAAACATTTCCAGTGTACTTTGCATGTCTGTGCTGTATGATTCAATTCTGACCAGTGGGATAAATAAGTAGGATTTTCTGAAAATGCCTTCAAAAGATGGCGCATGCTCCCTCCTACAACCACCAGCTGGAATATGGAGGGGATGGTAGGCACTCAGGCAGCCATTTTAGACCATGAGGCAAGAATCACAGATAAGAATGGGGAAATCAAAGAGGTGGAAGCAGCCTGGGCCCTAATCATTGTGGGGTGGACACAATAGCCCTGAAAGGCCAACCGAGGCGCTTACTTGATATGAAGAGAGAAATTATGCCTCTCATGTGAGTTTTTTGCACCTGCAGCCCCGCTTGATCCTAACAGCAGCATTGTATGGGCCTTAGAAAATGGTGCTTTTCTTGTCTCCTACAGGTCTCTGCTCATTTTTTAAAAGATTTCATTTATTTATACTTAGAGAGAGGGGAGGGGAGGGAGAAAGGGAAGGAGGAAAACATCTGTGTGCATGAGATACATCGATTAGTTGCCTCTCGTGTGCCCTCAACTGGGGACCTGACCCCCAACCCAGGCATGTGCCCTGCCTGGGAATCAAACCGGCCACCCTGTGGTTCTCAGGCCGGCACTCAATCCACTGAGCCACACGAGCCAGGGCACTGCTTACTTTTAAGTGAAGCTTCCTCTGACCTTCTTAAGATGTGCAGAATTTGCCTCTCTACCCAGCTGCTCATCTGCCCTTTCCTGCTCTGCTTTTACTCAGAGCCCTCGTTGCCATCTCCGTGTTGCGTGCATCTTACCCATCATCTGCCTCCTGCTCCGGCAGGGAGTTCCTGGCAGGCGTTTTTGCCCGTCTTCTCTGCTGTGTCCAGAGCGGCCCCTGCGCAGAGCAGGGCTCAATGCATGTATTTTGCAGAGCTCGTTCACAGGGGAAGAAACGAGGCCTGAGGCCTTCCGCCTGGCTGGAGGCAGTGCCTACACTCCCGCCAAGCAGGTGGCTCCCAAGTTCTCCCTTTTCACCCTGCCCCCCAACCAGTTGGCCAGTCCAGGCGGGCAGAGTCGGCCCCAGCGGCCGCTCCTGATCCTTTCTCTCGCCCCCACGTTCTCACCTTGGCCTCCAGAAATAGCCCCTTTAAAATAGCCGTGTCCCTGTGAGCCTTCCGGGGCCTCTGCCCGCCCACGGATATGACGCCTTGCTGACGGGCCAGTCTCCTTACTGCTGTGGGATTTTTAAAAATATAGTTGGTGTTAGGTGGTTTTTTTCACCCCTCTTTTATGCCTGAAGAAGCCCAGTCACCCACAGGGCTGCTTTCCCATCCCTGACACTTGTCATTTAGGTTTTGCACTGTGTGTCCCTGTGGATACTCCATGGAGGCACAGCTGTGGAGGGGTGCCTGGTTTGCAGAGCCGAGAGCTCCTGCTGTAGGCAGGCTCGTGCCAGCTCAGGCCCATGTTCCCAAGACTGGTTGGAGGCCCTGAGTGTGAGTCCCGGCACTGCCTCTGGCTGGCTGTGAGACCTCAGGCAAGCATAGCCCGTCTCTGAGCCTCAGTGCACCTGTCTGTGACCTGTGGACATCTCAGGACTTAGGCAAATGGCTGAAGTTCTCTGAGCCTCAGTACACAGCTAATACTCTGTAGAAGTTATAGGCATTTTCTTATGTTTTATTCTTGTCATTTATTGAGACCGTGTAAATTAGTGGTTAAGAACTGGACCCCTGCCCTGGATGGTGTGGCTCAGTGGGTTGAGTACCATTATGTGAATCAAAGGGTCACTGGTTTGATTCCCAGTCAGGGCACATGCCTGGGTTGCAGACCAGGTCCCCAGTAGGGGGTACATGAGAGGCAGCCACACATTGATGTTTCCCTCTTTCTCTGTCCTTTTCACTCCCTAAAAATAAATATCTTTAAAAAGAAGAAGAAGAACTGGACCCTGGGGCCAGGTGGCCTGGGTTCAAGTTCCAGCTGTGTTCCTTATTTGCTGTGATTTCACCTCCTGGCCTCAGGTCCCCATCTGTAAAATGGGGATACTGATGACCCCTGCCTGCCAGGGTCCTCAGGAGGATCCAGTGGGTTACTAAGTGTGAACCCCTTAGAGCAGCGCTGGGCTCAGAGTGAGGGTGAGATGGTGTTGTAAATGGCACATTGATTTGGTAACTATTTATCAGGTGCCTCTGTGGGCTGGCTCTTCCTGGGGATGGGGATGGAGTTGGTGAGATGGACGCTTCTCCAGGTGATCTGCTTGTTCCACTTTGAGGTCCTGGCTCAACTGTAGGGCTGTCTCTCTCACCAGGGCAGGGATTAAACTGGCCGGAGGGACGTGCCCAACCTAGGCACCATGCAGAGGCCCCTGCTTCCTGTGTTTGCTCAGCAGGTGTTGGGCCTCGGGGTGGCTCAGACCGGGGCTGGAGGCTCAGGAAAGGGGGCAGAGGGCAGAGTCCAGGGATGGCTTAGAAATGGGGACAGGAAGGGCCCCAACTGGAGGAGGCGTGGACGCTTCCGACACTAGCAGGCCCAGTGGCTGGTTCAGCTACAGCCACTGCCTCCCCCACACCTATGCCTTCAGCTGTCCAGGGGGTTTCTCGGGCACCTACTGTGTGCTGGGCTCTCTGCTGGGACCTGCCAGGGAGGAAGTGCTTGCCTTTGTGGGGCTCATGTTCTGATCACAGAGAGACAATAAGCAAAATAAAATGTGTCGTATTAGATGGTGATAAAGAAAGCAAGAAAGAAAGGGATTTGGGAGTGGAAGGATGAGAGCTGTCATGTTAAATGGGATGTAGGGGCAGCTTCATTGAGGAGGTGACAGTTTGAGGAGGTGACAGTTTGAGTAAAGGCCAGATGGAGGTGAGGGAGGGAAGCAAGTGGATATGTGGCGGAAGAATGTGCGGGGCAGAGGGTACAGCCTCTGAAAGGGCCCTGGGGCAGGACCGTGGCTGGCGTGTTGGAGGAGCAGTGAAGAGGCCCGTGTGGCTGCAGGAGAGTGAGTGAGCAGGGGACTGGACAGGTCGTGTAGGGCCTAGCAGGCTGTGGGGAAGGACTTGGGCTTTCACTCCTTGGGAGGTGGGAGCCCTGGAGGGTTATGGTCAGAGGAGGGATGGGTCCAGACTCAGATGCTCACAGGTGCCCTCTGGTGGCTGCTGGGGGAGCACAGCCACTGGGGGTGGGGTGGTAACCCCCCCTTTCCCCGGGTGGGAGGGTGGGAGGACTGGGCAGGGAGATGGGCAGAAGGGACAGCGCTGGTCCCTGTAGGTGATGATGAAACTGGACCAGGTGGAGACAGGAGAGGGGAGAGGTGGACATATTTGGGATAGAATTTGCAGGCAGAATTCTTGTGTGCTTTTTGTGGGTTTCACCTTCACAGTAGCTTCGAGGGAGAGACTCTTACACCCATTTAAGAGATGAGAACACTGAAGCCCAGAGAGGCTGAGTCACTTGACAAGTACTGCACAGCTCGATGTGGCATGGTGGTGGGGTAGCCAACCAGGCTGACCCGCTGCTGGGTCTGGCTAGGGTACAGCTTGCTCCCCGAGCACCGAATAGCCACCGCTTCTTCCTAATTTATAGACCAGTCACATGCATTTACAGGCTGTGTGGGGTTAGTTTTCTTGGTTCAGAGGTCGGTCAGGAGCCACACCCTGTCCTGTTTTAGGAAAATAAGTACGTTGTAAGGCTGTCAGCTGCGTGGACCAGTGCAAAGCTGGCAGTTCTGTGAGACCTCAGTTCACAGTCTGCCCTCACCTCTTGCTGAGCTGTGTGACTTGTGACCAGTGCCTGACCTCTCTGAACTCTCATTTTCTGTGATATTTGTGTTTTCATCTGCTAATATTTTTTCGAATGCCTGCTATGCACCAGGCAGTTTTAGTCAGAGTGGTTATTCACTGCAGCCTCCAGCATCAGGTGACAAACCACGGTGCTCGGGCCACCCGAGTGTGGGCTGGAACCCCAGCCGTCGTCAGTACCTTCTGTGGAGGCCTTCAGGGGGGTGTCGGCGGCTCGGAGGGAAAGCCCTGGGCCACCGCCCCGGGGAGATGCTGGGCTCCTGGGGCCTGGCAGCGAGGGGTCGGTGCTGTGTGCAAACCCCACACTAGCAAGTCTGGGTTGGAAAGCAGCTCAGAAGAGTTGGGCTTGGGGCACAGGAGTTTGGGGAAAACTTGAACCTTATATTTTACTTACATTGTCCATTTGTACCTAGTTCAGGAGAGAAAATTGATCAAAATCTCTTTTCAAAGAGGTTTATAAAACTCTATCAGTAGCTAGCAAATGATAATTCTCTGTGATAAAGAAGTCATGTCCAGTTTAATTGGCAGCTTTTTTTCTCTTGTTGGTACATAAAATAACAATATACCTTAAACTTAATGAAGTATAGAAATAGCCAGACTGGGAACGAGGATGGAGGAAGGGAAGAAAACATGGGAGGGAAAGTCAGGAAAGGCTTCCTGGAGGAGGTGGCAGCTGATCTAAGATGTAGAGGTTGAATAGGAGTTAACTGAGTAGTAGGGAGAAAAGGGTGTTCCAGGTGGAGGGAACAGTGTTGGCAGACTTCCCTTTGTGTCCAAAGTCACAGTGCGCCCTCAAGGTGAAGTGGTTGTTTAATCTTGCACCTTGTGCTGCTCTCAGTCCCAGATCTGGATGGTGCCACCCACGTGGGTGTTGCTCTCTGCTGACTGTGTTTTGAAAGGCCTGAGCCCTGGAGGTTTGGGTCTGTCTGAAGCCCTTCAACAAGTTGACTGTTGAGTAGGTTCACACCCTTGGTCCCCTGCCCGGCTAGTAATGAGGCTTCAGCCTCAGACACACAGTGGGCCTGCAGCCAGAAAGGAAAAGAAACCCAAATCAAACTTTAGTATAAAAGCAGATGAGTTGACTGGTTCTGTAACAGAGAAGGCTGGTGCTGGCATACACCAGCTTCAGGCATTGCTCGATCCAGGGGTGCAAACAAGGAGCCTTTAACAGATGAGGAAAAGCAGACCCAGATTGTTTAAAACACTTGCCTGAGTCCACAGAACTAGGAGTTTAAGCCAAAATTCAGACTCAGGGTGTCTGTGAATGTAAAGTCTGTGGCTTGGGAAGGTTGTCCCAGGCCAGGGAGTGACAACTCCATTTCATAGATGGGGAAACTGAGGTTCATAGATGGGAAATGGTTTGCTGAAGGTCACCCAGTAAGCAAGGAGCAGAGCCTGGAACTGAACTCACATAAAACCTGTGTTCTTGGACCTCTCACCATACGGTTCTCTGTAAACACAGGTTAAATGTGGGTCCGTCCAACTGAGGCAGAGAAGGAAAATGGGTTTGCTGGGGGCTGCACTGACCTTGGGCCAGGCTCTCCCTCCCCCACCCAAGAAGCGCCTCTTCATGCCTCCTCCTGCCACCCACCCCAGATGGTTATGACATTCCCCTTGCTCTTGATGAACACATCACGGGTGACAGGTTGGGGAGGTCCCTGCTGACCCTGGCTCTCAGCCAGCCATGGGCCCCAGCCAGGCCTGCCCATCTCTGTCACAGGAGGAAATGAGACTGGCAGCCAATTGTTATCCTCCGAGCCAGCCACCTTGCTCCCTGCGGCCTGTTCCCTGTATGTGAGAGTTGCTTGCTCAGGCCCTCCGCCTGCCCCCAGCAAGCACCCAACTGACTGGCCACCAACTCCCGCCATCTCCACATGCAGCTGTGCGCCCTGCCTCAGCTCCCTTTGCCCTTGGACATCTCCATGGCATTTACTGGGCACCTACTGTGTTCCGGGCATGGGGTGTGGCTGCTGCCAGGCTT
Organism: Trachops cirrhosus; assembly: GCA_028533065.1. Classification (NCBI taxonomy): domain Eukaryota; kingdom Metazoa; phylum Chordata; class Mammalia; order Chiroptera; family Phyllostomidae; genus Trachops; species Trachops cirrhosus. The sequence goes on along the minus strand of CM052545.1, from coordinate 37,996,145 downwards.
TGCCACCACATATCCTGCTGTGCCACATCTGAGCTGTGTGATCTTGAGCAAGTGTCCTGACCTCTCTGAAACACTGATTTCCTCATTTGTAAAAGAAGAGACTGAGGTGAGATGTTATGTGTAAAGCACTTGGAATGGTGCCTAGCACTTAATACATGGTCTTCAAATATTAGCTATGAGTCTCATTATTGCTGCTGTTATTTTAGCATCAGTAAATATAGCTCTGTTGTTCTCCTCTTCCCTTTTCCACGTGTCCTGCGCCCACATTAGCATTCGCTGGATTCCGCCCGGTCACCTACCAAGAGTGTTTACCATCTCCACTCCGGTCACTGGTGAGCCAGTGCAGGCCTGCCTGCCACAGCTTTGTGGGACAGGCGTGTTTTTCTTCTTCCTTTGTCTGCCCTTGGCTGCTCCCACTGAGCCCGCTGCAGCAGCCAGTGCCGCTGCCCACCCATTCCCCCAGGGGACGGTTCAGCTCTAAAGTTTTCTGTTGAACCCTGAGAGAAGCTTCTGAGAGCTGAGAAACAGTCACAGTGCCTTTTCTGGGCCCAGGACCCTGCTGGGGGTCTAGATTCACCAGTGGGTATTTACTGAGCACCTCCTGTGTGCCGGGCCCTGATCCGGGCCCTGGGAACAGAGCTTTGCAGAAGGCAGGAAAAAGCCCTGTCCTCACGGAGTATAGCAGGGAGAAGGACAACACACAAATGAATAAACTACGCATTTACTGAGGGCCTCCTGGATGCCATACCTTTAAGACAAATGGAGCCAGGGAAAGGGGTAGGTGATAAGGAGGGGCTGTTTTGCCTACTGATTAGGGCAGGCCTCTCTGAGGAGGTGGCATTTCATATGAGCAGGAGGTGAGGAAGTGAACTGTGTGGAGTTCTGGAGGAAAGGTGTTCCTGGCAGGGGGAGCAGTCCAGACAAGGACTCTGAGGCTGGACCGTGCCTAGGTCATTGGAAGAACAGCAAGGAAGTCCGTGTGGCTGGAGGAGAGTGAACGAGGGGCGAGAGGGAGGAGAGGATGGAGCAAGTGGTACACAGCCTTGTGGGCTTCGGGGAGAACTTGGGCTTTTAGCTTGAGCTGGGTGGGAACCTTGATGGCTGTGGGCAGAGAAGGGATGGGACTCCGCCTGGTGCGCTTGGGTGTATTTTTGCCACTGCAAGGAGGACAGACTGTGGGACCATGGGCAGGAACAGGGGGACCGGGGTAGAGCTGACTGCACTAGTCCAGGTGGGAGATGGTGGGGTCTGAACCAGATGGAGGCAGAGGGGGAGGAATAAGTGGGTGGGTTCTGGAAGGATTTTTCACAAAAGCCAGCGGGATTGGTCAAGTGGTTGGGTGAGGGTGGGAGCGAAAGGAGCCAAGGATGAGTCCTGCATCTTTGACCTGAGCACCTGCAAGGACAAGAGGGACAGGCGTGGGGACCTGTCTGTCACAGGACAGCCACCAAGGTTCCCAGAAGGCAAAGGGGCTGGTTCTCCCTGGAGGCATGGTGTGGGCTTCCTGGAGGCGGTGGACGTGATCTGGGGCCCGTGTCCCTGTGCTGCAAACAAGCTAGTGCCCTCAGCAAGGCGCATTCTTTTCTCAGCCTTATGTTGCAAGCGCTTAGAATAGCACCCAGCTACACCTTTAGGGTGGGTTGGGGCTTTGCCAGCTTCAAGCTCTACTGGGGCTCTTCTGGGGCAGAAATTCAGAGATTCATGGAGGCCACCAGTTTGGGATGCAGAGGGGGCCTGGTTTGCAGAGAAAGAGACTGAAGCCCAGAGAGGCCAAGGCCTGTGCCCAGGCCACACAGCATGTGGCAGGGGTTAGACCCCACTCATGGGCCTGTGCTCCCTCTCCCGCCCTCCTGGCTCCTCTTTCTTCTTTTCTGCGTGTCTCCCACCCCTGGGCTTGCCAGCTTCAGTCCTTGGTGGTTTCCAGGCTTCCCTTGGCTCCAGCTTCACACTCACCTCCCCTCTCCACGCGCTTTGGGCCCTGGGCTGCTGCCAGGTAGGCCCAAGGGACTTGATGAGCACCCTCTGCCTTACACCCAGGGTTCCCTCTGCCCCTGCCCAACCCCCAGCCCCACTATTGATGGAAAAGGAATGGGAGGGAGCAAAATTATATACACACACGAACATATAAAAATTAGTTTAGGATCTGGGCCAAGAACCACTTGCGCTTGGCCAGGCATTGTGGGTAATTCATCGCTGATTACCATAAAAGCCAGAGCCTGGCTGACAGGCTGCTGTGGGGCTTTTGTTTAAGACTCTGATGAATATATAATTTCTCTCCAGGTCTGGAACCCGAGGGTCCTGCCACCCCCGTAGCGGCAGGACCCCGCCCACGCTGCCCATTTCTACGCTGCCCCCAGGGCAGATGCACCCATCCCCTGCACAGGGGATGGGCTGTTCTGGCTGGCCCCGTGTGCCGTGGCGGCTTGGCCTTGGGGAAGCTCGGCTTGGCATTCCATGCCCACTGCCAGCCTTGTCTTGCGGCCCCATCCCCAGGCCCAGCTCCCTCAGTCCACATGTGCATTTATTAGGCTTCAAGTGTTTACCAGACCCAGCATGGATGTGGGGGACATTGTGGCGATTGAGGTGGACAGAGTCCTCTGTTCTTTAAGAGACTGTGGTCGACAGATGAGTGGATGGGCTTTTATCTATATTTAAAGATTCCCAGGAGATGCAGGTTAAAACAAGGAGATAACCGTTTTTTGCCCATCCCCTTGGCACGGCGGTCTGGAGCTGGTAATATCCGGCACGGCTGCAAGAGGGGTCCAGGCTCTCTGGGTGCCACTGGCGGGAGAATAAAGACGCGTTGCCACTTTGCATCATCTCTTATTTTTAATGTGTGTTTCTGGCCAGATCGTGCACACATGTGGGGCACCATTGAGGATGCGCAGAAGCATGCACAGTGGAGAGCCTCCGCTGCCCCCCGGGTCCTCAGTTCTCTCCCCCTCCTTCCCAGAAGCAGAGGTCGGTAGATTTTTTTCTGCAGAGGGCCAGATAGTAAATCTTCTTGGCTTTGTGGGCTGGAGGGTCCTGTTTGTGCTACTTACTCAACTCTGCTCTTGTAGCAAGAAGGCAGCCAGAGACAATAAGGGATGAATAGGCATGGTCATGTGCCAATAAAGCTTTATTTACACAAACAGTTGGTGGGCCAGATTTGGCCTGTGGGTTGTAGCTTGTCGCCCCAGTTCTGCATCAGTCCAGTAGAATTTTCATGCATTGATAGAAATGTTCTCTACCTGTACTTTCTAATAAAGTAGCCACTAACTAAATGTCCTCTTATGCATTCGAAATGTGGCCAGTGCAACTGAGGACTTGAATTTTAAATTGTATTCTACTTCATTCCATTTATTTTATTATTTTTTTAAAGATTTTATTTGTTTATTTTTAGAGAGAGGGGAATGGAAGGAGAAGGAAAGGGAGAGAAACATCAATGTGCAGTTGTTTCTCACGGGCCCCCTACTGGGGACCTGGCCTGCAACCCAGGCATGTGCCCCGACTGGTAATCGAACTGGCGACCCTTTGGTTTGCAGGCCCATGCTCAGTCCACTGAGCTACACCAGCCAGGGCTACTTCATTCCATTTAAATGTAAACAGCCGTGTGTGGCTGATGGCTGCCGTTTTGGCCAGTGCAGTTACCTAGGGTTCTCCCGTGAACTCTCAGAGGTGGGCAGAGTTGCACTCCTTTGTTTAAGCAAATGGTGGCATCCTTTACGCGCTGTTCTGTCCCTTGATGAGTGTTTTTTTCCCCCTGTTTAAAAATACAGGATCTTAAAAGTAATTTCATAATTGTACATCTAGCTTCCCCATTCCTTTTCACACCTGTGGTACTAATCTCATAGTGCCAAGAGATACTAATTTTGGGGGGCATTATCTGTCCGTCGTACCGTTATGTTCTTAGCCGATCCACTATGGATAGACACTTGTGTTATTTCAAGTCTTGCTCTGACAGCTTTCTACATGTGTCATTTCAGGGGAATGTGTCTATCAGATAAATTTCTAGAGGTGCCGTTTGCAGCTCATGTGAAGCTACAAAGGGAATGTGAAGACATCCTTCCGCCTCTCAGCATTGAGGGAGAGACAGATGCTCCCCTGAGGGTCTGGGAGGCATGGTGCAGAGGTCCGCCGCGGGCGCGCACCTTGGGGATCCTAGTGAATGGCCCAGCCTCGTCACGGGAGGCTGGGAGGCAGGTGGAAAGAGGGATCACACTCAGGAATGTGTGTACAGTGTCATGTGGAAAAAATGCAAGTTAGGAAACGACACAAGCAGGATGATACAATTTCCGCTTAAAAGCCCACTCTGCGTTGGAGTAGTACCTTTGGTCTGTGACTGCGTGGGAAAGCTGTGCAGGGCTCAGCACAGGCCAACAACAGAGGTTGCTTCGAGGGGCAGAGGACTCTCCCTTCCGCAGTGTCCGCGTCTACCGTGTGCCAGCTGCTTGCTGTTCCAGGCCTGAGTAATTTAAAAGGACAAGTCCCCTGTCCTCTTGCAGCTCAAAGTTTAGTTGGGGATGTGGAGAATAAACAAAGCACAGAAGAAAAACCACATCCAATGTCAGGGCGGGACGTCGCTGTAGGAAAAAGAACTCAGAGAAGGGGAAGGGGGAGAGCCTGAGTGGAAGGCGGGATTTTAAGTCGGGGGTGCTGGAGGCCTCCTGGCAAGGGTACCCTGCAAACAGAGATGGTGAGGGAGGCAGACAGGTGGGTTTCGGGGGCAGTAGCCCTGGCGGAGGGATAGACGAGGCAGAGGCCTGGGGCTGAGTCCTCCAGGACAGTTGCTGAGCCCAAGCCACCGTCCTTGCCCATGCCTCTGCCTCCTTATGGCTCCCAATGTCAGGGGTAGCTGCTAGAGAAAAATTAATAATAATGATGATAAAACACTACTTTGGGAGCCGGTGGTCCATCCTTGTGCCTCCTGGTGGCTGCCAGCCCTGACCACGTGATGACTGCGAGTCACAGATGGGCTCAGTGTGAGACGCTGTGAATTCTGGGGCCTCGTCATCTCCAAGTGAGGCAGGAGGGTGAGGCCCGGACACGGGAAACTGAGGCTCAGATGAGTGGTTTTGGGAGGGGTTGAGAACCAGCTTGAGTTCTGGTTCCTGTTCTGCCATTCATTAGTGGTGAGACGTTGGGCCCAACCTCTGTGCCTCAGTTTCCCTAACTGAAAAGTGGGGGAAATATTACCATTTATTAATACCATTTATTGAGGGTATTCAACAAGCTGCTTATGTATGCCTGGCCTTCAGGAAGAGTCAGGAATAACAGTGTGTTCCTTGAGCACCTACTACGTGCCCGGCTCAGTTCTGAATGCTTTTCCTATACTAAGTGCTAAATTAAAGAGTGTTTTTAGTAAAGTCTCGGGGGAGATGTCAATGGGTCTAGATCCAAACCTGTCTAAACATGTCACCTTCTCCCTGGTCTTGAGAGCTTGGGGAGCAGAGAGGTTGTCACCTGCACCTGCGTTTGCACAGCAGGTCTGTCCCCCCACCCCCCGCCCCAGAAGCTAGCTCCCTAGTCCCTGTCTTCTCCCCTGTGGGATGTGACTGGGACTCAGCCCGAGGCTTCTGTTCTCACCGCTTCCATTTTGTCCAGTGCTGCTTAGGTCTCCTCTCCCAGTTTCTACTCTTTCTTCACATTTTAGGTATTTCCTCTTCCTGGAAGCCTGCCGCATTCGCAGGCCAGAGGCATCCCCCATCACAGCTCTGATCTCTGACTGCCTGAGCCCCCGTGTCCTTCCCCCATAGGCCGGTGAGCTCCTTAAGACTGGGCCAGGGCTGCCGGGGTCGTCCTGTGCCCCTGGTGCTCAGCCTGGGGCCTGGTGTGCAGTAGGAGCTCTGTAAAAGCAGGTGAGGTGTGCAAGGAGAATATTTACAGGAGTGTGATGATTGTTCATGCCCCGAATATATTCATTCCTCAGACGACTTGCCCCCCATCCCTTACCCCTGTAATCCCATTTCTCAGCTACCAGGCACCTCTCTTGCCCTAGAACTTGGCCTTTGCATGTGCTGTGTCCTCTGCCCAGCACTCCCTGCTCACCCCTGTCTTTGCATGGCTGCCTTTGTCTGCCACTCTCCTCCCCTAGAAGAGAAGCCCTGGGAGCTTATCTGCCTTGGTCCCTGCTGTGTCCCCAGAACTCAGGATAGTGCCTGGTGCAAGGTGGCTGCTGAGGTTTGCGTGGTGACCAAGACCAGGTCCCACCTCACTCAGGAAGTCAGTCAGGGCTGCTCCAAGCCCTGCCTTGGGGACCTCGCTGGCCTGTGCCTCAGTTTCCCGGATTTCAAAGGCCTTGAAGCCACAGAAGTCAACTTCAGGCACTAAAAAAATCAATCTTCCTCTGTACAGGTAGGGAAACTGAGGCCCAGAGAGTGTCAAGGACTTGCTCCAGGCTACACAGCTCCCTGGGGACGGAGCTGGGTCGAGAACCTTGTCCACCTGCCTTCTGTGGGCCATGATTTCTAAGGTTGGGGGGCTGCCCCCAGAATGAAGCTATTTTGGGGTGACCTGTGGAGGGGGTATCCTGTGACACATAGCTGCGCAGGCTAGCAGTGACTCCCCTTTCCGTTCACGGGGAACAGGTCAAGGAGAAAGACTCAGGTGGGTGCGATCAGTAAGCAACACCTGCCAGTCTCTTCATAACCAAACCCCATTCGGGCTGCTGCCTTCAGCAACAGTATCCAGGGAAAATGGAAGAACTCTGTTCATATTTTCATTGTGACAATTTTTCGGGTGACTTTCAAGGCTAGGCAGTTAGAGCTGTGCATTATCGAGTTAGTTTCTAAAGGAAATTAGTTCAAAGCAGCAATTTTCAACCTTTTTAATCTCATGGCACACATAAACTAATTACTAAAATTCTGTGGCACACCAAAAAAGTGTTATATTTTTTGCCAATCTGACAAAAATAGGTATAATTTTGATTGATTTACCAAAAATAATAATAGTAATTACCTACCTTTTTTGCTCTAAAGTGTCTTTTTCAAAAATCAGATGTCTGTACTTATATATGAGGATTTTTGCTACCAAGTATTAACCAATCAGACACAGTCTTATTATACAACATGACCAATAAGATGCAGCTGTATTATGTGACCTATAATATATATATAGGGTTCAAGATGGGACATTCACACCAAATGGTTATTGTTGTGTTGGCTCTTGTCATGTTTTTATTTGACAATCTGAGGGAAAAGAGGTCAGTGCCCCTGACTAAATAGTCAGCTATTGCATGTTCTAAAAGTCCTTGGGGCCCACTGGTTGAAAATCTCTGGTTTAAGGGAAAGGCATGAGCCAGTTGAATGAAAGATTAATGAGGCGATTGGTATGTGGCAGAAGCCGGGCTCAAGGAGGGGAGGGCATGGGCAGCACCACGCCCTCACTGGGGACCTGGTGATCACAGGGGCACCTTGCAGGAGGATGCGGCCAGAGCCAGGGAAGCCGCCACCAGCGCAAGGTGGGGGGTGGTGGTGGGCCTGGCGGGGGGCCTGGCCCCGCCACCCCCTGCTTCTGGCTCTGTCAGCATGTCGGCTCTGAGCTGCAGCAGAGTCTGGCTGTCGCCAGGGCAGTGTTTTACAAATTTCTGCCCTTGGGGCTGGAGTCGCCCCCAGAGAGCACCGGATGGCAAGTCAGGGAGACCCGGCTGCAAATCCCAGCTTTCGGACTTGTGGCTGTGGTGGCACCTGCCGACCTCTGCCCTGTCCTGCAAATCAGCCCCTCCAGGCTTTGCAGATCTTTCATTTGTTCATTCATTCATTTAGAGAGCATTTATTGAGCACCTTCTGTGTGCCCCGGGACCCAGCAGTGACCAAAGCCAACGCAGTCCCGCCCTCCTGGCTCCGTCTCCAGCAGAGCTGTCCACAGAACTTTCTGTGGTGGTAGGAATGCGCTCAGTCTGTGCCACCGCTGTGGCCGCAGGCCTCAGGTGCGGGGCGCTCAGGCGTCGCGACTGAGGAACTGATTTGGATTTTGTCTCGTTTCACTCAACTAGACAAGCGTGGTTTTGGGGCCCTATTGGACGAGGCTGGTTTAGACAGTGAAGAAGAGGTAAACGCAGGGCGGGGCAGACGCAGGTTTGCAGCTGTTCGTGTGAAAAACAATGCAGGAATACACTCTGTGTTTCACATACTCACAAGTGTAAACCTACTTTTTAAAAAGACTTTATTTATTTTTAAAGAGAGGAGAAGGGGGGAGAGAAAGAGGGAGAGAAACATCGATGTGAGAGAGAAACATCGATGGGTTGCCTCTGGTATGCGGCCCGGCTGGGGACTGAACCTGCAGCTGCAGCTTGTACCCCGGCCTGGAAGGGAACTGTCGACCTTTCACTTTGTGGTTCGACACCCAACCACCTGAGTCACGCCGGTCAGGACACTGTGAATCTACCTTTTGCTCCACCCTGTAATTTCAGATGAAAGTGCCAAAAATGAAAATACAATTGAGGAATGTGTGGTAAAGGATGAGGGGGGTGCTCTCTGAACTGGAGTGATCAGTTAGGTGTCTGTGAGGTGATATTTGAGGGTGACCTGAGTGGTGAGAAGGAAAGAGCCATGAAAATGTGGAGGAAGGGTATTCCAGGCAGAGGGAGTAGCCTGTGCAAAGGCCCAGAGGCGGGACAGTGGCTGGTGGCTGGAGGAGCAGGGAGAAGGCCATGTGGCTGGAGTGGAGTGCACAAGGAGGAAAGAGGGAGGAGGTCAGGGTGGGAGGGCATAGGGGCAGATTGTTTAGGGCCTTGTGGGATTCGGCTAGGGCTTGGGCTTTTATCACTAAGGAGTTGGGAGACCTGGAGGGCTGTGGGGAGAGGAGGTGCAGGACCGGGGGCTCAGGTGCTCACAGGCGCCCTGTGGGGAGGACAGACTGTGTGGAGTGAAGGCAAGAGCTGGAGGACCAGGGCAGAGGCGATTGGGCCAGGGGGGCAGTACTGGGAGCTAGACAAGGTAAGAAGGCACATGGAGAAAGATGGACAAGTGCATGAGAAATTTAAGAGCGACACTTGAGGGTATTTGCAGACCAGCAACATGTGCAGGTGAGGGAAGAAGAGTCAGGGCTGGCCCCTAGGTTCTAGCCTGAGCCTCTGGAAGGATGGAGCTGCCATCATCTGAGAAGGGGAGAACCTGGGAAGAGCAGGTACATCTGGATCCAGCTGTGCCTGAAGGCATCTTGGGTTTCTCTGGAAAGAGAGGAAGGTAGCTGGGCTTGGGGGAGCTGGAAGGTGAAAAAGGCAGGTGAAGAGCTGGGGCATGTCAGTAGCGGGCAGTGTGCCCACTGTGGGGTAGCTGGCTGGTACACGTGGCGCCAGGACCGTGACGTAAGTGTGGGTGAGGTGGGCTCCTGGCTGGTCGGCACGTGCTCACTTTCCCAGTTCGTGAGTGCTGTGCTGGGTGGAAGGGAGGGGATCTGTGGAGCTGCCCAATCAGTTTCTCCCTCACTCTGAATTCCAAGGGTGTAGAGTTTGGTGGTTGTCTGCAAGTGAAACTTTGAGAGATTTCAGCCCCAAATGTGAGGACAGTGGGACAGGTTGGGAGAGGGCTGGGAGTGGGGGTGTCCCACCCAGGTGTGTGTGGTTTTGCCCAAGGGTACCACATCATGGCAGGTATCAAAGGCTGCAGAACATCCCAACAGACACCTATTGGTTGGAACTTTTGTGCAGGAAGTGACAGGCCGCAGGTTGGTACGTGGATGCTCCTCTCAGTGTGGCAGTTTGTAACGTCGAACAAGTGGGAACTGATTAAGCTCTGTGGGTTGGACGCAGGCAAACAGTCTCGTAATGGTGATCTCCCTTTCAGAAAGTCCCAAAGTGCACACGTAGAAGAAAGACTGGAAGAAAGCAGTTGGCCTCAGGACCTTTGCACTTGCTGTTTCTCCTGCTTGAAACACTGTCCTCAGAGGTGTTTGTATGTCTCATTTGCTGACTTCTCCAGGTCCTCTGAGAAGTACCCCAGGCCCCCCTCCCTCCAGGCTTCTAGAGCCTCACTGTGCATTTTCTTTTCTTTTTGGAATCTCTTAGCACTGTCCAGCATTACGTGTTTGACAGTAACAGTTTCTCTGTGGATGTCTGTCTCCCTCACTTGTCTTGAGGGCAGGAGAGCTGGCTCTGTCATGCCCACTGCTGCGTCCCCATTACTGTGGCACATAGTAGGTACTCAGAAAATGTTTGTAGAAAGAATGAACAAAAATGACCACATGCTCACATTTTCTCTCCAGGAAAGGGGTGGATTATGGGCAGCTTTTATTTTCTTCTTTAGGCTGATTTTCTCTCATTTTCTGCTGCATGTGCCTATTTTATAATTAGAATAAAAGTTATTTTGAAAAAAACAATTACCCACAAATGTCCCAGCTGTAGAGGCTGATGTGATCTAGCCCCATGCTTCTCCCCAAGGGCAGCTGCTGCCTGCTGTAAATAGAGGACATATCAGCTGAATGTTTGGGGGCTTCTGGGGTCAGCCCTCAAGGGCCCTGGGTGGGCAAAGCAGTCAGGGACGGCTTCCTGGAGGTGGCAGCCCTTAACCTTCCAGTTGCTCAGGCCCAAAACCCTGTAGTTGTCTTTCAGCTTTAATTTATACCCCACCACTGGTCCTTTGGAGAATTCTGTTGGATCTGCCTTTAGAATCTATCCAGAATGTCCCTCTCACTGCTGGCCAGAGCATGTGCACTCACCTCCCCTCTGGCTTCCCCTGCCCCCTACTCCCCACAGTGCCCTTACAGTGGCCACAGGTGCCTGTGAGCACCCGAGTCAGGTCCTCCTCCTCTTCTGCCCACTGCCTTCTGGGGCTCCTACCTCCCAAGGGATAAAAGCCCAAGTCCTTCCCCGGGGTGGGGCGGGCTGCCCACAAGGCCCTTCGTGACCTGCCCTCATCCCCTTCCCGCCCTCACCTCCCCACTCTCCCCCCTCGCTCACCCTGCTCTGGCCACACAGGCCCCCTTGGTGTTCCTCCCTGAGGCCACGCAGGGTCCTGCCCCAGGGCCAGGATTGCCCTTCCTCCACACACCCGCCAGAACTTCTTAAGTTCTCTTCTTAGGTCAAATGTCACCACCTCACTCCTAGGCCTCCCTTTTTAAGGCTGCATCCCACCCCACCCCCTGCTTCGTCCATCTTCATAGCGCTTATTACTCACTGACCCTTGGTGTATTTTATTTTTTCTGTTTCCCTTCTGCCGCCCTCAGTGGAGGGAGCATCAGCTCTGTGAGGGCAGGGGCCCTTGCCAGTCCTAGTCACTGAGGACCTCAGCCAGTCCTGGTGCACAGCAGGTGCTCAGAAATTTTTGTTTAAAAAGGGGTGGGTGAAGACACCCGCTTTGTGCTGAGGGCGTTGCACACTGTGGCCCCCAGGGGAGAATACGGTTGGAGAAGGCTGTCCTGGTGAGCAGGGGCCTGGCTGTTTCTGTGGAGGTTTGCTGGGAACCTCCTTCTGCTGGGTGCTGTGGACCCGGCACAGAGTGTGTGCTCTGATCAAGGTGGAGACCCTGCCCAGCCCTTGGAGGTCGAAGTCTGGTGGCAGAGGCAGGCCTGTGACCAGGCAGTTAATGTATGGGGTGATTAGAGCCGTGAGGAGTTGGCGGGGGCATTCCGGGGACTGTGCAGGCGGGGTGCCCAGCTGCGGTAGACTAGATACAGGCCTCATTCCTGGCCCAGATCTCTCCCACCCCTACTGTGGAGGTGGCTTTGTTCCCAGCCCACTGCGGTCACTGCCACTGCATGGAGGCAAGAGGTCATCTTCAGGCAGATGTGGGCAACAGGCCCCGAGGAGGCAGGGCCAGTTGTGGGGTGGTGTGGGGCGCTGGCAGGTCCTCAGCTGGCATCCCCTGGGTCCTAGACAACCCAGAGACAGGCACTTCCTACCCAGGTCACAGAGCCTGGGATGTCCTGACATCTCGGGTTCCTTGAGCGCAATTGTGTACCTGGTTTTTATTACAGATGGGAAAACTGAGGCATGGAGGTTCAGGTTCTTCCTTGAGGTCATATGGGGTGTGCTTGGATTCATTCCTGAGTGTGTATGAGCCCTGTGTCTGCGCCATCCACCCACTAATGCAAGCAAAGCACCCACTGTGCTGGTGGCATTTTCTGAGGGCCCACTGTGTGCCCTCCTAAGCTGGGGAAGGTAACACTGCTTGATTCTAGATCTCGTTGACCCAGAGCACCTCCTGTGTGTTCCACATAGTGCTGGGGTTCCAGGTATTGTGTCTGGAAGCACCTACTATGTGCGTCCTACAGTTGGGGCTATGGGGGAGTAGAGATATTGGAGTATCTCATGTTTAGCAGCACCCACTGTGTGCTCTGTAGAGTCCACATCCAGACAGTCACAGAAAATGTTCTGGGCCCCTGGTGCTTTGAGAACTCCAGTGCAGGCCTCCCCAATGCTAGGGGAGGTGGCATTATACACTGTTTTGCAGAGAGGGGAACTGAGGCACAGGTCAGGAAGGGGCGGATCACCAGGCCTACGGTGCTGGGGAGAGGTGGGGAATGGATCCTCTACGACCCATAGCAGAGTGTGGATGGGCCACCATGGGAAGTGAGTTGTCCCTGAACCCTTATCAGGGCCTCCCCTGGGCTCCCACAGCTGCCTGTGTCCCCATCAAAGCCCCTGTCCTTTGTCCCTGGATACTTTAAATTTGTAGCAATTTCTCCATTTGTCGTTTTCCTGCTCCAGGCCTCCTTCAGCATTGTGGGTAAGGGCTCATCCTCTGGACCCAAACCTTGGTTCCAGCCCCTGCTCTTTCTGACGTTGGGCAAGTAACCTGTCTATTCCACTGCTAACCCCTTTGGAGAATGGGGGTGATGTGGGTGTGGCTTCAGCATGCACAGCACTTGGTATACACTAGGAGCTCAATACATGTCCGCTATGAGATTCATTCAAGTGGCATTTCACCAGGGAGAGGAGCAGGTGGGGGAGCCGGTTCCCCGCGGTGGCCCTTGGCTCTCCATCCGAGTCTCCGCCCCTCCCTGAACACCTCCCAAGTTCCCAGAACCCAAGGGGCCTCCAGTTCCCTGTCTCAACCCTGTAGTTTTCAAACTCTCACCGGGGCTGAAGCGCGGCCCGGATTGGCTGCCTGGGTGGGGCCGCCCCTTCTCCCCCGCCTTTCCACCCACCCCTATGGATCGGGTGTCTCCGGCCTGGCATGGTGGCCCCATCTGTTTCCAATCTGGGCCTGTGCTCTCCGCCCCCTCCTTAGGGTTGTGCCTAGGGTGGGGGCCTCTGCCACCGTGTCCCCCATTCATTTCCCCAGACCCCAACCAGATCCCAGCAGGAGGGCTGCCTCTTTGTGCCTGCGCCCCTCCCCCACCCTCTGGGTCTTTCTGTGTGTCTAGGGGGCGCGGCCTCTGCCATCCTACTCCGGCTGGGAGGGACTCCTTCTGCCCCCTATCCGACCTCCAGTATTTGGGTGTGTTTGGGGAGCCCTCTGCTGCGGAGTCTGGCATCCAGCCCCTTCATCCGTTGCCATGGTCACGATCAGCACCTGGAAAGGGAGGGGGAGAAGGACAGGGGTTCCCTCTGTCATCAGGTTTCTGGAGGGGCGGGCCTCAGGGCACTCCCTCATGCTTGTGCTTGTGCGAGGGCACAGTACCCCCCTTTAATTCTTTCCCCACACAGGAACCCCATGGAGGCTTCCAGAGCCCCCAGATGGGGCTCCCCCGCTGGTCCCCCGCCCCACTTCCGTCTAGAGCCCCGCCCCCAGGTCGCCCCGCCCCCGGCCTCGCCCCCAGGCCGAGCTCTTTGGGCCAGGGCCTTTCCGAAGTCCTCCCTGCGCGCCGCTTAGCGCTGGGGTGGACGAGGGACAGAGGGACCAGCTGCAACGGGGCCCGGCCCCAGTTTCTGAGCCGCTGGGTGAGTGCACCTGGGATCTTCTTCCATATCTAGGGCCAGTCTGCGCTGGGCTTTGTTTCCCTCCTTGTCCCTGCTCTAGGCTCCGGTGAGGGGGCACTCTCGCGGGCCCCCACTCGCCCCCTCCCCGCACGGGCCTGCCCTAGCCAAGCAAGCTCCAAGGCCAGCTCTAGCCCCAGCACTGCTTGGCGCTTCCCCATTCAAGCCTGTAGCTCTCACTTTGGAAAACTCTTGACCGTTATGCTCTGTAGGGTCCCCTCCCCCGCCTGGCCCCCAGCCTTTTCTCCTCCCCAACCTCCTGGGGGCGGAGCTAGGCTGGGGCAGCCTTAGCTGCCAGCCCCAGGGCGCGTTGCTGGGAGGGAAAGGGGGCTTCTGATCCTTCCTTCGGGAGAAGGCAGCAGAACCATGGGGGTGGGGGATAGGTAGCTGGGATCTCTCCTCTTAGCCACCCCCTAAAACTTAGGGAAAGTTTCCCACTTTCCATTTGTCCCGTGCTCTTCTGGCCTGTGGACCCCAGATTGACGCTGTGTCTGATTGAGGCTTTAATAAACTGGAGAGTCAGGCCAAGGATATCAGCGCCCACCTACTCACCTGCCATTCCTGTCCCCATGCCTTCGTACATCCCATTATCGCCCACCAAACCCATGCCTCGGCAACCCCTATTATTACCTGAGAGTTGTGATTCCCAAGACTCCTTCTTAGACCTGGGCCACTCCAGAGGAACTTCCTGCAACTCCCAGTAAGGGAGGGGCCCAGCCCCCCAAGTCCTGCCTGCCCTTCCTGGAGTTTCAGTTCTACCCGTTGAGGCTCAAGCTGACTGCCTGAGCAGATGTAAGTTGCAGCTGGCAGCACGCTGGTGTTGCCTCCCCTGCCTGCAGTGTCTCCTTCTGGCTTCAGTTTCCCCTTCTGCAATGGACGTGATCATAGGAATGATGTGGGTTAAAGTGCCAAGTTGTGACAGGAGACACAGGGTGCTGGAGGAGCTCACAGAGGCTCCAGATCCAACCTGGGACATCCAGGGGGGCTACCTGGAGGAGGTGACAGCTCAGCTGAAACCTAACGATAAGTGTGATGGCTGAGGTTTGGTGGGGAAGGAGAAAGGCTGTGTTGGGGGAAGGAACAACATGTACAAATACTCCTGTGTGAGCCTGTGGGCATTGAGTAGGGCAGCAGGGTTCCAGCAGGGCCCCAGGGATGCGACGTGATGGGGTCCGCATTCTGGAGGCTGTTGAGTCAGGATTTTAATGGATGTAGATGAGAGCCACAAGAGATTTTATAGCGGAGGGACAGAATCAGACACAGCCACTCCTAGCCCCAGGAGTGTCGGTCAGCGCTGAGCTAAGGAACAGTCGTGGGGTGAGGGGATATGTGGCCTCAGCTTAAAGGATGAGTGGAGACAGGTGGGCCAGCTGGAGGAGGGTCTACCTGTTAGGGGGACCCATGTTGAGAAAGGTCCAGGGGCCCCAGGCAGACCAGTGCATTCTGGGAAAGGCAGTAACCTTTGGAAAGAGGCTGCAGGGTGAGCCTACAGTCAGATCCTGAAGGTCCCAGAATGCTGAGCAGAGCACCCTGGAGAGTGTGAGATCTTGGTGTCTCAAGCTCCCCCATGAAGCCAATGTGGGGAACATGGTGGCAGAAGCGAGTCTGGCAGCCAGGGCACTCAGGGAGTGTGGACCCGGGGCTCCAAGGAGAACTAGTCTCCAACCTCGAATCCCAGCCCAGTGCCCTCCATGCTGTGTGACCCTTGGCAAGCAGCACTCCCTCTCTGAGCTTCCTTTTTGTCATCTGGCAAACATAAAGAAGCTCAAGGAGCATTTAAGAGGGTGTGGCATGCTGGGACACCCTGCTAAGATTACTGATTTCTCCCTCTGGGGCTGGGCCTGGCTCCCTATCTGCCCTGCCCTTCCACTCCTGGTTTTGGGGACAGCACCTAATACAAATCGATACTCAATTAAAGGCAGAGCCCTCCCCCCAGTCCCAGCCTGTTCCAGGAAGGTGGCGGGGCTGGCCCCACACGGAGTCTGTTTCTCTGTGAGGGTATACTGAGCCCCTAAGAGGGAAAAGGGCTCGGCTGGGCCCTGTCAAGCCCACTAGTGACTCAGAAGAGCTAGCGCGTGGACCTTGCTGGGTGCTTTGGGGACACAGCTGCCCTTGAGAGGCCCCAAAGTCCTATGAAAGGGGCTCTGCGCGGCGGGAAAGGCCGCTGGCCCAGAAGTGCGGCAGTGGGAGGGGTGAGTGTGGGGGTGGGGGTGAGGGCAGAGGTGGTCCGTCCAGTTGTCCTGAAGCCCTGTAGCCAGCACCACCACCTTCTCTGCCCACGGCCTAAGGCCAGGGGAGCTCTCCTGAAGGTCAGAGTTGCACAAATTAGCCCCCAGACCCCTTAGGACAGGATGATCCTTAGGCAGGCAGGGGACGGCCTCAGGGCATCCTCGGCCCCACAGACCCCGCCTCATGCGAGTGACACAGCCTGTTTGCTGTGCAGTTCTGGGTCATAATCATGCCTTTATATTCCCTGCTCTGCGTGGGTACACAGAGCCAGCTCTGGGACCGCGTGACCCACGCCCCAGTGCCTGGTTGGAATGGGTGCCCACTCGTCCCCCGTTGGCACAGTCTAGGAGTCCCCAGTGGTTGTCCAGCAAAGCTATATCAGGCCCTGAGAAGGTCATCCACTTTCCTGAGATCACATATTGGCCAAGGAACGACACAGTCATGTGATTGAATGTGGGCTCTGGACCCAGGGTTCAGAGAAGCCAGGACCTGGCGGGGGGCCTCGGACAAGGCCCTGGGGGCTCCCCTGTAAGCCTCGGTTTCCTCATCCCAGCTGGCTGCTGGGAGCAGATGGTGAACAGCCCGGCACCTGGCACAGAGGAAACTCTCAGCTCTGGGCGGGACCCTCTCTGGCCCCTGGGTTCCAGGTCCCACGGCTGCTCCTGTCCTTCCTTCCCGCCCCCTGGTCCAGCCTCATTTGTAGCCCGTTATTTCCTGCAACTCCCATGGGTGGCTGTTCCCTTCTTAACAGCCACAAGGTCCCCCAGGAACTCGGGGAGCACAGCACCATGCAGCCCCAATGCACCTGCCTCAGCTTCCCTTTCTCAACAGCACAGGGCTGGTGCCCCAGATTGCTTTCCTGAAAGAGGAACAGGGAAGAGGCTTGGCCAGATGCCAACCTGACCACGTCCCTCCCCACTCAGAGCTGCCAGGGGCTCCTTGCTGTCCTGTGTCTCTGCCCTAATCTCTTCCCCTCTCCCTCCCAGGACCTCTAGGTGCTGCTTCTTGCTGTTTCCTTGTGTGGGTGATACCTCCCCATTCCCATTCATGCTTAATTTTTAGCCAAGTAATGTTGTTAACATTAAGTCTGGAGGCAGAGAGATCCAGGTGGAGGGAACAGCCAATGCAAAGGTCCTGAAGCAGGACCCTGCCTGATTGGTTGGAGCAATACTGGGGAGACCCTTGTGGCTGGAGTGGGTGAGCGAGGGGGGACGAGGGCAGGGAGGAGATGGGGCAGGTTGTGCAAGAACTCATGGACTGGGGGAGGACCTGGGCTTCTACCCCAAGGGTCGTAGGGAGCCCAGCAGGGCTGTGGACCGAGGAGGGATGGGACCTGACTCAGGTGCTCACAGGCGCCCTCTGGCTTCGGGGTTAGGACAGACTGGGGAGTGAGGGTGGGAGTGCATTGGCCCTGGGAGGTGATGATGGGGCTGGGCTAGGTAGAGGCTGAAGAGGAAAAAGTAACAGGTGGGAAGATTTGGGACAAATTTTGAAGGCAGATCTGACAGGGCTTTTTAATATATTCTCCTCTGGTCCCTTACAAAAGACCCCACACTTGGGGTCTTTTAGAAAGCAGTTGTTGGCAGGAGGGTCCTGGACTTTTCGGGGACTTACTGCCCTCATAGCAAGTTCCTCCGGGGTGCATGGGGCCTAAGAGACACTGGCACTTTTTAGCTTCTGTGCGGTGCCTGGCCCTCTCCTCTCTGAGCCTGTCCCATGCCTCCCAGCCCCATTTCAGCTTTGACATCCAGGCCTTGAAAAAGCCCCCAACGCTGTGTCCTCTCCCTCCCCACCCCTCACCCCTGACCCCAGCAGGCTGGGTTCGGGGGGAGTCAGGAGCTCATGCCCTGGCTCTGCCTGCGCCTGGTTCAGCCCCATCCTGCCCAGACATCAAGAAGGCATGGGCCCAGCGAGGCCTGGGCTGCGGGAGCCAGAGGGTAATTTGGAGCTGCCTTATTTAGAAGGCACTGCCCTGGCTCCAGTGGGGCATGGAGAGTAGGGGAAGCAGCTGCGGCCAGGGCCCTCCCATACACCAGGCCTTCTGTGCAGGTGGCCCCTGCCCATGTCAGCTGGTGCTCTAGGTGAGGAGACTGAGGCTGGAACAGGGATGTCACTCTCCTGGGAGTCCATGGTAGGCTGGGCGGCCCTGGGTTTGAGCCGCTCTGTGCTGCAGGGTTGCTCTGCTGCCTCAGTTTCCCTGGAGGCTCTCTGAGGGCTCACCCAGCTATCCCAAGTGGTCCGGGCCAGAGCCCCCCTTCTCAGATGTGGCCAAGCCAATGCTCATCTGTGGGTGGGGCCAGCCGCTGTGGTCACCCTGGCCGTATCTGGGTCTCCACCTTCCTCATTGACCACTTTCGCTCTTAAAGGGCCCACGGCTGGGGTGCAGGGCGAGGGGCTGTGCTCCAGGTTCCAGTTTCCCCGGCTGGTCCTTGGTCCCCGGCCGGTCACCTGCAGTCTGCGCACACGCCTGTCCGTCTGCCTCTGTGCAGATGTGGGGGTCTGGCTTTGCGTGTCTGGGTCTGTTGCGGGTTTGCTGGAAGTGTGGTTTGCTGCCTGCGAGGCCTGTCTCTGTGGCCTGCGTTAGGTGGACGTGCCTGTGCACCACAGAACTCTGACCTGACTCCATGTGTATATTTGCCTGCAGCTCAGTCATGTAGCTGGACTGTGTGCCTGACCATGACCCTGTGTGTGTCTCTCCTTTGTCTGACTCTGTGCGTGCTGAGGTCTGGTTTTGTGCCTGCCTGCGCTTACAGTCTGACTGTGTGTGCACATCTGTTGGCTGTTTCTGGTGCCCCGCCTGTCTGTGGTCTGACTGTGCGGGCATCTTTCTCTGGGTCTGGTCTGACTGCGTGTCAGTTAGTGTGCAGGTTGAGTCCCCCTACCCTAGCCCCCCAGCCCAGCTTCCCACCCTCCACCCTGGGCCATGACCTGGCCACCACCCAGTCTTCCCCTGGGACCGCTCCGTGGCTGGGCGAGGTGACCGCAGCTGGGTATTTTGGGAGCCAGATGACAGGGGCTGCCCTGTCATTATGTGGCACCAGCTCCTGTGGCCATGGTTCAGACCCACCCAGGGCATGCCCTGGGGCGGGTGCCCAGCTGACCTGGCCAGAGGGCCTTATCCTCGGGTCTCTCCCTGCCCCTCCCTGGCCCTCTGCCTTGACGCTGACCAAAGTGGAGCCTGGGGAGGGGGCCAGCCCCGGGTTCTGCCCATGGAACAAGGGACCCTTCTGCCTTTAGAAGGGTTTAGATTCTTGTGGGAGAAACCGACACTGAATGACAATCATTCCATTTACTTTACAGACTGGGGTGCGTGTTATGGAGGGTGATCTCCGTCGTTTCTCAGGCTGTGGGATGCAGAATGAGGTGGGAGGGCTGACCTTCCAGTGACAAGGGCGTTCTGGAGAAAGTGACAACTGAGCAGAGAGACTTGTCATGTGGCGATGGGAAGGAGGGGACTGCACTTCTGGCAGAGGGCACAGTAGGGGCAAAGGCTTGCAGGGGGGACGGAGCTCAGGCCGTGTGGCTGTCAGCAGGAGTGGCTTCCTCGGGGGGCGACGGGAGCCACAGCAGGTGTTAGAGCAGGGCAGGGACCAGCAGGTTGTGCTGGAAGATCTGACTGTCGGCCGTGTTAGCTGGGACCATGTCCTTCTGGAGTTCCAGGCTGTGAGGGGGGAGAAATTGAGTTTTCAGAGCAAATTCTAGAGCTGGCGTTCAATCCTGGTTTGGGGCTTGGCTGGAGTCAGGGGCTTTGTCCAGGTTTGGGGGCTCAGATGTTGGAACTGTCTCAGTTTGGGCTGCTGTAACAGCACCAGAGCTGGGGGTGGGGTGCTTATAAACAACAACAAACACTTATTTCGCATGGTTCTGGAGGCTGGAAGTTCAAGATCAAGGTGCTGGCAAATCTGGTGTCTGGTGAGAGTGCGCCTCCTGGTTCATAGTCATCGCTCTGTCCTCCCCTCGAAGAGGGGGCGCTCTGGGGCCTCTGTTGTCAGGGCACTAAACCCACCCACCCTCATGACCCAATCACCTCCTGAAGGCCCCACCTCCTAATACCGTCAGGATTGCAACATGCTTTTGGGGGAGTGACACATTCAGTCCATAGCAGAGGCTCAGCACTTCCTTTCCACCCCTCGTCACCCTGTGACCCTCCCCTGTTGCCCTATAACCCCATCTTGCCCATCCCCTGACTCTTCCCCTCCCCTGTGATCCTCCTGCTGCCTCCCCCACGAAGGCCCTCCGATGCCCTGTTCCGGTCTCATGGCCCCTCTGTTGCCTTTGCAGACGCTGCCTCGTCTGACGCTCGGCTCAAGGCCTCTCTGTGAGGGACTGGGGCCAGCCCCCCCTCCAGGGTGGAGTTCGGAGGTTGCGGGTCACTGCCAAACATGGCGCCTGCCTGGGGTCCCAGCGTGACGTCTGTGATTGGCCCCGTGGGCCTCTTGGTGGTCTTGTTGGTCGGAGGCTGCGCAGCAGAAGGTAAGAGCCGGGCATGGGGTGTGCATGTGTCTGAGTGTGTGTGTGTGTGTGTGTGTGTGTGTGTGTGTGTGTGAAGACATGGCCTCTCCAGGGCTCCTGGTTTTGCCAACTGGAGTCTCTGTGCTCCATGAATGTTACTGAGTAAAATGTCTACTGTGTGCTGAGTCTGAGACATTCAGAGGTAAATAATAACGATGGAATTAATAAAACAATGACAGTGATGATGATGATGATGTCTGCTTCCCAGCATCAACTCCACACCAAATCCAGAATCCAGTGCCGAATGCAGACTTTACCTACTTCATCTTCCTCCAGCCTTCCAAAACCCAGCGTGCCAATTCTGTTTACCTTCCACATTTTCCAGTGAGGGAAACAGGCTCAGAATATGCAGCAACTTAACTTGAAGTCCCTTACTCCTGAGTGAACCAGTGTTCAACTTCCTTTGCTGCAGGTAGAAAACCAGCACCCAGGTGGCAGACACACAGGCATCTAACCTTTCAGGCAGAGCCAGGGGAGGCTTCTTAGGAAAGAGAGGGCATTAGAGGTGGGGCTTCGTGGGTGTGTAGGAGTTCGCTGATGAGGGCATTCCTGGTGAAGGTGTTAGCACATGAAGTTTGGGGATGGGCAGGGTTGCATTTCTGACAGTAACATGGAGAGGATGAGTGTCAGTTGTGGGCCCGACACCAAGACCCAGCTCACCATGATGAGCCTAGTGGAGGCGTCACTCAGCCCCATGGGGTCACAGGGTCAGGCCAGAAGTGACAGAAACTGGGGTCTCTGAGCAGGCCGGCTTTGCTGAGTACCTGCTGTGTGGCCTTGGGCAAGCGACTCAGCCGCCATTTTCGCCTTGACTGAAGGAGACTCATGACGTTATCCCCTCCCAGCATGCTTCTGCCAAGGACACGTGGTAAGACCCTGCTTGCTGGCCGGCACAGGGTGGGCGCACAACCCCACGTTGCCACAAGCATAGCAGAGCACCCGGGACACACGCACCTGCCTCGGTTGTTGGCACGTTTTCTCTGACACATTTGTCAGCTGCCACAGTCTGAAGAGATGAATGCTTTTATTGTCCTCCCGGTTGTACTGACGGGGAAACTGAGGCACGGCCAGGTTACAGCACAGCCAAGAAGGGGCCATGCTCAGGTTTGAGCCAGGGCCGCCTGGCCCCAAGCCCGAGTTCCTGACCGCGGTATGAAATGGCCTCAGGCTTGAGGCCAGGTGCGGCCGGGCTGCGACCTTCCGGGTGCCACCCTGGGCTCCCGTCCCTGAGGTGGGAGTGGCGGACTAAAGTTACTAGGAATTTTTAGTTGTTTTTCTTTTAAATGATATGCAGCTGGGAGTTTTTTTGTTGTTGTTTTAAGATTTTATATATTTATTTTTTTTAGAGAGGGGGAGGGAAGGAGAAAGAGAGGGAGAGAAACATCAATGTGTGGTTGACTCTCACATGCCCTATACTGGGGACCTGGCCTGCAACCCAGGCATGTGCTCTGACTGGGAATTGAACCCACAGCCTTTTGGTTCTCGGGCCAGCATTCAATCCACTTAGCCACACCAGCCAGGGCAAAATTTTTAGTTTTTAATTTATTATTTGACACAGGGTTTCTCCCCCTGGGCACTGCTGGCATTGAGGTCTGGTCATTCTCTGTGTGGGAGGCCGTCCTGGGCACTGTGGGGGGCTGAGCAGCGTCCCTGGCCCCACCCACTCAGTGCCAGGAACAGCCCAAAGTGATAACCACAGATGTCCCCAGACAAAAATGTCTCACCACCAGTTGAATAAGTAATGTATTTGCTGCTTGACATCTTGCTCTACTCGTAACTTCCAGCCTTGGCCATGGCGGAGCTGAGATCGTCCCTGTTTTCAGGTGGGGAAACTGAGGCCCCAAATTGTGACAAGGGACAGAGATCACAGACTTCTAGTCCTGGCTCAATCATGTGACATGGGAGGGACTGTGTTCTCATTCATGTAAGCACCTACTGTGTGGCAGGCACTGGTTTAGACCCAAGGGCAAAACACACATCTCACCCCTTATGGAGCTGCTGATCTCTTAAAGGAGAGACACTGAGGGTGTTGGGTGGGGGGCGTGCCTGAGAGCAAGACCAGCTGAACGGGAGGGGAAGCCATGGGGGAGGCCACAGCAAGCAGTGGCATCTGAGCAGACCTGGTGGAGCCGAGGCGTGCACTCAGTGGTATCCAAGGGAAGGGTCCCAAGCAGAGGGACTGAGCCTGGTTTGCTGCAGGAGCAGAGAGAGGACGTGAGGGCAGGGGAGGGGATGGAGCAGGTTGTACAGAGCTGTGCAGGCTTGGGGAAGACTTGGGTTTTTACTCCTGGGCAGGTGGCAACCCTGGAGGGCTATGGGCTGTACCTGACTCAGGTGCTCACTAGCACCCTCTGGTGGTTCCTCTGGGGAGGACAGACCATTGTGGGTGACGGTAGAAGCTGAGGGGCTAGGTGGGTAACCATGGGGTGTGACCCAGGATGTCAGCACCTGGCATGCAGCGGGAGCTGGCTCAGTGGGTATTCCCCTTGTAGCCCCTGAATTGCTGTGAGTATACTACTGTATGTTTTGGTAGCAGTCTGGAGTCAAACCCAGGTCTCCATCTTCAGGGCCCGGGCTTCTCGGCCCCATTAGGTGGGTGTTTAGCAAGAGCCCTGTCATCTGGGGCCCAGCAGGGAGCTATGGGCACCATGAGTGGCACTGCCAGCTTCAGAGAGTGGTCCAGGTCCTTGGGGAGCCATTTCGGGTGGGGCTATGAGGCTTCGAAGGGCCTGGGGGAGCCGCCAAAGTGTTTGCCAGCCAGCACCAAGAGGAGTGATTTCCACTGTGGAAATGGGTCCTGGGCCTGGGGGGGCCAGTCCAGGCAGAGCTGGACGGGATGGCGGGCGGGTGGGTCTCAGGTCTGGCACCAGACTGCTCTGCAGAATCTGAAATGGAGAAACCGAAACCAGGCCTTCCCCAGCCTCTGTGCTGTTGGCATCACCGCTCCGTCTCTTCACCTAAGAAGTGGGGACGCCTGGAGCGCTGTCAGTCTGGGGGCCCTCAGCCCCTTTTACCCAGCGTGCTGTCTGCAGGGCTTGAGAGCCGAGCAGGATCCGGTTAGAATCCTAGCTCTTTGCCATTCACGAGCTGGATGACCCCAGGTGGGGCACTCGCCCCTTCTGAGCCTCAGTTTTGCCCATCTGTGGCATGGGCATGAGAGCAGCACTGAGCCCCACTGGGCCCAGCACAAAGGCAGCACTTCTGACACAGACTGCAGCCATACCCAGTGCATATTTCTGGTGTCCAGGGCTCCTGTGCCAGGAAGAAGAGGGGAGAGAATGAGAGAATCCAAGCATCCACAAGGAATTTTCTGGTGGGTTGGGGGCAGTGGGTAGAGTTCTCGGGAATGGCTGGGATCCTGGAGCCCTCTGGAGAGAGGCTGAGGGGAGGAGCCCAGGAGCGAGTGGACAGCTTCACTGGGCCTGGTGTTAATGGGCGTCAAAGTCAAGAGCCCCATTTTCCAAGGGTCACTGGACACAGAGAGGAGGTGTGATGGGGTCCCAGGGAGTGGGGCTGCCTGCATGCTCTCTGCCACATGGCACATAGTCAGGTATTTCAGCCCATCGGGGTCAGGGCCCTGATGGGGGACATCCAGGCAGTGGTGGGGACAGAGGGGCTCTTGACCCGGCCTGCCGTAACCTGAGGAGCCTCCCAGGGTAGATGCTGGCCCAGCCGAGGTTGGAGCTGCCAGATGAAGGGAGGAGGAAGGGACTCCAGGAAGAAGGAGCTGCAGGGCTCCTGGTGAGTCTCCTTCCTCGGATTGGCGGGTGTAGGCATGTGTTCCCGGCTCTGATAAACAGCTGTGTCTCCTGCAGCTGCTCTGCCCTTCCGTCCAGTGGCTCTCAGGGAGTATTGTCCCAGAAGTAAGATTCTTGACCTGGCCACAGTGACGTTCCCCGTGACCTTGGCTGGGGACCCATATGGCTCCAGTCGCCATTCCTGAGGCTCGGAGTAGGAGTGGTGGACAGTCAGAGCCAGGGAGGCAGGCCCAGCCCTGGCTCAGTGTGGAGCAAAACATCTAAATCAGGCTGAAGGCCTGGAGGTGATTAAGAGCACTGGTGTAGTCTCAGCGACAGAGAGACCCAGGTTCAAATCTGGGTGCTGTCATTTCTCAGCTCTGTGACCTTGTGCAAGGTTGTTAACCTTCCTGAATCTGTACAGTCCCATCTGTACAATGGGATCAGCAGTCAGTGCCTCAGAGGGATACACAGGAATTGACTGAGGGCACACCGGCCGCACGCAGTGGGTCTACTGATTTTTAAGAGAGGTGGCCAATGGGGACACACGGTCACGTCAGTGGGAGCAGAGCCTCGAGTGAGGGAGGTGAGGCTGATCAGATCACCGAGATGGACACCCTCTTTTGTTCAAAGCCCGGCCTGAGCCATGGGTGGGATAAACTGGGGCCTGTGGGCACCCAGACTTGGGACCTGAGGTTCCCTTGAGCTTCTTGGTGCTTCTGAGCAGCCAGAAGCTTCCAGCTGAACCCTTGTGACCCTCCGCTGATTTGCAGGGCTCGGACCCAGTGTTGCTACAGTTTGAATTGTTCTGCCCCTTTTCTGCCTCTCCTCAGACCCCAAACTTTTAGTCAATAGTTCCTCTAATCAGCTCACCTTTTTACTCAGTCCTTTAAGAAACTATTTTAGCTCTGGCTGGCATAGCTCAGTAGATTGAGCACGGGCCTAGGAACCAAAGGGTTGCCGGTTCAATTCCCAGTCAGGGCAACATGCCTGGGTTGCAGACCAGGTCCCTAGTAGGGGGGTGTGTGAGAGGCAACCACACATGATGTTTCTGTCTTTCTCCTTCCCTTTCCCTCTGTCTATAAAAATAATTAAAATCTTTAAAAAATTATTCTAAATTTATCTTTAAATAGTTCTAGATCTAAAAAATATACCAAGATATGAAGCCTCCTTGCACCTATGTTCAGCCACGTGGTTTCTGTCCCTGGACGCAGCCACTGCTTCTTTATTTTGATTGATTGATTGATTGATTGATTTTGAGAGAGACAGACATCGATTTGTTGTTCCACTTATTGACACATTCACTGGTTGATTCTCGTATGTGCCCTGACCGGGGAATGAGCCCACAACCTTGGCCTGTCGGGACAATGCTCTGACCAGCTGAGCTACACGGTGAGGGCCAGCAGCCACTGTTTCTGAACACATGCACGGCACATTCAGTCCATTTTTCCCCGTCATTTTTGTTATCACTCAAACAATAGCATCCACTACAGTTTTTTTACCCCTCACTTTTTTTTCAATTTGGGATATGGGTGTTTTTTTTTAAGATTTTATTTATTAACTTTTTTAGAGAGAAGGGAAAGGGAGAAAGAAAGGGAGAGAAACAGTGTATGGGAGTTAAATCAATTGGCCACCTCTTACACACCCCCAGCTGGGGAACCTGGCCTACAACCCAGGCATGTGCCCTGACTGGGAATCAAACCAACAACCTTTTGATTCTCAAGCCAGCACTCAATCCACTGAGCCATACCAGCCAGGGCTCATTGCATGATATGCTTTGTTGTTGTTTTTTCCCCTAATGGTTCATCTAAAAAGCATCCTTGTTCCTTTTTACGGCGGCATAGTATTCCACTTCATTAACAGCCCAGTACTAGTGTAATCATTCCCTTTGGGTTGGATGCGTAGATCATTCTCCTCCAGACTTTGTAAGTATGTTGCAGCCCTTAAGCCTGCTGGTAAAAATCTCAGAAGTAACTGAATTCATTTTATGGGCTACATTGTAGCATGACTGTGAAGAGAAATCCAGTATCCCTTTGGGCAATTCAAAGGTTACTGTGAAAAGTCAACAAAAAGGAAACAATGTTATCAAACTCTGGCTGGACCTGTAGCCTGTGCTAGGTGCAGAGTTGAGGCTGTCTGTCTGGAAACGTTAAAGACATAGTAATTCCCACTTGACACTTTCTTGGAAAGACTATGTGAGGGGCAAAGAATCAGCATGGGCCCAGGAGACAGCCCGGTTTGAATCCCTGCTCAGCCACTGGCTGGCTGCGTGTCTGAAGCAAGTGCCTTGTCTGGTCACTGCCTCAGTTTTCTCACGTGTGAACTGGGAATTTTGTTGGCCTTGCCCCTCTGTGCTATCGGAAGGATTAGATGTTACTAACTTGCTTGGTGCCTCAGTTTCCCCATGTGTCTCACCAGGGGATTAGACCAAGTTTTCTCCTTCTAAGTCTTTTTAGGACTAAGGACTCTTCAGAGTTTGGCTGGTTGCCACTGGGGGCCTCCAGGTGCTAAATTTGGGGACCTCAGAATCTCGGGGGTCTCCCCTTCCACTATCCCATGTGGCTCTGAGTGGGTGAGCCCATGAGGTGGTGTCCACATAGGAGTGTGTGTAGCTGTTATGTCCAGGTGCTGGTGGTGTGGGGTGGGGCTGTGTAGACCCCGAGGTAACCATAGGTGCCTTGGCGGGGAGAGGGGGACATTCAGTGGCAGCATTTCTTCACCTTCCTCCTCCTCTCTCAGCCCTTCTGTTGGGCCCATGTGGTAACTCCATGGCAGGGCAGGGGATGGGGTGTATGTTTGCGTGTGAGGTCCTGGCCACTTGGCTGGGCCCACTGGAGCCCCTCTTTTTTCTGCTCTATCCCCAGAGTTCCCTAGGTTCATCAAAGAGCCCAAAGACCAGATTGGTGTGTCGGGAGGTGTGGCCTCCTTTGTGTGTCAGGCCACGGGTGACCCCAAGCCACGAGTGACCTGGAACAAGAAGGGAAAGAAGGTCAACTCGCAGCGCTTTGAGGTGAGTCGGGGTGAGGGGAGGCAGCCCGGGGCCAGTGTCCTCCAGACAGGGCCACGCCAGCTCAGTCTCGGAAGATGCCGCAGGAATGGCCCCCAGGCGTGACGTGGGCAGCCAGGGCCCTCCCCCACCCACTCCCTGCCTCTCGACCTCCCCTGCCACCGTCTGCCCAGCGAGGACCCCACCAAGCCGGCTGCTCTGCTGCCTTCACGTTGTGCAGTCCCGAGCAGGGTCCTGTCTCCTCTGAGTTTTATCTTACACTTGCAGACTCACACCCAACACCAGCACTCATGGAAAGGCATCGGCACGTGTGCGCACGACCAGACGTGCGTCTTTCCGCCTCCCACACACCTTCACATGCCTGTCACGCTTCCCGTGCCAGTCACATACCCACATACACATGATACTCTACTGGTGCACGCCCAGGCCCAGCTTTCTGCCACTAGTGCATACCCATGGGGCAGGGTATGTCTCGCCCCCCAGTGCCTCTCCCTGGACCCCTGAGGCCCCAGCCTCGCCTTGACCTTTCTCCCCTGCCCACGGCAGACGATCGAGTTTGATGGGAGTGCAGGGGCCGTGCTGAGGATCCAGCCGCTGCGGACACCGCGGGATGAGAACGTGTACGAGTGTGTGGCCCAGAACTCAGTCGGGGAGATCGTGGTTCACGCCAAGCTCACTGTCCTCCGAGGTATAGGTTCCCCTGTGCGGGGGTGGGGGGAGTGGGATTCTCAGCCTTGGGGACAAACACCAGAGGCGTCTGTGAAAGTCTCCCTTTGGATTTTCTCTTTGGGAGATCTCAGTCTGCCTTCTCTAGCCCCTAACACCACTGAGCCCAGAGCCTACTGACGGGATTTAGCGGGCTTTGCAGCAAAGAGGAGTGTTAAGAGACTAGAGTCATCCTCATTTTTTTACACAAGTCATGCTCTTCTGATTACAAGAGGCTGACCAAACCCAAACTGGTTCAAGTAAGAAAGAAAATTCATTGGTTCATTTAATTAAAATGTAAGCAGAGCATCACCTTCAGGTTCAGCTGGATCCAGGAGCTCAGGCAATGTTCTCAGAGCTCACTCTCTCTGCCTCTAGGCTTGTTTTCTTCTACATCAACTGCATCCTCAGTGAGATGCCTCCCAGTACCTCCATGCTTCCAAGCCACTAACCAAAAAAGGAGAACCACACGACCCAGGACTGGGGCACGCTGGCCCAGCTTGACCATGCCTGAGCCGGTTACTGCGGCTGGAGGAACAGTCAGAGAATTCTAATTGGCAGGGCTCTCCCCGGAGTCCAGGGTGTGTCAGCCACTTAGACAGTGTCAGTAAGGTGTGGTTTCCCCAAAGGAATCGAGGAGGAATAGATGCTGGACAGGCAGAAACAGCTGCCCCCCACTTCCTCTTACATTCACACAGATCCTCTGGGAACACGACTTCACCGGGCCGTTTGCGGTCCTCGTTAAGGTGGGCTGGGGGCAGCAGAAAATTGCTTCCTCATTATAAAACAGCAGCATCAGACAGCCCTGTCACAAATTCCCACCCAGCTGCTCTCTGCTGCCTTCTGTATTGCAAGGTGGTTTTAGCCTCGGTGGGGGGGCCTACAACTTGAGTTCAACTCCTGGTGCTGCCATTCTGAAGCTGTGTGACGCTGGACAAATTAATGAAACTCGGAGCTGCAGTTTCCTCTCCTCTGGAGTGGGATGATAATGATGCTCAGCACAAGGGGTGGTTTCATGAATCAGATGCACGGACAGTGCCGCCGAGAGACTCGCACAGTGTTCCACAGGGAATGAGCACTAGGTCAAATCTGTCTGTCTGTCTGTCTGATGTTATTATCACTGTCGTTGTCATTCTGGCATGAGTAAGACAGCATGGCCACCAACCGTTCTGCATTTTTCAAGTGGGTGGGTTGCCCCTGTCACCTGCAGGGTGCCCTGACCCTCCCTGTTCTATAAGTATGAGCCACCGCGCAGTTACGTAGGTGGGAGGTGGCCCCGTGTGTGGCTCCCGTGGTGACGTTCTTCCAGTGTCCTCCAGGGCAGCAAAGCTGTGGTCAGCTTGGAGCCCTGGGAAGAGGCATCTCACTGGCCCCAGGGAAACTTTGTACCAGACCCTGGTGTGTGGCCTCTGCAGGGTCCCTCACTCAGAAAGCTCTGCTGTGGCTGCATAGAAATTCTTAATGATGTTTTCACTGGTGGCCCCATCATCTCATTTTACATGGGTCCTGGAGCCCGTCCTGCAGGGGATGGAGGGAGGAGCAGGGAGGGGTCCGCAGCCTGGCCCGCCTGGCCCCTTCCCAGCAGATATTTTTGCCTGACCTTTCCCGGGCACAGATAGAACAGTCTGCCTTCCCTTGCCCAGTGCCAGCCTCCATTATAAGGGCTCAGAGAGTTAAAAGAACAAACTGTGAATCTATCAAGTGCCCTGGGTGTCTGGGAAAGCTACGTGTCTGCTCCCTACCCCCCATCAAGGCCTCCTTGGCATCTGTCTGTGCTCCAGCTGCTAGAAGGACGTGGTGCTTGGGCTGGGCACCCAGCCCAGGGTGTTTGACCCAGGAACGCCTGGCCTCCCCGGCTCCGGGCTCTGAGCTCCAGTCCCGCCCCTGGCTGAACGAGGAAGGTCTGAGCTGCTGGGCCCAGTTTTTCCTTGCCTCTCCCTCCCTCCCCTGCCATCTGATTGTGGACTCCGCTCACGCCTCCCACGCCGTTGTTTTAATTAAACTCCGAGGAATAGGGCACAATGTGGTACGCGATGAACATTTTTGTTTAATTAGGAGCTCACAGTAACGTCAGGCAGCCGCGGCCTCCCCCAGCACCCACGCACCTGCTCCCACCCTGGCTGGGTGCCACCCACACTTGCTCACGGGGACCCCAGAAGAGTTGCACGTACATGGGAAGTGCACACACATGGGACATGCATGGGGTGTGGGTGCACGCATGGGTGCACGAGCATGCACACCGGAAACGGGAGCGCTGACCTCCAGCATCACAGGCCAGCCCAGAACACCAAGAACTGAGGCCCAGTTATTTTGGCCTTAACCTCAGTGATGTCGTCAGTATTAAGGAGAACCACCTCAGGTAGGGTTCTGCTGCCCTCTCAGACCCTGGTAGGTCCAGGCCCAGTTTGAGGGTTCTGCAGCTGCCATCCCAGCCTCCTCCTGGTGCAACCAGGCTTGGGTGCAAATCCCAGCCTTGCGTGTTCTGGTTGTATGACCTGGGGCAGGCATGTGTCTCTCTGAGCCTCAGTTTCCCCCTCTGAAGTAAGCCCCCTCTCTGAGGAGGGCACAGGCTAGAACACAGTTAGCATTCAGGACTTGGGACTGGGGCCTCTTGCCCTCTGTGCAACAAGCCCTGCGTGGGCCACAGCCACAGCTCTCTCATTCCACTGGGGAAATGAGGTGCCCGCCGTGGCTCCTGGCTAGGGTGGCCAGTCCCTGAGCTCTCCTCTGGAGGGGTGGCCATGCGATAACCGGGCCTCTGCCCCATTTCTCCTGTCTGCCCGCAGAGGACCAGCTGCCCCCTGGTTTCCCCAACATTGACATGGGCCCCCAGCTGAAGGTGGTGGAGCGGACGCGGACAGCCACGATGCTGTGCGCTGCCAGCGGCAACCCTGACCCCGAGATCACCTGGTTCAAGGACTTCCTGCCTGTGGACCCCAGTGCCAGCAACGGGCGCATCAAACAGCTAAGATCAGGTGAGTCCAGGTAGGCAGGAGGACCTGGGAGCCACAGAGGGCAGCAGGGGGAGGGCGGCAGCTCCAGGGCCCAAGCCTCGTGTACTAACGGGAGACGGAAAGGCAGAGATGACGGGTGGCTATGGAGGTGCTGCTGGTGGGAAGAGTGTCCGCAGAGCTGAACCAGTGGGGATGGGGATGTGATAGGGCGTAGACTGGCCGGGGTGATGGAGAGCTGTGGTCGATGGTAGGAGGAGAGTTCTTCAATGCCTGAGTGGGCACACAGTGGGCCCAGTGGTGCACAGTGATGGGGCTGTGGAGGCCTCAGGGGCACGGTGTCTCTAGTACCCAGCAGTGGGTTCCCAGCAAGGCACGGGTAGTTCCAGGTGATGGAAAGCCACAGAGGATGGTGGCTGTCTGCAGTGTCCCAGCAGTGGGGGACAGCGCAAAGGGGGACAGGCAACCAGAGGTGATGGGGGGCCATCTTCAATGCCTAACCACTGGGTTTATAATCAGTCAGGGGAGCCATGGGAGGTGGCATAGGGAGAGTGTCTCCGATGCTCAAGGAGTAAACATCTCCACAGGAGACAGTGAGCCGTAGACAGATAAGGTATGGGGAGCCATAGAGAGCTGCAGGGATAGAGTGTCTCCAAGACTGAAGCCGTTGAGGAAGCTATGGGCCAAAGACAGGCAGCCTAGCCTGCTTGTCTAGGCCCCGGCTGGGGCCTTGGGACAGCGCACAGTGACCCGGTCACCTCAGGGATGGGTGGTTCCACAGCTGTGTCTCAGAATAGCACCCATGTGCCCCGTCTGTGAGTCCACATGTCAGGGGGATGCTGTGTGTGTATTGTGTTCATTTTCCCCCTGCTTCACGCTCTGTCCATGTGTGTGTGTCTGGGCCCCCTGTGCTGGTCCGATCTGTGGGCACGTGCAGGTCATGCCATCGGCTCGTGGGTTCGTCCCCTGCCCCCGCCCCAGGGCAGAGCTCTCTGCACGTCTCAGCCACACGTATACCCACGTTACCGTTCCTCCCTGGGTGGGCTCCCCACATGCACAGGTCTCAGGCCACAGCCCCCAGTCCTTGCGTGTGCAGACACATGCCGTAGGGTCGTGGCCCTGTGCACTCACGCGTGTCAGTCTGTTGTGAGTACACACGTTGGAGCACATCTCCTTTTGCTTTCTCTCTCCCCTTCCTCTGAGGACTCCGCCTCGGACCCCCCGTGCCCGAAGGCCTCCCAGTCGTCCCCAGTGCCCCTCACTCACCTTCTGACCCACTGCCCAGCTGCGTCTGCGAGGAGCCTCTCTGCCCACCCTGTGCTTTCCGCTCCCCTCCCCGGGGAAGACCTCAGCTCTGGAAAAGGGCAGATGTCAAGCCCAGAATTTCTGCATTGGGGAGAGAGCCTGGCCCCTCCTGATCTGTCTGGGGATACTTGCAGCTTTGGGGGTTCAGCTGGGGGATGATGGCACCCTTGGGAGCCCAGTTGCTTTTCTGTTGGCTCCCACCGTCACCTCCCCGGTACAGCGAATCCACTGAGAGCACAGACCTCAGGGCCGGACGGCCCAGGTCAGGTGTCAGCTGTGTCCTAGAGCAGGTCCCCTCTGGGTCTCAGCATCTTTGTAAAATGTGCCTGCTCCCTGACGTCATTGTGAAGGCCCAGCACAGAATGCCTGGCACGTGATGGGTGCTCAGCAAACAGCAGCTGCTTTATTGATCATAATAAGTCTGATGATTCTGACTTCCCCCTCCCCACCCTGCTCCCATGAATATCCAGGCTTCTGCATAACCACGCATTAATGATCCTGTTCTCTCTTTCTTGTCCCTCTGTGGTAAACGTTCAGAAACCTTTGGTAAGTCTCACTTCTTCACCGTGTCAGCAACTAACGTTCCCCTTCAATCCCCTGCCCCATCCCCCCAGACTAACAGCCACTGTGACAGTAACTGTGACCCACTCTACGTGGCATGTTTACTAACCCAGTCCTCTCTGCCAGCACTCCCCGCCGGCCACTGAGTCTTTCCCAGCCAGGCACCAAGGAGCTACAGAGAGAGGACCCCAGAAGGAAAAGAGGAAACAGGCAAGGCCACACCGGGTCATTCTAATCCCAGAGTGGAGACTGAGGGAAATCAGGGGCACCCTGAGCTCCGCATGTAACGGTCCACCTGCCCCGTCCTGGGCCGTGACACTGCTGGAAAACAGTGAAGTTACGGAAGTTTCGGGGGCCAGGGCTGGAGTGAGAGGGGAATTTTCTAGCAGGGCTGGTACTGGGCACTACTCATTTCTTCTCCCAGTGTCTAACCCGAATTCCCTGAAACCACCTGCTGGACTGATTCTTAGGAAGGTGAGAATGACTGATAGTGGCCCTTGATTTTTCCTTGTCTTCCTTGGGGTACATCCTTTTCTTCTCAATATAGTGGCCATGGGCTATTTGGCCATCTTGGGAAGAAGTCCTGTTTTCTAGCCTCTAGCTTCTATCATCATAATCCATGTGTAGTGAAACATCACAAAGCAGGGCCTGACCCAGCTTGCCAACTGCCCGGGATTCTCATTCTGCACATCGCAGCCTTAGCAAATTCCCATTTCCTTTGTGTAAAGAGGAGACAGTGGCCTTGCCAGGTGGAAGATTTTCTGAGAGATAATATGGGGGCCCAAAAAGTTCAGGCTAGAGGGTCCCCAGCCTGCTAGGCTGGATAGCTGGATCCAAGGCCCGCCCCTGCCTTTGACACATAGTGTGACCGTTCCCTTTGCCCATCTGTAAGATGGGCCTGGGCCATGGAAAGGAGCTGTTTTCTCCATCCTTGACAGCTTCTCTGCCCTGGCCTTGGGGTCCCTTTGTCCTCGGCAGGGTTATCACCTGTCATCAGGGGTGGGGGGTATAGATGGGCCCCCAAGATGGTGAGCTGAGGGTGTGGCACTCCAGTCCGAGACCTCCTTTTCCTGTCTGACTGCGTTGTCCCTGCCCCCAGTACCCAGGTGGACACACAGATAGCCTTTTTTTCCTCTTTTCCTTTGGGAAGTAAGGAGGCTGCAGGGCCCTCCCTCTGCCCTCCATCGCCTTTCACTGCCCTCCCCTGTCTTCCCTACCTGGTCCGTCTGTAACACCTTCCCCTTGCTTTATTAATGCCCAACCCTGGGGCACTAACCAGTCTCCCACTGTCTCTAACAAGATTCCTGAGATCCCCGTGCCTCCCTGTCCCTCCCAAGAAGGAAAGAAGGAAGGGAGGTCCTGGACCTCCCTCCCTCAGCCCAGAAGGAAGGCAGCCAACAGGGCCGGGCCGGGCCATAGACCTTCCTGGGGCATAGTGATGCCCCTCCTTCCCCAGGAGATTCCTGCCTCGCCTACGGGAAGCCCTCCTGATTGACGAGCGCCCAAACCCACCCTGCTCCTGGGAGCCTTGCCTCCTCTTCCTCAGCAAGGTCTGCAGGGTCCTTAGACCTGGGCTGGCCTGGCTCCACCGGGGTCAGAGCGGACAGGCCTGACTCAGGGCCCGGCCTGGCCTCCTTGGGGCCCCCGGCCCCCCAGGACTGCCTTCTGTCATTCACCTGACTCTCTCTGCTTCCCTTACAGAAAGCACTCCAATCCGAGGTAAGAGGCTCTTTACCCACCCACCCACTCATGGCACCCGGCCCCCCAGGCTCCTTGAGGGGCTGCCTCAGGCCCCCCCTCCACGTGTCTCCTCCTCGCCACCCTGCCCAGTGTCCGTCCATTCTCTGTGTCTGTGTGGCTGCCTGTGGCCTGGGGGCTGAGTCTGGCCACAGTGGCTCCTCAGGCCACCTGGCTGCAGGAAGGAGGCCATCTCCTGCTCAGGAAGGGGCAGCGCCTCCCACGCCCACCCAGTGCTAGAAGCCAGGTTTGTGGGTGTTGCTCTGTATGCAGCCCTCGTCGTCTGTCTCCAGCCTCGTTTTTCTCATCAGTAGAATGAGCGTGTGGAAGGGGTCTTCCAGCTCTGAAGCTGTGACCCAGGGTGGGGTCCAGCATGAAGGAGCAGGGAGTCAGGCAGTCTCAGAGGCCAGGTCTGACTTTAGCCTCTGGGCACTGCGCCAGAGAATAGACTAGAATAGACCTGGATAGGAGACCCAAGAAGGAGTCAGTGTCTAATCCTGGCATTACCACGAAATGCTGTGTGACTTAGAGCAGCCCCTCTGCCCTCTCTGGGCCTCCATAGCAATCCCTGCCTTCCTGCTCCCCAGAGCCTTGAGGTCAGGGGAAAAGTAGCAATATTATATGGGGGCAGACCCTCATCCACCTCCCAAGTGCAGTGTCCCTTGTAACTCCCATGGGGCAGCCATGAACACAGCTAGGAGGAACGGTCTCTCTGGGAGCTTGGACTGGATTTTCAGACTCGTGGTGCCAGGGACTCTGGCTGAAGCCTGTGATTCTAACACACTTGGAGGTGCTCACTCATTTCTATTTACAGGTCAGCAAGCACTGAGTCCAGGCCTGTGATTCAGACATACTTAGAGACTTTATTTCACTCGTCTTTATTTCGTGTGAAGATGAGGGATTGCCCTAGGTTTTGGTCTCAGGTGTTCTTGGGAAGAGCCACGGGCTCATTTCGTTTGCCTGTGGGCACTGTAGTGCTTGATCGAGGCCTGCGCTTCCAGATATTTTTGAGAAGTTTCATTCATTCTTCTGTGTTCACGGAGACGTCTGCTTCGGGCCTGTGATTTCTGACGTGCTGAGGGGAAACCAGCCCTATTTTCATGTACCTCACGGGCACCGAGGTCTGTGATTTGGGCTGGCGCTCTTAAATATGCTGCAGAAAATTGGCCTCTTCTTTAAATTTTTATTCATACATGGCCAACAGATTCTTTGATCCAGGCTTGTGATTTCAGACACACTTGATGTATGTCAGTCTCAATGTCCTTGACTTTAGCCGTCATCACGGGCAACCAATCGTGTTTGAAACTTGGATCCAACACCCGTGACGAGCTGCAGCCCTGCCTGGGTTGACTAATGGGCACTGCGGGCTTTGGGGCCCATGATTCCAAACACACTTGAGGAACCAGACCCGTGTTCACTTCCACATGGGCCCTGGGCGGAACCATCAGCGCAGCCCCCAGCTCCCTGCCTTGGCGCATCCCTGGGCTGTTAGGTCCCAGGGTCTCTGGAAAGCCTGCTGTGGGTATGAGCGCTAACCCCGCCCTGCCCCTTTGCCTGGGCGGTAGCCCTCAGAGCTTTGCAGACACACCTTCGTGGCCCACGCTCCCCCCAGCTCTGTAGTTCGCCTCTGCAGCCGTTTATGAAGCCCCAGCCCCATGACCAGCTGCTTTCACAGAGACAGTGGAGGATTTGTGGGGAACGTCGTGTGTTCAGAACAGTCCAGGGCTAGACTCAGGGTGGGGTGAGATGGGCGGGGAGGCACGGCCCAGCTGGGGGTTCCAGGCTAACTCAGCTCTTTCACCTGCCTCTCTGGCCCAGCCAGAACAAGAGATGGGCCAGCCGGGCCTCTGAGAGAGCCCTTCTGGCCTGCCCCTGGGCCTCCCCTGACTGGCTGCATTTTCTCCCTTCTCCCCACAGGAGCTCTGCAGATTGAGAGCAGTGAGGAGACTGACCAGGGCAAATACGAGTGTGTGGCCACCAACAGCGCTGGTGTGCGCTACTCCTCCCCCGCCAACCTCTACGTGCGAGGTAGGGAACGCCGAGTCCAGGTCGGAGGCAGGGACCCGCCCCATCCTGTCCCCCTCCCTCCTCGGGCTCACAGCCTCCGGGCTCCCCTGTCCCCTGCAGACCTGAGCAGGAGGTCCTCCCTGCCCAGTCATGGCAGGACTGTGGGCCAGGTGGCATCCCTCTCCAGATCTCAGTGTCCTTGCCGACAAAATGGGGGCAGCTTAAGCCCCCACCCCTGTGCCTTGTGATGGACGCCCAAGTGGGGTACAGGTCTTGGGGGTGGCGGCAGGAGGGAACAGGGCAGGGCGGGGGGAGGGCTTCAGTCTTGAGCCTACAGGGCCGGGGGAGTCTGCAGGCCTCTGCCCCACCCCGCCCGCCAGCCGAGTCAGCTTCTTCTGTGGTGTGTCGTGCGTGCCTCCCCTTGTCATGTGCTCGCTTCGCTTCTCCAAAATCCGTGGCCTCGTAGCTCGCCTCACCGCCCTCCCCCAGCCCCCTCCATCTAAGAATCGGGGACAGGTCTGCGAGGGTGCCCCCCACGGGCCCTGCACCCTCATCTTCCCTGGAGCCCGGTGCTCTGTCCTGGTCACCCTCAGAAAAGGCTCGAGTGGGCCCGAGCGAGCCTGCGCCTGGTGCTCTCTCCAGGTGGCCAGGTTTGTCCTGCCCAGAGGCGTGGATGTTGTTGTCCCCACCCCCAGGCCCCCCCACCCAGGGAAGCCCCAGGGAGCGTCTACACACACTTCTTTTGGGGTCCCTTAGTGTCCCCTCAAAGGTCCTGGGGCCTTCCCTTGCCCCTAGATGCGTCTGTTGACCCCTTACCCTCGTTGCTTCTCTTCGGTCCCTTCAGAAACTTTAATCTGCCCCGTCCTCCACTATTTTGTTCCT
The DNA here is from genome assembly GCA_028533065.1 of Trachops cirrhosus. Lineage (NCBI taxonomy): Eukaryota > Metazoa > Chordata > Mammalia > Chiroptera > Phyllostomidae > Trachops > Trachops cirrhosus. The sequence goes on along the minus strand of CM052545.1, from coordinate 37,958,672 downwards.
CTGTCTCCCACCTCCCCATGGGTGTTTCTGGTCCTGTTTGTGGTAGAAGCAGCTTCTGCCTGCCCAGAAATGGCCCTGTCCAAACCCCGGGGCTCACCTGTCGGCTCGGTGCACTTGGCTCCATCACGCTCCTTCTCCAGGCCTCAGTTTCCCCCATTTGGCATAACCAGCCAGGCAGCCCCTCCCTTACCCACAGCCCCACCAAGCATAGCCCCACCGGCCCTGAAGCAGCTCCTTGGTTCTGCACCTTGGGTCTTGCATCTGGTCTCTGAGGAGGAGGCTGCGTGGAGGGAGGGGGCAGGGATGCGGTCGGGCAGACGGGCAGGGGGCACATTTGACCTGCTGCCGCGGCCCCTCTGGTGAGTTACAGTGCGTCCGTGACTCCAGCCGGCTGGCCTCATCTAACCTGCTGATTTTTCTGCAAACACCTGGGATGGGGATGAATGAGTCTGGCAGAGCTCAGGGGCAGTGCGGATGGCAGGAGTGGGCAGGGTGGGGGCGGGGCCTCTAGCAAGCGTATGACAAGGGAGGGGGCCCTCTGCGTCCTCAGCCCCCCTGAGTGGGGGTGCCTGGCATGTGCCTCTTTCCGTTGGGGGGGGATCCAGCCTCCCAATCTTTGCCTGGGTCTCAGATGCTCCAAAATTGAATTTAAAAAAAGAATCGTGGAAGGCAAATGTAGACCGTGTTTGTCAAGGAAGGAGTGGAGGAAAGGGAAAAGGTCATTGCTGTTCTTTTCTATTTTTTAATTTTAATTTTTTTTTTGGTTTAAAGAAAAAAACAAACTATTGCAGCTTTTAGCCTTGGGAAGTCCTCTTTTTACTCTCTGTATCTCCCCTATTTTTTCTCTTCTCCCCATGTCATTGTGTTCTGCATCAAACCCCCTTTACATCCCTCAGAGCTTCGAGAAGGTTGGTGTGTTTTTTTCTTTTTTACTTTCTTTACCAACATTTTTACATTCTGAAAGTGACATGCACACACATGAAATACACACAGACATGCACACAGACAGCCACAGACACGCACGTGGAAAAATGAACTAAAAAATTAAAAACAATGGAACATAAACAATAAGCGCAAAGCAAACAGAACGAAACAAAAAGCCGCCACGCGAGAGCAAAAACCCAGAAAGACACGAAAATCTCAGCCGCGCCCAGCCCGGCCTAGGGCAGGCCGCACACATGCGATGCTTGCATTGTGGTCGCCTCTTTGCATCCGTTGGTAATGTTGTTGCTAAGTTTTTTGCACTCCTCGTCGTCATGGTAACTTGGGCCTGATGCATGCTGGGAGAATGTAAAAATTTCTCTGCATGCCACTCTTGTCAGTTCGGTTTGGTGAATTCTCAACGCCTTCTGTTGGAGTGTTTTTCGTCTTCTGTTCCGTTTTTCTCTTTTGATTTTCTTCATTTTCCTTTTGTTATTCGTTTTATTTAATTACGAGGGTTTTCTTCTGTTGTTTTGTTTCATTTTAGGGGGGAAAAAACCGATCTGTTCGTTATTTTTTCCCCCTCCCATTCCCTTCACCCAGCCCCTTTCTCCTCCAATGCGTTTTGTCTTTGGTTCTGTCTTGTGTTTCTGTGCTACTTGGTTTCGGTTTCTTGGGCTGAGCTGTTCTGTGGTTGTTCTCCAAACGCATTGTGATTTAAAAGCCAGTGTTCCTGTCCCAACTACTATCTGGAAGGGCGGAAGGGGTCCCACAGCTGGGATGCTGGGGCAGAAAGTGACCACCGGGCTCAAGGGTGCAAGGGAGGGGGCATAGACAGCTGGCGGGAAGTGGTCGTGGCCCGGGTGGGGTGTGTGGGGAGGGCAGCCCCATTTGCTTGACCTCACCGGCCAGCCCCCTTTTACTCCGCCCTGTCAGGCAGCAATGCTGCAAAGGGACTTAAGCAAGCACGTTCCCATTCTTCTGCCTCAGCATGAGACCGCCTCCCACCCTCCCAAACAACCCAGCTGTGAATGGGCCGTGGGCACTTTGAGTTCTTGAGTTCTTGTTCAATATAGTGGCCAAATGTGGGAAATGGCCACCTTAAACTGGACCATCCTCCCAAAATCATGCATGCTTGGCACATAGGCAGCACTCAGAATGGCAGCTGGTGTGATGACTTGTGGGTCCCGGCTGGGCACAATATGGAACGCCCATCAGAAAATGTAGCATGACAGACTTTGGAAGAAATACTTAGAAGCCTATCCTGCCTTTTAGTGTTATGCCTTCACCTCCCAGGTGATGTTGGCTGATTCCCCAACCCCCTCACAGGCTCTGGGTCTAGTTACAGGTGTCTTTTGTCCAGCAGTACTGCATGGTCACTTTCTGAGTACCTGAGCATCAGAACTGTGGACTTCTGGAGAAAACCCAGGGGAACTTCGGACACAGCCTCTCCCCCTCCTCCTCCTCCCTCTGCCTCCCCGATTCTCTCTGCCTCTCTCTCTCTTTCAGCTTTCTTTCTCTCTGTCTCTCTCACTCTTGCAAACCTTTGGAGATGCATGCTCCCATCACTTGCTCCCTCCCCTGAGTAAAGGCAAGCCCTTGAGAGTTCCACTCAGACCCCCAAACCAGCCTCCAGCCAAGTCTGTTTAGATTTCTAATCTCCAGCCCCCAGCCACTACCCAACATAGATGATAATTGAGGGCAGAGGTCACCCTCTTTGGGGGTCACCTGTTCCCCTCTTGTCCCTTATCTGCGTTCACTAAACTCCCAATTATTAAGTCTAGGGCCAAGTTGGCAAGAGGAGTTTAGATGCAAAAAGAAGGGATGAATTTCCCTTGTCTCCTTTGTAATCCAGTGTGAGAGCCGTCAGGCTGGCCCTCAGGGAAGTCCCAAGGACGGAAGAGAGGGATCTCCCAGCCCCTCCACCAAAGCTGGGTCCCAGTGGATTGGAACTGAGAGGTAGCTGAGGGTCTCTGAAGACCACTTGGGTTTGGAGGGCAGTGTAGCCTAGTGATGAGAGCAAAGACTATATGCTCTAGCAGACCAGGGTTCAAATCCTGCCTCTGCTTCTCCTTGGCTGTGTGGCTTTGGACTGCTCACCATTTCCTCACATAAACAATAAGGATCACTAATATGCCTAGCTTACTGGGTAGTTGGGAGGATTCCATCAAGCTAATTAATGTTCCTCTAGTGCCCTGTGTAGGGCATGGCACCAAAAAAAAATCATTAGTGGGGTTGTAGTAGAACAGGGAAGTAAAGAGTTCAAACAAATGATCTGGACAAGTCACTTCCCTTCTCTGGGGACCTCAGTTTCCCTGTTATACATTTAACAGATCCACTGTTTGAATAGTATGGCCTATGGGAAACTGCTTTGAAAAGGGCAGAAGCTAATTCATTTGCTCTGATCTTATTTTCACTAGTGCTTTTCTGAGGCCATGCCGTGGTCTCATTTTTTCCTGGCTCTGAACCCGTTCCTGTGAGATCAGTGGCCTCCCTAGAGCCACATCTCTCATCTCACTCCCGGCCACTCCCCCAGGCAGTTCTGTGGCCACAGTATCAGATGGGAGCAAAAAAGGCCCTGCTTGGGTGCTAGGTGACCCTTGCAGATAAGTACCAGCCCACCAGAAGAGATGGGCCACCTGGCATGATCTGCCCTGAAAGCTTCAAGCATTTACATTGTTGCCAGAGCAGCCAGTCCTGGGAGTTAATTGCAATGAGTTTCCACCCCGGATCTAACTCTTCTTCAACTCATGATCTCCAGTTTTGCTGATCCTGGGTTGTTCAGGGGGCAGAATATTCAGACTTATCCTTCTGCTCCTGAACTTTATCTCTGAGATCCAAAAGGGCAAACTGAAAACCAAGCCCATTTTCAGCACCTGGCAGCCACACTCCCAGAACTCCCCTGGGGAAGATGCAGCTCAGGCTTTTGACAAGGTGGGAAGATGATCAGATTACATGCTCCCTGGCTGTTAATGTTCTTTTTTTGTCTCTTTAAAATCATAAGCCTTTTAGGTGCAAATTAGTGGTTAAAGATGGTGTCTTTATCACTTGGTCCACCAACATAGCATTATCGAACCTCAGTGTGCAGGACCCAGTTAAATGGTGAGCCTCACCCCTGTGTTGCGGGAACGAGCAGGGAGAGCTCAGAGCAAGCTGGAGACATGGGGAAGAACTGCCGCCCTGTACCCTTAAGATGTCACCGGGGATTTGGAGGAGGCCATGTGGGGCTGGGATAGTTTAAGGCCCGGTCTCAAACGTTGAACTAAGAAACGGGGACTCGGCCGGCGCCCATCACCAGCAGGTGAGGTGGGTGGAGTGCCCCAGTCTCCAGGTGCTCTTCATAACCCTTTATCTGGAGCCTATCCCCCCAATATTTTCAGAGCAGTTTGTAGCCTGGAATCTTAGGAGACAAATCATCTTTAAAGTTAAATTTCTAGCACTACAGCCATGTAATTAGTGGGTATGACTTCTAAGTGCTCCCCTTACCTCCTGGCCCCCCAAAACAGGCGTAGATGAAGGTGTTGGGGCCTGGAACCCCTCTCACCTCCTGCGTCTCCAGGAAGGCTTCCACGGGGATGTGCTGGCAAGCCCCCCGGTTCTGCTCATCATACCCAGCCATGCCACCCTGAAGACCCCTGACTTGTCCCTGGGGATAGGTGATGGCAGATCAGGACCCAGCCTTTCTCCTCACCCCACCCTCACCCCAAGGGGGGAGGGGGCTCCCGGGCGGGGAGGCAGGCCCCCTCGGCACGGTGGGTGGCGGGGAGGGAGGCGCCCCGCAGGAACACTGAGCTCCAGACACCTCTCGCCTGCTGCCTGCCTCTCACTCTTTGCCTTGCTGTCTCCGCTGTTTGGTGGGGGGTGAGGGGACGTTAGATTACACCTCGTCATTTGAGAAGCCCCGCATCTCCAGCTGCAGCAGAGGGGCAAGGGGGGTCCGTTGATTGGCAAGATGTCATCCCGTTTTGTGGTAGAACAAAATATTTTTTAAAAGTGGTGAGAGAGGGTATTTAAATATGTAAATAGAGCAAAATGTCCAGCTCAAAATGCCAACTTGCCAAGGCCGCTGGTCTGCCTGTGGGCCAGAGGTCCAGCCAGGTCCCTCCAGGCCTTGCATGCCATTCTGATGGCGGAGGGAGCTGGTGGTGGGCGGAGGGAGGCCAGGTGGTCGGGCGGGGGGGGAAGGAGATACTCGAGGCAGGCCAGTGGGGGTGGTGCCCGCCCTCCCTGGGCTTCAGGCCCGGGCTCCGTGGAGGGGCTGAGAAACTGGATTCGAAATTAGGCCTCGGACCCCCTCCCTTCCCGACAGGTGTAATCTAAGCTTAAACCTGTGGAGGCTGCGAACTTCTGGCATCTCTCCCCTGCCCTCCCCACCCTGTCCTCATTTTGGAGTCCAGAGGAGCATCCAGTAGCTTCTCTCACCCCAAAATGCCCACCAGAGCCCCACGCCCCACCCCTCGGAGCTGCGGCTTGCTGAACCATCGGGATGTCTGACACTGTCCAGTCCCCTACCTAGTGCTTCAACCAGATCACCTCACTTTTCAGTTCCCCCTCACCCTTCCCCACCCTTCTCCCCTGAACCCCACTTTTGGTTTTTGAGTTTCTGCCTCTTCCTGTTTGGGGGAGGGGTCGTCTCCCGGTTGCTTTGACGGCTTTTGAGTTGTTTTTCCATGTGAATCGGGGTTTGAAGCGACCCACCCCCATCCCAAACCTGTCACCCCCCACCGCCCACCTTCCTGACCCCCTCACCCACACGGGTCCCCCCGCGGGGACCCCCGGCTACTCGGTGACGAGAAGAGCTGGAAACGAGAGCCAGCCGGAGCGTGCTGAGGACCAAGGCTGGTGTGGTCCCCTTATAACCTGCCTGGACCCTCCATTCAGGTCGGTAATTGGGGGCGGGGGTCCCGTGGGGCCACTCTGTCCCATGGGCTCTGCGCCCACCTTACTTTCTAACCCGCACCTCAAACTTGCAGCCGGGGGTGGAAAGATGATGTGGGTGGGTGTCAGCACCAAACTGGGCAGAACACAGCGTCAGCCGCCTGTCCTTGCCAGCTAGGAGGGTGTCTGGAAGCCTTATGAGACCCCCCAAGGGGGCTCTGAGCCACCCAGTGCCAGTGGGCACCATCCTCTCCACACTCGTGGCAAACCAGCCCTCTTTCCGCAGCACAGCCTCAGAAGTGAGTCGGGTGGGTGAGAAAGCAAGTGGGCAAAGTGTCTCCGGTGCCAGCTTGCACAGCTATTGGCAGATCCATTTAACGGATGGCTGCCGGCCACGCTGGGGATTATAAGTACTAAAATTACTGTTGTTGATAAATGCCCTCCCACATTTAACTGACTTACAGTTAACAACCTTGCACAGCAAGTCTTTTCCATATTCAAGAAGCCTCGTCTCTCCTTCTGACGAAAGGTGCCTTCCAAATTATGACACTTCCTAGGGGTAGATATTTTAGGATCAGATGCGAACAGGGTCTCTTGGGCACGACGCTGAACCTCACAGAGGGATAAACCGGGCTCACATGTAATCTTCTGATTTTAAAGCCGGCTCTCACTCCCTTTGGTGTTTCAACAATCCCCTCAGCGTAAGCCTTTTACCGGAGGCTTCTGGGCATTTATTGTCACGGCTGCTGGTTAGTGCTCGACTGGTGGCGACCGGGCGTTACTCGGCTGGCGGCCGTGCACGGGAGATGGGTGCTTCTGCACTCCTAGGTTTCCGCAGTGGGTAAGGACGCACAAGTGCGAAGCAGCCAAATGCCGAAAAGGGACACCTGCCTGTGATTCTGGCTGCTCACCGAGGTGAGAGAAGAGAAGGCTGGCACGCTCTGAGGCCGGGGCCAGGCACGCCTCCCTTCGACCTGCCTGCGTGTCTCCCGGCAGCCCCGCCACCTCTGCGGGCCTCCGCTCCCTCACCTGCCAAGCTGGCATAAGAACATTTGCCTCTCAAAGCTGGGAGGGGTAAAGCCACCTGGGGATTTGGTAGTAATTCTTACTGTTCATTTTTTTAAAAAATTTAATTCTAATTCTTCCACCGACTCTCCTAAGGTAGAGGATGTAGTTGACCTTCCTTCCCAGCACCCCGGAAGTCCAGAAGGAAACTTCACCAGTCCCATGCCAGGCTGAGCAACTTCTCTGTCCTAGGCCCTGCCCCAGGCAGCTTGATGGCCTCAGCTGATTGCCTCCGTTTTACAGATGAGGAAACTGAGGCTCCAGCAGGATGAGGGCTCTTCCCAAGGCCACAGGGCTCATTCAGTCCAATCGTGCCCCCACCTCTGCCCAGAGAGGTGTTCTGAGGCCTTGAGGAGTTGGCCTGTTGTGCAGTTAGTGTTGGGGCTCTGTCTGCCTGGCCCTAAGCAACAGGCAGGGTGTCACTGAGAAGTGGCCTTAGAGGGGCTTCAAGAGAGGGGCTCCGGTGGGGCTGGGCTGGTTTGCCCCGAAGGCTCATGCACTGTGAGGATGTCAGTCACCTCAGTAGCTGCCGAGGCTCTTGGGGTGCTGGGTAGGGGGTCAGACCCTGTGTTCTGCCAGGGGTGGGGGGTACCGCCCGGGAAGTCACAGCCCTTCTCCTTTCAGACCCCGATTTTCAGCCCCACACCCATTCCATCTTTTTTGTTGTCGTTCCTGCTTTTGGAAGGGTTTTTTTGTTTGGTTGGTGTTTTGGATTTTTCTTTTTTTTCCGCTTTGTTTCTTCATTTGTTTCTCCTGGTTTTGTTTTGGACGTTGATGCCGTTTTCTGTCCTTGATTAATTAGCTCCCCACGCTCATCCCCCATCGTGTTCCGTTTCCATGACAACGCAGCGTTGGGCATCCCACTCATGTGCCTCGCTGTGGATGCCGGTGGTGGCGGCTGGCCTGGACCACGTTCACTGGCTGGCCAGATCCCATTCTCTTCCCCCGACTCCCCTGCCCCGCCCTGCCAGAGAGCCGCCCCCCATCTCAGACCCCCACCCATCATCCCATGACTGTCTGCATGGCTCCTCTCCCCCCTCCCTGTGGCCCCACCCCGCCCCTCAGGGGACACCTTCCACTTCCTCCATCCTGTCTCCACCGTGACTCTGGACTTTTCGTGGGGCTCCCTTTTCTGAAGGGTGCCAACTTCTTGACCCTCCTCCCCATCCCTACAGGGCTTTGCTTCCATTCAGGGGTTCAGAGAGCAGAGACTGGGGTTTCCGGCTGGGAGCCCAGGCCGCCTTCCTTTATCCTCTGTAGCCCCCCTCCTCTGTAGGGCAGGCCACACCCCAAAAAACACCCTCTTGGGGGTGCAACTGTACCCCCAGTACCACGTGAAAATTAGAGGCAGGGTAGAATGCTGAAAGTCACACTGTGTCCCTGCTTTGCCTTTTGAGACCCCACTCTGTCCTGTCTCCGTTTAGAGACAAGACCCCTTGACCCGCCAAGAGCTGGGGACCTGCCCACGTGGCTTCCTGAAGCCCTAAGATCTTAGCCAGGGACGAGTTCTTTCTGGCTCGAAGGTGTCACCAGGCTGTCCCCAGCCCTTCCCACTGCGGTTACACCTCAGTGGGGCCACAGTGCCATGTGGAAGTTGAGGTGCCCGTGGGCATCAGCCCCTTCCACCCCTCACCCAAGAAACCTGCCCAACTTCCGAAAACGGAGCCCCCGAAACGGGTCCTGCTGCCTTCGTGGTCTGCGAGCTGGGACAGAAGGCTGCATCCGCTTCCCTGCTAAGAAAGGCTCAGAACACGTCCCCGTGTGCCCAGCGTTCAAGTTCCTCTGCCCGTGTATTACTATTGTTACTATTATTACTATTACTACTACTACTATTATTGTACTCTGCCAGGGCTAGGATGTGACAATGTGGCATGTCACATTGGGTCACATCCGCTAGAGTTAATATGCAGCATTGAAGTGGGCCCCCTCCCTCCTCCTCTCTCTGTCTCTGTCCCTCCCTCTCTCCCTCTCCCTGTGTTCTCTCTCTCTTGCCTCGCCTACCTCTCCTCTCCGGTGCCCCCATGAGTATGCACTAAGGCCCCTGAGATCCAGGCCTCTTTGATGCATTAGCGCTCTCTCTGTTCCTCTCTCTCTCTCTGTCTCTCTCTGTCTCTCTCTCTCTCTCTGTCTCTCTCTCCACCAGTCTCTCTTGCATGCTGTTTGTGACTCTGAGAGCTGCATTTATCAATGGAAACTTGTGAGATCCGACAGAAGCTTTTAGAAGGGTTTCTATACCCAAAAACCACAAAAATTTCATTAGAGTTTCTCATCTTTTCCTGGAGGGCCCCCGGGGAAGTGGGCAGGGTCCCTGAGTCACCAGAGGGGGCGAGGGTGGAGGGCTGAGATTCCCAGCCCCCTCCGCCTCCTGGTTCCAGCTCTTCCCCTGAGCTCCACGCTCCATTCTGTCCCTCCCAGAGCCCCCCCACACGCAGCCAGGATCTTCCCAAGCTCCCCACTTGGGAGAGCGGCTGGAGGGTCTGCTCCCTGAAGCCACATCTGTCATCAAAGATGAGAAACAGCTGATAAATTTTTGTGTTCGTAACTGTGCTGTGACCAGCCCCTCTGGTCTCTGAAACCCTGTTGCTATGAAATAATGCTTCATGTCTCTGATTATATATCGATATATCTCTCTTGTTTGTGAAGTACCTTCCTTTGAAGTTTTGGTTTCTTTGTGTTGGAATTTGTTTTTTTTTAATTTGGTTTCTTTGTTTTCTTTTCATTTGGAATAAAAAAAAATTTCAACTGGGGGATGGAAACAGCCTTGTTTATATTTAAATTGTTTTCCACTTTTTCCCCCCCTTCTTTTTCTTTTTCTTTCTTTCCGTCTTTCCTTTTTTTCTTTCTTCCTGCTTTCTTTTTTCTTCTTCTTCATTCTGTCTCCCCGCAACTCCCACCCCCAACCCTGTGCATCTCCCTCCCGCCCCCCAGTCCGCCGAGTGGCTCCTCGATTCTCCATTATGCCTATGAACCAGGAGGTCATGCCAGGTGGCAACGTGAACATCACCTGCGTAGCCGTGGGCTCGCCCATGCCGTACGTCAAGTGGATGCAGGGCGCTGAGGACCTGACACCTGAAGACGACATGCCCGTAGGTCGGAACGTGCTGGAGCTCACGGACGTCAAGGACTCTGCCAACTACACGTGTGTAGCCATGTCCAGCCTGGGCGTCATCGAGGCTGTGGCCCAGATCACGGTGAAATGTAAGCAGGGGCGCAGGGGAGGCAGGTGGGCCCTGACCCCAGGTGCAGGTGCGGAAGTACAGGTGGAAACCTCTGAGTTTTGGCTGTGGACATTTGTGGCTTTGAAGGGGGACCATTCTGTGGATCTATATTTATTGGCTAGAAATTATTCTGGGCCCCGTGGAATGAGACGTGGTCTCGCTCTATGGATCTCACAGTCCAAAGTGAGAGGCGCCTGTGTAGCCCAGGAGCCATGACACGGGCCGGTTAGGGCCTCAGAGCGGGCCACCCAGCACCGGTCACGTTCCCAGAGGAAAGGCCCCACCTCCCAGGAGAGTGAGGTCAGGGAAAGACGAGAAGTCGAGAGGGAATTCAAGCCGAAGAAGACAGGGCACGGTTCTAAGAAAAAAGAATACCTGTGCCAGGACTCAGAGAGATCAGGAGGGTAGGCGTGGGGACTGCAGAGTTTCCCTATGTCTCAAGTTCGTCATGAGATTCAGAGGGAGGTGCCCACAAATGTTTTTTCCAGCTTTAAAACAGGGTAGCAAACTATAGCCCTCAGGCTGAATCTGGCCCTCAACTTGTTTTATAAGTAAAGTTTTATTGGGACACACCAATTTGTTCACGGCTCATCTATGGAAGCTTTCTGGCTACAAAGGCAGAGTTAAGTAGTCTCAACAGTGGCCTGTAAAGCTGCAAGTATTTAGTGTCTGGGCTTTTGCAGGAAAAGTGTAAGGAGCCCTGCCCCAGGGCTATGGAAGTGTCAGTGTCAGCTGGTTTGCTGGTCATTTTGCTGAGGGGTTGACTCCTGATGAGCACTTCCAGGGGCCTGGGTGAGATTTTGGGGCAAGCAGGAGAGGAAATCACAATTATCCAGGTGCTGGGACACAGCTATAAACAAAACTTGGGCCTTACTGCTGGGGAGAATGTGAAAATGAGGGAACCATAGGCAGCAGTGAGAACCAGGCCGGGGGACCTCTAGCCTCGGTGGTGAGTGAGGCCCTAAGGAATGGCATTGGCTGGAGCTGGTCCCGTGGCCGTCGGAGCGTCTGAGGTATCAGGACAGCGAGTGTGAAGTGGGAACACGGAAGGGCCCTCTGGCTGAGCAGGGGGAGCCGCAGAGGGAGCTGCAGACCCTGGGCCAGCGTTTCCTTCAAACGTAAATATTTTTCTTAAATAGCAAAACTTTTTTTAAAAAGTAATGTTTTCAGCTCTCCAGGCCACCTGGTCTCTGCTCTGATAGAGTGGTAGCCATCAGCAATAAATAAGTAAGTGCTGATGTATTCCAGTAAAACTTGATTCACAAAAACAGGTGCCAGACTGTGGACCGTAGTTTGCTGACCCCTGCTGTAGACGATGGGGTGGAAGTCATTGGTCACTGCCAGGGAAATCGAGGCTCAGAAAGGGCAGCTGTGTAGCTGAAAGTCAGGGCCCACGGGCCTACATGTGACCATGCCGACCCCCCTCCCCAACAGCTCTTCCCAAAGCTCCTGGGACTCCCATGGTGACAGAGAATACAGCTACGAGCATCACCATCACCTGGGACTCAGGTAACCCAGACCCTGTGTCCTCCTACGTCATCGAGTACAAGTCCAAGAGCCAGGACGAGCCGTACCAGATCAAAGAGTCCATCACCACGACGCGGTACAGCATTGGCGGCCTGAGCCCCAACTCGGAGTATGAGATCTGGGTGTCGGCAGTCAACACCATCGGCCAGGGCCCCCCCAGCGAGTCCGTGGTGACCCGCACGGGCGAGCAGGCCCCGGCCAGCGCGCCGCGGAACGTGCAGGCCCGCATGCTGAGCGCCACCACCATGATCATCCAGTGGGAGGAGCCTGTGGAGCCCAACGGCCTGATTCGGGGCTACAGGATCTACTACACCATGGAGCCCGAGCACCCCGTGGGCAACTGGCAGAAGCACAACGTGGACGACAGCCTGCTGACCACTGTGGGCAGCCTGCTGGAGGACGAGACCTACACCGTGCGTGTGCTGGCCTTCACCTCCGTGGGCGACGGGCCCCTCTCAGACCCCATCCAGGTCAAGACACAGCAGGGAGGTGAGGTGCCTGCAGGGGGGGCTTGGTGACCGGGGCAGCAGGGTCCGGGGCGGCCCGGCGGAGGGAGAGGCACACTCCCGGGCGGGCGGCTGGCTGATCCTGCCTGGAAGTTACAATGTGGTTTATTGGTCCCACTTTAAAACACTTTCACACTAGTGTTTCAAAGCAGGAAGTTGTCCCAGAAAACCCAGATTTCTGGCTTCACTTGGGGACTCTGATTTGGCAAGCCCACGGGGCTGTAACCAGGCACGCAGATAGGTCCCCTCGGCTGCATCTAAATGAAGGCGTGCCTTTTCCCGTTGCTTCCCGTTAGCTGCCCGGCCCGCTGACGTCTGGGTTGAACGCCACTGTCAGCTGCTCTCATTGGAGAGACTCACGCTGCCCGCTTTGAAATTAATGGAACACACATGACCCAGAGGCGAGGCAGTGGGCTAGCCTCCAGCCACTCAGGCTGGAGGACCAGGGTCATAGAGTGGGGGGCATCTTGGTGTGTGGAACCCCAGCTCTCTGCAGGTTTCTGGTCCTTTCCTCATGGGTACAGGCTTCCCGAAACTCAAATCCAGGAAGACTCAGGCAGCTCAAGCGAAGGGACAGGAAGGAGGGTTGGGACTCTGCCTCCACAGAGCGGAAGGGATGGAGATCCCCATCTCCAAACATCATCCCCAACATTTTCTCTGTCACTTAATTTGGGCGGGTGGGGGTGGAGGGAGGCAGTGAGGGGATTTGGAAGCAGAGAGAATGGGATTGAGGTGGACAGCTGACTCCAGGGAGTCCCCCTAGAAAGCAAAGAGTAATAAGAGTGGGAGAACATTCTGGAATTATCTGGAGACAAACAGCCTGAGCTCCATGGGGCTCTTTGTGAGAAGAATGCAGACACCTGGCAGGTGAGGCATGTCAGGGGTGGACCACTCGCTGTCCTTTCCCCATTTCTGTTCCTCTGTCCCCCACCCCAGTGCCTGGCCAGCCCATGAACTTCCGGGCCGAGGCCAAGTCAGAGACGAGCATCGGACTCTCGTGGAGCCCCCCAAGGCAAGAGAGCATCATCATGTATGAGCTCCTGTTCCGGGAAGGCGAGCACGGCAGAGAGGTACCTGGGGGGCCGGGCCGGGTGGGGGAGGCGCTCGCCGGGCCTCCCTCGCCTGCTCTGAGGGGCGGCTGCTGCTGTCCGCCGGCTCCGTCCCGACACCTCTCCTCTCTTCTCTCTGCCCCGTGTGTTGCTCATTTTCCCACCTTTCCTTGCTGTTTCTCCACCTCCCTCCGTGTCTTTCTCTTTCTCCCTCTTTCCTCTGCTCACTTTTTTCCTTCTCTTTTCTCTCCGGTGTCTCACCCTCTTTCCATATTTTTAATTCATTGGTGTCTCTGTCTCTGTGTGTCTTTCCGTTCCTTTTTCTCTTTCTGTGTCATTTTATGTTCGTCTCTTCCGTGATGTCTCTGTTTATGCCTGTTTGCATCTCCCTCTCTCTGTGTGTCCGTTTCTGTCTTTGTTGTCATCTCTGAATCTCTGTTTCTCTGTCTGTGTGTCTCTGTGTCTCTCTTGCCGCCCCTGCCCCTGCCCGCAGGTCAGGAGGACCTTCGACCCAGCCACGACGTTCGTGGTGGACGACCTCAAGCCCAACACAGAGTATGCCTTCCGCCTGGCGGCACACTCTCCCCAAGGCCTGGGCGCCTTCACCTCGGTGGTGCGGCAGCGCACGCTGCAGTCCAGTAGGTGTCTCGCGGACCCCGCCCTCATCTTTGGGGGGGACCCTGGCCGTTGCAGATGTCCTCTGTGTGCATTGACCTAGGCTGAGCCTGCCATAGGGGGTGGGGGCGCCTCTGGCCCATCCCCTCCTCACTGCTGGGCCTCAGGCCCATCTACCTGTGCTGTCCTCACTCTTCCTGCCAGGGCAGCGAGATTCTGCAGGCTCTGCTTTCTGTGTTCCTGGGGGCTAGTTTTGCGGGTTTGCCCTTAGTTTGGGAGGAGTTGCTAACTGCACCTCTCTCTTCCTCTCCCTGGTTTGGGGCTGATTAGAAGGGTACATAAAGCTGTCGCATCTTGCACCACAGGGAGAGGAAAGGGTGTGGAGGCCATCTCAGCTCCCCTGGCGGCCCTTCCTCCCCCTACCACAGTGTCCCTGTGGCCAAGGGCAGGAGTGGTGGGGCCAGAACTGACACTGGGTTTTGGGGGTACTGCAGGGCCCCGTACAGGGCTCACACATTCCTAGAGTTCTGTGCTGTGCCCGCCTGGCCTCCCTGTCACAAATAAGCTACCTTTTGGCCAGGACACTGCAGCTGGGAGCTGGCTCTGGGCCACACCGTGGCCCCCGCCACCACCCTCCCTGCCTGCTCCAAGCTCCGAGAGCGTGTGCAGGCCCCTCTTCCCGCTGTTGCGCTGCCTCCCTCTCTTCCCTCTGCTCTCTCCTCTCTGCTCAGCCTAGCCCGGCGTGGCCTCTGGTGTGGCCTCCACCGCCGTGGTCTCCACTGCTATGGCCTTCGTCGTTGTGGCCCTCCTCCCCTCCCACTTCTCAGTCAGTCACGCGTAGCCACCCAGGCCTTGTACTGGAAGCAGCCTCAGTGTGCAAACATTTGAGCCGCCCCACCCCACCCCCCCGCCAGGTGTGTGCACCTGCGGGGAATCACTGGTCAGTCAAGAATGGCAGCAACTCGGGTCAGGATGCCTGAGCTGCTGGGGTCAGGGGCCTTGGAGACACCGCACCCTGCCACCCCCAGCCCCTTCCTTCCTCCACGCTCCTCCGTGCCGAGCCCGGTGCTCTGCAGGTCACAGGCGTCTGGGCGTTCTTGTGCGTGAGGCGATCAGTGAGGGTGTCCTGTGGCTTGGGCAGCCACGTGAGAGACTGGCACAGGTGCCACCCAGGTGAGTACGCGCTGGTCTCAAGCAGGTTCACAAAGACGGCCCACCCTGCATGCCCCCCACCAGCCCCAGTAGCTCTGGGCTGCACGGACAGTCCAGAGCCCAAATTCAGCCCCCCAAATTCTCTGCCCCACTGCCAAGAGGCCCCCCTGCCTAGACATGGGGAATCTGGAGTCACGATGCCACACACACCTGCCTGATTCCGTCCATACCTGCCCCCTCCTGAGATGCCATGCAGGTTGGGCCGGATTGTGAAGGAGGCGGCCTCCAGGGCTGTCAAGAAAGTGGCTTTGGCCCAGCCATGCGAACCTCGGGGCGGCCCAGGACAGGGACCGGGCGAGAAGGGACTCTTCACTTCTCACCCCGAGACGGGTGGGGCCTGAGAAAACTGGCAGCCAAGACTCAGGGCCAGGCGTGTCTCCCCCAGGGCTGCGGGCTTCTTAGGCTGAACTCAAGGGTAGGTGGAGGCCAGACCACTCAGCCGTGGGTCTCCCCTGACACCATCCCACCTCCCCGCCTCAGCGGCACCAGTCCGGAACTGCAGCGTGCCCACACTGGGGGCCGGAGCAGGGCGGTAGGCCCGCTTGCGTCTGGAGACCCACCCAGAGCTCGGTCTGGCCTTGTAGCTCAGCATTCAGCATTCCCTCCCTCGTAAGAAAGTCATATAAGTTAGCAGTTGAAGAGTGGAAGGTAGGTAACCAGACTGGGAGTTTCCTGGAAGGCGTCTTTCTTTTATTATGGTTTTCCTCATCATCATCACCATCACTGTTGTTTTATATTTTATTATGGTTTTGGTTTTATTTTTCCTCCCCCTTTCTCAGCGAATTCATTCCTTCTGGCACATTCCTTGGTTGGTTTTTTCGTTCCTGCCTGAATCCTGTGGGCACTTTTGATTGGGGTGGCTGGTCAAGAAATGTGGGATGGGGCACTCTGGTATTTCACTTCGAGTGAGGCTGCAGGGTCATTCTAGTTGAAGTGGGTCGGAGGAATAGCCTCTGGGGTCTCTTGTAGCCTGATGACTTTGGAGACGGAGCCTTCTGATCCTCCCTGGATCCCAGGGTCTGGCTCAGGGTGGACACGTAGTGAGCACTC
This sequence comes from Trachops cirrhosus, assembly GCA_028533065.1. NCBI lineage: Eukaryota > Metazoa > Chordata > Mammalia > Chiroptera > Phyllostomidae > Trachops > Trachops cirrhosus. The sequence goes on along the minus strand of CM052545.1, from coordinate 37,942,631 downwards.
TGCAAACACATGTTCAGAAGACAAATGGGGCTGGCACAATGGGGAGGATTCTCTGTGCCTTGACATCCAGCAAGGCCAGCGACTTTTCTGGGCCACCGTCTAGGCAAGGCGGACTCGAGTCCTGGGCAGTGGGGGGTGCGGTTCCAGCCGACCTCTACTGCCCGGAGCTCACAGATGGTGCAGGCCGAGGCCAGAATTCCCAGCCACATGCTGAGGCCGCCCTCAGAGAGCGGCTGAGCCCAGGTTCCCATCCTGCCTCTTGCCACATGCCCTAGGGCTGGCAGCTTGCCATTTCCTGGCCTCGGTTTCCTCATCTATAAAATGGGCGGTGCTATATAAAGAGCACCCAGTAGATACTCAGTCAGTGATAACAGAAAACCCAGGCAGGTGGGTTTTTGAACCTGATTCCCCACCTATAACATGGGGCAGGGCTGGAGGAGTGATAGTTCTGGCTCCCTATGGTGGCCGTGAATATTAAATGAGGCATGATCAGGGACGCATTTTGAGTCTATAAAGTACTTGGGGTGCTGGGTGTGCAAAAGGTGCATAGAACTTGAGGTTTATTATCCCTAATGCCCTTAACACAGGGCCTGGTCCATAGTGGGTGCTCAACACATGGAGACTATTTGATAAAGCCTTTCACACACAGTAGGTGCTTAATATGTGGGAAGTATCACTGTTAGAATGTTGCCTAGCACACAGTAGGTGCTCCAGATATGCATCTGCTGTTTTAAATCTAAACACAGATGGTCACAGTACTGAGCATATCATTGACACTCAATGAATTAAAGCTATTAGAAGTTTGTCACAAGGTTAACTTCATTCCAGGCACACAGTAGGTACCCAAATCACGAGGGCTACTACTGTGGTTCTGCAAAGAGCCCTTGGTACAATGCCTGGCATACAATAAGTGGTGCTTTCTTTAAAGAAGTCGGCCTGGTGCTAGGCACGAAGTAGGTGTGCAGATGGGAGCTGTTGTCAGCCTGAAAGGACCTGATACAGTGCCAGGACTCAGTTTTTGCTCAGAATATGGAGCTTATTATCTGCAAAGCCCTGGGCATCATGTATGCAAGTAACTGGTGCTCAATAAGAACTAGTACCATTTTTATATAAGGCCCTTAGCATAGTGCCTGGCATGCAGTAGGTGCTTAATACATGGAAACTATTACTGTTACCCAGTAAAACCCTTAGTATAATGCCTGACATACAGTAGGTACTTAGTGTATGAGGACTACTACTGTTACCCAGTAATACAGTTCCTGGCATATAGTAGGTGCTTAGGAAGTGAGAACTATTAATGTTCTACAAGGCCTGTAGTACAGTGCCTGACACGTAGTAGGTGCTTTATGTGTAGAAACTGTTATTGTTTTTCAGTTAACCCCCTAGCACAGTGCCTGACACAGTGCATGGTTTTTTTAGAACATGGAGACTATTACTGTTATCTGGTAAAGTCCTCGGCACAGTGCCTGGTGGCACATGTGGGTGCTGCATAAAAGGCAGCTGCCGTTTTTATCTTTAGAGGGCCATTATGATGCCCAGCCCATAGTAGGTGCTTCACAGATAAGACTTACTGTTGATCTTTAATGCTTAGTGTGGTGCCAGGTGCAGAGTAGGGCCTTAAAACAGCTCTGATCTATCAAGACCTTGGCACACAGTAGGTACTAAATATGGGGTGTGCTCTCTATAAAGCAATAAGCAGGCACTTGCAATATGACTCTGTACAGCCTCTGGCATGCTAACTGGTACATAGTAGGTGCTTAAGACATCAGCATCAGTTTCAGCAAGGCCTAGACTGGGTCCTGGTTGATGTAAGCCATGGGGTAGCCTCTGGGGTCTCTCATAGAGCAGGTGTTCAGAAAATAGGTGCTTTTACTGTTAACTTAGGAAGTTCTTAGCACCATGCCAAGCACACAATAGGTACCCAGTAATGGGGCTTTTACTGCTGTTCCCCTAATGTTCTATTCCCCTGGCACACAGTAGGTATTCAGTAAATAAATGCATTTATTGCTACTCTGTGAAGCTCTAGCACTATACTTAGCACACAGTGGATGCCCAATAAATGTGGCTTTTACTGCTAGGATAGTCCCTGGCATATAGTCGGTGTTCAATAAATAAATATTTTACTGTCACTCTGTGAAGCTCTGGGTGCCTAATAAATGGAGCTTTTATTGCTATTCCTCTGGCATACAGTAGGTGTTCAGTAAATTAGTGTATTTACTGTTACCCACCCCTGGCACACAGTAGGTGCCCAGTAAATGGAGTTTTTTTCTGGCACACAGTAGTTACCTAATAAATGGGGCTTTATTGCTTTTCCACTTTGGCATGGTAGCGGGCACATAGTAGGTGCCTAGTAAGTGGGGCTTTTATTGCTGTTCCTCTGGCAGAAGATTTAGCACATAGTAGATGTTCAATAAATAAGTACATGTACTATATTATTAAGCACTTGGCATGGTGCTTGGCATACAGTGGGAGTTTTAACAAATAGATACTTTTGCTGTTATTCTGTGAAGTTCTTGGCACCATGCCTAGGCCACATAGTAGGTGCCTAGTAAACAGGGCTTTTATTGCTGTTCTACTTGGCATGGTGCCTGACACGTAGTGGGTGCCCAGTAAATGGGTCTTTTATTGCTGTTCCTCGTCACAGTGCCTGGCACACACTTGTGTGCTCCACAAGGACTGTGGCTGCCCACTACCTACGACCTACTATGTGTCAGGTAGGTGCAGCCACGTAGGTGAGCGCAGTGTTCTTGGCCAGCCCTCCCAGCCCTGCCCCCACCCGCACATCTCACCTTCAGTTGACACCCGCTTCTTTTGGGTTCGACTTCTCTTTGCTTTGGTCCTGTTTTGTTTGTTATCATCTTCTTTTTTATTTTCTCTTTCCCATCTTTTGTTTCCCCGCCCCCTCCTGCCCATCCCGCCTCCCTTCCCCACTCCCACATTCTCCCCCCCTCCAATAGAACCGTCTGCCCCCCCTCAAGATGTTAAGTGTGTCAGCACACGCTCCACGGCCATTTTGGTAAGTTGGCGCCCGCCGCCGCCGGAAACGCACAACGGGGCCCTGGTGAGCTATAGCGTCCGCTACCGACCACTGGGCTCGGAGGACCCGCAACCCAAGGAGGTGAACGGCATCCCCCCGACCACCACTCAGATCCTGCTGGAGTCACTGGACAAGTGGACGGAGTACCGCATCACGACTGTCGCTCACACAGAGGTGGGACCAGGGCCCGAGAGCTCGCCCGTGGTCATCCGCACCGACGAGGACGGTAAGCACCGCCCTGGCCTGGGGACCCCCCGCAGGCCCCAGCCCATCCATCCCGCCTTGGAGCCTCCTATCTGGAAAACTGGGCTGGCTGGTGGCCAAAAGGTAGAAACCACTGTCTTGAGAGGGAGACAAGCAAACACTCTGCCCAAGAAACCCTGGGCTCCTTGACTTGGAATTCTCTGTTCCAGACCTCCGGGCACCGTTGGCTCCCTGAGCCTTGTGCCTGGGAAGCTGAGCTGGCAGCCCTGTAGTTTGGTCCAGTGGTAGAAACCATGGAAGCAAAGTGTGAGAAGCAGCAAGTAGCATTTGCAAAAGGAATTATGGTCTCTAACCCCAGAAACCTAGCTTTTAGGTTTATCCTAGGATGAACTAGTATCCATAGCTTCCTGGGTATAAACCATCCTACCTAAAAGCAGGTAGACTATGGGCCGATAACATTAAACCACCAGCTCTCTGGGAGACAGAGGTGGATTTGTACCATTAGTCAGCTTCTGCGGTGTCAATATTCCTGCCCTAGCCAATTACAAGATAGAAAGTATTAAGATGCGACGTGATGTGGGCACTCACCTTGGGAAAGCTGAGGGCCTGGGTCGAATTGAAGTGAGCAGCTTCCTTGATAAAACCGAGCCCCTTTGAACCTGGTTTGCTTTTTGAGCCATTGACCTGGAAGGTTCAACTGGCAGCCCCATGTTGTGTCCTTAGCATGGGGAGGAAATGAAGCAGCTCTTCGTTGGGGGTGGGGGGGACAGCAGGTGGAGAGACCGCTGGTCTGGGGGCTGGCCAAGAAAGACTCCGAGCAGGCCAGCTGCCTACCGGGGGCTGTAGGAGCAGGCAGCTGGCTGCCCGGGTTCTGTCCCCTGCTGTGCCTCTTTCTCACCCTGTGATCACGGGGTCCGCGCCCTGGGCCTCGGTTTTCCTCTCTGTAAATGAGAAAAAGAGCCCCTGTCTGGAAGGCCTGCTGTGAGGATGGTGGCAGCGTGCCGAAAGTCACGTGGCCCTGGGTGGTGGCCGTAGGCTCGGGTGCTGCTCAGTCACCCCATCTGGGCGTGGGGCACGCCAGCAGGGCCCCTCCCTGGGCTGGGGGAGGCGTGGTAGAGGCCTGCCCTCCTGGCTGTGGTGTGTACTTAGAGCAGGCACCCGTTAACTAGCAGCCACTTGGCACCCCGGCATCAGGCAGCTGCCCAGGGCAGGGCCGGACACCCCAGTAATGGTGCCCCCCCCCCGCCCTCCCCCTCCGTTCCCTGCTCCCCTCCCCTCCCCAGTGCCCAGCGCGCCTCCGCGGAAGGTGGAGGCGGAGGCGCTCAACGCCACGGCCATCCGGGTGCTGTGGCGCTCACCCGCGCCAGGCCGACAGCATGGCCAGATTCGCGGCTACCAGGTCCACTACGTGCGCATGGAGGGTGCTGAGGCCCGGGGGCCGCCACGCATAAAGGACATCATGCTGGCTGATGCCCAGGTGGGCGGGGCTTCGGGGAGGGGCCTGGGTGGGTGGGGTTCCAGGTGGGCGGGATGTGCCCCACCCTGCGTTCCTGCCCTCTTGCTGCTTCTCTCTCTGGCCACCCTGTTCATCTCCTCCTCTCTCCCCTGCCGCCTCCTCCCACGCTCAGTGGGAGACGGATGACACGGCTGAATATGTAAGTAGCACCCTCCGGCCACTGGCGTGCTGTGTTCTGGCCGTGCCTTGCTGTGCTGTGACACCCCCCCACCCCTGCACGCCCCTGGGTCTCCTCCCCTGGGTCCCAGGTGCACATCCCTTTACCTCTTGGAGCTTGTGGTCTTAGTCTTCACATCATACAAATGGGCACAGCAGCCCCAGGAGGCACCTGCTGGGGACCCTAGAAAGGGGCCCTGGGCACAAGGCAGAGCCCTGGACCCAGAGGCCATCCATGTCCTTCTCACCTGGACGGCCCCTAGGCTCCCAGCTACACAAGCCCCCGCCTCACTTGCAGTCTTCACCACCATACCTTTGCTCAGGCCGTTCCTGGAATGCCTCCCCCGCAGGGCCTCTCCTCTCTTCCACCCCACCGTCTCCCCGTCCTACCCAGGCCAGAGCTGGGTCACTTTCCAACCCAGCCTGACCCTTTCCTCACCTGCCTCCCTGACCTAGGAATTCTCTGTCTATCTGAAGTGTCCACTCCATCCTGGCCCGTGCGCAATGAGAGGTGTCAGTGGGCCCGGGGTGGGAGAGGAAGCCCGTGGCACCACCGTGTTCGTCCTTTCAAGCTTTCCCCAGAGACCCTGAACCAGAGTCGGGATTGCTGTGTGACTTTGGGCAAGTCACTGCCTCTCTGGGCTCTCTGCCTTCAATATGGAGGCCACAGGATCTTCTGAGAGCCCCAGGTCTGATGTTAAAGTGACACTGGCCCTACCCCTCCCATAGGGAAGTTTCAGCCCCTCCCAGCCACCCAGACCCCGAGAGGGAGGCGATGCGAGGCTCAGGGGCAGGAGACCCTCTGTTCATGCATCCCTGTGCCCCTCCTCATGCTCCTGCCCTGGGGACACCCCTCAGCCCCGGGCATGCTGGGCCTTGCCTGTGATGTGCATGTGTGGGAAACGGGCACGCGTGTGGTGGTGCACATGGGAGTGTGTGGCGTTCCTTGAACCAGCAGTCATTTACTGAGCACCTGGTATAGGCTGCAGCCTGTGCAAGGGGCCGTGGAAGTGACAGTGACCAAGACAGAGCCCTGCACCGGCCCTTCCTGGGGTCACAGTTCAGTGTGGGAGAGGGACATTAATGGGGAAAAGACACAGATATATGACTAGTTACAGCTCTCGGGGAGGCAGGGTGTAGACAGTGGTATCAACGTCAGCTTTCCAGATGGGCGGGTGGGGGCAGCCCTGGTCTGCATGTAGCCTTTGCCAGTGGTGTGAACGCTCCCACCACGTCAGCTTCCAGCTACTGGCTGTAGTTTTGTACCACAAGGTACAAGAGACAAGATAACCTTGATGGCATAGACATCTCTGATGGTAAACATAGTAGAATAAATGGGGGGGTTGCGTATATAATATCTTTGAGTTTTTTTATTTTTATTGTAAGTTTATATAATTTATTTTCTAATAATGACTTTCATAACTGGCTCACAAAATTCCTGAAAACTTAATTGTTGGCTCTCGTGAGCTGGTATAGGAAATTCCAGCATACCAATGGGCATACTGGAGGCAGAGGGAACAACCTGTGCAAAGGTCCTGGGGCAGGACCATGCCTGGCATGTTGGAGGAACAGTGAGGAGGTCCTTGTAGCTGGAGCAGAGTGAGTGAGGGGAAGAGGAGGAGGTGAGAGCAGGGAGGGGACCTGGCAGGTGTTGCAGGGCCTTGTAAGCCACGAGGAAGACTTGGGCTTTTACCCTGAGGGAGGTGGGAGCCCTGGAGGGCTGTGGGCAGAGGACCGGCACAGGCACCCTCTGGTGGCTGCTGCAAGGACGGACTCTGGGAAAGGGGGTGGGAGCCAGATTACTGGAGCAAAGGCAACTGCCCTACTCCGTGCAGTCAGGCTGCGTGCGCCCGTGTCAGCATGGACCTGCACCTGTCGGGGCCTGTGCATGCGGTCGGGTGCACGTCTCTGCCAGGGGACCAGGCCCCACAGCCACCTGTCTGAGCCCAGCCCTGGAAGGAGGGTGGATGGGGCTGGTCTCAGCTCAGGTTGCATCGCTGACCCCACCCCTGCCTGCAGGAGATGATCATCACAAACCTGAAGCCCGAGACAACCTACTCCATCACTGTAGCCGCCTACACCATGAAAGGCGATGGCGCTCGCAGCAAACCCAAGGTGGTAGTGACCAAGGGAGCAGGTATGAGACCCCCTCCTCTGATGGCTCCTCGGCCCTCACAGTGTCCCCGCAGAGTTACTGCACCCTTGGGAGAGGGTGGGCTGGGCAGGGGGAACCTCCAGGGCAAAGGGGTGGGTGCTGCTCAGGGGGGCATCTGGGGCCCAGCCAGGTCCAAACCCATCTCATCCTCCTCACTGTCATCCTCAGTAGCCACTTGGCTCCAGCCAGATGCAGATAGCTAAGGGCCGACTCTAACCCCTCGTCTTCCTGGGTTTGCCCGGCTGCCTGGATGCCCTCTCTGGCCTGGCTGTCTCCTCCCCATGCTTTAGGTCTTTACTTTGTTTCTCTCTCATTGGGGGAGGCTTCCCCACCCCCCTCCATGCCACAGTCTCGGTTTGATGCCCCTTCTGGGCCTCCCCAGCACCGTCATTCCTCTGTCAGCTCTGGCCACCCTGGGTGGGCTGTCACTTGGGGAGCTGTGCCTGTCTTCCCAGCTGCACCTTCAAGCCCCCCTCCCGGCAGCCCTTCCTCAATTTCCCTTTCTGGCTCTTCCCATCAGCCCCAAGGGTCCGCTTTCTCCGCAGCCAGAAAGACTTGGAGAGGGGAGAAACAGGGAAGAGACGACTGTGCAGATGTAAGGGGAGGGTGTTCCAAGCAGAGGGCACAGCCCAGGCAAAGGCTTGGAGAGGGGAACAGGCTCAGTGTGTCCAAGAAACCACAGAAAGGCCTCCGTCCCACTTCCCACAGCCACTGCTCCCTCTGGGACCCTCGGTGCCACACCTCTGCCCACACGGCCTGACACTCAGGCTCAACACAGCCCCTCTCCACACTGCTGCCCGTTGTGCCCATGTGTTTCCTGAGCCTGGCTAGGCTGTGTATCCTGCAGTGCCCAGTGCCCCTGCCACCTCCTCCCAGGAGCCTCCGAGGCTTCCTCCCCCTCTCTGAGGGACGTGGCGTTAGAGCCGTGGTTGCCGAGCTCAACCCACCGCACACACGGTGACCGCTCACCGCACCGCCCATCCAAGGTCCTGCAGTGGAGAAGCTTGCTTTCCGCCTTCTTGACCAGACCCCGAAACCTCTTTTGGCACATTCATGACTACTCAGGCTGTGAGAACCGTAGGGCCCGGGCAGGATTTGGATGCTCTTGTGTCCCATGGATATTAATCAGGTGCCAGTGATGGGCAAATGAACAAGGCAAGAAACGTGTGGCTTACTGACTAAAGGAAGTCTGCTTTCAAGGCCTGCTCTGAAATCTGGGGATGTTTTCCTTTACTGGGTTCTCTGAGTCCCTGGCCGCCTCCTTGTTCCTTAGACTCACCCAGCACAGCCCTACCTCAGGGCCTTTGCACTGGCTGTTCCCCCTGCCTGGAACTCTGTCCTTCCCAGACCTCCCTGTGGCTTCCTCCCTCACCTCCTTCAGGTCTCTGTTTCTCAGGGAGGCCTCTCTGAGACCCACTTTTAAAAACACCAACCCTACCCCATGCCCCCAGACTGGCAGGTGGTCACTGACGCTGGCCCCGTGTCCCCACAGTGCTGGGCCGCCCCACCCTGTCGGTGCAGCAGTCCCCCGAGGGCAGCCTGCTGGCACGCTGGGAGCCCCCAGCCAGCACCACCGAGGACCAGGTCCTGGGCTACCGCCTGCAGTTCGGCCGTGAGGACTCATCACCCCTGGCCACGCTTGAGTTCCCGCCCACTGAGGACCACTACACGGCATCAGGAGTGCACAAGGGGGCCACATACGTGTTCCGGCTGGCGGCCCGGAGCCGAGGCGGCCTGGGCGAGGAGGCAGTGGAGGTCCTGAGCATCCCAGAGGACACACCCCGTGGCCACCCGCAGATCCTCGAGGCGGCTGGCAACGCCTCAGCTGGCACTGTCCTGCTGCGCTGGCTGCCGCCGGTGCCCGCCGAGCGCAACGGGGCCATTGTCAAGTACACAGTGGCAGTCCGGGAGGCCGGTGCCCTGGGCCCTGCCCGAGAGACCGAGCTGCCGGCAGCGGCTGAGCCCGGCGCTGAGAACATGCTCACGCTGCAGGGCCTCAAGCCCGACACGGCCTATGACCTCCAAGTGCGGGCCCACACGCGCCGGGGCCCCGGCCCCTACAGCCCCCCTGTCCGCTACCGGACGTTCCTGCGGGACCAAGGTAGGCGCGGCAACCCCCGCACCAGAGCCGGACCGGGCCTTGTGCCCACCCCTGCCCCAGCCCCCTCCCTCTCCCCCGCCCAGGTAAGTGGTCACTTTTCTGCTTCCTCGTGGATGCTCGAGGCAAGTCTGGACCCTGAGGCTCTGGCGTTGGCAAAGGTGGGATGTGCCTCGGTGGCACCACCATCCCCCACCCCCTCCCTCCTCTGCCTTCTCTCTGCAGCCGCGCCGTCTCCCCCAGCAGGGTCTTGGGACAGGGCCAGGCAGGGCCGGGCCAGGGCCAGGCAGGAAGGCCACGGGCACAGCGGACGACAGGGAACGCCTGGGCCGCCCCGCCCCCGCCCCCCTCCCGGCCCACACCTGGCTCTCACGGGGCTTTTTTCTCTTTTCTCCCCTGCTCGGCTGCTGCCCCGCAGTCTCGCCCAAGAACTTTAAGGTGAAGATGATCATGAAGACGTCGGTCCTGCTCAGCTGGGAGTTCCCTGACAACTACAACTCACCCACACCCTACAAGGTGTGGCCCCCCCGGCAGGCCAGTGGGCGGGGCCAGGATCTGGGGCTTGGTCCGGAGTCAAGGCTTCTTGGGGTGATGTTGGGGTTCAGAGGGGCTCAGGGCTGAGGAGAGTTGGGCTTCCCGGGGACTGAGGCTCAGTCTGGGCTGGGGCTTCGTTTGGGATTAGGGCTCAGGCAGGACTGCGACTCAGAGCCCGGGCTCAGGTGGCCTGGGGCCAGGGCCCAGCCTGGAGTTAGGGCTCACAATTGGGTCTGAGCAGGGACTGAGGCTCTGTCTAGGGTTGGGGTTGGGTTAGGGTTAGGGCCCAGTCAGAGTTGGGGCTCAATTGGGATTAAGAATCAGTCTGGGGCTGGGGTTCATTCTGGGGTCAGGGCTCAAAGTTGGGACTCAAGAGTTGGGGTTCAGCCTGGGGTCAGGGCTCAGCTGGGATTAAGGCTCCATCTGGGGTGAGCTGAGCAGGGTCAGGGCTGTGTCTGGGATCCAGTCTGGGTTGGCGGTCGGCCCGGAGCCCCACCGAGCTGGCCTCGGCCCGCAGATCCAGTACAATGGGCTCACTCTGGACGTGGATGGCCGCACCACCAAAAGGCTCATCACGCATCTCAAGCCCAACACCTTCTACAACTTCGTGCTGACCAACCGCGGCAGCAGCCTAGGCGGGCTCCAGCAGACGGTCACCGCCTGGACCGCCTTCAATCTGCTCAACGGCAAGCCCAGCGTGGCCACCAGGCCCAACGCCGACGGCTTCATCGTGGTGCACCTGCCTGACGGCCAGAGCCCCGTGCCTGTCCAGTACGCTCGGCACCCCGGCCCCCAGGGTTCCGCACACCCCCGTTAGCCAGCTGACCTGTGACAGGACCAACCCTTGACCTTTCCGTGCCTCGGTTTCCTCCCCCGGCCATAAAGTGGGGGTTATGTCAGCCCCATCTCGTGCAGTTCCCGTGCTTCCCATGAGAATAGTCGTCACATGTGGCCGTGCGTCTGCTTCTCCGACGTTTTCTGACACCCCTGGGTGCCTGCCCTTCTATGGGTTTTGGCTCCCCGATTGGTGGGGAGACAGCCGAGCAGACTGCCAGCCCCTTGGTGTGGCAGCGAGAGGCAGAGAAGAATTAAGGGCTACAAAAACCTGTGGGCGTGGAAGCTGGGGCTCTGGAGACTGTGCAGGAATTCAAGAAGTATAATTGCATGGGATAGGCTTCCCAGGTCGAAGGCGCAGTGCGATCAAAGGCGTGGAGGTTGGACTACAGCTGGGGCTACAGGGAAGGGACCCGCTGCATGGGCGGGAGGGAAGATGCACAACGGGAGGCCCCACGCACCCCAGGCAGCGTCTGTCTGGTCATGCCTGTAGACGGCCCCCTGTGGCTCTTCGTCTTGTGACAGGAGCTACTTCATTGTGATGGTGCCGCTGCGCAAGTCTCGTGGCGGCCAGTTCCTGACCCCGCTGGGCAGCCCAGAGGACATGGACCTGGAGGAGGTGAGGGCTAGGGCCCAACCTGCAAGGGACAGATGTGTCCCGGCTGTCGTGAGCCCATTTGCTCCCAGCGGGGCTCTGAACAGCCCACACTTCTGTCCCCATAGCTCATCCAGGACATCTCCCGGCTGCAACGGCGCAGCCTGCGGCATTCACGCCAGCTCGAGGTGCCCCGGCCCTACATCGCAGCCCGCTTCTCCGTGTTGCCGTCCACCTTCCAGCCTGGTGACCAGAAGCAGTACGGTGGCTTTGACAACAGAGGCCTGGAGCCTGGCCACCGATATGTTCTCTTTGTGCTTGCTGTGCTGCAGAAGAGCGAGCCTGTAAGTCCTGATTGATGTCTGCCCACACCCAGCCCCACCCAGGGCCTCAGCCTCTAGGGCCCTGATCTCAGAGCCAGATACAGATCCTGCCTCCTGGGCAGACGGAAGCTGGGGGAATCGCAGGGGCGAGGCATTGTAGAGGCAGGGACTTGGGAACTGGGGCTCTGACTGGATGTGGAAGAGTTCAACACAACGGCACCCCAGGATTTGTACATGCAGAGGTCTGGAGGTCCAAGAGGAACAGAAGGGGTTGCAGAGGGGCTGAAGCAGAGGGGGAACGGGGAGAATCCCCCATCAGCCAGGGCCAAGCCATGCAGGCCACCCCCAGGGTCCGTTTTCTTGGGAGCCGCAGAGTGCGCAGAGTGGGGGAGGGGCGTGGCCCCGGAGGGGAGGGCGGGACTGACGGAGCCCCGCCCTGCCTGGCAGACGTTTGCCGCCAGCCCCTTCTCAGACCCCTTCCAGCTGGATAACCCAGACCCGCAGCCCATCGTGGACGGCGAGGAGGGGCTCATCTGGGTGATCGGGCCCGTGCTGGCTGTGGTCTTCATCATATGCATCGTTATTGCCATCTTGCTCTACAAGAAGTGAGTCCCCGGCACTCCCCTGCCTGAGAGGAGAGGGTTTCCCGGAAAGGAGGGTGTTGTGGGGAGGTCTAGGGAAGTGTCATCTCCGAAGATCGTGGGGGGGGGGGCCTTCCGTGGTATAGAGAGGGGAACCGAGGCCCAGGGCGTGAGCGTCCGATCCCGGTCCCTCAGCCTGGGCGGTGGCAGGACCAGGATTCACACCAGGCCAGCGGTGTGACTCCTCCTGAGCCCCACGCTCCACTCAGCAAGAGAACGGGGTAGAGGCTGACTCTGCCCAGTTTAATGCCGGAGGTGGGTGTAGTGGCCACGTGGGGCCTGTCCCAGCTTGGAGAGGGAGGGGGATGGACCTGGCAGAAAGGATCGGCCCTATTTCTGGATGAGACCAGGCTCAGAGAGGTTCAGAGAGCCACCCACTGTCACAGAACAGGCCTTTTGTGGCCAGCACTCCCTCACCTATCTTTTCTTTCCTCCTCACCCGTGTCTGCGTTTGGGAGCAGCAAACCTGACAGGTAAGAGCTGGCCCCACCCTATAGAGGCCTGAGGCAGGAGGGAGAATGGAGTGGTGCTGAGCCTTGGTGGGGGGGGCCTGGCTGCCCCCGGAGACTGCACACGTGTGCACCTGTGGTCCTGGGAACCCCAGTCGGGCACACACACACAGCCCCTTTCCCACCGGCTGGGTGAGCCATTCTTGGTGGCTGGAATGTGTTCACTCTCGGATTCTTCCTCCTCCCCCCACGAAGCAAACGCAAGGACTCGGAGCCCCGCACCAAATGCCTACTGAACAACGCCGACCTCGCCCCCCACCACCCCAAGGACCCTGTGGAAATGAGACGCATTAACTTCCAGACACCAGGTGTGTGCTTATCCCAGGTGCCAGGGGCGACACTGACAGGGAGCAGGAAGCTGCCTCCCTGCGGCCCTCATCTGTCCCGTCCCGTCAGGCCATGCTCGGTGCAGTTCAAGTCCTGACTCCCAAACTCCTTTGTGGGTCCCGGCTGGGGACGCTCCAGGGCTGGTTCTGCTCACGGCCAAATGAGACTGAAAAGCTGCCTCTCACTGGTGGTTGCTGTCTCCTGGGAGGAAGTGGCCCCGCCCCCACCCGTCCTGCTGGCAGGGAGAGCTGTGCTTCTGCTCACACCTCTCATCTCCAGGCTGCTCGGCTTTTCCCCACGCGCCCTGCTCCCAGCAAGGCGCAGAAATCGTGCCTCCTACGCGCCCTGTCTCGCCCTCCACGGCCACAGGTGCTCACACTCCTGCCTCTAAACAGTGCCCTGTAGATGGATGGGGTGCAGCTGAAGTCACCTGGGGGGACACTGAGTCGGGGTCTTGCCCCCCACTGCCTTCGTGTGCAGTGATCCACGCCCTCCCCCGCTCCTCCCTCCTAATGGGCTCATGCCGGCTGCTTCTGAGCAGTTTTATGTAGCCGGTGTCCGCTCTTCCCCGGGGAGCTCAGCGTGGTTACGCTGCTCCTCCGCCTGCACTCCGCTCCCTGCATCCGAACGGGCTGGTGTTCCCTCTCTCTCCAACCAAACGGAGGCTCTCCACACCTGCGACTAACCGAGGGCTCCGTGCCTCTCCCTGCGGACGCCTTCCTCTGCTGCTGCCGGGCTGTCTCGTGACGGTTCCGTTTTCGCCCAAACGAGGGTTTCAACGTTCGGGTTTACCTGACGGCCGCAGCCCTCTGTAGGGTCCTGAAGTCTCACGTGGCACCTCTGATGTGCTCCCTCCTCCTTCCTGTCTTACGTCACTTCTTCCCATCCAAATGAGGGTTAAGCACGTGCTTCACGACGGCTGCTTCCTTCCCTCAAGTTCACGGCGCTGGTCCCTGTGTCCCTCCCCTGCCCTCTGGTTTCTCCCTCACCATCCTGCATCCTCCTCCACAACCCCCCAGTGCCCCCGACAGGGGACCCAAGACCAGGCTGGCGTGGGGTGACGCACTGACAGAAGAGCCTAAAAGTCATGGCCAAACACCAGGCAGAGCAAACGCAGCAGCTGCCCTGGGCCCCGGGTCGGGGTCGGCAGCGTGTGCCCCTCAGTGTGGAAGTGGCTCTGCCCGTCGCGTCTGTCGCCCGGCTGTTGTGCGTGCACTCAGCAGGGGTGGGGGAGACGGGCCACCCGCGTGTTTTCATTTATTTATTGTTTGCTGTTTCTGCAGATTCAGGCCTCAGCAGCCCCCTCAGGGAGCCGGGGTTTCACTTTGAAAGTTAGTTCCTGTGTCTTTCTGTTCTCGGCTCCCTCCCCCCGCCCCTCGTTTGTTTTCATCTTTGGTTTCTCCATCCCGCCACTGCTCTCTGCCACCTGTCCTGCGCTGGCTTCTGTGGGGGGCGGGGGTCTGGTCCCTGTGCCCTTAGGGTGCTGGTTGTGACTGTGCTGGGGGATGGGGACAGGGACGTAGGTGAGACACAGGCATACGTACGTAAGAACAGGGGTCCACCTGTGTGATGGACGGGGAGAGCCACCAGACAGATGGACACCAGCCTCAGACCCCGTAGAGGTGGGCTCTCGGGGGTCGTCCAGGGGCCCCACTCAGAACAACAGCTGTTTACCAGCTGGCCTGGCGGTGGCGCGCGGCTGCAGCGTGCGTGTGCGCGCACGTGCGGCGCCGGTCTGGCAGCGGACAGGGGTCGGGCAAACCCGGGCGTCAGGGAGAGAGGGCCAGACCCAGCCACCCCGGGGTTCTGCAGATCAGGGCCGTCACCATTCCCTGTCCCAGATAGGAAATGGGCTGAGGGCGCCTTCCCCGAGCTGGCGCCCTGACAGGCGGGGACACGCCGTGTCTCCCCTGCGGTCCCTCAAGTCTCCCTGGGCGGCCTGTGCAGGCCCTGTGATCCCAAAGGGGCAGACAGGAGTGTTCGTCCCCCACCCCAGGGAATAATGTTCCTTCATTTCTGCTTCTTCATTTCTGTGTCACCCGCCTGCTTCCTGCCACGAGGCACTAGGAGCTTGGAGTCTGCCCCTCCAGGGCGGCCCTCCCCCCACTGGGTTGGGGACGGAGCGGGAGCACAGCGTGAGCAGGGTGTCGGCTTGGCCAGGAGCTGAGCCTCTGGTGCCCCACTTTCAGACGCGCAGGCCTGGGGTCCCCACCCCACCACGCCCTCTAACCGCAGCTCACCCATCGCAGACTCACACTGTAGAGCACCCCCACCCCTCCCTGGCCTCTGGGCTGGCCCCCAGTGACCAGCCTGCACCGGCGGTCTGCTCTCCCCGCAGGCATGCTCAGCCACCCGCCCATCCCCATCTCGGACATGGCAGAGCACACGGAACGCCTCAAGGCTAACGATAGCCTCAAGCTCTCCCAGGAGTACGAGGTGAGCCGGGCCCCGCCTCCCATCCCCCTGGGCCCCTGATGCCCCCGACACCCCCTGTGACCCCCCTCCCCTTTCCCCACAGTCCATTGACCCCGGCCAGCAGTTCACGTGGGAGCACTCCAACCTGGAAGTGAACAAGCCCAAGAACCGCTACGCCAACGTCATCGCCTACGACCACTCCCGCGTCATCCTCCAGCCCATTGAAGGTAGCGCTCGGTGCCCCAGGCTCCACGCTGCCCTTCCTCGCTCCCCAGGCAGCCCACAGACCCCACGCCTCCTCCCGGACACGGGGCAGGGCTGGCGCAGACAGGCTGGGGGACTGGTGGGAAACCGAAGCCTGGTTCAGGCCTTGTTCAGCACCAGCCAGAGGCCCCCGGGGATGTTTAGATGTGTGTTTAGCTGGCAGCCACTGTGCATGACACGGTTCCATCTGTCTTCTACGTCACTGGTCCTCATCTGGGGCAGTTCTGCCACCCAGGGGCGATTGCCAGTGTCTGGGGACATTTTTGTGGCCACAAGTTGGAGGAGGGGGCTGCTGGTGACATCTAGAGGGTGGAGGCCAGGGAGGCCGCTCAATGCCTGCAGCGCACGGGACGGCCCGGCGCGGAGGGCGGTCGGCCCCAGTGGCGGCGGTGGAAGTGCCCGAGGTCCACGCCCCACGGTTTCCTCAGGGACACATGGGCACAGTCCAGGAGGGCTTCCGGGTGGGCTGCGGGGAGCCAGCCCCGGGCACCCCCGCTGACCTCTGGCTTCTCGCCCTGACGTAGGCATTGTGGGCAGTGATTACATCAACGCCAACTATGTGGACGGCTACCGGCGGCAGAACGCGTACATCGCCACGCAGGGGCCGCTGCCCGAGACCTTCGGCGACTTCTGGCGCATGGTGTGGGAGCAGCGCTCAGCCACCATCGTCATGATGACGCGGCTGGAGGAGAAGTCGAGGGTGAGCCTGGAGCCCGCCGCCCCCAAGCCCCCGCCCGGCCGGGCTCTCGCTCACCTCCGTCCTGTTGCCCGGCACAGATCAAGTGCGACCAGTACTGGCCCAACAGGGGCACGGAGACCTACGGCTTCATCCAGGTGACGCTGCTGGACACCATCGAGCTGGCCACGTTCTGCGTGCGGACGTTCTCCCTGCACAAGGTAGGGCCGGGGCTGGGCCAGGGGCTGTGGCGGGGTCGTGGGGTCGTGGGGTTGTGGGGCCGAGGAGCAGCCAGGGCCCCTGCCGCCCCGTCAGACACAGAAAACCAAGCGTATGGACCCAGGCTGACCGCATTCCCATGAAGCCCACTTTGTGATGGGAAACTGAGGCTCAGGGTGGGGCACCTCTTGTCTCCGGCCTCGGCAATAGGACTGAACCAACAGAGCCCAACTCAGCAGGGAACCTGTCGTCCTTGTGCCGTCAGTCACGCCCCAGGCGTCACCTGTCCTCTTATCCTCCACCCGTAGGGGGCCTGAGCGCTGGGTGGAGCACAAGGCCGGAGGAAGGGGCCCTGCTGGCCTCAGGCAGAGGCGCCCCACCCGTCATAGGGCTCCCTCCGCCTTCCACCTCAGTGGTCCAAGGGTGCGGCCGTGTGTGGCCTGGGGGCATTTTTGACTGTCGTGCTGAGGGAGACGGCGCTGCCAGTGGTAGGAGGCTCCCTGGACTCCAGTCAGACCTCTCGGCATCCGGCCCCCACTGGGCCCAGCACCGGAACGCCGGGTCGTTGCACAGGCGGGGAGTGCAGTCCGTGGGTCATTCACACGTACCCAGCACACGCGTGTGTCCGGCGTTGACCTGGGTGCCAGGACGCAGCAGGGAGCAGACAGACGAAGTGCTCTGGCCTCATGTGCAGTGGGCAAGGCACAGGCAAAAAACGTGGAAACAGCAAATCTCTTTAAGTTTATTAGGGTGGCATCAGTTGTAATAACATCGTGGAAGTTTCAGGTGCACGCCTTTAGGACCTGACCTCGCTGTGTTCCACTGTGCGTGCCACCACAGCCCCGTCCCCTCGTAACCGCCACTGGTGTGTCGTCTGTCTGGGAGTTCGTTCGCTTCTTGCTTCACACGGTTCTTGTTCTTTTCTGCCTGACTTAATGCGCTCAGCACAGTGTTCTCCAGGCCCACCCACGCGGCCACAAGTGGCAGTGCTGCGTCTCTTCTCGTGGCTGAGTGGTGTGCCACGGTACCGTGTGCCACGTCGTCTCTCCCCAGTCATCCTTCAGAGGACACGGATGGTGGCCGTGTCTCGGCCGCAGCGAATAACGTGGCAGTGAACACAGGGTCTGTGTATCTTTGTGTGCCTAAGTGTTAGGTTCTTCGGGGAGACAGGCACCCCAAAGAGGGCTGGCTGGGTTGTGTGGCAGCTTGTTCTTAATTGTTTGAGGGGCCTGCACACCGTTTCCCATAGCGGCTGCCGCAGCCCGCATCCACAGCGGCGGTGTGCGAGGGCCCCGTCCCCCCGCCTCCTCTCCAGCACCTGTGGCTTCTGTCTGGTTGGTAACAGCCGTCCCAGTGGGTGTGAGCGGCACCTCGTGGTTTGGGCTGGCAGTTCCCTTGTAGCTGGTGAAACCGAGATCCTCCCGTGTAGCTGTGGGCCGTCTGTGTGTCTTTGGAAAACTGCTCGGGTCCTCTGCCGTATTCTAACCAGATGTTCTGCTGTTGGTGAGTCGCGCGCCTTCTTTGTGTGTTTCGGGTAGTAGCCCTTTATGGAGTTAGCTCTTGCAACCATCTCCCATTTGGTTGGTTGCCTTTTTTGTTTTGTTGATGGTTTTTTTAGTGTGTGGAGGCTTTTTAGGTTGATGCAGTTGCATTTATTTTTTTTTTTACTTCCCTTGGCCTCAGGGGAGGGAGGTGGAGTTCACAAAAATTTCTCTGAGACCAGGGTCCGAAAGTGATAAGAAGTCTTACATGCAGAGTAAAACCTCAGAGAAGAATAGAATGTGTACTGGGGGAACTGGAGGAGGTGAGGGAGGGGTTCATGAGGAGATACGGGGAAGAGCATTCCAGGCAGGGGGCACAGCACGTGCAAAGGCCCTGGGGCAGGCCTGTGCTTGGCACGTTGGAGGGGCAGAGAGAAGGCCCACGTGGCCGGGGCTGAGTGAACACTGGGCAGAGCGGGAGCAGCTGGGAGCAGCTGAGGGCAGGGAGGGGGTGGGGCTGGTTGTGTGGGGCTTGTGGGCCACAGGGAGGACCAGAGCTTTTACGTGGCGGGAGGTGGGAGCCCTGGAGGGCTGTAGTCACGTAGGCACAGGAGGTATGGGACCTGATACTTGCTCACCGGCGCTCTCTGGCTGCTGTGGGGGCAATAGCCGGGGGGAGGAGCACCAGCAGACTGGAGGGACCAAGGCAGAAGTGACGCTCACATGGTCCCAGGGCAATAATGGCATGGATCATGGCGACCACCATGAGGAGGGTGAGAAGTGGGCAGGTTTGAGATCAACTTTGGGTTTTTTTATTTGTTTCATGTTGGTTGGTTTGTTTGGTTTTTTAGTTGAGTTTAGAGAGCAAGAGGAAGGGTGAGGGAGACATCAATTTGTTGTTCTACTTATTTATGCATTTATTGGTTGATTCTTGTGACATGTCTCCTGACCGGGAATCGAACTCTGCACCCTTGGCGTGTCGAGATGACACTCTAACCAGCTGAGCTATTTGGTCGGGGCTGGGATAGACTTTGAAGGCCACCCATAGTGTTGGCTGGTGTGTTAGATGTGTAGGAGTTGAGTTGAGGGTGACTTTCAAGTTCTGTTAAGAGCACCTGGAGGGAAGGAGCAGCCGTCAGCTGAGGTGGAGGGAGCGGAGTGGGGAAGGAAGCTGGGCACACACTGGCCACGTTGTGTGAGACGTGACATCGTCACGTAGAGACCCCTCTGCGTCCAGGGGGCAGGTAGACACCCGCATCAGACACTCAGGGGCGCGGCGGTGTGGGGGTGTGTGACGGGTGTCTCCTGCACGGGCTGCGGTGCCAGGCGGTCTCCCTGTGGCTCCCAGAACGGCTCTAGTGAGAAGCGTGAGGTCCGCCAGTTCCAGTTCACAGCGTGGCCGGACCACGGGGTGCCTGAGTACCCGACCCCGTTCCTGGCTTTCCTGCGGAGGGTTAAGACCTGCAACCCCCCCGATGCCGGCCCCGTCGTGGTCCACTGCAGGTATGCTGGCCCTGTCCCCCACGCCTGGCTCCCACCTGCGCCTCGCTCTCCACGCCCCCTCCCGAGGGGCGCCTGACCGCCACGCCTGTCCCCACAGCGCTGGCGTGGGCCGCACTGGCTGCTTCATCGTCATTGATGCCATGCTGGAGCGGATCAAGCCGGAGAAGACGGTGGACGTGTACGGCCATGTAACGCTCATGCGGTCCCAGCGCAACTACATGGTGCAGACGGAGGACCAGTACAGCTTCATCCACGAGGCGCTGCTGGAGGCCGTGGGCTGCGGCAACACCGAGGTGCCCGCCCGCAGCCTCTACGCCTACATCCAGAAGCTGGCCCAGGTGGAGCCCGGCGAGCACGTCACGGGCATGGAACTCGAGTTCAAGGTGGGAAAGGGTGTGCAGGCTGCTGTGGGTGCGTGGGTGGGGGCGGGACCGAGCCGCGGGGACCAGGAGTTGGGGCAGCGTCCCCTGCCCGCTGGCCCGCTGTTTGCGCTCTGGCTGGAGGTGTTCGGATGGCAGCCCCTGCTCCTCATCCCCACAGCGGCTGGCCAACTCCAAAGCCCACACATCCCGCTTCATCAGCGCCAATCTGCCTTGTAACAAGTTCAAGAACCGCCTGGTAAACATCATGCCGTACGAGAGCACGCGGGTCTGCCTGCAGCCCATCCGGGGCGTAGAGGGCTCCGACTACATCAACGCCAGCTCCATCGACGGCTACAGGTACCTCTCCTCTGCCTGGCGGGACTGGGGCCCCAGACGGGTCCCGGCCTTGTCCCCAGGCAGCTCCATTCTTGCCGGGGAGACAAAGCTGCGCAGCTCTGCCAGCCCTGTGTGGGCACAGTCGAGGCAGGGGACCACCCCGCGCGCTTCACTGAGGGCTGCTGTGTGCAGTGGGCTCCGCCTCCCTGTGCGCCTGTGGCTGTCAGTCGGAGCCATCCCACCCCGGGTGATGTTCGGCGCTGTCTAGGGACGTGTCTGACTGTTGTGATTTGAGCATGTTGGGCAGTGGCTCCTGCTGGGTATGGTGGGTGGAGCCCGGGGTTTGGCCCAGAACAACACTGCATCGCGAAGGACGACCCAGCGGTGGGTGCCAGCCGTGCTGATGTTGAGAAACCACGGCCAGAGGGGGCGTCGGGGCCGAGGTGCCGCCTGCACCAACTACTGAAAGTCATTCTTTGGCACTTGAGGGAGGCGGAGCGGGAAGGCGGGGAGGTTGGAGGGCAGTTGCGTGCACTGGAACGAATCCTGCGGCTGACGGCTTCCCCGGTGCTAAATGGGGCTGTTGGGAGGACCGAGTGATACGGGGAGGGAGGCAGTCCCCTGGTGAGCCCTCGCCACGCAGGCAGGCACGTGGCAGGTGTGGCTGCCGTGGCCGCACCTGACCCTCCAGGCAGCACGGCGCCAGCTGCAGACCCAGGCCCTGGCCTCCCCCGAGCCCTGCACTCACTGCCCCCACCCTGCAGGCAGCAGAAGGCCTACATTGCCACGCAGGGGCCGCTGGCAGAGACCACGGAGGACTTCTGGCGCATGCTGTGGGAGAACAACTCGACCATCGTGGTGATGTTGACCAAGCTGCGCGAGATGGGCCGGGTATGCGGGGGCCCAAGGAGGGCAGGGCAGGGCCCGGGGGCCTCGGGCAGGGCTGACCACAGACCCCGTCCCCTCGACAGGAAAAATGTCACCAGTACTGGCCAGCCGAGCGATCCGCCCGCTACCAGTACTTCGTGGTGGATCCAATGGCAGAATATAACATGCCACAGTACATCCTGCGGGAATTCAAGGTCACAGACGCCCGGGTGAGTGCGGGGACAGATTGGCAGCAGGGCTGGAACCCAGACGGGGCTCCGTGTTTCCCTGGTGACCGGAAGACGGCTTCACTAGCTGGGGGCAGAAGCAAAGGCCCTGGGGCAGGAATAAGCACGGGGTGTTGGGAGGAAAACGCGTGAGTTGACCTATCACTCCTACCACCAAGTGGGTGGAAGAGAGGACCATGTCCCCAGGCTAACCCCATGGTGTCCACACTGGAGCATGTGTAACCCGCTCACTAGGGTGCCCGTACAAGGGAGTGAGCAGGGTGTCGCCTGGAAGCTGCAGCCTGGGGAGGTAGTGTTAGCGGGCTGCAGGGGGGGTTTGGTGGGTTGGTGGTGCTGGGTGGTGGAGGCTGGAGCCGGGGAGTAGAGAGGGTGCCGCGCAGTGGGGGTCAGGTGGTTGGAATGGGCGCCGTGGGCAGGGAGAGAGGAGAGCGGTGTGGGTGGTGTCAGCAGACGCAGTGGCGGGGTGGGGGGGGCTAGCTATTAGATGGCGACTGACGAGACTGACCCTGGGAGGTGGCCCTGTTGGGGACAGAGGATCCAAGCTGGCGGAAGAAGAGGGGCGGGAGAAGACTGTCGAGGTGTTGCCAGTGGCTGGGGGGACAAATGTCATCAGGGCCCGAGTGTCGGGGGTGTGAGATGCCGCAGTTGGATTGCTGGGACATGGGGCCGAGGGTCAGCGGCCGGCGGAGGGGGTGTGAGCCAGCCCTGGGTGAGAGGAAGGCAGATCGGAGAAGGGACCACGTGGGTGACAGCCTGGCGAAGGCCAGTCCTGTGGGCCGGTGAGGGAGGTGTTTGTCAGCAGCGGGCAGGGCAAGGGCAGATTGGCGAGGAGCCAGTGGGGTGGGGGGCAGAAAATCGATGGAAAACGACTTTGAAAAGTGGAGCGGATGAGCATTCGGGGAGTAGACAGCTGGTACAAGACAGGAAGGTGGGGCTGAGAAGGGACGCACTGGGTGGAGGGCGGGGGGCCGGCAGGGCAGGGCGGCACCACCGGGTGGCGCCACAGAGCTGTGGAGGAGGCGGCGGGAGAAGGCTGTGGGCATGTTCTCCTGGGGGTGAAGGTTGGTGGGGGCCGGTGCCGCTGGGTCGTGAAGAATGGAAGGTGGCAGAGAGTCTGATGCGCTGGCGCAGCTGGGCCGGGGGAAGACAGGGTTGGCGAGGAGGGTGCCCGAGTGGTGAGCTGGAGACGGTCACCGGCAGGCGGGGTCATCAGATGGTCAAGGATTATGCGCTGGCAGGGGCAGTGGAGAGGTAGAAGCTGATGGTGTCGGGCGGTGCCCCTGGGTGAGAGAGGCTGGTGAGTACAGGTGTCCCCACGCCCCAGCGGACGCCTGGACGGTGGGTAGCACTGAGCCCTGCACATCCTCCGTCTGTTCCCAGGCGCGAGCCTGTCAGGGCAGCTGCAACTGTGCACTGCAGCAGAAGCTCCGTGAGGTTTGGGGGCCGGTGTGAAGGCAAACCAGGGTCACTGGAACACATGCACTGTGATGCTGCCTCCGCGGCGGTGACTGGTGACTGACGGGATGGGGGGCGTCTACAGAGGGCTGACGCATGTGCTGGGCGGGACGGAGCAGGGTGGCGTGGGATTTCATCACGTTATTCAGAACGTCACACCATTTAAAATTGAGTAAATGGAAAATCCCAGAAATAGTTCATATTTCGGACCGTGGTTGGCTGCAAGAATTGAAACCACGGAAAGCGAAGCTGTGGGTGGTGGGGACGGCCGTCGTCAGCGGTGGGTGGCGGGAGGCGAGGGGCTGGGGGGCACCGGTAGGAAATGACGTGTTGCCAGGGGCGGACAGTGCAGGGAGGAGGACACGGTGTGGGCGGTGCTGTTAGGTGGGGGAAGGTGATGCGTTAGCGTGGTGGGTGGTGGGTGGCAGCCCTGTGGGACAGTGCGGGGCACGTGGCTCCACTGGGCGGTGGTTCGGGTGGTGCCCTGAGACAGCACAGGGTGCAGGCTGCCCAAGGACGTGGAGGTGGGAGGGGATGGTGCAGGACGGAGGGTGGCAGAGAATGGGGGTGTCGGATGTGGCCTGGTGGTTGTGGTGGATGCGACTGCGGAGAAAGGACCACTGGGCGGTGAGTGGTGCACAGTGGCCGTGTGAGACAGTGTCATTGGGCGGTGACAACGGAAGACGGTGGAGGAGGGTGGAGTTGCTGGGGCTGGAGGACGGGATTGCGGGCCGGCAGGAACAGAGCACAGCCGTGACCACCACTGACCTCGTGAGCAAGGCTGGGCTCTTCTTTCCAGGACGGCCAGTCCCGGACTGTTCGGCAGTTCCAGTTCACGGACTGGCCGGAACAGGGCGTGCCAAAGTCGGGGGAGGGCTTCATCGACTTCATCGGCCAAGTGCACAAGACCAAGGAGCAGTTCGGCCAGGATGGCCCCATCTCTGTCCACTGCAGGTGAGCTGCTCCCCGAGCCCCAGGCCGTTTCCTGGCTGGGGAAACTGAGGCCCGAGTAGGATAACCATCAGCCTCAGGCATTCCAGTCTGGGGTATTTTCATGCCTGGGGAGTGGGGGCTCTGGGCGCCCTGCGCCTGAGCTGCTGCCTCCCTCCCGCAGTGCCGGTGTGGGCAGGACCGGCGTCTTCATCACGCTCAGCATCGTGCTGGAGAGGATGCGGTATGAAGGTGTGGTGGACATCTTCCAGACGGTGAAGATGTTGCGGACCCAGAGGCCGGCCATGGTGCAGACGGAGGTGAGGAGGGGACAGGGAGAGGCGTCCCGGCCTCACAGCTCTGTCGCCTCAGTCTCCCCTCTGTGATGTGGGCTCTGTGTTGTGAGTGGGTGGTCTTCAGTGCCTCCTGCTCTGGGCTGGAAGGGGGTTGGCTCTTGACACAAGAGTAGCTTAAGTCCAGAGCTGAGAAGTGTCCCTTGGACTAGACGGAGAGGGGTCCATTCTAGTCCCAAAGTCATAGCAAGTTCATGGCTCAGCCAAGACCCTAACATAGGCCACAGATTCTAAAGTCCCACTGCTGCCCCAGCAGGGAAGCGAGGCCCAGCATGGGGTGGGTCTTCCCGTCAGGCACATTCACGTCCGGCACTTGAACAGGGTCCTCCCTCTGCTGTCTCTGGAGAGACAGAGCTGGCGTCACAGACCCCTGGCCTGGAAGGGCGTGTGGAGGGGACAACTGAGCACCCATGTCTTTGTGTACAACCTGTAGGCAGAGAGAGGACAGGGTGCTTGGGGGGCGAGTTCGCGCAGTGGACACACCCCGGGCTGCAGAGCCTGGCCGCCCCTGGGGGCCGTGGGGAGCCCTGAGAGGTGTCGGAGTGGAGGCACCTACAGCCCCGTTCCCCCTCTTCCCGCAGGACGAGTACCAGTTCTGCTACCAGGCAGCTCTGGAGTACCTGGGAAGCTTCGACCACTATGCAACCTAAAGCCATGGTCGCCTGGCCCAACTCCACCGGCTCCGGATGCCTCTCTCTGCCCGAGCTGGGGGGCCCCTGGAGGCCTGGACCCCTGGCGGCGGTGGCGGCGCTTCTGCACGGTCTCTGGGAATGATGCGGCCCCCCGGCAACCTCCCCGGCACCAGCCGCCGCCTTGAAATACTTGCCACATTCCTCGTTCCCTTCCAATTCCAAAACGAGCAGTTCCGGGGTGGGGGGTGGGGGTGGAGAGCAAATGGGGGTTTTCCCCAGAACCAGAGGAGGACGGGGCCGTGGCCCCTTGCCAGCACCCCCCCAGCCCCCGGGAGTTTTCCAGCCCTGCTTCAGCACCAGGCTGGAGGGGGGCCAGAATTCAGCTTTTTGTTTTTCAAACTCCGTGTAACTGTATCCAGTGACATTTCCTTTTTTTTTAAATAGCGTATTTTTTTTCCAATTTTTTTAAAAGAAGGAAAAAAAAGTGACTTACCAGTCAACGAACTTAAAAAGAAAAATGTTGCTTATTCCTGTTCTCGTCACAGTCTATTTTTTCACTGTAGAACGTTCTCGCGTGGTGGCTGTGTCCTCTCCGACAGCTGTCCCCGTGGCCGGCTTTCTCTTTTTCCTGCCATCGGAAGCCGTGCCTCAAGAACAGGACGTCCTTTTGCTCCTGGTTTCTTTTTGTCTTTTTTTTTTCTTTTCTTCTTTTTTTAATGATTAAATTCTCAGACATATCAAGCACGGTTCTGAGGGTGGGCGGTGGAGGGTGGGCCCCGGCTACGGCGGTGCCTGCCTCCCTGCAGCCCGAGCCCCCACTCGCCCCCGAGGCGGGAGAAGGGACAGAACAGGAGATGCCGCTCTTCAGGGAAGAGAGGCTGGGTGCTGGCCCCGGTCAGGGAGCCTTCCCCTGGGACTACGGGGCAAACGCAGAAAGCACGGCATCCCCCACCCCCGAGCAGGCGAGTTTCTCTCTTTGTACCAGAGCAGATCTGCCGTTGCTCCAGACACTGTTTGTTCCAACTGAAGCAGCTGGTGGTTTTCCCACCTCTGTGTATGTAGATATATCAACTTTGTATTAAAGGAAGATGGTCTGAACCTGGTCGTTGGCGACGTCTTTGTCGTGCCCCGGCCCATCCCATCTTGTCCTGGGCTGGCAGGGGCCTGGAGAGCTGTCTTCTCATTCTGTCCTGTGACAGTCCGGTGAGGAGGGGCCCGGAGAGGTGGTGCTGCTGGTCCAAGGGCACTCAGTGTCTACGAGGCCCTGCAGAGATTTGAACCCAGGTTCTGGTCTTACAGGGACAGCCTCATTGACAATAGTTACTATTGTTTATTATACTGGGACCACCATTGAGCATCTGCCAGGAACCAGCTCTCTGAGATGGATGTCATCAGCCCAACTTACAGATGAGGAAACTGAGGCTCAGAGAGGGGCCAGAACTAACCCAAAGTCACACGCACTTTGGAGTGGAGCTGGGATCCACACCCTGGTTGGTCTCAGCCACAGCCGTGCTGCCTTCTTGGGAAGGGCCAGTGAGGGAGCTGACTTTACTGGACAAAGCATTGGGACAGGGGCACTGTTCCCACCCACGGGAGTGGACCCCTGCTCAAAGCCAGGGTTGGACCACCTGGCGGGTGGAGGGCAAGCCATATCCTGTCTCCACCCGAAGGAGCCATAGGTGGGATGGGATGAAAGATCCCCCACCCCGTGGTCACACAGAGGCTCCAGCGGGGAGGAGGGTGATCTTAGTGAGGACAGGGGCCCGTCCTAGGAGAGGGTGGGGCCCCCTTTCAGAAACCATCAGATCCAGTAGTCTAAATGCATATACATAGAAGCTGAGACTAATACCATTAATAAACTTAGTCAAATAAATTGATCAAGCCCTGGATTTCCCAACCCAAATTCTCAAACACACACGGACCATTTATGTAAAAAGTTAGCATTTAGAAAATCCAGCAGTAGACTTTTTTTTTCAAATTCCGAGACACAAATCTGAGATAAAATAACCTGATCTTGGCACTGAGGAGAAGATCCTGCGATCGAGTCTGCCACCCCAAAAAGGCCTGAAGCGGAAAATGTCAGAGCGCATTTCCAGGTGAGGCTCGGGTTAAGGAAGAAGGAGCGTGTGGCGGAAGGAAACCCGTGGGCCGCAGCCGGAGAGGCGCCCAAGGAAGAAGGTACGGAACCTCGAACACGCCGAACGGAAAACCGTTCAGAAACTCAGAGTAAGACAAGTAAACCAAGCTTCCAGTTCAATAACTGGAACGTAATAGAATAAACACTAAAAAAAAGAAACAAAGATGAAAGTGGAAACTAAGGGCATTTTTGAGATTCCTCTGCACGAACGAAATTAAAAGCATTTAGCTCCTGACTTCTGAGTTCAGTGAGGGAGGGAGAGGGACCCTTTTACTGACATATGATGGGTCTGAGTGGACAAAGTCAGGCTCTAAGGGGTGGTCCAACCTTTTGGCATCTCTGGGCCCCACATTAAATACACAAACACTAACAAAAATGAAAAAATCTCAATGTTTTAAGTAAATTTACTAGTTAGTGTTGAGCTGCAAGCATAGCCATCCTGGGCCACGTGCAGGCCACGGGTTGGGCACCCCTGCCAGGTCCGACCGGACCCTGGTCCGCGCTGAGTCATCTAAGGTCACTGCTCCGCCCAGAGAACGCCCACTCAGTCCTCAAAGCCCCTCTGGGCTCCTGAGCCCATGAGGCTGAAGTGTCCAGCCAGGACGTACCCTGCCCTCCTTACTGAGAACTGGGTGAAGAGGATCTTCAGGTAAAATTAACATGTGTGACTCTCAGTTCTGTGGCTCAGAACCAAGATGCTCCTGGCCTGGTTGGGAGTAGGTGGTGGCAGGCAGGGATTTACCTGAGGGGCTTCCTGGAAGAGGAGGGCCCTAAGGAATTGTCTTAACCTACAGCCATGGCCACCAAGACACTATCTCCAGGGGCCTTGGCCTGCCACAGGACAGCACGACCGCCCCGGTTTACCGAGCACTTGTGTGTGCCTGCCTCGCGCTGTTTTGGTCCTTCTGACAACGGACAGGAAAGGGAACAGACTCCCACCCAAGATGGCGCAGATGGTAAGGGGTAGCGCTTACCTGCTTCCCATGCCACAGCGAGACAGTGCAAGGTGTCTGGGCTCTGCCTGCCTGTGGCCAGGGTCAGCCACGCACCACAGCCCCAGGCTGGGAAGGGTGGTGCAGAGGGCAGAGCCCGCCACCACCGCGGTTCTGCCAGGAGCCAGAGCACTGTGGTTCTGTTCGGCGCAAATGCCCTAAATCCACGCTTCGTCTCTAACAGCACCACTTACACGTGTCTAAAGCAAACACCCACGAGGAGGAGTGGAAAGAAACACTGGTGCTAGAGATGGAACCTACCTCAGCAACAGAAAGAGCAAGTCATCGAGATAAGGACCTTGAGGAGATGAATACTGCAAACTGGACCAAATAGATACACACGGGACTTGTCCCCAGCAAAGAGAGGGTGCATGTCTGTCCAAACACAGCTCTCACGGGAACGGAAGCCATGTTAGGTCGTAAAGGAAAGCTCAACGGTCAGACTTACTTGCCACAGTGCAGTAAAATTGTGTAAACCAATGACATCCAGCTCCTGGAGTCCGTGTGGTTGGAGGTGTTAAATAATGAATGAAAGGTGAGTCGCGTGAAGGCACAAAGTACTTGGAACTGAATGATGAAACCACCACAGGTACAAACCAGCGGGATGCAGGTGA
The DNA here is from genome assembly GCA_028533065.1 of Trachops cirrhosus. Taxonomy (NCBI): domain Eukaryota; kingdom Metazoa; phylum Chordata; class Mammalia; order Chiroptera; family Phyllostomidae; genus Trachops; species Trachops cirrhosus. Next base: position 37,914,218 of record CM052545.1, on the reverse strand, counting down.
AGATGTGCTCAGAGGTCAATTTAAGGTCAAGTGCATGTATGGGGGGAGAAAGATCATGAAATATAATGAAACAAACAGCCAAAAAAGTACTTAGAGGCAAATATGTAGCTTTGTATGACTGAAACGAAAACTAGTTAAAGCTTTCAACTAAGCATCTATTACAAAAAAAACGAACACAAGGTAAGTCAAAGGAAAACAGTAAGACAATCAGAAATTAATCAATGGAAAACTCTGGCAGCACCAGGAAAATAACAACATTATAGGAAACCGGATCTGTGGCCCTGGCCTGGCGGCTCAGATGGTTGGAGCATTGACTTGTACACCAGAAGTTTGCGGGTTCAATGCCCAGTCAGGGCACAAACCTGCTTGTGGTTTTGATGTTTTTTTCTCTCTCCCCTCATCTCTCTGAAATCAAGGAACATATTCTCGGATAAGAATTTTTTTTAAGCTGGATCTTCGGAAACACCCATAACAGAGGCAGACCTTTGGCAGGAGACAAGCACAAACAACATGAGGGATGATGGGGCACCAACTACCCTTAAGGAGGACAGGCATTAAGGGGTGTGTGCAAGTTCATACTACTAAATCCATAAAAGAATAAAATGGGAACAAGTCTAAGAACAAAATAAATTGAGCCCTTAAAAAGTGATTTAACCTTAGAAATTACTGAAATGATGGTCAAGGATCTATCCCCTGTACGAAACACCTTCCTAGGTGGCTCTTCAGGTGAGTTTTGCCAAATCTTCAAGGAAGAGGTGATTTGCATCTTTTATAAACTATGTCGGCTTACAGGGGAACATAGGTGCTACCCAAACCGTGCGGGACAGTCAGGTGGGCTGCACATCCCACTTCGTGTCTAGATGCAAAAAGGCTAAGAAAATGCCGACAGTGCAAATCTGGCATCTCATTAAAAGGGTAGGATAACACAATGGGGACGGAGTTGGGCAATTCGAGAATGTTAGGAAATCTCAAATTAGAGGAATAAATTGCTACTTTGGAAAGCAAGTTGAGAATATCTAATAAGGTGAAGATGTACATAAGCTTTTTTTATTTTTGGTGGGAGGAGGAGAAGGGAGGGAGAAAGAGAGGGAGGGAAACATGGATGCAAGAGAGAAACATCTACCAGTTGCCTTGTGCACACGCCCCGACAGGACCAAGCCTGCAACCCAGGCATGTGCCCTGACCAGGACTCAAACTGGCAACCTTTCACTTTGTGTGATAACACCTGACCAACTGAGCCACACAGGCTGGGGTGAAGATGTACCTAACTTTTTGACTCAATTCCAGTCTGAGGTACAACTTGGACTCTCACAGATGTGCCCAAGGAGATGTACATACTAATCCAGAGAGTGAGTATTGGGGCGGTGAGGGGAGAGAATAAAGGAAAGCACCAAGTATAATACACTTTTATTAAAAACAAATTTAATTGGAACCAATTTTTTATTTTATAAAAAAATGGAACCAGCAGGAAAATGTATGAAGAATTCTGTAAGACCACACAGTGGAATACTATACAGCCATGAACACGAAGCATTAGAATTCTGCCCCACAGCATGAGTGAAGTTCAAAAACACTGACCAAACCGGGTAAGCAGCAAAAAGAAAGGGTCATGTACTTTCATTATAAAATATATAAACACATAAAGCAAATATATAGTAGCTAGGAATAAACAGATGAGCAAATACCTAAAATCTCATCTATATGGCAACATTACCAGAAGCAATCTACAGATTCAATGCAAACCCTATCAAAGTCACAACCGTCTTTTTTTTTTTTTCTTTCCAGAAATGGCCAAGCCCATCCTCAAGTTCAGATGACATTGCAAGGGACCCAGAATAGATGACACAATCTTGAAATTGAACAGTAACTTTGGAGGACACGCACTTCCCAATTTCAAAACTAGTGGTAATCAAAACACGGTGGGACTTACGGCCAAGTTGTCAGCATAGGCAGACATGGCTCACCTCCCCAACAACCACATCAAAATTACAACTAAAATATAGAACAGTCATCACTCAGAACTGTCAGAAATCAAGTCAAATGGAAGTGTGACAACTTCAAAATTAAAGAAACCACATCCATCCAGACAGGTAGGAGGGGCTCAGACATGGAATGGGTTGGTCCCACACCTATGTGTGGTGGATGAAAATTTAGGAGTGGTATCTTGGGAGTGAGGAATCCCAGGCCCCCCAGCCCAGGGTTCCAGTGCCAGGAAGATAAGTCCCCATGACTTCTGGCTGCAAAAACCAGTGGGGATTGAGTCAGTAGAAGAAACTCCTGGAGCTCCAAGCAGTTCCTCTTAACAGAACGCACGCACAGAACCACCTACTCAGACTCACTCCCTCTGGGCTCCAGCACCGGGGTAGTAGCTTGAAAGGCGCCAGTGGCCGACAGAAAGGAGCTGAAGTGGCTGACCTCAAGGCAAGCAGAGGCCATTGTCACTTTTCTGAGCCCTCCTCCCATAGACCTGGCAAGCTGGTGCCATATCTGAGACTCCATCAACCTGGCTAACACTATTAGACCCGCCCTGGAGACCCCTAGAGACTCTGCCCCGCCCACCCAAAATGCTTTTCCATATGAATGGCTGGTCCCAGCTACTGCTTCACAACTTCCTAAATCCTCTCAAAACAAGCCACAGCTGGCCTCAGTGAGCCCCAGGTCCAGCACTAGCAGCAGCCAGCTAAGGTTCACAGCTTGGCTTCTCCTGGGAATCTCCAAGCCCAGCACATGTAGCAGCCATCTCAGATTGCTTTATAGCTCAGACAGGGTGACCCTTGGCAGAACACAGGTAGGGGCTGACCTTGTCCTGCACCACCTGGGAAATCCCAGAGCCTGTGCACCCAGTGGGAAGCTACAGACCATGTCAGAGCACCACCACCCCGCCCCTGCACAGCTGATCCCCCACAGAGGGCAGAGGGTGGTAGTCAGTGGTTACAGCCAGTCCTTGCAGCTGATTAGCCTGGTTAAATCCCTCCCATTGATCTGCCAACAGCAACCAAGGCTCAACTACAAGAGGAGGGTGTACACAGCTAACCCAGAGGGCACACCTCGAGTACCCTGCTTGAGTGATAGGGGAGGCTGTGCCACTGGACCCTACAGGACACCTACTACATCAGGATATGCTACCAAGACACAGAGTCAAAGCAGCTCTACCTAATACATAGAAACTAACACAGGGAGGCTGCCGAAACGAGGAGAATCAAATAGGCAGTTACAGAATAGCCATGGGGATGTAAAGTACAGTACAGGAAATGGAGCAACCAAAGAACTTACACACATGACCCATGGACATGACCAATGGTGGGCGGATTGCCTGAGGGAGTGGGGGTGCTGGGTGGAGGGGGACAAAGGGGGGAATCAGAATGACTGTAATAGCATAATCAAAAAATTATAATTAAAATAAAAAAACATTGTGATACTGGCACAAGAATAGACATATAGATTAACGGGACAAAACTTCGAGACCAGAAATAGGCCCTCACATCTAGGACCACTGATTTTTGACAAGAGTGCCAGGACCGTCTGATGAGAAAAGAACGGTCTCTTCAACAAGCTGTGCTGGGGCAGGTGGCCATCCACACGCAAAAGGATGAAACTGGACCCCTGCCTCACATCACACACGAAATTAACTCGAAATGCACTGGAGACTTGAATGTCAGCTAAACTATGAAACTAGAAACGCTCCTCAGTACACAGATTCGGGCCCGTGCTCCGCCGGGCAGGAGGGAGGGGCAGCGCAGAGTGCACAGGCAAACCCGCGAGATGCGCCGTGTTTCGCTCTCCGGGTTGGGGGAGGACAGGGCGTGCACTGCATCACCACGGCCCTCTCACACACCTGGAATGATAAATACTAACTCTACCAGTGGAAAAGGGGAGAGAGAGCACCACCAAGCATTCGACTATAAAAAGTAATTGATTCACGACTTGATAAATTAACCTGATAATGCAGGAACTTAAGTAGTCGGCAAAATTTTTCTGTAAAGAACCAGATGGGCCCTGGCTGGTGTGGCTCAGTGGATTGAGTGCTGGCTTGAGAATCAAAAGGTTGCTGGTTCGATTCCCAATCAGGGCACATGCCTGGGTTGGGGGCCGGGTCCCCCAGTAGGGGGCACGAGAGAGGCAACCACACACTGATGTTTCTCTCCCTCTCTTTCTCCCACCCTTTGCTTCTGTCTAAAAATAAATAAATAAAATCTTAAAAAAAAAAGAAGCAGATGGAAGTCCTTTAGGCTTCACAGGCCAGCGAGTCTCTTGCTACCAGTGAGCTGGATTAATCAACTAGGCAAAGCTTTCATCATTGCAGAAGATGTGAAAGAATCATCTTCAATTGTGCTAGAAATAAGAAAACCCAATAAAATGCATTACAAAGACACCATAAAAAGTTATTGGCCTATTTCTGAAGTTGGTGCAGCTCAACAAAGAACATCTCTGGCCACAGTTCGGACCCAATTTCTTGTTGAGCACCCAGCACACTCAGATTTACGATCATGTACTCACAGGCCAGAAAAAATGTGATTTTCCACATGAAAGAGAGGTCCACCCCCCCCACACACACACACACACACTCTGCAGCTGGACCGACTCCCAGGCAAAGTCAGGCCGAGGTCACGGGCTCTCCCCTGACCCTGTGCTCGGCCGGACCTCTCTGTCTGCCTTGCGATGACCTATGTAAGAGAAGGGGCTTTTTGAGAGTCATTTTTTGTTTCACTAGGATATGCACACTGTTCCCCAGTACAAGTTAGCTGTGAACTCTTTCAGAAAAGACTGAAGCAAAGAAGGAAGGAGATGATGATGATGATGGTGATAGTGGTAAAATTAGTGGGTGAAAAAAGGATGATTGGCCCACTTTCTCACACCATATACAAAAACAAACTCAAAACGGATTAAAGGTTTATATTTAAGATCCAAAACCATAAAACTCCTGGGAGAAAACAGGCAGTAAACTCTTCACATCTTTGTCGCCATGTGCCCTTGGGCAAGGGCAGCAAACAGGACTACATCGAACTAAAAGTTTTTTTAAATTTTCTTTTAAATATATTTATTGATTTTAGAGAGAAAGAGAGAGAAACATCAACAGTTGCCTCACACAGGCGCCCCGACCAGGCATCAAACCAGCAACCTAGATATGTGCCGTGAGCAGGGATCGAACCTGCAACCTTTTGGTGTACAGCACGATGCTCCCACCAATGGAGCCACCAGCCAGGGCAAACTGAAAAGCTTTTGTACAGTGAAGGAAATCACCAGCAAAACGAAAAGTCAAACTGCTGAATGGGAGAAGATATTCACCAATGATACGTCCAATAAACAGTTAATATCCAAAAATACAAGGAACCCATACAACTTAACAAACACCAAAAAAACAACTCAATTAAAAATGGGCAGGTACAAGTGAACAGATATCAGAAAAGATTCTCAGTGTCCCTAATCATCAGAGAAATGCAGAATAAAACCATGATGAAATCTTACCTCACACCTGTCAGAATGGCCATCATCAATAAGTCGACAAACAACAGGTGTTGACAAGAAACCCTCAAGCATCATTGGTGGGGATGCAGATTGGTGCAGCCACCATGGGAAACAGCACACAGATTCCTCAAAAAATTAAAAATAGAGCGACCTTATGACCCAGCAATCCCACTTCTGGGCATTCATCTGAAGCAAACAGAAACACAAATTCAAACAGATACATGCACCCTTATGTTCATTGCATCACTGGTTTTTTCATCAAGTTTTTATTGATTTATTATTTTATTTATTTATTTTTAGAGAGAGAGGAAGGGAGGGAGAGAAACATCAATGTGAGGTTGCCTCTCATGGGCCCCCTACTGGGGACCTGGCCTGCAACCCAGGCGTGTGCCCTGAATGGGAATCGAACTGGCGACTTTTTGGTTCACAGCCCGTGCTCAATCCACTGAGCTACACCTACCAGGGCTGCAGCATCACTATTGATAGCAAGACATGAAAGTGACTTAGACGTCCATTGACATATGAATGGATATAGAAGTGAAACATGTATACAATGGAATATTATTCAGTAGTAAAAAAGAGCAAACTCTTGCCATTTGCAATAGCATGGATGGACCCAGGGGATATTGGTATTATGCTAGACAAAGACAAATACCACATGATTTTACTTACATGTGGAATCTAAAACAAAACAAATGAATAAGCAAACAAAATACAAACAGACCCGAGGGTACAGAGAACAAGCTGATGGCTACTAGAGGGGAGGGGTGGAGAAAAGGGGGGAGGGGAAAGGATGTAAAAACAGAATTTTGCAGTCGCAGAGTTTCTCCACAGATTTTTTTTTTTTTTTTTTTTTTTTTTTACCAAAGAGAAAATAGCACTAACTTTTCAGGGGAGAAACCTGGCCAACCAGACCTTAAGCAAGGGATCAGCCCACGTCCCCCGTGATGAGACGTGTTGATGGCATGTGCCCGCTGCCGCAGGGCACTGAGGACACAGCATCCCTTCTGTGGTGTCCTTGCTCCGGAACACACAGTCTCAGTCGAGTTGTGAGTAGACATCAAACTCAAACTGAGGCACATTTAACTGGCCAGCACCTGTTAGCGGGTCAAGACTGTGAGAGACAGAGATGAGGATTATCACAGACCGGAGGCGACGCAGGAAGCGTGCCGACTACGTGCAACGTGGGGCCTGGCTGGGGTTCTGGGCCAGAAGAAGAGGCAGAGCTGCTCACACCTGAGACAGGTCTGCGGGCGGGTTCCCGGTGTTGCACCGCATAGCCCTCTGGCTACAGAGGATGCTGACGGGAGGCGCAGCTGGGTGCAGGGCGCCAGGGTCTCTCTGTGTTATTTCTGAAATCTCTCTGTGGGTCTAAAATTGTTTCAAAATAACAATTACAATAATTTTTAAAGTCATCAGCTAGTTGTAACAACAGTAATAAGCAATGAGAAACTGTAAATAAAAAAAGACTCTAGGTCCTAATAGTGGGAGCTGGGGCCTGGGAGGAGGGGACAATGGGGAGAGGCGTTTAATGGGGTTGGGGGCTCAGATTTGCAAGGTGAAAAGGTCTGGGGACGGATGGTGGCGACGGTTGTGCAACAGTGTGAGTGTGCGTAGTGCCACTGAGCTGTGTGTGTAAAAGTGGTCAAGGTGGCAAATGTTATGTGTATTTTGCTACAATAAAAGGGAAGGAAGGAAGGAAAGAAGGAAGGGAGGGAGGGAGAAAGGGAGGGAGGAAGGAATAAGGAAAGGAAAGGAGAAAGGAAAGGAAAGGAAAGGAAAGGAAAGGAAAGGAAAGGAAAGGAAAGGAAAGGAAAGGAAAGGAAAGGAAAGGAAAGGAAAGGAAAGGAAAGGAAAGGAAAGGAAAGGAAAGGAAAGGAAAGGAGAGAAAGAAAGATTATCAGTAATTACCTCAAAAAAAAAGACACCACATCTTTTGGGGGGGACACACATATGATTATAAAATCACAGAGCAAAGAGATTGGAAAGCCACCCCTCTAAGCTGATGGCATACTTCCGGTGAGATACGGCTGTTTTAAAACATGACCACTTCTTTGACAGGTCTGTCATTGACAGGTGGGGTCCGCATCCCCTCTGGGGTCTGGGCAGGCTTGTGAATGAAGACGTACAGACGACAGAGGAGGCGGTGCTAAGCGACCCCCAGGGGAGGCCATAACAGGCCCTCAGCTCTCTCTGGTCCCTGCAGACAGATGCCCGCTTGTGGGCCATGTCTCCGCAGGACGCCCTCTCGGGCCCTGGCCACGTGGAGAGGCCACGCACAGGTGCCCTGGTCTGCAGTACCACCCAGACATCACCCCACGGAGACCAGTGTCCCCACTGCACTTGGCCCCAGAGACCGACTCACGGGATCAGCACCCACGAGCGTTTCAGTGACTGGCACTCACAGCCCGGAACCGGGGTGCCGGCAACCAGAGCAGAGGGCAAGGCGAGACCCCGGGGAAAGACAGCTGAGCTTTAGTTCTTACAGCGACGTTCCTGTGCATGTGACGGCAAATGCATTTGCTGGGTGATGGTGGGATTAAAAATGAATTTAAAAAATAAAGCTCTTACATCCATATCAGCCACTGGAAACTTAGCTCATGGGGAGCAGGGAGCAGCAGCCCGAGTGGCTGAGGGCTTGGGAAATGCAGCAGACTGAGCCACCCCGCCGGGGCCTTGTTCTCGTCATCAAAAAAAGAAAAAACCAGCCCCCCACTGAGTGAGAGGTAACTGTGTATTTCCTACTGCAGCGACAACATAGTATTATCCTCCCCATTTTGCAGATGAGAAAACTGAGGCACAGAGACATTAACTAACTTGCTCAAGGTCACACAGCCAGAAAAGGACAGAGGCCAGGATTTGAACCTGGGCCTTTCTGGCCCCAGAGTGTTCACAGTGTTAAGCGAGCATTGTGCCAGGCATCAGAGTCAGTGTGAACAACACGTTCCCCGCCCCCACCTTCAGGGGGTTTGTTGGCAAGTAGGGGAGACAGACTGTACAACAGGAAATTTCTATTCTATTCTGCAAGGGATCATGGGTATATAGATTAAAGGTGTCAGTGCAAAGCAAAGAGGATTTAAGATTTTAATTTCATCATGATGGGGAAGGCGGGGCAGGGAAGGGTGTGCCTGGAAGTAAGCACAGCTCCTATAAAGATGAGTGAGAGAGCCCAGCATCCAGGGTATCGGGGGCAGATGCAAACTCACCGGCCCCATCATCCACCTCACTTTTGTTCCTGCCGACCGCCCCTCCAAAGGACAGCCGTGGGGTCTCTACCGCTCAGACGGGGTCAGTGGGGTGCTGGCCCCTCACCCCTGGCCCCTGGAGGAGGAACAGGGCTGCTGACTGTGCCCAGCCGACACCTGTTGTCCCAGCAGTTCTGCTCGAGCTCAAATGCTAGGCTCCTCCACCAAACAAAACTTTGGGAGATGAAGGGGCCACCCGCAGCCAGCTCTGGGGGCATCAGCCTTCTCGCACGAGTCCCAAGACCCAAGTGGCTGCCCGAAACCACAGACAGTGCTGAGACCTACAAATTCTCTCTTTCTCTCTCTCGTGTGTGTGTGTGTGTGTGTGTGTGTAAGATTTTATTTTTATTTGTTTTTAGAGAGAAGAAGCAAAGAATCATCAATGTGTGGCTGCATCTTGTGCACCCCCCACTGGGGACCTGGCCCACAACCCAGGTGTGTGCCCTGACTGGGAACTGAACCTCCAACCCTTTGGTTCGTAGGCCAGCACTCAGTCCACTGAGCCACACCAGCCAGGGCTAAACACTGTATTTTTCCTACACAAACATACCTAGGATAGAGTTTAATTTATTAAGTAGGCACAGTGAGAGGTTAACAGTACTAATAAAATTACAGGATGGTGCTATAATTGTTCTATGAGAGTTATGGGGTGAATGTGACTTGAACATGAGGGCTGATGCTGAGACAGTCAGCCTTGTCACCTGGACACTACGCAGCGACTGACTGACGGGAGCGTCACAACGTGGGGGCGCCAAAGGGAGGATTCGCTCCCCCACACTGCGGCCTGGGTTAGGGTTAGTGACCTCATCGTGCGACTCAGCATGCTGTGCAATTGAAAACTCAGGAAGTGTTTCTTTCTGGAATTTCCCATTTAATATTTTCGGACCACCGCTGACCGCAGGTAACTGGAACCCCGAGAGTGAACCCATGGCTGCGCGGGACAGCTGCTGCGCAGACAGCGCTGCCCCGCTGGAGACCCCACCCTGCCCAGCACTTGGCCCAGGGAGCTGACTGTCCCTTCCGGTTCTGCACTGAGGTAAACCAGGTCTAATGGGCTGAACTATGTCCACCCCTCCAAATGCACGTGTTGAAGCCCGAACCCCAGGACCTTAGGCTGTGACGGAACGAGGCATGGAGGGCTTTACAGGGCTGATCAAGTTAAAATGAGGTCAGAGCGTGGCCCTGATCCAACAGGACTGGTGTCCCTATAAGAGGACACAGACTCACACAGAAGGACGACCATGTGAGGACACAGGGAGAGGACGGCCAAGACGAGAGGCCTCAGAAGGAACCAACCCTGCTGACAGCTTGACCTTGGCCTTCCAGCCTCCAAGCCTGAGAGCTGATCAGGTCTACTGCGGAAGCCCCCAGCCTGTGGCACTTGGCTCTGCTGCGGCCCGAGCAGCCCAACACAGGACTCCCCAGGTCTGGGAACCAAAGCACGGGAGGTGGACAGAAGTGATGGGAAGTGGGATGACCTCACGTGGCAGTAAATAGCCGAATCCCAAATGAGGGTGTTCGTTGTTTTTAAATATTTTTTTAAAGATTTTATTTATTTATTTAGACAGAGGGAAAGGGAAGGAGAAAGGGAGAGAAACATCAGTGTATGGTTGTCCCTCATGTGTCCCCAACTGGGGACCTGGCCCGCAACCCAGGCATGTGCCCTGACTGGGAATCGAACCAGCAACCCTTTGGTATGCTGGCCCACACTCAATCCACTGAGCTACACTAGCCAGAGCTATTTTTAAAGATTTTATTTGTTTATTTTTAGAGAGAGGGAAAGTGGGGGAGAAAGAGACAGAGAGAAACATCAACGTGTGGTTGCCTCTCATGTGGCCCCCACCGGGGACTTGACACGCAACCCAGGCATGAGCCCTGACCGGGAATTGAACCAGCAACCCTTTGGTTCGCAGGCTGGCACTCAATCCACTGAGCCACAGCAGCCAGGGCAGGACATTTGATTTTAATTCTCTCAAAATTCTTCTATTGGGTCCAGGCACAAAGACTCAGGTGTGTATTATTTAATAGCCAAACTAACCCTTGCTAACCTCCCTTCCCCTTTAAAAAAACTGAGGTATAATTTACATGCCATCAAAGTCCAAACTGTAAGCATGCCGCTGGGTGGATTTGTACATCTGTTCGCCCATTAGAATGTTTACGCTTGCTATGCTAGGAACGCATATCCCCAAAATGTACATGGCGGGCCCCCGAACAGTGAGGCACTGGGGCCCTGACCTCCGCATAGTCAAAACTCCACATAGAAGTTTTGGCTCCCCAAATACTTAAATGCTAATGGCCTACTGTTGATTGGAGCGTTAGCTATAATATACACAGTTGATGAACACATACTTCATATGTGCCACAGATTATATATTGCCTTCTCACTATAAAGTGAGCCAGAGAAAAGAAAACGTTATGAAGAAAATTATAAGGCAGAGAAAATACATTTGTGAGTATTCACTGAAAGGAAACCCGTGCAGGAGTGGACCCGCAAAGTCCAAGCCATGTTGCTCCACGGTCAGCAGGGTAGGGGAATCCTCCCTCCCCGTGCGATGGTATCAGAAGGTGGCCTGTTGGGGGTGGTTAGGTCACCAGGGTGGAACCCCCTTGAATGGGGTGAGTGTCCTTACAAAGGAGACCCCAGAGAGCTCCGTTGCCCCTCTGCCACGTGAGGACATGGCGAGAAGATGCCATCTATGAAGCAGGAAGAGGCCCTCACCAGATGTAGAATCTGCCAGCACCTTGAACTTGGACTCCCAGCCTCCAGAACTATGGGAAGTAAATGTCTATTGTTCATGAGCCCCCATCTCTGGTGTTCTGAAAGTTCCCTGGTGGCCCCTCCTAGTCAACGCTCCCAGCCCAGAGAGAACCCCTGTTGTGGTTCCCATCACGTAACCTACTCGTGCCTGTTCCTGAGCTTCACGGGAGTGAAACCATGAAGCACGTTCTCCTTGGGGTCTGGCTTCTTTCATGCAGGTGATTATGTGTTGCTGCTGGGACACGATTCCCGCTTCGTTGTTGCTGCACACGCAATATTCTGTGGCTGGATTCTCCACTCTGCTGTTGATGAGCTCAGGCTGCTTCTAGTTTAGGACCGAAGCTGTGAACATTCTTGTACAAAGATGTGGAATGTCATCCATAGGGTGATGGAATACTATGCAGCAATGAAAAAGCCTGCCATTGGGTGAACATTCAGGAGGGGGATTGCTGGATACTCTAATCTGCTAATTTTTTTTTTTTGCTTTTTTAAAAAGATTTTATTTATTTATTTTTAGAGAGAGAGGAAGAGAGGGAGAAAGAGAGGGAGAGAAACATCAATGTGTGGTTGCCTCTCACACACCCCCAACTGGGGACCTGGTCCACAACCCAGTCATGTCCCCTGATTGGAAATCGAACCTGCAACCTTTCAGTTCACAGACTGGCACTCAGTCCACTGAGCCTCACCAGCCAGGGCTGTTTCCTTTATGTATATTTTAGATAAACTTGATTTTTTAGAGAAGTTTTAGGTTCATAGCAAAAGTGAGCAGGAGGTATAGGTTTCCCATAAGCTCCCTGCCCCACACAAGCACAGCCCCCTCGCCAGAGTGAGCCACTTGTTACGCTGGACGAGCAAACGCTGACACTGGCACGTCATCACCCCGAGTCCGGGCCGGCGTCAGGGCTCGCTCCTGGTGCCGTGCATTCCATGGGTTCAGGCAGTTGTGTGACGGCGCGCTCCCACCCTCACAGCATCACGCAGAGCAGCTTCACCCCCTGAAAACCCTCTGTGCTCCACCTGCTCAGCCCTCCCTGGCAACCGCAGGTCCTCCTGCCGCCTGCATAGCTTGTCTTTTCCAGAAGGTCACAGAGTTGGAATCGGGCAGTTTGCAGCCTTTTCAGACTGGCTGCTCTCACTTAGCAGCACACAGTTAAGTTTCCTCCCTGTCTTTTCGCGGCTGGAGAGCTCATCTCTTTTTAGCAGCGAATAACATCGCGTTGTCTGAACATCCCACAGCTTGTTTACCCATCAACGACTGAAGGCATTGCTGTGTCATAAAATAATTCTATGTCTATTTTTTAAAATATTTTATTTATTATTTTTAAGGAGAGGGTAAGGGACGGGGAAAGGGAAGGAGAGAAACATCGGTCAGTTGCCTCTTACATGCCCCCAAATGGGGACCTGTGCTCTGACCGGGAATCGAACCTGAGGTAGTTCATTGCTAGTATATGGAAACACAACTCGTTTCTGTATTTGGATTTTTGCATCCTGCAACTGTGCTGATTCACTTATTGTTCTGACCATTTTTTGGTGGATCCTTTAGGGTTTTTTCTATACAGTACCATGTCATTTGCAAACAGGTGACAATTTTACTTCTTCTTTTCCCATTAGGATGGGGTTTACTTCTTTTTCTTTCCTGATTGCCCTGGCTAGGAGATGGAGCGTGGGCATTCTTGCACCTGCTGGCCACATGAAAGGTGGCCCTAATCTTAGAGGGGCGTCTCTCAGCTTCTCACTGTTGAATCTGATGTGAGCTAATGACTGAGGTTTGAGAGTTCTTCATATATTTTGGATAACAGTTCAGCGGACGAGCCTTTTGCAAACATATTCTCCTGTGTATTTATTTTTATGATGAGCTGACTGGTACACAGGTAGCACTGAGGCAGGATAGTAAGGAGCCGGGAAAATTCCTTGGCAATTGGAACAGGAAAACTAAGATAGCCAAACCAACTGCCCAGCAATTTACAGCCAGATGCAGATCACCGCCCTGGAGATAACATCCAGGCCTCAGTTGTAGTTCAGCTCCAGGCCCAGAAAAGCAGCAAAACCTAGTGGGTGATGCCAGGACCAGCTTCAATGACCAATGACCCCAGCCCTGGTGCTGACCAATCACTGGCAACCATGAGCCTGAAAGGGCACATCTGGACAACTAACGAGTATTTTGCTGAAATCCTCCCCTGAGACCTCCCCTAAGATTCCCCGCCTGCGAGAGAGATAAAAGCCACAGGACAAAGACCTCAGCCTGCACTCTCCCTTTGGGGAGCAGCCCACGCCACTCCCTTCCCCCATTCCTCCCCGACAGGCACACATCTCCTAAACTCTGAGGGTCCCCACAGGACTTGCAACCAGGGGAGCAGTGGGCAGCTGGCGGTCTGCCCCAGGCCAACACCCTGGACCTGTCTCCAACGCCCACTCTTTTTTTTTTTTTTAAAGATTTTATTTTATTTATCTTCAGAGGGGAAGGGAAGGAGAGAGGGAGAGAAATATCAATGTATGGTTGCTTCCTGTGCATTCCCTGCTGGGAACTGGCCCGCAACCCAGGCATGTGCCCTGACTGGGAATCGAACTGTGATCTCTTGGTTCACAGGCCCGCGCTCAATCCACTAAGCTACACCAGCCAGGGCTCCAACGCCCACTCTTTTCTGACTTCCCGGTGAGCTTCTCATGTGCTGCTTCTGTGCCGAGCCCTTTCTTGCTCCACTGTCCCCAGTTTGATAAGCGTGCCCTCATAGTCACCTGGACTCCTGTTGTGAAATCTTTCCCCCACGAAGTCAAGAACCCACACACTACAAGCAGGCTCCAGGCGGACCGCTCAGGGCCAGGCCCCTGGCCGGCAACAACGTCATTTGTGGGCCTACAAAGTCTCCTTGTGATCCCAAAGGAGAAGCGAGCTGGGGGCGGACACTGGCAAACAGCCCAAAGCGGAGAGAGCTGCTCAGGCCACGCAGCGCTGCGGGGACATTCTGCAGATGGAGGTTGAACTCAAGGGCCGGCCTGGAATCGAAAAATCTTCTTTTATAAGACACCTCAAAAGCCATATTCTTCACCTGCTCAGCCAGTAACCACTGAATTCATTAAAATCCAGAAGAAAGGAGAAAGGAAGCTGGCGAATTCTAATTTTCTCTCTGCATTTCAATGGGGGCAGACAATGGGCAGCTGCAGCCAGAGGGCTTCGGGCGAGACTGTGCCCCCCGCACCCTGCACGCAAAGGGGCCTCGTGGTCTCGGGGCTTTGTTCCCAAGCAGCGCCTGGCTGCCAGCCTCTCCGGCGGCCCTTTCAGGAGCGGGTTGGGGCTCCGGCTGAATAACCCCCCTGAAAGGCCAACCTTGCAGTATTGAGGTCAGCAGGTTCCCAGCTCTGGGACGACTGGGCTGGCTTAACCCGCCCCCCATCCTGGGGGCCCTCACACGCCCAGCAGGAGAGTGGCAGAGAGCTGGGGCACTCATTAGGCACACCCCCGGGGGCCCAGTCACCGTCTTGGTCTGAGCTCTCTCTCGCTGCTGTGACTTCCTCCTAGCCGCGGCCCTCCGGGCTTGTAACCCAAGAGAACCGTGGTGAGCGACTCCATGTGCAGCACACTGGGAGGGCCACTTAGAAAGTGAACGCACTGACCGGGGCTGGCCAGCATGTGGGAGAGTTGAGCCCTCACGTGCCACTGGGGGTGTTTAAAGTGCTGCAGCTGCTTTGGAACAGTTTGAAAGTTCCTCGAAAGGTGAAACGTAGCATTAGCATAAAGCCCAGCAATGCCACCCTAGGAACTGAAAACATAAGTTTGCTCAAACACTCATGTGCAGCCCTGGCTGGTGTGGCTCGGTGGATTGGGCGTCGTCCTGCACACTGAAAGGTCACCGGTTTGAGTCCCAGTCGGGGCATGTGCCTGGGTTGCAGGCCTGATCTCCCACTCAGGGCGTTGCAAGGCATCGGATCGGTGTTTCTCTCCCTTTCTCCATCCATTCCCTTCTCTCTAAAATAAATAAATAAAACCTTAAAAAACCTTGCATGCACATGTTTATAGCAGCATGATTCCCAGTAGCCAAAATGTGGAATCAACCCAAGTGTCCGTCGCTTTTTTGTGGGTACACGAGACGTGTCCGGCCACACAGTGCGACATCACCCAGCCGTGAAAAGGAACCAGACACTGACCCGCTGCAGCGCGGACGGACCTCGAACGCATGGTGCTCAGTGAGAGAAGCCAGACACAGGGGCCACACGGTGCGTGATTCCATGTATGTGACACGTCCAGAACAGGGACCCACACAGAGACAGAGAGTGGGTTAGTGGGTGTTGAGGATGGGGGGTGACTGCTGATGGGGAAGGGCTTCCTCTTGGGAAGTTAGATACTAATGACACAGTTGCACAACTCTGAAGGCACTAACGACTGCTGCCTTGTAGACTTTAAAGCAGTGAAGTTTATTCTAGGAAAGTATCTCAGTTTAAAAAACTTCTTTACCCTTCAGGGCCTCCCAAGGCAAACCCCTCACTCCCAGCCTCCCTCTTCCCTCTCCTGCCGCCCCCCATCACGGCCTTCGCCCAGGCGGTTCCCTTGCCTGCAGGACCCGTCCCTACCCTGCCCAGCTCTGCTCTCCCACCCACCGTTCAGGTGCCAGCTCACACTTCCGCCTGAAGTCTTCATGGACCCCCGCCCCAGCCCAGGTCTGTCCCCCTTAAAACATACGCCTAGCTCCCTGTTCCTTCTCAGCACTGATACACCTGTGATTTTGGGTTTGTATGTGTGATTATTTATTGAATGTTGGTTTCTCCCCACTGAATTATAAGGTCTGCAAAGGCAGGGATCCAGTGCTTGTTCACCCCTGGGTTCCTGGCACAGGCCTGGAACATAGTAGGTGCTCAGTAAATATTTGTGGAGTAGGCAAATGAGTAAATGAGGGAGCGAGAGAGAGAATGAATGTGGAAGTCTGGCAAACACTTGTTAACTGAGCACCTGACCTGTGGCGGGCACCGTGCCAGCTGTGAGCACCCAGCTGTGAACAGACGCGGGGCGTACAGGACAAACACAGTGTGGTCGGGCAGTTGCAGACACGGCCCCTGACTTCTGCCTCCTGGTGGTCACGCCCTTATGGGATCCCCGCCCCTTGAGTGTGGATGGGACCTAGTGACTGGCTTCAAACACACACAATAAGACAAATGTGATGCAATGTCATTCTGAGATGAGGTTGAAAATGTCTAGCCTCTCTGCCTTGCTCACACTCGCTGGCCCACTCACTCGTGTGCTGTGACGAAGTGAACAACCACATGGAATGCTCGTGCCAGGAGGAGAGAGGGTGCCCCAGCCAACAGCCAGCGAGGACTGAATCCTGCCCACAGCCACAGGAGTGCGCCTGGGAGCAGACCCTTGTTCAGTTCAGCCTTGAAAGGAGGCTGTGGCCCCTGGCCAAGACCTTGTTATAGCCTGAGGGGCCCTCAAGCAGGGGATCCATCAAAGCTGCACCCAAAGTCCAGGCCACATAAACTGTGGGATAATAAATGTTGTTGTTTGAAGCTGCTATGTTTTGGGATTACTTGTTATGCAGCAGTGGCTGACTGATACAATGCTTGACCACTATGTCAGGGGCATAGAGGGGCTTAGCAAATGTTAGTGGGTTTGATTACTCGGGACATGGGGCAGGCTGTCCAGATGGACATGATGAGCCACCTCCAGAGGAATGAGATGTCCTAGTGGGGACCCAGACAGCCCCAACACACACACATACACACACTCATCTTCAAACAGACTACAATGAGTCCCACAGCAGATGGCCACCACCTGGGGCCCCAGCACCGTGCTTAGTCACCCCTGGGTTCTGTTTTATGGAGTCTTTCTCAGCATGTGGCTTTGGGGATATCATGGCGCCCTCTTTTGGTGAAGAGACGGGTCCTCCCCTCATCTCCTGCCAGTGTGCATGGGAGACGCTCAGGGCTTATCTGGGTCACCCTTTAGGCTGGCTTTGAAGCTGGTGTAAGTGACATGAGAGGAGGAAGACAGCAGGAGGCCACCATCAAAGCTAACTGTCCCCTATTTCCACTCTGTGAGTCGCCCTCCCATCCTTCCCCTGACTCCCTTCCCAGCCAAGACAGCTGGGAGGGGTTTCTGTCCTTTGCCGTGGAGACATCCCAGGAGGCACAGCATGTACTGAGCACGGGGCACAGTGACGGGGAGAGACAGAACTCAACTGCAACCGCATGTTCCTGCACCATGAGACCGGCCACAGTACAGCGGCCGCCTCAGACCAAGGTTGGCTGGGAGGCTCTGAGGGAGCGAGCACCCCTCAACGCCCTGGTCTGAGAGGCCGGCCATGCACCTAGTCCGGCGGGCTGGCGTGGCGTTCACCACGCTCCGCCTCCTCCTCTGGAACCGGCTCCCCCAGACCTCCACATTCCCTGCTCCTAAATTGAAGTTAACATCCCACCAGGCTAAAAACAACCCCCAGTGGTTGCCTGTTTTTTGTTGTTTTTTTCTTAAATAATCTAAATAGTGTTCAGGGTTTGTTTAAGAGGGAAGAAAAAACTAATTACATCTTTGGGGGAAGAGAATCGTAAATCACAGCATTACAGGGAGAACACGGGCAGCTCAGGCCAGGCCGCAAGCCGGCGACAACTTCTTATCTCATTACAGTTTAATTAAGAATTATGTCTCAGAGACTTCTGTTCCATTATCACCGGGCCCAGCTGACTTCTAATCTCTTTTTACCCAGCATACGGGAGGGTCTGGTCCAAGATGTGTGCTAATGAATTTACAATTCTCTCTTTGGGGAGCTTTAATAAAATTAGCCCGCACAGGAGATGAACGCAGATAGGGTAAACTTCTGGAAGGAGCATTTGCTTTCAGTGATGGGAGCTCTGGAGGAAAGGGCCAAGGAGGCCCCCAGGGGGCGCTGTGGCAGCTCAGGAAGGATGCCCGAGGCCTGTGGTGTGTGGTCTGGGCCACACTTCACTCCCCGGGCCAAGGAAGGTCTGCCCTTTGAGTTTCCCTATAGATATTGAGGCCTGCTGTGGACCAGGTCTCAGGCCGGTGCCTTAGAGCCTGGGTGGGTTTTCTGCTCTTAGGGGAGCAGGTGGATGAGACAGAATTCTAAATCATCTACAAAAAATTGTATAAACATGGCTGTGAGAAGTTCTTCAAGGTCAGCACAGTAAGGTGGGGAAATCTGGAACAGGATGGATGCCATCAAACTGCATGATGGTGTCAGGGTAGTTTCCTGGAGGAGGAGGCATTTAAGCTATGACCCAAAGGACAAATAGGAGTTGGTCAGGAGAACGATGGGTAAAAGGTGCTCCAGGGAGCAGCCTGAGCCAGGGCCTGTGAGATGCAAGGGGCTGTTTTAGGAATTTGCGGGTGGGAAGTGGAATGTGAGATGAGGTACCGGAGGCGGAAGCAAGGGACACAGGACTTCAAGACCCACATGGAGGAGTTTGTCCTAAGAGCGATGGGAAGCCCTGGAAGACGCCTCGGTCACTGTTGAGTGAGTGGATGCAGCTCACAGCCCGGCCACACCCTCACATTCCCCTCAACACCGAAAGCAGACTGTGAAACCCCAACTCTGCCTATAGGATTGTTTTTTCTGGCTGCAGGAGCTAGCTCAGCCCAGTGCAGAGTGAGCCGGGGCACTGAGGATTTGCTGGCCCCTCACTCATGGGACAGCAGGATTCGGTAGATAATGCCCCAGCTCTCTCGTTCTTCAGGTGGGACCACGAGGGTGTGCCCCACACCATCTCCAGGGCCCCCCGTTGCCCACACCTGCTCACAAGCACACCCTGTATTGGCTCCTTCCCGTCCTCAACTTATTTTGCCATCCCCCACCCCAGGATCACCTCTCCTGTAAACTACTTGCCCCCAAATCCTTGCCTCAGGCTCTCCTTCTGGGGAACCCAAACTAAGAAAAATAGTAAATATCAAAGTAATAGTGGTCCAAACAAGATAGACAGTGGCTCGCACGAGAAAAACAAAGCATCTGAAGGTGAGCACACCCACGGGCATTAGGGTCCCAGGCTTTTTCTTCTTTCTACCCTCCTCTGACTCACCTAAGGATCCAAGATGACGGCCAGAGCTCCAGCCATCACACCTGCATTCCAGACAGCAGGAAGGAGAAATGAGGGAAGGATAAAAATGGTGTGTCTTTCATCTGAATCAGCTTCCTTTAAAGGAGCCGTCCTAGAAATCACACACAAAATTTCTGCTACGATCTCAATTGGCCAGAATATAGTCAAAAGATCACATCTACTTGCAAAGGAGACTTGGAAATAGTCTTTTTTTTTTTCCCTCAGATGTTCTCATCTTTATTGCAAATGTTTCTTTAATAAAATCATTGAATTTATTGGGATAACATTTGTTAATAGAGTTATATAGGTTTCAAGCGTGCAATTCTATAATACATCATCTGTGTGTTGTAGTGTGTGTTCAGCACCCAAAGTGAAGTCTCCTCTTTGTGGAAAATGCTATTAGCAGGATCCTGGCTGACAGCGACAGAATCCAACTCTGGATAGTTTTAAGAAAAAAAGGCAGATTTATAAAATGATATTGAGGAATGCAAATTAAAGCCATAACATGATACCTCTTCCTGTCCACCAAAAGATCACTAACAGAACTTTCTGTGGCAACGAGCATGGTGGCGGCAAGCTGGATGTGGCTCCGGAGTCTGCGTGACTGAAGAACTAGATTTTTTTTTGTTTTATTTCCCTTGAATTAATTTGGACTTAAATAGCCCCATGGGGCTGGTGGCCACTGCGTTGGACACTGTGGCTCTGGAACACCTGAAGTTTAAACAGACTGACAACTTCAAGCATCGGTGAGGACGTGAAGCAACAGAAACGCTCAGATATCGCTGGTGGGGGGATGGGTGCAAAACGCGGTGGAATCGCTTTGGAAATATTTGGCAGATTTTTACAGAGTTGATGATTTGCTTCGTTAGAACCCACACATCCTACCCCTAGGTATTTACCCAGAGAAATGAAAGTATATGTTTCCACAGGAGCCTGCAGACAAGTCGTACGAACGGTAGCCCGTGCACCACAGCCCCACACTGGGAGCAGCCCAAGCAGCCACCGACAAGTGAATGAACGGGCGAGCAAGTCCGTCTGCAGAATGCGACAGCATTTATCAAGAAAGAGGAGCACAACATTCATACGGCATGGACGGATTTCAAAAACACTCTATTACAAGAAGCCAGATGCAAAAGACGACATTCTTTGTGACTGCTTTTACATGAAGTTCAAGAGCAGAACAAACTCGTCCGTCGCACTGCCTTGGTTTCTTATTGCTGCTGCAACACGTTACCCAAAATGCAGTGGCTTAACACAACCTCAGTGCGTTCCTTCGCCACTCTGGGGGTGAGACAGTCCCGTGGGGTCAAAATGGAAGTGTCTGTGGGGCTGGTTCCTTTGGGGGAGAGTCCGTGTGCTGCCTTCTCTGGATCCAGAGCCTCCGGGTTCCTCGGCTCGTGGCCCCTTCGTCACCCTCACAGCTCCCAGCAGTGTGTCGAGTGCCTCTCAGACCTCTCCCTATTTTATTGTAAGGTCAGCTGACTAGCAACCGTCATTCCCGCCGCAAACCTGACTGCCCTTTGCCACACAGTCCAACGTGTTCACAGGCTCCGAGTCGGGCTGCAGACATCTTTGGGGCCCCATTCTGCGTTCCAGGGACCACTGAGTACGGCCAGACCCCTGGTTACTGCTGGGAGAGAGAGGTAACTGGGAGGGGACATCAGGGACGCTGCGGGGGGCTGGCCACGGTTTGTGTCTTGCTCTGGGTGGTCACCATACTCTATGCAAATGTGAAACTCCACTGAGATACACACTACAGATAGATGTCTGTTACTGCGCAGTACGCCCCGATTTTTTTTTAAAGAGAATGATCTGACACCATATAAGCACATGAAAAGATGTTCACCATCATTAGTCATCAGGGAAACGCAAACTAACAGCACAGTGAGACACCACGCCACACCTATTAGAAAAACTAAAAAACAAAAACAAAAACAAACCAAAAAAACCCCACAACAACAAAACAGAACCATGACAACATCAAAAGCTGGAGCGGATGTGGGGAAACCGGATCTCACGCGCGGCTGCTGGCAATGTGCGAAGGTGCAGCTGCTCGGGGCACGGCTGGACGCCTTTGCAAAGCAAACTCGAGCTGCCGCCCCACCCAGGAAACGCGTCCCTGGGCATCCGGCCCGGAGACGCGGAAGCGTGCGTTCAGGCAGACGTGTGCGCACAGTATCCATAGCAGCTCTGTTCGTAACCACGAAATTCCAGGAACCACATGTCCCTCACACAATTCCGCGGTGGGACCGACTCCGGCAAAACAGTACCTGGACTACCACTCAGCCGTAAAAAGAAAAAACGACTGGTCCTCGCGGCCTGGACGGGGCAGCGTGAAACGGCCGTCCCGGGAGGTCACGTGCTCTGATTTCATTCACACGGCGTTCTCAGAATGGGAACCAGAGACGCAGAGCAGGTCACGGGTCCTCGGGGACGAGGAAGTGGAGGCAGCCTTAATACAAACAGCACGAGCCCTGACCAGGGGCCCTCAGTGGGCTGGGCGTCCTACCGCGAGGCGAAAGATCGCCAGTTCAGTTCCCAGTCAGGGCACATGCCTGGGTTGCAGGTTCGGTCCCCGTTCAGGGCGTGTAGGAGAGGCAACCGTTTGATGTTTTTGTCCCTGCTCTCCCTCTCCCTCCCTTCCTCTCTCTCTAAAAATAAATCAAATCTTTTACAAAAAGAAAGAAATCACAGGAGAGAATGGCTTTGTGGGGGTGAAATGGCTCTGTATTCTGATGCTGATGATGGTGGAAGTGGGTACACGAAGCCATCCACGGAATAAAGCTGCTCGGAATTCCCACAGGCACGCACGCGAACGCAGCCTGGAGAAACTGTGATGCCGAGTCCCCGCGGTCTGGTCCCAGCAGTGGCCTCTGCGTCCCTGGGAGCCGTGTGTGACGCTGCTGCTGGGGTGGCCGTGGGAAGGGTGTGCGGGACTACCTACCGTTTTCGCAACTTTCTGAAAGTCTGTAATTCTATCAAAATTAAAAAACCAAAAGAAAAAGATCTGATGAGCAATGAATTAAGAGAGAGGCTTTTAGGGAAACTAATGGAACCTCCATTCCCCACCCCCAAAATGCCCTGTGACTATTTACAGAGCAAAGATCAAGGTGTGTATGTCACTAGTGTGAATATTTGTTGGCAGAAAAATTGGCCCACACCACCCTCCAAACACGTGTTTGTTCACAGGACTTGCCCACAGTTGCCACAGTAAGTTAAACTGTACGTACCACAGGATAAAATAAAGCAAGTTGCAGAGTTGGGCTTTGAAGACACAGTCCTCGCTGAACCCCTCCAGCTACTGCTTCAAATTCTGGCCCTTGATCTGTGTGGATTTTCTGCCTGGTGCATCTCTGATCCCGTGAGCTTAGGGAGGCTCAGCACTGAGGGGGGCGGGGCGCTTTCCACCCTGTCTGGTCTGCTCAGGAGGCCGTTACAAATCCCGCCAGCAGGGTGGCTTAAACAACAGACACTTATTTCTCCCAGACCTGGAGGCTGGAGTCCAAGATCAGAGTGCCCGCAGGGTCAGGGCAGAGCTCCCCTGCCCTGGTTTACACACGGGGGCGCTTTCTCCTGCACCCTCGCCTGATGCACACAGAGAGAGCTCTCTGGTCCCTTCATCCTCTTAGAGGATGCTAATCCCATCACGGGAGCTCTAACCTCATAACCTCATCCAAACCCAATTACCTCAAAAGGCCCCCTCCAAACACCACCCCACGGGGAGTAGGGCAGTAACAGAAAGAGTGGCGGGGGAGGGGCAGGCATCCAGTCCCCAGCACAAGGCAGGGTGGGGGGAGGAAGCCTAAGGCAATTCCCTAAAATAGAATCACAAGCCCACGTTTTCTCCCCTTCCCACACCTTCCCCTGGGACCGAGGAACCACCCCCGGAATGCGTGGGCTGTGGGGCTTCGGGGACAAGCCTGAGTGGAGATGAGAGATGCTCTGAGCCCAGAGAAACCAGACCCCGTGCCTGGCGGGTGGGAATGTAAAGTGGTACAGCCCCTCTGGGAAATAGCTTGGCAGGTTCTTTAAACACGAACCGCTTTCCATATGATCCAGCAATTGTACTCCTGGGCATTCAGTCAGGCAAACGCAAACTGAAGTCCACACACCACTTGGACACGCATGTTCATGGCGGCTTTAATCGTTGCAGGCACAAGCTGGAAGCAGCGCAGACGCCACTCAACGGGTGAACCGTCCAACAAGCGGCGGCCCGTCCTCCCGCAGACTGCTACTCAGTGATGAAAAAGAACAAGCCGCTAACACACAGCACCTGGCTGGATCTCCAGGGCACCACTTGGATTCCAGCCTGTCTCAAAGAGCTGCGTACTGTGGAAGGCCCTTTGTGGAACATTCTCGACATGACAAAAGCTGTGGAGGTGGAAGAGAGCGCGGTGGCTGCAGGGCTCGGGACGGAGTAAATAGGAGGAGAGAGCTCTGGGCATCGCTCTGTAGCGGGGAGTCAGCCCTGTATCTGGGTAGTGCGGCAATTACAAGAACCCACACATGATAACACTGCCTAGAATTAGACATTGTACCAATGTCCGTTTCATGGTTTTGTTACCATATACTAACGGTGTAAAATGTAACCATTGGAGGAAGCTGGGATTCTCTCTGTATTATCTTTAAAAAAAAGAAAAGATTTTATTTACTTTTTAGAGAGAGGAGAAAGGAGGGAGAAAGAGGGAGAGAGAAACACTGATCAGTTTGCATGCACCCTGACCAGGGACCAAACCCTCAAACCCAGGCCTGCGCCCCAGCCGGGAATCAATTCAGCAAACTTCCGCTTTGTGGGACGATGCCCAACCAACTGAGCCACACCGGTCAGGGCTGCATTTTCTCTCTGTATTATCTTTGCCACTTTCAATGAATCTACTTGATTTACTTCGAAATGAAAACTCAAAAAAACAAAACAAAACAAACAACAACAAACAGGGACTGCTCTCTGTGGTCTTACATGGGATCAACCTTCCCGGCAGCAAAGCCGCAAGCCCAGATCTGACGCTTTCCTGGGAAATCCCGGTGTGAAGAATGAGCCAGCCCAGGGGAGGGACCTCTGCAGAGCTCTCAAGGCCACCTGCACACAACAGGTGCGCGAGGACTTCCTGGGGCCAAGTGCTGGGGAGTGCCGCTTCACACATCGCCCACGACCCCGCAGGAGCTTTCCCTCAACTGGCCTTCTCGGCCTCTCGGCTGAGATCAAGTGTGAACCGGCCTCGCCGACAACGAAGTGCACGGGAGGGCGGTCCATCGTTCGCCAGCTGTTCCCGCTGCGCTCTGGGCCCTGGTGGGGGGCCCGACGCACGCGTGCATGGCAATCGGAGCCAGGTGCTGGGCCCAGGCACAGAGGGCGAGGTGCCACCCCTCAGACCGACTCTGCTGAGTCCTGCCCCCAGGCCTCTGCTCCGGCTGCTTCTCTTGCCGACAGCCCTTTTCCTGTCCTGCCAAGCCCTTTCTGGTTTTCATCCCAGTCTACAAATACATCTTCTTCTCTGTGAATCCTCTGAAGATTCAGACTACTCGCACACACTCAAAAACATACCCACAGCTCCAGCTCTAAGCAGTAAACACAGCTGTCCTTGACAACGGGAGCTCACAGAGAGAGGGGTATGTAACACATCAAAATTAGGAAGCTGGGAAGGCTTCCTGCAGGAGGCGACATCCAAATTGAGAGCCAAAGAATAAACAGGAGATGGGTAAAGAAGAGGAGCCCAGTGTCCCAGGCAGAGGGCACAGGAGGTACAAAGACCCAGAGGAGGTGAGTTTAGGGACCTGCAGGTAGCCACACCTGGAGCATAAGAGCAAAAAGGGAGGTGACGTCACGAGATGGCCACATAGGTCATTCCCAAACATTTTCAGGACCCACTGGGAAAACCCGGGAACATGTTTTTTTTCTGGGAGCCCGGAGCACTCCCTAAACCACGGAGACCAAGACAAACTGCGTCCAAAGGGTCAGAGAAGCAATGGCACTCCCCTCCCCTCCCCCGGCAGCACCAGGCTGAGGCCCCCCCTGAGCAGGCGGTCCCTCCAGGGGGAGCACAGAGCCCAGGGCAGATATTCAGCTCACTCAGTGCTCTAGGTCACTGCCCCGGAAACCGTCTCCGGTCTCAACCCCCAGGGAGTGCAGGGGAACCTGTGGGGCTTGACCCCTGGGAAGAGGATGGTGATGGCGAAGCGGGGAGGGGCTTGCAAAAACCAGCACTCTGGTCTGGGCCGACCATGTCCCCACCTGCGGTGTCTGAGGAGCAGTCACCCAGCCAGCAGCTTTGCTCACAGTGGCACCGGCTGACCAGGGAGCAAGGGGGGTGCGGGTCTGCTGGCCCTGCAGCCCGTCCGGCAGCCGTCCTGTCCACAAGGAGGAGCTAATTTATAGCCCCATTCACTTTATAGCCCCATTCACTGCTGCGTGTAGTTACCAGTCCTATTGGCCAGAAAGGCTGGCTGGGAACACCTGGGAGGCTGCTCACAGGTGGCCCTTCCAGGATGCGGCTGAGTAGCCCCTGCCCCACCTGACCAGAAAGACCAGCTGGGAACAGGCAGAACACGTGGAAAGCCTCATGGCGCGGCCGGGCTGGAGCCTGCAGTCTGGTGTGCGGAGCTGATCACCCAGAGCTAAGCCAGCCGCCCTGTCCAACAGGAAACTCGGGGCATGGGCGGGCCGAAGTCAGGACCACAGAGGTCATTGAGGGCCTTTGGAACAGGTTCTCCTGCTGCACCTGGCAGGAAAACTCATTCATAGCTCCGCCCATTGCTGAATACAGCCGCAGCCCACCTGGCCAGGGAACCTACCCAGAGCACGCGGGAGCTGCCCGGGCCACCCCACAGCCCCGAGCACAGTGGCACTTGAGCAGAGGGCACAGTCTGGCTTTCCAACCTACAGAGCGAACCCAGCAGCCCCCCCTGGTCAGGGACCTCAGTGCACGGCCTTGCTGGAGTTGGGTCCCCCTTGCAGGCATTAGGGCCCACCCAGCTGCCCAGTCGGGGCAGAGAAGCTAATCCATAGCTCGGCCTCCTGCTGAGCGCAGCGCCCAGTCCCACCGGAAAGGGGAGCCTGACCGGGAGCCAGGCAGCTGCAGAGCCCACCCGCCGGGCCTTCCTGGGCCGGGAACTGAGCCCACAGTCCCATTCACATTCCCCGCCGGTGGCACCCCAAAAATAGACACTGGGAGCAGAAAACTGACATGTGACACAAAAGAGAACCCCCATAAAACTATCAGCGGATTTTTCAGCAGAAACTTCTCTGGCCAGTGGAGAGTGAGATGACATATTCAAAATATCGAAAGAAAAAAATTATTAAGCACGAACTCTGTATCTGGTAAAGCTGTCCTTCAGAAATGAAGGAGAGCCCTGGCTGGTGTGGCTCAGTGGATTGAGCGCTGGCTTGCGAACCCAAGGGTTGCCAGTTCGATTCCTAGTCAGGGCACATGCCTGGGTTAAGGGCCAGGTCCCTACTAGGGGGTGTGCAAGAGGCAACCACACATTGATGTTTCTCTCCCTCTCTTTCTCCCTCCCTTCCCCTCTCTAAAAATAAATAAAATCTTAAAAAAAAAAAAAGAAATGAAGGAGAGAGACTTTCCTGGACAAACGAAAGCTGAGGGAGTTCTACCAACGCCAGACCTGCCTTTCAAGAAGTGAGAAAGGGAGCTCTCTGAGTGGAAGTAAAGGACGCTCAGTGACTCCACAAACACATAAGAAGGTGACATAAAACTCTCTGGTCGTGGTAAGTGCAGGGTGGGGCAAAAGCAGGTTCACAGTTGTGAGTGCATAAAACACAGTCTGTTCTTGTATTATTATTTATTAATTATTGTATTTTTTCCATATGAACAACTGTAAACCTACCTTTGCCCCACCCTGTAGATGGTCAAAGTTAGGTTCTGTAATAAAATAATGGTGCGTAATTGACACACAACTCTAGTTGATTGTTTTTATTTATTTTTTACCCTCACCCAAGGACATGCTCATTGATTTTAAGGAGAGGGGAAGGGAGGGAGAAAGAGAAACATCGGCATAGAGAGAAGCATCAGTCGGATGCCTCTTACACATGCCCTGACCCGGGAATGAGCCTGCAACTTAGGCATGTGCCCTGAGTGGGAATCAAACCTGCAACCTTTCAGTTTATGGGACCAACTGATGCTCCAACCGACTGAGCCACATCAGCCAAGGCACAACTCTAATTTAAAAGTTAAAAACCGAATGCAGTAAAAATAACCATAGCCAGTGTAATCTGTTACTGTATACACAATGTAAAGAATATATAAACTGCAGCACCAGAAACTTGAGAAATGAAGGGGAGGAGTAAAAGTAAAGTCTAAGAATGCCGTCGAAGTGAGGCTGCTACCGGGTGAAAACAGGAGTTCCCATCTTACGTGCCCTTGAGCACCTCAGGCGACCACAAGAGGACACCTCAGTGGTGACACAAAGGGCGGGGGAAGAGCCAGGCTCGTGGCACCGCAGACGCTGCACGCACGAGAGGACCACCAGACGAGAAGCAAGGCGGGGCAGGTCTACGAAACAGCCGGAAAATAAGGAGCTAAAGGGTGACGGCAAGATCTCACCTTACCAATAATTACGTTGAACGCGAGTGGACTAAAAGCCGAGAATGGGGAGCCGTGGAAGGCTACTGAGCGTGGAGGGGTGTGCCAGCTTTGTGATCTCCACGGACCCTCGCGGAGTTCAAGACCCACCGTGCCTCTGGCTGTCCTCAAACTCCGACTGCCTCGCCCTCCTCGAGTCCTGGTGTCTTTGTGACCGTGGTGGACCCCTCCACCCCAGGGAATTCCTTCTCGCCCTCCAAACACTGGCTTCCCCAAGCAGCTTTCTGGGGGGCCCGCCGCAGCCCACCCTCGCCTCCCCCAGCTCCAACGCACAGGATGAGGGGTGTCTGGTTCTGGTGTTGCCTCGCCCCAGTCTTGAGGCTCCATAACAACTGGGCCTGAGGTCCCAGTTTCAAGCAGCCCAGGGCAGGCAGAGGTGACACCGTTAAATATCTGTGACATACAGAAGTGACTGAGGCCTGCCTGGTGTGGCCCAGCAGATTGACCACTGGCCCGCAAACCAGAAGGCTGATGGTTCGATGCCTGGGTTGCAGGCCAGGTCCCAGATTGGGGGCGTGCTGGGGGCAAGCAATCGATGTTTCCCTCCCTCTCCATCCCTTCCCTTCTCTCTAAAAATAAATAAATAAAAATCTTTTTTTAAAAAAGAACAAATGACTGAGCAAAAATTTGAGTATTATCCAGTCACAGCCAAGGAGAAGGGCATTAGCTGTGTGACCCTGGGCAGAGCTCTTAGCCTCTCTGAGCCTCAGAGCATGAAGGAGGCCTGCCAGTCAGGCCTTTGTGTAGCGGGAATTGGCAAACACTTTGTGCACAGGGCCAGAGAATAAATAAACACTTCAGGCTTCGTGGGCCGGAGACTCTGTCCCCAAAGCCCAGCTGACACAGATGTTCGAACGCAGACACAGACGGTAGGACAAGGCGTGGCTGTGGCTGGTCCTGCTAAAGCTTCATGGCACAAAAATTCGCATTTCATACAATTTTCATGTGTGGTGAGATAGTTGTCTTCTTTAGCCTTTTAAAAACATTTAAAAATGTAAGAACATTCGTAGACTGCAGGCTGTATGAAAAACAGGCGGGGAGCCAGATACGGCGGGTGGGCCCGAGTTTGATGATTTCTGTCCTGTGTTTTTAGGGTGGTGGTGACCGAGTGTGTGTAAAACTATTCAAGCTGCACTCTTAAGGTTAGAGCACCGTTTTGTATTTGTTGTACCTCACTTTGTAGGAGCAAAAGGAAAGAACGAAGGAGGAGGTAAACCTATGGGGATTTCCTAGAAAACAAACAAGGAGCGCAGCCAGATTTCAGTAGAACTGAGGCTTCCTCTTCGTGAAAACCATCCCCAGACGCCGTGTGCGCTTATTTCCGTGGCACGCGTGGACATCTGTAAACAAACACACAGCGCCGGCTGCAGGAGGCCCCGCCCACCCGGGCGGGGCTGCTCTCAGGGGGAGGGTCCAGGCCGGGAAAGTGGCGGGAGGCAGAGAAAGACCGTAGCTTTACCCACAGCATCGTATTATGCAAAACGAGAGTGAAAAGCACGCCCACACGAAGCCCCGTGCACAGGAAGGAGCTAAGCTCCGATGCTTGGTACAGCGCGAATGGGCCTGCAAACACCCGCTCAGGGCGGGAGAGCGGACGCAGAAGGCCACGCGGTGCCGAGAGTCCGTTCAGGTGAGACGTCCAGGGCAGGCAAGGCCACGGAGGCAGGAGGCAGGTTAGTGGGTGTCAGGGGCTGGGAGGGGAAGGGAGAGTGACTGCTGATGGGGATGTTTCTTTTGGGGTGATGGAATGTTCTGGAATTATACAGAGGGGATGGTTGCTTGTGAATACAATAAAAGCCACTGAAAAGACACTTGAAAAGGCTGAACTTTCTGGTATGTGACTTACATATCCCAATATTTTTTATTTTATTTTATTTTATTTTATTTTATTTTATTTTATTTTATTTTATTTTATTTTATTTTATTTTATTTTATTTTATTTTATTTTATTTTATTTTATTTTATTTTATTTTTTAAATATTTTATTTATTTATGTTAGGCGCCGCTCCACACCGTGCTGCTCACTGGAGAGAGGGGAAGGGAGAAAGAGAAGGAGGGAAACATCAATGTGTGGTTGCCTCTCATGTGCCCCCTACTGGGGACCTGGCCTATAACCCAGCCATATGCCCTGACTGGGAATTGAACCCGCGACCCTTGGTTTTGCAGGCTGCTGCTCAATCTGCTAAGCCACACCAGCCAGGGCCCAATTTTTAAAAAAAAAATACAGACAAAAACTTTTTTTAAAGAAAATGGTAAAAATCTGCATAAGGCTTGTGCCTGAGTTAATTATACTATACCAATTCCTTGGTTACAATAAGGTACTATGGTCTTATAAAATATAATTATTGAGGGAGGCTGGTGGGAGGGTGCATAGAATTTCTCTATACTGTTGTTTTGCAGACTTTGTGAGTCTTAAGCTATTTCAAACTAAAAGGTGATGATGATGATGATGATGATGATGATGATGATGATGAAGAAGAAGAAGAAAGTGGATCTGAGACTCGGCTGCACCTGTCTGCCCCTGGGCCGCCTCTGGGCAGCCCGACCCCAGCCAGAGTCAACACCTGGGCCCCGGACGGCCAAGGATGACCAAGAAGCAGGCGACAAGCAGCCCCCTGGCCCCACTCTGCCTTGCCGCACTCCCAGCCTCCCCTCGCAGGGACAGAGGGCCCGGGCCCCTCACGTGCAGCGACCACCTTTTAATCCCACAGCCCAAACAGCACGACGAGATTATTAGTTTTTTGTAAGATTTGATTCAATTAATTAGTTCCCAAATATCAGCCTATCCAGGCAAGCCAAGGCAAACAGAGATAAATCCCAGCCTGACCTAGCTTCATCTTTTAAAGGCAATTAACTCTTAGTTATTAGCTTTTAATTAGGGAGTAATAATGGCCTCATTAATACACTTTACTATGCTTGTCACCAGGCAGCTGTTCGGAACAGACTCCGTCATCAGATGGCCGTGTCCGGCTGAGGCCGCCTCTCCAGGGCTGCCCCCAGCCCCAGGCCTGCCTGGTTCCATCACTGTGGCCCTTCAGGAGATTACAGGGTCTCCTGCCTTCCACCCCTGTCCCCACGAATAAACCCCGCTCTGCACCCCACCAGCGGTTCTCACAGCTGTCCCAGCAAAACGCGCAAAAGCAGAGATCTTCCCTGGGTCATGGGCCCCGCCACCTCCTGTCCCCACTGTTGCTGCTGGCTGCTGGTGACGCCCCTGACCCTCCAGCCGTTGTCCCTCCTCTGCTCTACCACAAAGAGGGTCGCTGTTGCGACATTCTTGAGAAGTGCGCCGTGCTGGGAACCACCACAGAGCGTCCCCCAGGCAGGAGGAGCTTCTGTGACAGGGAGGGAAATCCGAAGCTAAGTCTCACAAAATACCCACAGACATCCGTGGGCACAGCGAGTTCACCGCGGCTTTACCTTCCCACCAAATGTTCACCAGCTACTGAGCAACGGAATGAGCCGTGGTCCACTGCGTGGCGGGATACCGCACAGCAGTGGACGAGGGCCACGCCGCGGCAGCACTTGGGCGACGTGCGCAGGCCTCACGGCGTGGTGCTGAGGGAAGGAGGCCAGGCACGAACGGCTCCACTCTGAGGAGCTCTGCACACGGGAAGCTGCGGAGCAGCCGACACTAACCTGCAGGGGAAGACAGCAGACCACTGGCTGCCTCAGAGCTCGGAGGGTGGACGAGAAGATATTCTGGAAGGAGGGAAATGTCCTATATTTTGTTACTCAAGGGTGTGCATTTGCCAAACTTATGGAACCGTATAACTTAAGATATGTTTATGGAGTCTAAGTTAGGGTTCAATAAAAAATGAAAATATTAGATTGTCATTGAAATATGAAGCATAAATATTTAATGAGATGAAAAGTGCCCACCATGTAAAGTTAAGTTTCACGCCGTTCATGAAAACAGTCTCAACCAAATGACTTCCCCACGGCGTGTATCGCAGACCTCTCTCTGCTACGTACGGACTGAATGCTTGTGTCCCCTCGAACCTCATGTGCCAAACCCTGTGCCCCAGTGTGACCGTGTCAGGAGGTGGGGCACTGGGGGCGATTACGCCGTGAGGGCGGAGCCCCTTGCACCGGTCACTGCCCTGACAACAGACTCCGGAGAGCTGGCCCGCCCCTGCTGCCCTGTGAGGACCCAGCGAGACAGCAGCGTCGTGAGCCGGGAGCGCTCTCACCAGACACAATCTGCCCGCACCTAGACCTTTGACTCTCTGCCTCCAGAGCCGCGAGACACACAGCAGGTCTCGGTACCGTCCTTTTGCTCAGCGATGCCACAGGAACTTAACTCTGGTTTGTATCAGTTAGCCTATGGTAAAACTGGTTTCGTAGTACATCATTTAAGCTTTGCTTAAAGTTGCAGAACCTATCAAGAGCCTTCAGTGAGGGCTTACTGGAGATGTCTGTGGTTCGTAAGCCACACAGGTAAACACGGCCGCAGGGAAACACGCCATAAGTGTGAGCAGCGGCCACGGGTCAGCCCAAGTAGGAAACCGGGGATCGGCACCTGCCAGGACTCGTCAAGCTGTGAGCAGAGGGCTTCTGGCAGGCCCTGGGAAGGGCGTGGATGGCCGGCACAGAGACAAGTCTGCATTTATCAGATCTGGGGCCACTGAAGCTCTGTTGTCACCGAGCTGATGGTTGGGAGGGGCTCTGAAAAGGTGACGTGGGGCCACTAGCAATCAAGCTGCCGCAAATATACCCGAGCCCAACACAACGCTTCTCAGACAAAACACAGCACTCTCCGGGCTCCGCCGAATGCGCAATCTCATCACTGAACCAGCAGACTTGGTCACTGGAGACGGAAGGAAAACCGGGGCGGAGGCGCCGCTCCACACCGTGCTGCTCACGAGAAGGCCGTTCGTGTCCCCAGAGGTGCACAGGGGCCGGGTCGTCCCAGCTTGCGAGGGCCAATCATGAAATTTTTAGGAATTTTGCAAACTGGTTGTCGAACAGCTGTTACGGAAAATAAAATTACATAAACTTACAATTGAATAAATATATTAAAACTAAATCAATAAATACTCAAAACTCTGCTAATTATATTACTGCATTTTGCTATCATCTGTGCTCTTGAGGTTTTTTTATAATTATTTTTTCTGTTTGGTGGAAACGTTTTATAATGGTGTGCTACCCTGCTTCTCTTTCGAATTCTGCACTAAGTGACATGTCAGTAGCTTGAAATCAGCGGTGGTGGGAGTGTCTGCACCATGGAAACAGGCAAACACTACCGATTAATCCAGTGAATGAATGAATGCTGTCAGGGACATCCTGCAGCTTCTCACACTTGTGATTGTAAAATGGCTGCTGTGGCTCCAGCCATCATGCCCACATTCCACATGGGAAGAAGAGGTAAGAAGAATGGAAAAAGGGGCAGCCCCAGCTCTCACTGTCCCTTCCATGAGGATACAAAAAACTTCCCCAGAATTTCCCAACCACCTACAATCTCATTGCCCAGAACCATGTCACATGACCATGCATAGCCATAAGGAAATTTGGGAAAGGAAGTATTTTGACTTCTCAGCCTTTAAAATAGAGAAAGAGAATGAGGCAGAAATGCTTAATGATGTCTGTTGGGTTTCGCTGCCATAGCATCTGCCCTATTTAGTAGCTAAAAACCTTTCCTGTTAGAAGCAAGAGGGTCCTTACAGTTAAGCGTTGCTTTGGGAGCTGCAGGTAGCTCGGAGAGGGAGGGGTGAAGGCAGCACTGAAGGCCCATCAGCTCGGGGAGCAGCCAGCAGGAGCCAGAGAGCGCTACATGAACACGAGGTGGCTTGTAAACGACAAATTCTATGCAGCTTTACGCGTCAGGAATGGCCAGCACCAGTGATTTCTCTCCTGGGGACCCAGCGACGAAGGAAATGATGATTATGACAATGGGCTCATGTCCCTCTTCAGCTGAGGGACAGGCTAGGCAGCGGCGACAAGACTTCGCTCTCTGTTCGCTGAAGGATGCAGCTGTTCGCGGGAAAAGGTGCTCCCTCTCGATGCTGAAACACAAGCTTCGAGGAAACACTTTCTGGTGCTACTGATCGCCCTGTCCGCGGCTGCCGCTCCAGACAGCTGCTCTCCGGCGTGTGTCAGGGAGGTGTCCGGCCACTCAAGCTGCCCGGCGCTGTCCCTGCGGGTGGATAGGCCTCACTCTGAGAAAAAATTGGGGTTTCTTTAAAAAAACTGAGCTTTTGCACAAATGGCTCTGTCACCAGGGGTCCGACCCTTTGGTGACACACTTGGTTTTCTTTTCCTGTTGGAGAATGAGACGGAAGGTTCATCGCAGGGCGCATTTTAAAATGACATCCGAGAGCTTCGGGGAATCCAACGCAGGGTTCTTTGCGGCGCTCAGGTGGCAGGAATAGGGGCGCAGAGTGTGCGGCGCCTCCCTGAGTGGGGAGGTCCGACCTGCCAGCTGCCATGGGGCGGCAATGGGGCGGGCCTTTGGCAACACACGCCTGGGTTGTGTTCTCAGTTGGAATAGCTGGTAAGTCACCAGCTGCTTGCCACTGCTTCCGCTACATGGTAACAACAGGCTTGGTTTTTTTCTAATTTCCCAGAATCAAATAAGGGAAGAGTTGGCCAGGGTGAGGTCCCTGGCCCATAACTCAGCCAGTGACACTGAGCTAGGTGGACAGAGAGTGGTGAAGGACTGAACATCAAATCAGTGGGAAATGGTCATCGGGGACCTTTTTAAATATGTTTTAAGGTGGTTCTGACAAAAGGCTTTTACACATGTGAAGGGATGCTCAACTTGTAAGAGGGATGAAGGTTTAAACCACGGTCAGAGGTTGCTTTGCACTTATCCAATAGGCAAAGGCCACAGGCTGCTTCTAGCTCCTGTCCCGAAGGGCGAGAGGACGAGGCACCCCCCGCCATTGCACAGGGGGCCCGCAGGCATCGGGTGTCATCTGGCTTCGGGAATTAAAATTGTAGGTGCTTCCAGCCAACAACTCCCCCGATCCTTTTAAAAAGAAATTTATTCTAGAAAAACAGGCATACAAGAAACCTGCTTGGCTGTAGCGTTATTCCTAATTGGGAAATTTTGGAAATAACCTCAGTGCCCATCAATAGGGTATTGATTAGACAAATCACGCCCATCCATACAACGGAATGTTACTTTTTATAAAGAACAGGGCCATTCTGTAAAAATGTGGATGCTCCTCCAACCAGGCTTTCACACCCTGCCCCACCCTAACTGTGCCTTTTCAGAGTCACAGTAACCCCCACCCTGCTGCCCCCAAAGACTGGTCACGTCTTTCCTTCCACCAGCCCAGCCCCCATCATCACCTGTCTGCAACACGCAGTCCCCTCCGCCCTGGTCCCACCCTTTGCTCCCCTCCTCCCCTAGCCCCACGCAGTCGGCCCTCCCACCACAGCCACCAGAGGGCGCCTTGAGCACCTGAGTCAGGTCTCACAAGTCCTCTGACTACAGCTCTCCAGGGCTCCCACCTCCCTTGAGGTGAAAGCCCAAGTTCTCCCCACAGCCCACAAGGTCCTGCACAACCTGCCTCCTTTACCCCTTTACCCCACCCTCTCTCCCCTCACTCATCCTGCTTCAGCCACACAGCCCTCCTCACTGTTCCTCTGACAGCCAGGCATGGTCCTGCCCCAGGACCTTTGCACAGGCTGTGCCTTCCACTCGGAGCTCTCTTCTCCCAGACACACACCTGACTCATTCCTTCAGGTTTTTACTCAAATGTCACCTTCTCAGTGAGATCCTGAGTATCCTGTATAGAAATCATACCCCAGCACCCCTTTTTCCACGTAGCACTTACCATCTTCTAACCCGCTCCCTAACTTGGCTCTCTGTCCTGTCTGCCTTCCCTGAGAGACTGCGAGCTCCAGGGGCAGGGACATTTTTGTCACCGCAGTGGAGCCCAAGCTCCTGCAGCGGAGCCAAGACAGCAAGGTTCTCTGTCCGCGATCGCCGAGTGACTGCCTCAGGTTCCTTTCCCCTCTCCCCGCCTGCATTAGAGGTCATCTGTAAGGAGGGTCTGTCCCTTCTCCCCCTGCCCATTATTTATCAATTCTACTATCTATAACAATTTGGATATTTTATTCTATAGGATTAATCCAATACTGCAATTTGTCTTGCTCCAATTTTTCTGGCTTTGGCCATTGGGAGTGGCTCAGGTTTGGGCCCTGTGTCCTTTCTTTCTATAGGTCTGCATCTTTTCTTTCTTTTTTCTTTTTTGTATTTCCTACTTTCTGGAAGCACAAGAGACTCCAGATTTATTATGTGTTTTTCCTGCTCTAGGCATAAAATTAATGATTTCTCCAAGGGCCCGGTTCCTTTTATCAGAGAATGGTATTTAGAAATCAAGACCCAGGCGCCAGGTGTGCTCGCTGCCACGGGCGCCGCGGTCTGCACGCCGGCGCACTCCTCCGCGTTCCCTTCTGTGCCTGCGCTGCCTGCCCACGTGTTCCTGTCCGTCCAGGAAACCTCTCTCCGCAGAGCAGCCACCAGGGATTAGCACCGGCACTCTGGCTGTAACCCAGCACGAGGCCCAGTCCAGCTTCCGGTCCCCCTGACTATCTGTGCGGTTTTCTCTTACTCAGAGGAGCCGGGGTCCAGCGCCGATGGCTTACTCATGTGTTCACCGCAGTGTTCACGTGAAGTCGATGCAGAAGGGCTGACCTGAGAGAACCAGATTTTCTAACTGGGGTACAGCAGTGGGGTGGGGGTTGCCCCTTGGTTGGCCCCCCTGCCTCCCAGGAAGCGGCTGGGAGGGCAGTTGTCTGCCCCTGTCACTGGTGAGCAGCAGGACAGATGCTGCACTGAGGCGGCAATGGGCACCCAGAGGTTCACTCTTCCCTGCCTCTCCTCCGCCAGCTGCCGGGTGTCACCCCTCCCCGCTGCCCATGGCAGCAAATAATTCTTATTTTCCCCATTGACAGAGCAAAGGTGCTAAGTAAATCTGATCTATAAATAATGCTCTCTGGGGTGGGTGCCAGAGGTCCCCTCTCGGTCTCACTGGGGAGGGGGGAGGGGGAGGGGACGAGGAGCAGACACAGATTTCAGCACTGTCGTCAAAGCCACGAACACCCAGACTGCATAGGCCAATGGGGGCCTAAATCCTCTGCTGCACTGGCCAAGGGTGGTCACCTGGGGTCAGGGGTGGCTTGTAGCAGTTGGACGCCAGACATGGTTGGTTCTCCCGCCAGCAGACAGCAGGATGAGCAGAGGGCCAGGCCTGTGGAGGGCAGCGCCCCCAGTGGATGGATGATGGATGAATGGAGCATCCCTGGCTGGTCTTCTTTCTTCTGTGCTTCTTGCAGGAGGAGGGGCAGGGTGGGGGTGGGGAGAGTCTGCTAGGACCCAGGGGGCCTAACTCAGAGCTCTGAGAGAAAGATGGGTCTCCGCACTGAAGGCTGTCCCACGGGAGGATGATTTTGTCAGAGGCACAGAGAAGGTGCGGAGGCCCCTAGGTCACTGGGTCTGGGATGAGTACCAATCTTTTCTGTAAAAGGCCAGATGCTAAATACACCTGACTTTTGGGACCAGGGGGTCTCAGTTGCTACTGCTCAGCTCTGCTGTTGTAGAGTGAAAGCTGTCACAGACGATGCTAAATGAATGAGCATGGCTCTGTTGATAAAACTTTATTTATAAAAAGAAGTGGAGGGCTGGATCTGGCCCAAGGGCTTCAGGTCACGGGCCTTGTCCTAGGACAGGGGTACTCAACACAATGTGGCCCTGGCCCCGCCCCCATCTTTCTGATAGGCCAGCCTGTGAGGCGTTGGGTCCAGTTAGACATGCCGTCCAACAGGACTCTGCCCCCATTCTTGTCCTCCAGGGCACACATCCGAGATTATTTCTGGTCCCCGAGGTTTCCATCCTCTGCCGGCTTTCCTGAACTCTCAACTCCACAAAAGCAATGACCATGTCTCCCTTCGGGTCAGCCATCTCCGCAGGTCCTGGCACAAGGCAGTTGCCCGGGAAATATTTGCTGTGTGAATAAATAAATCAAACTCTGGTGCGCATTACAGGGCCTGGTGCCCAGGGTAAAAGAGATGCCATTGGCTCCACGTGGCTGCACATTTGGGGATCCAGCCCAGTGTCTGAGCCCTGGCTGTGGACCTCAGGGCCAGCCCCAAACACCTCCCTGTTTTATGACGTTTCAGAGAATGATGGTGATGGCGGGCCATCTTGCAGCTGTCCCGAGACCACCTGGGTCTGCCATCTGTGCCATGCAGCCCCACCCCGAGGCTGAGGACTGGACGTGTCCACCGAGCTCTGCGAAGCCTGTGAGAGCACTGATCTATCTGGTGAGTGCCGCAGAAGGCCCCTCTGTAGCAAATGGGGCAACTGAGTCTGGTGTGCTTGAAGGCAGATTCTCTCTGAAAAGGGGGGTCTAAGAAGTGGGGTGAGGGTGGCTGGATGGAAATTCTACCAAAGGAAATCTCTGCTCAGGCCACACCTGCCCTTCGAGGATGCGGGTTCCCCGAGGAAGGACCCAGGTTTGGAGAGGGGGGAGCCCGTGTCACTGGCCGCTTCTCTTCGCCATGCGGCATGAACACCCTGGGGCCGGGGCCGGAGTCCAGTAACTACACCACCTCACTGTGCTCCTGTCTCACTGTCCAGTAACTACACCACCTGTGAGCCCACACTGGCTGAAAGCCGCCCCTGGCCTCCAGACCCATGTCTTCTCTCCAGGGGACTGTGTTCCATCTGAGCTGCTGACCGCTCCTCACCCCCAGCCTGCCCCATGCCAGCCCAGCCCAGTGCCACCTTTCTGCGTGCTCAGTGCCATCCCCAGCTCTCACCCTCGCCCCTACCTCCCGTCTGTCCTCCCTGCAGCAGCCGGAGGGCATCTGTGAGCACCGGAGCCAGGCTCCATCACTCCTCCGTCCACTGCTCTCTGGGGCTCCCACCCCTCGGGGTAACTTGTGGGCCAAGTCCTCCCTGTGGCCCACAAGACCCTGCACCACCTGCCCCTGTCCCCTCCTCCCTCCTCCCTCCCTCCCTCCCTCCCCATTGCTCACTCTGCTGCAGATATTAAGGCCTCTTGGCTGCTCCTCCAACAAGTCAGGCACAGGCCTGCCCTGGGACCTTTGCACGGGGTGTCCCCTTGGCTCACTCCCTCATCTCCTTCAGGACTCCTGTGTAAAGCGTGACACTGGTAACAGCACACCCTATCATGTTCCCCTTTGTCCTTCACATCGCTGGGGATGTCCCACACATTCCACTTACTGCCTGCCTCTCCCACCGGCATCACTACGTTGGTGCTGTCCCCAGTACTTGTTGGATGGGTGTCACGTCCACACATGCCAGGGGCCCAACTCGCCCCAGGGCCGGGAGACCCCATGGTCTCGCATGCCCAAGAGACACCCACCATTCAGATGCCACAAGAACCCGACAGAGGCTGATAGGGCAGGAGGGAGGACAGCCACTTTTCCCAGACAAGACAGGAGTCAGAGACAGGGGTCCTGCCTTGGTTGTTGTGCAGAGGGGACCCACTGCCACAGCCACCTCTGCCACCCACCTGCCTGAGAGCGGGACCAGAAAGCCTCTGGGGCGGGGCGGGGTGGGGTGGGGGTGTCTGCA
Organism: Trachops cirrhosus; assembly: GCA_028533065.1. NCBI lineage: Eukaryota > Metazoa > Chordata > Mammalia > Chiroptera > Phyllostomidae > Trachops > Trachops cirrhosus. The sequence goes on along the minus strand of CM052545.1, from coordinate 37,874,564 downwards.
CGGATACAAGCTATGGACATCCGGCTGAGAAAGGAACCCTCCTCCACCCGCAGGGCTGGGAGCCACCGAGGGGCCAGGCCACCTGCTGCCCAGCCCCCCACCCTGGGGCGGCCCCAGGGCTGTGCCCCCGGGGGAGACCGCCCTCCCGCCGCCTGGCACCATCAGAAATGAAGACACACCAATGACATAGACCTGCAATCGCAGTGCTCACGAGCCTTTAATCATTGTGAGCCTAGAGGCAGGGAAATCAGGCAAAAATACAGCGCATCCTTAATCTTGGGTTGGAAAAAACCAAGGTGGGTGAGCTCTTGTTTCTGCAGACACAGACGTACTTGGTGGGGAAGCGTGTTTCCCTCGGCTGCGCGGCGGCCTGTCTGCACGTCGTCCGGAAACCCAAGACAGGGGCGCGGCCCAGGGCCCCCACCACAGGGCTGGCTATCCCTTGGACCCCCCAGGACCCCAAGGGCCACAGAGGCATCTGCCTGTTTCTTTTTATTCTCTTTACAATATAAATAGCATTTTTCAAACTACATATGAATACAGTGCCAGCGCCACCAGGCGGGGCTGCTGCATGCAGAGGGAGACCCCCACATTTTGCTGACTCCCCTCATTCCCTCTCCGCCCCTGCTGGCTCGGACACCTGCCCTCCTCCCCCCACCAAGGAAATGAAAGGTTCTCGGCTCATTTACATACTCTCCATTTTCCTTAAATAGTTCTCTCTGGCCTGGTAACCATTAGAACACTTTTTTTTTTTAATTAAAAAAATTTTATACACGCAAATAACGCTCTCAGTCCTTCCGCAGGGGAGAGCAGGGACAGCAGAGATGGAGACGGCAGGCAGGCTGAGCTGGCAGCATCCTTCCCGGGCTCATGCGGAAAACACATTTCTTCTCTCTCCTCAACTCAACCCCCAACTCTTAGGGCGCAGATTTCCTTCCATTTGAAAGCAGCGACGCCCTCTCGCTTGCTCTCTCCCAGACATCTGGGGCGCGGACAGACACAGGGCGCTGCCAGCCCCTCAGGGTCCCAGGAAGCCCTCCCCATCCCCCAGACACACATAGGGCCACAGCCAAAGCAGGGGCACTTGGGAGCCTGGGGACACAGGCCTCACTGAGCAGGGAAGCAGCTGGATTGGAGCCGCCTGGGAGGCCTGACTCAGCTCCAAGTCCTCCCTTCCAGGAAACCAGGCACCCGCCTGCTCCAGCTGCAGGAGGTCACCCACCCTGAGCAGACGGAGCGAGGCCTGGGTGGCATCAGGGACAGCCCACATATACTGCAGGCCTCGGTTGTGGAATGGTGCCCACAGGGGAAGAAGCAAAAGAGGGAACAAACCAGAAGAGAGTGTTTATTTTGCAAAGGCAATCACAGACAGGAGGGATACCCGTGGCCAGCACATGGCCACTGAAAGGTACTCCAGCTTCCTCCTGCCTGGCATGGAGAGGGACCGGCACTGTGGGCCCTGGCGGGGACTGAGGGTGTGACGCCAGCTGCTCAGACTGTCATGAAGTCGGGGAGAGAGCAGAATGCCAGGCCATCACCCGTTGCTGGGCATCCTGCCCGTCCCCCAACCCTTGAGGACTCGCCGCACTTCCCTGCCTGCTCACAAATGAGTGAGATTTTAAAACAACAACAACAACAAAAAAAAATGAGATGCTTTTGTCTCCCTCAGCATGTCTCGGTTCTGATAAAAAGAACGTTTTGTTTTGTTTTTAAAGCCACAAATCTAGAAAACAACGTTAGGGATTTTTTCCTCTTCTTTGTTTTCCTTTTTTTACTCGTGTTTTTTTAAACAATAGGTATTTATAGAAAGAACCTCACAAAGGTGATTTATGTACAGAAGTCACAATCTCAACGGCTGCTCAGGAGGCAGGCAATGCAGTAGCACCTTTTCGAGAAGAAGAGCTTACGTGGTTTACGGATCTGAGTAGTGGGGGTGGCGCGAGCCCCCGCCGGCCCCCCAGAGCCGGCGTGGCCCCACTCCCTGAGTCCGGGGCCGCTGCCAGCATCCTGCTTGCTCCTGTCCACACAGAGCACGGAGGTAGCCTCTCGGGGCGGGGAGGCAAGGACAGGAACTCACAGCAAGCAAATGCCAGGGCCCGCTGCCGCCTGCTTTGCTGGGCCGAGGGGGGGCTGGGCGGCTGACTGGCTGTCTTAGAACGGGGCTCTGGGCTGGCACTGCGCCTGCAGAAGGCTCTCCATGAAGGCCAGGTAGTCTGGGTTCCGCCCCGAGTCCTCGGTGGCGCGTGGGGCACCCACCCTTGGGCGCTTCGCGGCCTTCACCTCCTCTCCTGAGAAGACACTTTCCTGCGGTGCCCCGGTGCTGACCGACTGTGGGAAACCAGACGGCACAGGGTTAGTGCAGGAGGGGGTGTTACACGCGCAAAGTCTGTGTGCCCCCAAATCCTGTGTTGAGGCTCTGCCCACCAATGTGAGGGTGTTAGGAGGTGGGGTCCCTGGGCAGGCATTAGGTCATGAGGGTGAGACCTTTATGAGCAGGATTAGCAACCTTATAAAAAGGGCCCCAGTGAGGGAGGGTGCTCTCTCTCTCTCTCTCCTCTCTATCTACCTATCTCTATCTCTATCTATCTAATCTCTATCTCTGTGCCACGTGAGGACATCAGAAGAGGGCTGTCTGTGAACCAGGATGTGGGTCTCCAGACACCAGATCTTCCAGCCCCTTGATCTTGGACTTCCTGCCTCCAGGACTGTGAAAAGTCCTGCGTGCTGTGTAAGCCGCCCAGTCTACGGGGTTCTGTTATAGCAGCCTGGACAGACTGAAATAGGGAGTCCATTCAGGCACCTGGCTGAACTGCACGCCTGCCTTGTTGGGTCCAAAGGCCACTGTCCTTCACCTAATGACATCCCTAGAGGGTCAATCAGTCACTGGGGATGGCTTCTCAGTGCTCCTGTTTCCATGTAAACCCCCAATCCTGTGTGTGAGCCTCTTAGCAGGCGGGGCACAAGGGGCCCTCGCCTCCAGTCCCTGGCCCCTGGCAGGTCTGTCTAGTCAGCCGGCTGGGAGGAGGGCTGAGCCATCCAGAGGGAGGGAGGAGCAGCTGCTCATCTGTCGGCCACTCCTGTCTGCTCCCCAAGGGAACCTGGCATCTGAGGTCAGCTGTGCAACCCCCACTAGCGCCCACTCTGAGCTCATTCACCCACAGCCGTAGCCGCCTGCTCCTCCAAACCTGGTCTTTGGATTAGACACAAAAGAAAGAGAACAGTAGCAGGCTAGGAGAAAAGGCTGGTCGCTTCCCGGCTCTGGGACTCACTGTTCCCTTTGAAAAGGGATGAGCTTTGGAAAAGCGTTTCCTTTTGCACCGCCAACCTCAGAGCTCAGATTTTGTGTGCAGGCGACAGATGCTCCAAGTTCGGGGCGCATCACAATGTGCCCAGGAGGCCGGCCGGTGCAGGTTTATCTCCCCTTGCTGGGCTGTCACTGGGAAGGGCCCTCCAACCTGCCCCCATCTGCCACAGAACAGGCTTGCTCTCTGGGAGCCGCCCTCAGCTGCCCCCCAGTGGAAGCAAAGGCCACTGCAGGGAGGTCAAGGCCACATCCCTGACGCCTACTGAGGGCTTCTGCAGGCAGCTCACCCCAAGCCCACCTTATGAAGCCACTTACCAGCCGTGACCGGACCCTCTTGGGTAGCTCCTCATCCAGGGTGAAGATGTCACTACGCTTCACTGTCAGCTGGGACCCGTCCTCAAACTCCACCTGCCGAGGGGCACAGTTCTCGGGCTTGGTGCCTCAGGGCCACTGACGGGCTCCCACGGTCCTTGCCAAGGCCCCACCACCCTCGGCTGCCTCGGCTCTACTGCCAAGAAGGGCGCTGGTCCAGGGGCATCCTCACCGGCCCGTTCCCATCCCCATTCGTCAAGTAAGGGCGGTGATGGGGAGAGGGATGTGGTTAAAAGTGATGGGGGCACAGACAACGTAAGAGAAAGCAAATCAGCAAAGAATCTGCAGCCATCGTCCGTGGCTGCTGGGACGGTCGTGATTCTTCTTCTAAGATCCCACACTTGTGTACAATGTCCCTTCCGCAAACATGGGGAGAGACTCACAACCATCTTCATTAAAAAAAAAAATCAGGGGCACTGAACTGCATGCTTAAAAATGGTTAAATGGTACATTTTATGCAATCTCTGTTTACCACAGACACACACAAATCAAGAAAACGTCTGTCAAGAGGAAAATATTAGACAATTTGAGGCCCCTCCCAGCTTAAAAATACAGTAAGCCCTGACCTTCTCGGTTAGGCGAGCAAAAGATGGATCTGTCCCCAATGGGACATGCAAGGGCCCCACCCCCGCCTGCAGGCCCCCTGCACCCTGACCTGGAAGTCAGGACCTGCTCACCTGATAGATGTGACTGGTCACAGAGGAAATGAACTTGGCCTTGTAGATATTGCCATCAGTCCACCGGAGCTCAACAAACTCCCCCTCGGGCGGGGGTCCCAGCCGGGCACAGTCTCTACTCTGTCGGAGGCAAGAATTTGGCGGGAGGTGAGGCGGCGGGTCCCAGGGCACAGGCACCCACGGGCTCTGTTGGGTTTGGGTGCTCCCCATGCTGTGCCGCCCTCGCTTTAACTGTAGCGAGAAGCCAGTGGCTCTCTGTGACGAACTCAAGCTACGTGGACGCACAGGAGCCGGTGCTGGGCAGGGGGTGGGCGGGAGGGGGCGGGGGTGGGGACGGTCGCAGCTGTCCACCCTAGAGCACTGCCCTTGCTCAGGCCCGTCCAGACCGACGGTGCTTTCTGTCCTGCTTCTGTGGAACCCGGCAGTGCTTTCCCTGCGGGGGCTATGGCCTGGACCCGTCCAGTGGGGTCACAGTGACCCTCGAAACAGCTGATTCCTGTGAGGGACTGCACAACCTCCCGGCTTCCTGACAGCAGCCCTGCCCACCCGGCGCCCGCCCGAGCTCACGGTGATGCTCTCGGGGTGCAGGTTGTCACTGTAAGAGCCGTCATCAAAGTTCACTTCGTAGAAAGTCTGCGTGGTGGTGCCGATTACACGGCACCGGTAGTAAAGCCCATTGCGGTTCTTGGTGATGACCACCTGGCCTAAGGACACAGCCCTCAGGAACTGGACCTGGGGGCAGGGAGAGGGCCGCATCAGTGCTGGGGAGGGCGGGCAATGGGAGGGCGGGAGGGCTGGGCACTCACCGTGTGGCCCCCTGACTTGTGCTTGAAGCAGGTGATGGAGACGACGTAGGGCCAGTCGTCCGGCTCCATGAGGACCCCGGCGGCGTGGGCGCAGGTCACGTGGAAGGAGGTGGAGCAGTGCTCGTAGGAACACTGGATACAGGCCCCGGACACCTTCTTCATCCGCTTCCGGCAGTATACGCATTTCTGGGGTGACATGGAGGGGAGATGGGACTCACACAGGCACCTGGCTCCCCCCTTAGGACTCACCCCCAGGACCGTCCCCTGGGAGTGACCCCCAAGACCCAGGGCTGTAGAGGCACAGCAGCCTGGCCTTGGCTAGCTGGAGGCACCCTGGGACAAGCCCAGCGAGTCCCTTAGCTGGACTCTTGACCACGGTGGAGAGACTGACTCCCCAAACCCACTCCCCCTCCAACCCCAGGACCACTTCCAGGACCCTTCTCCAGTGGCGCCGCTGCAGAGGTGCCTGCCACAGGCACCAACGAGCCACACACCGGAACACTATTTTCAGCCAAAACAAAACACAATAAAACATGAGGCAGTGACACTGCTACAGCGTGGAGGGACCTCGAACACATGGGGCTCAGTGAGAGGAGCCAGACACAAAGGCCACACACACAGCGTGTGGTTCCATTCATGCGACGTGTCCAAACAGGCACATCTGCAGACACAGGAAGCGGGTTGCCAGGGGCTGTTCTCATCATCCGAGGGCCCTTGGGAGCACCTGGGTCTTTGTGTGAAAAAGAGTTCCCACTGTGAATTATCATCGCAAAAGGGAAGTTTTATCTTCACAGTAGTAAACAAGAAGCTTTTAGGTTCATTTAGAACAGGACCCGAGAAATGCTGATTCGCTGGGTTTCCATTTTGCATCAGCCCGCTGGGGTGACTGATAATGGGATGGATTTCCTTTTGGGGTGAATGTTCTAGAATTCGATGGAGGTGATGGTTGTATAACTCTGTGAACATACTAAAAGCTAGTGAACTTTAAGCTCACTTTAAAATGGTAAATTTTTATCTTAATTTTGAATACAAAGCACTACAGCGTAGTTTCCTTCATAAGCATGTGGGGGTCTGAGTGAAGCCGTCATCCCTTGTGGGGGCCTGTATGGGGGATGCCCCCTGCCTGGAGTGACCTGCTCCCACGGCTCCAGCACCCAGGGCCACCCTGAGGCCCCCAGCTCAGCAGATGCCAGGTTCTCGTCCCTCTGAGCATTTATTTAATAAGTGGCCTTTATCGCTCTGAAACCATGTTCAAAAGCCAGATAAGCATGGCGGCCAAGGGCGCTGCAGGAGCTGCTGAACCAATCAATGGCAATGATGTCTCATTACTGAACTGTCAATACCTAACTCCCCCGCTGGCCTGGCTGACAGGCACTGACATATAACATGCCCCGTGCTGCATCGACACTCCAGTCCTGGGCCTTTAACACAGCGGAGGTGAGCACAGCTGGCTTGAGGCCCCAGGAGGAGCTGTCTCTCCTGGAAGCCAGCAGGTCTCAAGATCTCACACATGTCACCTGCCCACCCGAGTCCAGGAGAGAGTCAATGGCCTGGCCTGACTCAAAGCACAATCATCCCCCTGCCCCTGTGCGTGGCAGCTCATTAGCCCGAGTCTCTGTGTTGTGAAGAATGTGGCCCAGGCCCTCACCATGCCATTTGCCAGGAGCTGAGCACGGGGCCTGTCTGCTGTCTGGGTTTTTCCAGGACCCGGGCCAGCCAGGTGAGGGGATGAGCGCATGGCTCAGACCACTGGCTGGACAGAGCCAGCCCCTACTTACCAGGACCCCCCAGAGCCAGTGGCCAGGGAGTACTGGGGATATAGATGGATGGACGATGACCAGGAGTAGCTGTTCCTGAGCATGTGGCCTGTGTGTGGCCCTAGGTAGGTGGGTGGACAGCTGGGCAAGCAGGAGTTAACTGCTGGCTTCCTCGCACAGCCCCATTAGGCAGTACAAGCAAGCCTCATGTAAAAGGATTTTTAATTCATCGTTACAAGTGCTGGTAATGAAGAGGCTGCAAGCTGGAAATGTCAGATGCTCCATAATTCGTCTGGGGGGAGGATGGATCACAGACTGTGTGCCGCACCATCACTCCACCTGAGTGATGCAGCTCTTACGCTCTTAATCACCTGCAGGCCACCAGCCTCTTTGTGATTGCCCGTTGGCTCCCAGCACTCCATGCTGAGACCCCGTCCTCCTAAGATCCCACTAAGGCCTGCCTGGTGGCCCAGCACCTGTGGGCTTAAGGTGGGTGTCCCTGTTCCTTCCCACAGGACTCCCCACCAGGCCCACTGCCCATAGCCCCAGGTATCTGCCTTCTGCCTTCCGTAGGCCTGGAGGAGCATCAGTACCCCGGGACTGCGCCAGGCAGCTGGGAAATAAACCAGGCAGGAAAAGCAGCCACGGATGCTTCAGATGCCCCAGCCAAGGGCCTGGGGGTGCCACACGTCCCTGAATGTGGGACACATCCCCAGCACGGCTGCCACAAACTCACAGTGATGATAAACTGGGAGAAGGCAATGGTGCTCAGGCAGCATAATCAGTGCTTTACCGTGAGGCCATCAACAAGCACTGTGCCGAGCACCGTCACGGACGGGAAGGATGAGGCACAGAGAGCTCAAGAAGTCTGTCTGGAGTAATGCAGCTGGCCGGCGGCCAAGCCAGAAACGGAAGCCAGTGCGTGCTGTCATGGCCACACTCTGCCCACCCTGCCTGCTGCCCCCAGGTTCGCCTGGGTGACCATTACCAGTAAAAGCACCCTGGCTGAGAATGGCCATGTGCCCCTTAGAGGGGGAAGCGTGATGTGAACTAAGAGGGGCTAGCTAGGAACTCTAACAACTCAACAGCAATCATGCAACCCAATTTAAAAACGAGCAAAGGACCTAAACAGACATTTCTCTGAAGACATGCGGGTGGCCAACAGGTGCATGAAAAGGTGCTCAGACCACCGACCCTCAGGGAAATACAAACCAAACCTCCACGAGGAGCCCTCTCAGGCTACTGTCAAGAAGACAAGACAGAAGCAGGGGCAAGGACGTGGAGCGAGGGAGCCCCTGCCCTGCTGCGGAGAGTGCAGCTTGGGGCAGTCACTGGGAAACAGTGTGGTGGGGCCTCAACCGATCCAAAACAGCCCTGACATACGCCCCAGCGAGTCCACTTCTGGGGATAGATGCAAAGGAAATGAAAACAAGATATTGAACAGATATGCCAGGTGGGGCAAAAGAGGGTTTACAGTTGTTTGTGTGGCAAATAATACAATAATTAATAAATAATGATATAAGGATAAAATGTATTTCTCGTACTCACAACTGTGTCCACTGAGGGATCAAGGGGTAAAGAAATGTGGTCCAGCCACGCACATTGGACTATGACTCAGCCTGACAAAGAAGGAAACCCTGACATCCGTGGCAATGTGGACGGGCCATGACGGCATCGTGCGCAGAGAGAAAGACCAGATGCAGAAGGACAAATGCTGCAGGACTGCACTGATTCGAGGTCCATTCCACAGTCAGACTGGAGAAGCAGGGGCCGGGGGTGGGGCGTGGCTAGCTAACGGGTGTCGGAGCTCTGCCACACTACAGCATGCCTGTGGTCAGTGACGCTGTGCTGCGCACTGAAAGTTTGTTCAGAAGGAAGATCTCACACTAAGTGTTTTTACCACAATTTGAAAGAAGAAAGAGGGGCCAGTTAGGCAGCAAGAAAGGTACAGGGTGGAGTGTGTGCAGCTTCTGCTTATGAAAAAGGTGGAAACCACACATGCGCTGGGGTGTGTAGGAGCCACCTCCACACGGAGACCGGGGAGCCAGGGGTCCATTGCACCCGAGATGGGGGCTTGCTTTTTCTGGGCACCTCTGTGCCTTCTGACTTTTGTATCTTGTGCCTTTGGGACTATTCAAGAAGTAATACTGTTGATCAAATGGAAACTGATGGCACCTGGCTTCCTGGTGCTTCCCCCACCCAACAGGACAAGATCCAGGGATCCTACCAGCTTCCATCGCTGCTCAGGGATGGCACTGATGTCCACTGGGTGGCGCTCTATCACGTTCAGGAACCGCACTTCGGGGACTGCTATGGCACAGATCACATGGATCCACCTGGGGAGGGTGGGAAGGGTAGGGTCAGAGGTCATGGGTGCCCCCATCTCTCCTCTCCCCAATGTCATTCCACTTGTGGGCACTGCCCCTGTCCACGATGCTGTTGCTGGCCGGTCAGGGCTTGTAGGACCTTAAGGGACAGTCTGAGTGATTGTTTGCTCCTCCTGGTCTCCCCCAACCCCAGGCCCTGAGGAGCAGCAGCACCCCTTTTACCTACCTCCTGTCGGTTGTCATCTGCAAAGCTCCTCCCCGGAGGTTGCACAGGCAGCACTCCTGCAGGGACCAGACAAGTCCATGATGAGGGGGGCGCCAGGGAGGGCTGCCCCCACGCTGCTCTGGGGCCTGGTCCACCCCCTGCCCTTGGTCCTTACATTTCAAACTAGCGGCCACCACAGGAGGGGCTAGGAGTGTGTTGGCTCTACCCCCTCACTGCCAAGGTGAAGAAACCAAGACCCAGGGAGGTGAGGCCACCAGCCCAGGGTCACTCTGGGATCTGGCAAGCCCAGGGCCTAGGCCTTGCTCCCCCACGGGGCTGGACGGCTCTCAGAATACCACCCCAGCTGCAGGGTGAGTTACCGCAGTCCAGGCGTGGGCCGTGCACCGGGAACATGTCCAGCCTTCATTGACCAGCTCTGGGCGGATGCCGTAGCAACCTGGAAGACAGCAGAGGACAGCTGAGTCGGGACGCGCCTGGCACTGCAGCTGCACACTAAGCTAAAGGGGCGCTCAGGAGCCCGCCTCGGCACTGAGGGAGACAGCCCTCACTGCCCCTCTGCCTCAGTCCACGGCATGGCACACAGGAGGAGAAAGGTCTGGAAACGGATGCTGGGAAGGGGAGCAGGGTCCCCTTGGTGTCTCCCTTCCAAGCTGTGCTAAGCTGAGACCCTGGGAAAGTGACCAAGAAGTTGCATGACATGCAAAGGCGGCCTTGTGGACACTGGCATTCAAACTGGGACGGCCCAACATTCGGGCAGAAGAACCACTTCTGAAACCACGAGTCAGAGGCTCTGATTTACCAAGGCGACTTGCCCTGGACCGTGGTCGTGGCTCAGAAATGGGGAGAGGGCACAGTGGAGGAGGGCAGGAAAACGGGCATGCCCTAGACCAAGGGACTTGCCTCACCCTTGTGTTACTTACTGCCCAGCAGCACTTCAGGGGCCCTCAGTAATCTGGGGCTTGTCACCCACCAAACAGGAACTCCACTGGCTGCAGTGGGCAGTGGCCAGGTGCAGAGGGGTCCCCAATAAAAACACAGGGAGAGACCAGGGCCACAGAAATGCAGCTCTGTGTCCCCATGGAGACCCCAAAGGACAGCAAGGTGCCTGAGAGCCCCACTGGACCCCCTGCTCGGTCCTCCAAGGCAGTCAGCGAAGGTCAGTGCCTGGGGGCCTGACTCCTGGAGGAAGTGGGGGCTCTACTTCCTTCCAGGGCCAGGTCTCAAGGAATACACCCGTGCTAAGCCTTCTGCCTCCTAAGGATGGTGGGCGGGGTGCCCTGCCCTGCAATCCCACCCACAGGCCCCCCTAGAGTGGCCCCAGGAGCCTGCCCTGGAGTGCAGTGTCTCCCTCCAGGCCCAGCAAGGCTGAGCCAGGAGACTTGCAGACAGGAGACAAAATGAGCCCTGGGTAGCCTCTGTGAGAACAAATGAAGGACAGAGACCTACAGCTGCCCTCCTCCATAGGGCAGGGCGCAGACAGAATTAAATGGCTCCATAAGGTTTCCTTCCTTCCAGGGAGCTCAACCTCCCATTTCCAGCCTTCACACCCAAGAAGGGGGCAGACGCCCATTCTCCTGTCTCCTTGGGTCATGGTCTGGGAGAGGGTGGTTGCTGATGGTAGAGATAAATCAGACCCCAGACCTCCCTAGAATTGCAACTTTACCATCAACTCTGGCCCCAAAGCACAGAGTTGAAAATCGTCACAGTACCTGACAAGTACCTGATTGCTTCCTGCTGCTTCCTAGGCCCCAGAGGGCAGGACAGGGCAGGGGTCAACAGAACTGTCCAGAAGGAGGCTGACTAGGCAGGCCCACGTTGGCCAGGGGGAAGGACAGGAAGTCTGCCCCTGAAGGCCGAGACCCTGCTCCCTGATGCTAGGTCCTTTGAAAGCTCCGAAACTGCAGCCCCGGAGGACAGAGCTCCCTGATCCACACAGGCAAGGACGGCCGCCCTAGGAGGGTGTGCAGGGGCCACACACAACCCCCACAGTCCTCCTTCAGCCCAGGCTGCCTGTCGTCCAGGACCCCACTCACTGGCATGGACCTGCAGGCAGCACTTGGCACAGGCGATCAGCAGGCTGGTCCCGTCATCGCCGATGTAGGAGTTGGCTGGGAGTGGCTCTGTGTTCTCGGCGCTGGAGGTGAAGCACATTTCGGGGATCAGTGGCCGTGTCTTCTGGCCGCATTTGGAAGGTGGTATGGAGGGGCCCTCCCCAAGGGAGGCCTGTGGGGCCTCCTTCTCCATCTGTAGGGACTGCAGAAATGGGGTACCTTTAGTGGAGAGCCCTCTGTGGGGTCACCTGTCCTCATTAAACTCAGTCTCAGGGCCATCCTTGCCTCCCTCAGTCCACGCCTCATGCGGTTTCTATATCCATACAGCCCCAACCTGCCTCCTGCCTTCCCAGTCGCCGCACTGGGGCCTCCTACCAGGACACCTGGAGCGGCCCCTGGAGGGTTTCCCCAGTACCCCAGCCCTCCCTGCCCATCCCTCAACGCTGCTCTCCCAAATGTAACCCTGTCCTGCCCCCACTGAAAACCCCCCACTAGGGTCACATCCGAATGCAGCACGGGCACCATCCTGCTGCCCCCGCACCTTGCCCCCACAGCCCCTTCCCCTCTTCCTCTAGCCATGTGGGCCCTACTCTTCCTCCAGCACCCCCGTTGCCAGGCACCATCCTGCCCCAGCACCTGTCCACGCCCTGCTTCCCCTACCCGGAGCTCCCGGATCTCTGTTCCGGACCCTGCCTGCCCACAGGGCCAGCAGCCCCAGCTTGCTGTCCTGCTGTCTGTCTTTGTGGTCCTGACCACCACCTGAAGTCGTGTTATCTGTGCACCTGTGTGGGTGCTCCCCCACTTCCAATATGTGCTCCACGACGGCTGTCCCCCAGTCTCCAACAGATTCTCCAGATCTCAGCCCACGGAGAGAACGTGGTGAGATCGCCCTGCCTACAGCACCAGGATCCAGCACCCCAGGCCTGTCACAGGGCGGCAGGGCTCCCTGACACCCTCCAACGTGTGACAGGAGGGTTTGCCTCTGCTCCTGACCCAGGAAGAAAGACTCCACTGGGGAAACAATGTCAGGTGTGGGGGGGATGATGGCACTTCAGATTAGGGGACCAGCTTTGAAATCAGAGCCTCGCATGAGATCCCCCCACCCCTCTAAGCTGCCTCCATTAGTCGAGAATGACTTTCATTTCCAATCAGGCAGAATATCCAGCCACAGCCCCGCTTACAGCGGTTCCGGGTCTGAGGACTCTGGGTTTCAGAAGCGGTTGGCCCACAAAGCCCACTGGTACGGTGGGCTGATTAAAGTCAGGATTCTTCGCTAACAGCTGGAATTAAGAAGATTCACACCTGAAGTTGCAGGTGCCCGCACTCTGACTCCCGGCAGCCTCCCCAGCACTAAGGGGGGACGCGCCCAGAGAAGACATCTGGATGTTATTCATTCCCTCCCCTGGACGTTGCATCTACTAACGGACAGTGGGTCCAGGCAGCTCTGGAGACGGGGGCACACCGCCACCGGCACGGGGCACAGGTCTCAGGGTAGCTGAGCTAGTGTGTAGAAAGTACCAGGCGCTAGACTAGGAGGGGAGGACCCATAAGAGCAAGTGAGTCCTGACTGTATCCTCCTGGGATTTGCTATCCAGAGGTGGATAAACAGAGGTAGGAACAAGAGCAGAGGAAGGTCAGGGAGCCCAAGGTGGGACATCCCAGAGCCAGCCTTTGGACAGCAGGTCTGGGAAGGCTTCCCAGAAGAGGTAGCAGATAAGTGAACTCAAAGAATGAACAAAAACCTGTCTGGCAAGGCAGGGGGTTGGGTTGGATGGGTGGGAGACCCTGGGGGGCATCACAGGGCGTACTGCTACCCTGTGAGCTGCGGAGAGCAGGGGCAAGTGTTACAGCTGAGGAAGGCCATGGGGGCATGTGGCCAGGCCAAAGGCCACGGTGAGCCTGGCAGTCTCCAGCCAGGGAGTGTATGGGCGGCAGCCTCCCAAACCCCTGGTCTGGCCATGGTGAGATGCTATCAGGAAAAATGGGGCCTATGGTGGGGAGAAAAAGGCTGAAGACAGGCTAGGCTATGGTCAGGGCTGGGGAGGGGACAGGGGACAAAATAAGAGATTAGGAGGGAAACTGGGCAGGCTGATGACACAGGACAAAGTGCAGGGAAAGGCCAGGTTCCCCAACTCAGGAAACATGGGACAGTGGGGGACCCGGTCTGGAAAGTGCGGAGGACGCGGAGCCTGGCTTAGCAGAGATGGATCAGGTCTTCGTACCACTGGTGTCCCAGCCGGGCCCCTGCCCGCCTCAGGGGCTCAGCTGGTCACCACGCCTCTGGCCCCCAGCTCCCAGGCGGCACCAATGCCAGGCCACATTGAGGAACTTTCCAAGGACAGTGACTGTGACATATCCACGCCATACCCCCACCCCTCCGTCCAAGGCCCCATTCTTATGCCCACTGACAAGTACCTACAGATAAAACTCAGAAACTGGCCTCTTTCTCTGTGGCCCTCATCAGGGAGGCTCCAGCACACCCTGCACTGCCAAGGGCTTCCGCCTGCTGTGCTGTGACTGTCCCACCCCCACCTGTCCCATTCCAGTTGCTGATCCCACTGTGGCTCCTACAGCAAGTGGGTTCTCTTCCCCATCACCTGCCCCAGCGTTCCTCCTTTCAGCTCGAGCCAACACTGGCACGTAGGACGGCAGACGGATGCTGCTGGGCCCTGGGTGGCCCCGGGAGGCCACCCGCTCACCTGGCTGTAGGGGTAGAAGAGGGTGCAGATGGCGCAGTAGGGCTCAGTCAGGGCAGCCACCGCGTTGAACTTCCTCTCCACCTGGAAGCTGGCCGCCTTGTTCTTCCACTGCAGGGACAGCAGGGACTTCAAGGCCTCGGGGTCACTCATGTCCTCCTCCCCAGAGAAAGGGAAGGCTTCTAGAGTAAGTGGGGAGAAGGAAGGCAGAAGGTTAAACCATGCCCGAGGGTCCATCTCCTGCCTCGAAGGATGGGCGTTTTACTGCCACAAGCATTCGTGGTGACGGGTCCCCACTTACACGGCCCCTGAGTCTCCGTAAAGAGGTCACCAAGCCACTCAGGCTGGGGGTGGGGAGCTGGTCCTATTTGGGGGTGGGAGACGGGCTGGGTCAGACCCTGGCAGGTCAGGTGCAGCCTCTTGAGCTCAAAGGAGCCAAGAGAGAAGTGTGGCTGGGAGTCAGGGAGGGGGTGGCGTCAACGGGGAGTCCTATTAAGGTAAGATGAGGCTACTAACAGGCGTCTCTTCTGCCCACGCTTGTCATCCCCCGGGGCCTCCATTACCAGCCCTACTCCCAACGCCCCATTGCTGTGTTTCCTGAGCTCCTGCATTCAGTGCTCCCCTGGGAGCCTGCCCCAGAACCCGGTGCTCAGTCCTGAGGCCCCAACCTTCACAGCGGCTGGGCCAGCACAGCCGACACACTGCCCTCCCGACTGGAAGGTCGAGGCCGCCTGGAGGGACTCAGGGCGCCTTTCATCTCCTTCGAGATCCCTTCTATTCCTGGGAGCTGGGCCCTGTGATCCATGGAGCTTCTAGAACCCTCCCCACACTAGCCCTCAAGCTAGACTCAGAATAAAAAAAGCCATTCAAACGATTTTCAAATTCCACGTGCGTCTCAAGCAGGAGGCTAAAGCGGAAGATGAAAAATTGGCTTCTCAGGGTTTCTGCCCCTGAGATAGCAGCTCTGACTTTCAGCCGAGTGTTAAATACAAGTTGCTCATCTCCTAGCCCCCACCCTTCCGGCTCCAGCTCCCACAGCCCATTCATTGTTCCAGCCCCTCCAAGGTCCACGGCTGGGCTCAGCAGCAGGAAGAATCACTCCTGCTGCGACTGGCGGCTCCCCAGGCCTGTGTCACCCACCCGTGGCCAGCCATAGGTCGGAGCCTTGGGTGTCTCTGTAACCGCTGCCTGCCTGGGGAGGGGTGACGCAGGGTTTCCTCTAGTCACGTGAGCGAAAACAGGGGCTGCCTCTGTCCCTGCAGGGAAGCCCCGCAGGCTGTGTAGGTGGGGCTAGGTCCAAGGGCCAGGAGTCTGGTGACAGAGGCTAAGGGCCTGGCTTAAGGAGGTGGCAGTGGGGGTGACCATTGGGGCAGGTGGCCAAGGTAGGCCTGGGGGGAGGTGCCAGGTGAGAGAGCAGGAGTTATTCGCAGCCTGAGGCCCAAGTAGGGGGACAGAACCCTCCCTCACCCTCATCACTGGACGCCTCCTGCTTGACCACTGACAGAGGGGACCGGGTTGGTGGCTTGCCCAGAGGGTGGCGCCGGCTCTTCTTGATCTCCATCTTTAACTTAGAAAAGGTTGATGGCGCCTGAAACACAGAACAGGAGGCGTCTTTGAGTCACAGCTTGGGGACCGGAGCAGAGTTTGGCTCGGCAGTGCCTCAGGTTCCCCAGTAGGGGGTGAGAGACCCCAGGGAGAGGCAGCAGGAGCTGCGGTGATTTCTACACCAATGCTGCCTCCTCTGAGGAGCCACAGGGGCCGTTTCCCGCACTCTGCGGCCAGTGCACAGTGATGGGTGGAACCCCCAGCCCCAGGGACCCTCGAGGGCATCCCACCTGCACTTCGCCGGCTCCGCTCTCCTCCTCAGGCCCCGTCAGCTCCATGGGGGCCATCTGCTCCTTCCAGGTGGGGCCCTTCTGGGCAAAGTGCTCAGAGGCCTGCTGGCAGGACACACGACCTTTGTCATTTGTGGCTGGGCTGGCCCATGGCACCACATACAACATGGGAATGATGGGGCGTGGCTTCAGCTCCAGGTCCTCGCCAGGTGCCTCGGGGGGCACAACATTGAGGGGAGGTGGCAGGGGGTTCTCTTCAGTGACTTCAGGGCCAGGGCTCAGCACTGGGGGCTCCAGTGGGGGTGGCAGCACCTCCTCAGTAGGGAACTGGGTGGGCAGTGGTGGTGGCAGCTGGGGCAAGAGTGGGTGGTGAGGGTGTATGGGGCTCTTCTTCTTCCGGTCACTCCTGGCCTTGGCTGGCCGCAGCTTGCCCTTCCTGTCTTCTGTGAGGAGAGAGGAAAGACCCATCATAGCTGAGGCCAGAGGCCATGTACCCTCCTGCGAGCCAGCTGGCCCAGGTGGGAGCTGTCTGGAGGTGGGAGAAGCCCCCTCTGGCCTTCCCTGAAAGAACAGAGGCTTTGGGCAAGTTCAAACCACTGCCAGGTCACGCTGGTAGCTGCACCCAAGCCTTGGGGGAACCCCCATCCTCTGGGTTCTGCAGGTGCACAAAGAACTTTCTGAAATTAGCTTGAGGTGGAAGAAAGAGATGTGTCTTTCCCAAGGGGTGGGGAGAAGAGGAAGAATTTGCTTTCAGCTATCTGAGTTTTGTATATTTCTACAGTGAAAACACACAACCTGTATTTTTCAAAGCAAAGACTCAGACGGCAAACCATAAACAAGTGGCCACTTGAGTGGGACACAAAAGCCAGATGAGCCTGCAGGGCCGGAAACACCTTCCCACCCCAAGGGCCAGTGCTGGGGGGTTTCCAGACAGGTGACAGGGTGGGGTGGGAAGCAGTCGAGGTGTGTCTTCAGTGGTATTTAACTGGGGGCCAGGATGGGTGTGTGGTCAGCAGAACCATGGCCCCAGAGACGTCCACATCCTAGCTCTGGGACCTGTGAATGTGGAACCTGAAGAGGCAGCGTGACTTTGCCAATGGCACTGAGTTAATGGAGATGGTCTGGGTGGACCCAACGCACTAGCGGAGTTCCTTAGAAGTGGAGGACCCTTCCCAGCTGTGGTCAGAGGGAGCCGTGACTACGGGAGAAAGCTCAGAGAGATGCTGACGATGGACGAAGGAGCCACAAGCCCGGGATGCGGTGCCTCTAGAAGCTAGAAAAGGCCGGAAACAATTCTCCCCTGAGGTCTCAGACAGTAACCTGCCCTGCTGCACGTGGGCTTAGCCCCACGAGACCTACATGAGGCTTCTGACCTCCAAATCTTTTGGCAAATAAACATGTGTGGTCACTGTCATGGCACCCCAGGGGACTCTGCTGGTGATGACCTTCATGAGGCCTGCTGTGCTCAGGGTGAGGAACACAGCATAAGAGACTCTGCTCTTAAAGACAACAGGACTGGCAGTGACCTACCCAGGGCCCAGAGCTGGGAGCACAGCGGGCAATCCCCCAGCACTGGTCCTCGCCCGCCCCATCTGGAGAAGGGGCACAAAGCTCTTCCATGTGTCTCAGGTTCCCAGGGATTCAGGATATCACATAAGGAGGGGCACTGGCTGGAAACTGGGGGACCAGCTATTCTGGCTGCCTGGGACCGCACTGGGTTCCTGGACAACCCGTGATGAGTGGTCGTGCTTCAGGCCTCAGGAGGGTTAGGGAAACCTGTGCCTGACAGTCCCATGCTGGGAAAGTTAGGACAAATGGAGGTCAAGGGCCCGTTCCTCTCCATGTGAAACTGGTGACAACAGGAAGCGTAATGAGTTCTGGTTTGCAGCACAGCATCCGTGTTTTTATCTCTTGCTATAAAAACCCGTCCATATGTCGCCCCTGTTCCTCAGCCAAAGATGACGGATGGAACAAGTGCTGATGACCTTGGGTGAGAGCTAGTCACTTAACCCCTGATCTGCACTGACCTCAAGGAGAGATTGAGCAAGGAACCTCCCCTCGGGAAGAGCTGAATCACCCCACTCACCCACAACGAGAGTGCTACCAAGGCTCTGAGCCAGGCCTTAGGGACCCATGTGGAGGTGCCCCAGTCCCCTCCCCTCCCTGCTCCTGCCCTTCCCTATCTGCAGCTGCAGCTCTGCCCTGGCTGCTGGGATAGCCCACGGGGTCCTTGGCAAGGACCTGTGTTTTTCAAGAGAGGCTCCATTAGCCAGAAGGCGATGGGAACTCCCCCTTCCTGGCCCTGCCCTCAGATCCTGAGCCTTCTGGAGGCACCAAGGGTTTTTCCCTTGCTGTTGCCCCACTTAGGTGAGCCTTAACCACTCTCCACGTCCCCCTCTCACCCACCCCACATGAGTCTGGTCAAGTTCTCTGGCCAAGGAAACGATACTCCCTCCCCTCCAGAAGTGGAATCTGGATGGCCCCCACAACAAAGGGTCCCTCCCCATCCAGCTTCATGTCGAGGGAGAGATGTGAAGCATAACTCAGCGCTCACAGCAGAACGGCCCCAGGAAGTGACCGGGAGGTGACCAAGGGCCTGGGAGGTCAGTGCCCAGGGCAGTACAAGGGCTAATTACTAGGACCAGCACAGAGGCTAGTCCCAGAGGCACTGTCCTATTTGTGTTAAAGGCACTTTTGGATAAACACTGTGTTCTCTAAGGAAATTCAGTACTCCTCCCTCCCTTCCTCCTCCCTCCCTCCCTCCCTCACAGGGCAACTACTGAAATCGCACTGCATTTGTCTTCCTGGGGATGGTGGATCCAATTTACTCTCCGTGCTGGAGACTGATGTCAAAGAGGGACAAGTTCCAGCCGTTTCTTCACATCTCTTGGGCTCTGGGAAGCAGACAGGAAAAACACCCGGAGGGCCCTTCAGGGGACAAGCCCAAGGCCAGGAAGGACACATGAAGCCTCGGGGCTCTGTCCTCACCATGGGACCTCCCCCGCAGCCCTGGCAGCTCCCAGCCGGAGGCCACAGTCAGACCTCAGCAAGCTCCCTGCCTGCCAGAGCTGGAAGCAGCCACCAAATGGAGCAGGGATGTCACATGGAAAGGGCTTAGGATCAAGGAAAGAAAAAAAAAGAGAGAGCCCTAGCCAGGTGGCTCAGTTGGTTGGAGCATCATCCTGTACACCCAAATGTTGTGGGTTCAATCCCCAGTCAGGGCACATACCTAGGTTACAGGTTCAATCCCAGGTCAGGGCTTGTACAGGAGGCAACTGATTGATATTTCTCTCTCACATCAGTGTTTCTCTCTCTCCTCCCCCACCTCTATCTCTAAAACCAATAAATAGATTCTTGGGTGAGGATTTTTTTTAAAAAAAGGACTTAGGGGCTCAGCCGTCCCTCCCAAGCAGGTGCGGCCTCCCACCCCCTCACATTTGGGACCCTGGTGGGCAGAATTCAGGGGCCTCTCCCACAGCAGGCCAGCCCAGGCCCTTCGAGGGCTATTTTTAGGAGTGACGAGGATGTCACAGCCAAGACCACCCCCACCTCTGGACTTTATCTGTCTGCTTGGTTCTCTGAGGTTCCCCATTGCTCCTCCACGGTACCGAAGTTCACCTGGGGGTGTAGCAAGAGCACCTGGTTTTTCTGGAATCAAGCTCAACCTCTGCTGCATGTTGCCCACAGGAGGGGGATGGTGGCCTCATGACTGCTACCTGGTTCAGGGACACAACACCCCCGACCCCTCCACCCCCTGCCCAGCCTGGGCGAGCTGGTCTTGGTCCCCATGGTACAGGTCACTCCTGCCAACTCTACGACCCTCCCAAGCAGAGCCTGAGACAGGGCATGCCCCAGTGGGATGTGAGGCCCGGCTGAACTATGCCGGCGGTGGGGGGGAGCAGCGGCCTGTATAGCAGGATGTGTCTCCCAGTGAAACTTGCAGTCCCCTCATAGAAGCCTAGCCCATCTGCTCCCTGCGGCACACAGCGGTCTTTGCTGTCCTGTCCTAAAGCCAATCGAGAGCTGTCAGGCCACTCATGAAACCTGGCACTCCATGACCAACAACTGCCCACAGCAGCTATTGCTCACACTCCTGGGTGCTCCCGTCTCCTCGAGGCTCTGGGAGGTATTGGGGTGGGGCCCCTCTGGCTGCATGCTCTGCCTGGGAACAGTACGGCACCATGGTGGGACCAGCCTCCTGGGTCCTGGCACTGCCCTGCTGCCCCCATCTCCCAAGCTGTGAGAAAGGACAGTGGCCATGCCGAGCCACAGGTAGGGTGAAAGCCCTGTGAGATGGCCACTGCCAGGCGGGCAGAAGGAGCCCCTGCCATCCCAGCAAACCAAGACTGCCACGGCCACCTTCCTGCCCCCCACCCCGCCCTGGTCAGGGCAGGGCACAGCAGGTAAGCGGTGGAGGGAGGCTGCGGGGCCATCGCAGGGCAGCAGGTCTTCCCAGACCACCCGGCAGCGGGTACAGACAGTGGGTGTGGAGTGGGGACAGTGACAGCCAGCAGAGAAGCAACCTCCTGAGGCCTAGAGCCCCGTCTGCCAGCCCAGGGCCCCTCCCATCCCTGGGAGGCCTCCTCCGGCCCACCCGACCCCCAGCACCGCGACACTGTCAGCATTCAGTGTGTGAGTGACGGTAAACACAAACTATTGCTCACACCTGACATGATCCTCAGCACTTACCGCTTTCAGGGACATTAAGCTGGTACTGAGGAAGTCTGGAAACCACTTTAAAAGCTCCCACTCATTCCCCGACATGTGTTTCTGTCACCCCTGACTGCGAGTACTTATTCAATGTGTTCAGACCTGTCTTCCCACCAAGGGCTCAAGAGATGGCTCCCAGGATGCTCCTGACCACAGCAAGGGCTCTCTAGCAGTGGCAGCTACATCCACCGCCCCAAAGGGACTGTGTCCTTTCTAGAGGAAGACCCCCCCACAACCCCACTTCTCCTTCTCGGGAACAGGGCTCTGTCATGGGACAGGGATGGGGTGTCTGGAGTTGGGGAGCACTGCCAGTCTGAGCAGGGACACCATCCCGGAAACAACCCCATCCTTCCTGGGGTCCACATACCTCTGAAAGCTGATGGAAGCCACAGCCCTACAGGACGGTGCTGAGGCCCCACCACAAGACACCGCGACTGTCACTGGAATGCAGACCCTGAAGCCCTCTGGGAAAAGCCCCATCCCAGATGGAGGCTGTTGAAGGGGAACGGGAATGAGTACGGATGCCAGACAACTGGTGAGGAGAGCATGTGTCCACGTCCCTTCTGCGTGTCTACATGGTTTACTCTCAAGGGACAAGGAACATCCTGCTCAGGCACCGAGTGCCCCCATTAGGCCCTCAGTCCAGGGCCCCATCTTGGAGAACTCATCGTTAACCATGACAACCCAAGCTCGACCACCCAACAGCCTTACAGAACATGCGCATTTGGTCATACTTTTTACTTCTTGGAGCACACACAATACCAGAGCGGGGCCTGAAAGACCACAGCACATGAGCACCCATGTGCCCTGCTCAGCTCCACCTCCAACTCTGGGAGCCCTGGGGAGTAACCTGCTGCTTCCTCTCTCTTGGTTTTAGAGTGTTTACTCTCAGTTATGGGCTCAATTGTGCCCCCATGCCCCCAATTTCTATGACAAAGTCCTACCCCTAGTGCCTCAGAATGTGGCCTTATTTAGAATCACTGCAGATGTCACAGGTTCAGGTAAGGTCATCAGGGCAGCCCTAATCCAATGGGACCAGTGTCCTGATCAAAGGGGGACATTTGGGTAGAGAAGCTGGCGCAAGGAAAACACCACACGAATGCAAAGAGGGCACCTGCAAGCCAAGGACAGAGGCCTCAGAAGGAACTGGCTCTGCCGGCACCTTGATTGTGCTTTCAGCCTCCAGACCAGCGAGAGGAAAGACAGCTTCAGAGCCCCCGTACCCTCCCTCTGGGGCGCTTTATGGGGCAGCCTGAGACTCGAACACAGCCTCCACAATCTGCCACCTGCCTTGAGGAGTTTTCTGACTGTACGTAAATGGGACATTGGACGTACATGCCCCCTGAACACAGAACGGTGGCTTCACTTCTCCCACCTGCCACGGAGGGTGTCCTCGCTCTTGTCCTGTGAACTGACGGCCAGCCTCCAGACGCCCCTGCCACCACACTTCTGGCTCTCTCCGACCATCTACATTTAGACCAACACCCCCACACCCTGCTGGGACCCAGAAAGGAGCTGGAGAGCCCCCAGCTAATATGGGGGAGCTGCACCTTCACGTGGGGGCGTTCTCCCAACACGCATGGCTCCACTTATTTAGCAATTCTTCCTTGCTTTTCAAACACATCTCTGATTTTCTCCATAAAGGTCTTTAACTTTTTGTCAGCTTTGTTCCAAGGCACTTACTCTCTGGATGCTTTTACCATAAGCAGTGCCCTGACGGTGATGCCGCCTGCTGACGGCTGGCCTACAGGGGTGCGCCCTGGCTTCTGTGCATGGGGCTCACACGGCACCTCCACTGGATGAGTGACTTGAGGGCTCAATCCCTGGACCCCTTCCTATGTAGGGGATCGCACCTATGCCCTGATATTGCTGGCGCACACCTCCTCTCCAACCAGGCGACTTCTCTATCTTGCCTTCTGGGCCTCCTGGGCGCACCGAGCAGACAGTGGCATGGCACCTCACTAGGCAGGCGTGTGTTGGGCCATCTGGGAACGTGCCAGCACACAATTCACCCAGAAACTCTCCCATTTCCCCCATTGAGAGTGCCTGAGGGTCCCCCTGCCACCCTGCCAGCCAGGGGACAGTCACTCCCTAACTGGGAACCTCAGTATCAGCCTGTGGGTACATCAGGGTGCATGTGCCAGCCTCGGACTGTGACCCACGGACAGTCCCCTCGATGTTGCACCCTGATGAGTGTACAACGCTGACACAGGCAGGGCCATGCTGGCTCACATGTTCCAAGTCACGGCCAGGAAGAGGGAAACTGAGAGTCCGAGCAGAGCCCCCTGGTGAGCTCTGGCCTGTGATCGGGTCCGAGGTATCACTGCTAGGCGACCTGCCACCCCTGTCCCCACTGTTGCCCAGCGCCTGGAAAGGGCCAGAGAGAAGGCCCCGATGCTATCCTGGGGAGCAGTGGCATGTGCAAACGTGGGAGCAGCTGAAGCTGCAAATTAGAAAACTGAAACCAGCCATTGGAAAGGTACACTGTAAAACACAGGCGTGAGAACCTTTAAAGTGCTCACACGTTAACATCCCATGGCTGAAAGCGCCCTGCGCTGCGTGAAGGGCGTGTTCTTGAGACATCCCATCGTGACCCCGGTGCAGGCTTGCCAATGCCTGGCCACAAACAGCAGGCCGTCCTCCTGCACGACGAGGCAGGTCACAGCTCTGCCGTGGCTGAATGTCTGTGTCCCCCCAGATGCATGCACTGAAACCTACCCCGCAGTGCAATGCAAAGGCCTTAGGAGGTGGGGCCTGTGGGAGGTGATCAGGTCATCAGGGTGGGGCCCTCATTACTTGGATCAGTGCTCTGATAACAGAAGCCACAAAGCTAGCAGGCTGCTCCACGTGTGGCCACAGCAGGGAGGCAGCCATGTGCAACCCGGAAGAGGGCCTCACAGAGCCCGGCCACAATGGCACCCCGACCTCACCCCCAGTCTCCAGAACCACAAGAAGTGAATTTCTGTTGTTTTTAAGCCACCCAGCCTATGGTGTTCTGTGGTAACAGCCCAAACAGACTGCACCTCTCTTCAGTTTCTGGGAGAAGAGGGTCTTGTCACAGCACCCTCTAAAATGTGTATTTTTATGAAAGGCCCCACCCAGCCAGGAAAGCTCATGAATTGGATTCTTAAGGAGCAGAGACACTGTGGCCATGGTGAACACTGGCTCTTTACGCCAGCTGGGGTCAGGAAGGAGTGGGCATGGACACCAGGCCCGGCCTGCCCACCGGGCTACAACTAACCTTCGGCACCCTCTGTCTCTCGGCCCTGCAGCAGCTGGGGATCCTCCTCCTCGTCCTCGGGGTCAGCCTCCTGTACGCCTTCCTCCTTCACGCTACCACTGGTCTCCTCCGGGAGGGCCACCCCGGCCACCCCCTCCCCTGGCAACTTGGGATCTTCCGGCTTGGGCTTCTTGGGCTGACTACGTTTCCGGTGAGACCTGGAGAGGGAGATTCATCAGACAGGAGGCCAACGAAACAGCAGAGGGGAGAAGCCCCAGGTCTGTGCTCATCCGAACGGAACCCCCACAACCAGTATCAGGGAACAGAGGGCCCGCAGGAGGTGGCTCCATGGGGCAGGGGAGGTGGAGGGAGAGAGGCCTGGGCGGGGAGGGCAACAGGGATGGTGGGGGTTGTGTCAAGCGGGTGCTGATGACAGCGGGAGATGGGATGGCTGGACAAACCCGGGCTCCAGGAGCCCCCAGGTGGAGGGGTGGGAGGGAAGGGAGTGTGAACACAATGGAACAGCAGCTGGTGGAAAACGCCCAGACGACAAATGAAACAAAAGGTGCACTTACGACAGCCCCGGCTTTTTGCTCTGCTCTTTCTTCCTCTCTAGATTTGGTTTCCTCTCCTCCTCAGTCTTTTTCCAGTGTCTGCTTTCTTTCAGACTAATTTGTCTAGAATGTAAATGTCAGGGAGTTTTTCTCTAGGACTGGTGTAAACTCCCCAAGACGCCTCATCTAAGGCCCTCCACTGGGGCACCTGCTTCCATCGGGCTCCCCCCTGCTCCGTGTGCCTCTCCACACTCAAGAGCTCCACGCCAGGGAACTGCCTGCTCCCATGCCCCTCGTCGCCCTGTCACCAGCCTCCAGAGCAGAGCCCGTGCCAGGGGGTGTCACAACTCCATGTCTAGCCTAGGCTTGGGGTGTGATACTCCTTCGGATGGTAAGGACAAACCTCAGTCCCCAGTGAAAAGTCAAGCTGAGGCTTAGCTAATGGCTTCTTAGTGAAAACAAGGGAGAACTGGGGTTAAAGAGGAAGGAAAGAAAGCAACGAAGGGGTGGGCCTGCCTGCAGATCAGTGGCCAAGGCACTCCTGCAGAGGCTCTGGGAAGCGGAGTCCCAAAGCCTTCCAGGGAGGAGACAGAGCGGCTTTTAGGCTGGCAGCAGGGGTGTGGTGCCCCGGGACCTCAGGCAGGCCCTCACGCCCTCCAGGGAATGCGGGGGGCCCTCCTACATGGCTGCAGGCTCCGGGCCTCATAACCAGCCCCCTCTAACTACCCTTTCGTCCTTCCCAGTCAGCAGCCTGAGAATGTTGCTGTTTCCCAGAGAAGTGCTGGCTGTGGCTTCCCTCCATCTATGAGTTCTCCATGTGGCCCAGGGGGGTCACACTGGGACCCGGAGACCCTGTGGGTGTCCCTGTGGCAGCCACACCTTCAAGGACCAACATTCACCAAGAAGCAGCAGGGCTGTCTGAGTAGGGCAGGGTGGGGGCCCAGGGAGGCTCTGAGGGGCTTGCAGCAGCAGGGCCTGAGAACTTCCTTGCTGCCTCCCCAGCCTGCCCCTGCTCTCCATGCTGGCTTCTGGGGCGCCCCTTGCTCACTGTCCCCTAACACTAATCTCTGCTGGCTGTGCTCGTGGCTGCCTAACTTGAGGGCCCCAGCCCTGCTGCTTCATCTCCTCTGAGCCCAGTGGGCACGTGACAAGCCCCGCTTGATGTTTGCAGCATGAACCACCCCATGACCAAAGGCGAAAAGCAGGGAGCATTCGGCGGCAGGGGCAGTGGAAGGATCGAGCAACATGGGCAGAGGCATGGCATCACACACAGCATGGCGTGCAAGGGTCACTGCAAAGGAGGCGGTGGGGGTGGGGGGTGGGAGGGGACATGGGAGCCAGAGATGCTCTCCACCACAGCAGAACCACCAGCGAATCCACGTAGGGTAAGTTTGGGAGATGGCGCCCACAGAGATTGGCAGAAAGTCCCAGGACCTGTGAGATGTAGCTGGCTTTTGTCACCAGCTGTCACCTGATGAGGGGTTTCTCTCCAAGTCCAGGAACACTGTGGGCCACAGGGCTGCAGGGCTGCAGGGCTGGGCTCCCAGAGCAAACCTCCACGCTGGCCCCAGGCAGCGCCCATAATAGGGATGTCCTCCTACTGTCAACTCACCTGGCCTCGGTCTCCTGTGGCTGCCCAGTCCGTTGGTATGCTCTCTCACCCTCCCCTCACCTAACCCCAGAACCAGCCATGGAAGCCACTTCTGGCCTGTCTACCCACTCCCAGGGCTGACCTGGGTGTCTCTACTGGGGCCCTATCTGTCCCAGGGAGCCCAGGCCTTCCTGTTCCCCTACACTTCACTGGGCTCAGAGCTCTGGGGGACCCCAACCCCAGTGCCACACTCCCAGTACCACTCAGCCTCCCCAATGCAGAGAACCCCAAATGGGTAGAAACAGGTGGACAGACTTAGGCAGAGGGCCATGCTTTCCCACAGGGTAAAAGCAAGTTGAAGGCCCACATGCAAAGACAGACCCATTTTGTGAGTACATAAATTGGGAGGCCAATAGGGGAAGAATCTGCAGCCACAGGTAGGAGGGGGTGGGTATCCACCAGGCACATCCTAACCTTCTTCTGGCCAGAATTGCATCCCCTGGCTGCTCCCCACACACCACACCTTCCTCTCTTCTAGCTAATGTTTCTTCTCTTGGTTACTTCCATATGTCTCCCCAACACTGCTTCCTTTTTTGTTATTTTTTTGGTCTGGCTTCCTTTGAGAGTTACCAAGCTGCAGACACTTAGGGTGTGGCCACACTTCCTGCTCCCACACCTGCCAGCTTCTCTGCCCAAATCTGCCACCATCTTCAGTTGCAGCGAAATTCCATGTTCACATTTTTCTGACGCTGTAAATATTGTTCATCCACGCTGCTAGCATTGCATTCTTTGCTATTCCTGGAGTTAGTAAATGACCCTCTCTTAGGTGCTTAGCTTTCCTGGTTATCTCCAAGCTCTGATGAGGTCTTCTACGCATCAGATGTGGCCCATACTCCTTGGTGGCATCCTTATCTTGAGAGTGCTTTGCAGTCTCCTCAGTTGCATTTGGTTTCCCTGATCCTGTGTCTTTCCTGGCTGATGCCCTTGTTTATTACCTAGAGCACACCCTCCAGGAGCTTCTTCAGGAAGGAGGGGAAACATGGGATTCTGCTTGTCTAAAAATATCCTCATTCCTCTTGCGAATTCAGTTGATAATTTGACTTAGGTACATACTTTCAGGCTAAAAATTATCTCTCTTCTAATTTTTGTAACATTATGACCGCTAAGTGCAATGTCATTGGGATCCCTACTTATTTATACTGACATATTTATTTATTCATTCCAGAAGCTCTAGAGACCTTCTGTTTAATCCAAGAGTGGTCATGTGCCAAGGTGCACATAATTTTCCTCCCCTGTGCCAAACTTTAATCTGACAACGGGGTTCCCAGGAAATGTTCTTTTTGCTTTTCCTGAAACTGCTAGTAGAGGCTTGAGTTTCTCAATTGAGTCTCTAACCTGTTTTCCAGGTTGACCTTGCTGTCCTGCCCTCTAGGAGGTTTCCAAGATGTCTCCCAACCCATCTCTTGGTTTCCTTTGCTCTCATTTTAAATGTTGAAGAGCCATCTCTTTCCTAAATGTTTCCTTTTACACCAACAGGTGCTTCTATCATTAATGCACAGCCACCCCCTTCTGGGGAGAGTGTGTGAGTCTTCCTCTGCTCACTGCCTCACCTCTCTCTGGGGAGTGCTTCCCTTTTCAGTTTGAGACACTCACTGAGAGATCCCTCGGAGGTTTAGGAGCCCCTGGCTGAGCTGTGCAGGGGACTCAGAAAGTTGGTGGCTGTGCGTGTGTGAGCAGGGCTTGCTGAAGGGGATGGAGAGGACAGGAGCCCTGTCACTTCACGGGAGACCCCCAATATTAGAATCTATAGCTCTGCTCTGCTGAGCCACTCTGTGACCCAGAGAGGACCCTAACAGTGGCTGGACTCAGGCTTGAGGACACATGGGGCTGGCAGCCAGGCTTCTACAACCTCACCCTCAGGAAGGCCCCTCCCTCCCACCCAGAACTGGCCAGGTTTGAACTCACGAGGCAGCGGGGCCACTGTTCTCTGCTGAGAGGTGGGGTGGGGTTGGGGGGTGCCCTGAGCCCAGCAACTCCTCACACAGCTGCCTTCAGCACCCACATCCTGGGAGGTGTCCACATCTCAGAACTCTGTGCCTTTATCTAAAGTCCCTCAGCAAAAACTAGCCACACCCTGTCTGCCAACCCCTGGGCTGAGTTTTCTCTGTCCTGCCAAGTCAGGTATCACTTGCCCGTCCTTTCCTTCTTTTCCATGTCTCCTGCTGCCACTCAGCTGTCACGGTCCCCTCTCCCATTCTTTGTCACTCATTTATAGTCATTTTAGTGGCATTTCAGGGGAGGAGGGAGATAAATGCACTTGTCAGGCATAATTGGGCATCACTCAGTTACGTTTACACAAACCAAAAACTGGAACGGAGTCCAAACACCTGTACTAATATTTCCAGGACAGAAGCAGCTGTCCTTGGGCCCTGAAGGCAGGAGTGGCAGAGTGGGCCCCTGCCCTGTGCAGTGGGCTCAGACTGGCTCCGGGTCTGGTCACCAAGGGGCCAGGAGCACACAGTCCCCCTATACCCTAAGGCAGGCTGTCAGCTCTCACAGGACCACTTTTACCCAGGACTTCCGACTCCACAGGGGGAATCCAAGGCTGCTGTGCCCGCACAGCCCCTAGGGTCAGGGTGCAGGGGGCTGTGAGCTGTGCACCCCAGGGCCCTTCTCCCATTCGCCCGGCCCCAGGATATGCGCTCCCATTCCTCCCAGTACTCCCTGCTCCTACCGATAAGTGGGCACGTGGTGTTTAGAGGCTTCTGCCTTGGAAAAATTGCAGAGGGTGTTCTGGGGAAGAACAGTTTGGGTAACATTCAGTAAGTCTCTGGGGAAACAAGCTCCTTCAGGGCCTGGCAAGCCCCAGGGGTCACAGGGCCCGTCCCTGAGTGGTCAGAAACTATTTCCATAGTCTCAGGAGCGTGGCATGGCCAGGGTAGCCCTGGTGGGAGGAGGGTAGGATGCACAATGGTGTCCAGTGCTGGGTCAGGAGGCATCAAACAGGGCACTGGAGCTGCTCCTGCCTCCTCGTTTCCGTGGTGATCTGAGGATGGTGGTGAGAGGTGGTGCAGGCAGGCATGTAGGGCCGGGGGGCTCTTGGCCACACTCAGCGGATGGCCTCCCCTGTGGGTCACAGCCAGTGGAGCTAGCGGGGCTGGGGTGGGACGGGGACTAGTAGGTGAAGGAGTGTTTCCTCTCTGTCCTCCTCTCTGCATGAGCATGGTGGTAGCTGCTCACACGGTCTGCAAGCGTGTGTGCAGCAGGCAGGCTGAACGCACACGGGCTGCCACATGTGCTCGGTGGACTGTGTTCTCAATGTTCTCATTGGAAGTAACAAGGAGGCGAGAGGAGAAACAGTCTGCACATAGAGAAGGGCTGCAGAAAGGAAGGGGAGGGGGGAGCCTGGCAGAGACCTGGCCTGGGCGAGGCCCCAGACTCTGTGGTGGCCCGTGCCAGGAAGGCAGGGACCCTGCCTGATGGTGAGGGCTGAAGAGGCCACACAACAAGGAGCACCTTTGGCCCTATTTGTCATGGAGGAGGGTCGGTTATCCGACAAGATTTAAGCATGGAAGATAGATCCACGGAAGGGCGATGAGAACCGAGAAGACCATTCCTCCCGGAGGGGCCAACACCTGGCCTCTGCTCCGGATGACATGTGGGGCACAGTGTGGGGGGCTGTCAGGAAGGCTGGACCCTCAGTGTGGGGATGGGGTGGGACCTGGCTGAGACGGTCTGAGCAGGACCAGGGATAAGCTGCAGGACCAAAGGACAAGGTGAGATCGAAGGAGGAACAGGCAAAGGGGTGGGGGTGGGGGCAGCAGATGGGCATAGAGCCCACCACAATGCCACACCTTCTGTCTAGGGCAGGGTTCCCATCCGGGGACACTGGGTGGTGCCAGGAACATCTGTGGTCATTAGGACGGGGGCAGCTCCTAGCATTGACGAGGAGGGGGCATGGATGCTGCTCAGCACCCCACAGTGCCCAGACGGGCCCCCATGGAGAATGACCAGCTCGAGTGTCCACAGTGGGGGGCAGGGAGGACATGGGACAGTAGTGGGTGGGGAGAGACACGTAACCCTGGTCTAGAATCCACATTCACCCTCACGCCTGACTAGCCCAAGCCACCCTTCCCTCAAACAAACTTTCTGAGGCTCAGCGGGGCATCCCCGTCAGTAGCAGTCAGGTGCAGCTGGGCAGGAGCAGGAAGGCCATGTACTGTGGGCACGGGCCAGGAGGGAGAGGCACAGGCAACTCCAAGTAACTCACTCTTAGGTGTAGGGGCTGGGTCAGTCCCTGAACCAGCCCTTTCGGAGAGAGCCGCCCCATGACTTAGAAAGGAGAGAGGACTGTCTTATTTTACATACTGGAGACTTCAAAGAAAATTATATCCTTAG
The DNA here is from genome assembly GCA_028533065.1 of Trachops cirrhosus. Lineage (NCBI taxonomy): Eukaryota > Metazoa > Chordata > Mammalia > Chiroptera > Phyllostomidae > Trachops > Trachops cirrhosus. The sequence continues at coordinate 37,844,040 of CM052545.1, read as the reverse complement.
GAACATGACTTAATTTGTTCTTCAGTCCCACTGTAGGAATATTACAGCTCCCCAGGTGGGAGGCAAAAGAGGCTGAGGCGAGAGAGGAGCGCTCCAGAAAGGAACAGAGTGTGACAAGCAGGCCAGGAGCCCGCTGAGGGCCCCTGGGCTCAGGGAGCAGCAGGGGGCAGCAGGCAGGAAGGGGCCTGCAAGGAAACTTCCTCTGCACACAGAAAGGGCCCCTGGCCCTCTGATCCCATCCATTTCTGGACTGTGTGCCTATTTATTGGCAATCTGCTCTGTTGACCAATTAGACTGAGCCACAATCAGTTAGCCAGTACGCAAATGCTGCATTCAGCTCTGGGCTCTGTTCAGCAAGCTCGCCCCGCATGGAGGGATCAGGAAAAGCAACAAGAAGTTGCTATTCATGAGAACACACAGGAGAGTGGGAGTCCAAAGGACGGACAACAAAAGAAATCAGAAAAGAGAGACTCACCTTCGGCGGGCTGTCAGGAACAGATGTGAAAGTAACCTGGGCTGATGGCACATTCTCAGTGAGAGAGGCCAAAGGATGAGGAAAGTGTGTGTGAACCCAGGACTGCCCAAAATTCTGGATTCACAGACGAACATGTTGAAAACTAGAACAGCCCAGTCAGGGAAGAAGATTCTAGACCAGGCATGACCACTTAGCCAGAATGATTTTTCCCAGAAAGGGTTCCAAGGGTGTTTCTGTAGAGTGTGGGACTGCAACCAGCCCGGCACAGCCCAAGGAAGAAATTGGCCGAGCCCCCACCCCCTCAATGGCCAGGCCCTGGGGCCAGCGGTCCATCATCAGAGGGGATGAGGCCCAGATCCACCGCTGTCTGTTTTGGTGTGGCCCACCAGCTAAGAAAGTTGTTTCAGTTTTTAAATAGTTCAAAAATAAAAAGAATAATACTTTGTGACATGTGAAAATGATGTAAAATGTCAATTTCAGTGTCCACAAAGTTTTATTGGGGCATACCACGGTCATTGTTTACGGAATGTCAGTTTCCTCCTCCTCCCAGACCTGTCACCCATGTCCCCAAGGCCAGGGCGCTGATGCCAAGAGGGTGCGACCACTTCACCCTCTCCTACCCCACTGGACACCAGGCACAAGGTTGGACAGCCACCACCTCACTGTCTTACAAGGCAGGGGCAAGGAAGGAGGGGTCTCCCTGAGATGGAATGGGGTTGGCAAAGGATAATCCTAGGGGGTCAGGTTTCTCAGCACCTCCATGACTGAATCTGAGCAGCACATTATCGGAAACTCCTAAATGAGCAACCAAAAGACAAAATGACAGGAGCCAGAGGTCCCCACAGACCAAACACTGGCCCCCCTGTGCCCCATGGCTCAAGCATGGTACCTGCCATCGCTCAGAACCAAGGAGGGGCCCGGCAGTCCCAACATGAAGACATAGGGCTCTTTGACCTAGGGTCATAGCAGGAGAGGAAGAGGGACAGTGTGTGCATCCCAGAGAAGAGACCAGATGGCTGGAGGGCCAAAGGGCCAGCCTCCCAGGAGCTGGTGGACAAGGAGCAAGAGGGAAACTGAGTCTGACAACACAGACATCCCGCCTGCTGTGAGGCCCACCAACCACGCACGCAAGAAAGTCAGGGCCTGAGAAACACACTGTGACTCAGAAGCAGCAAGATATGGAAGAGGAGGAGGAGGAGAAAGGAAAAGAGGGAGACAAGGAGGGGACAGCCTACAGCCATCTGCCAGCAGGGAGTGGCGAGGGTGGGGTTCACTTACGATCACCAATGGGGCCAGGCACAGGGCAGCTCCTTGGCAACTCACCTTCGGAGGAGCTTGGCCTTGAGTGAGGCCCGGGAGGTGCTCCACGTGTTGAGCTCAGGGCTGCTCAGGGCCGTGGGCCTGGTGTGGTCGAGCACCGTGAGGTCCTTGCCTTGCTTCCACAGCTCATAACGCTCCGGCTGCAGGATACGCACGAAGACATCCATGGAGATCTTGACCATGTCCTTCCGGCATGTGCACTGTGGAAGGCAGGAGAGACACTCTGAGCCCAAGCGTAAGCCCCCCCCACACTAAAGCTTCTATCATGAAGCAGAAAATGGCATCTTCCAGTCCCAGCTGGAAGGTGAGGCTGCTGAATGTCCTTTTCCGAGCTGTACTCCCCAAATGGGAGCCTCTGGTCCACCACCTGGCACACGGTGCCAAGGAACGAGTGCCAGGCAGCCCGGAGTACACACTGCCCTGAGCAGGAGGGCTTCTGTGTCCAGAAGCTTCAAGCAAGGGGCAAACACATGTGGTGAGGGCATACTCAAACAGGGTTGCCCTTCTGCTCTGAACACCACCCCCTCCAACAAACCGCAAGTTCTCAGAGCTCCTCCCTCCATGTCATAGCGTCATGGTGGCCCCCAGGACTGGGCATGTGCAGAAGGCACCACGCCACAGGTATTCGAGGGACAGCTGACACTTGGGGGAGTTGTAGGTCAGAGAAGCCAGCCAAGAATTCCAGAATCAGCTTTCAATCAGCAAAAAGAACCCAGGTGGCCCTGGCTTCCTGTTTACCAGTGAACAAGGTCAAGATCAGACTGGAAAAGCATCCTACTGTGAGAGGGAGGGCAACACAGAGGGGACTTCTAGTCTAGGGCAGGGCTGACAACCTCCATAAAGGGCCGAGTGATAATCATTTCAACTGTGTGGGTCACACAGTCCTTGTCACAACCTCTCAACTGTGCACTATAGCTGGAAATCATCATAGATACTACATGAACTAATGGGCATGGCTGTGTACCAATAAAACTTTATTTACAAAAAGAGGTGGGGGCCAAATTAGGCATAGACTGTGGTTTGCTGGCTTCTGGCCTAGTTCCAGAGGATAGGGCAGCCCCTGGAATGAGTGGCAGATTTCTGGCAAAGGGGACTCCACAGGCTGTGTAGAAGCCTGGGAAGGGGGTACAGAGGATGAGGGAACCTCAGGGGTGGCCTTGCCCCCGGGGTGCTGCACTTGCCTCCCTCTAAAGTAGGCACAGCCCTTCCTCCTTCTGGGGACACACATACCTCGGGATACACCTGTCCTAGAACTGTGACAGGAGGCCTCAGCGTAGCTGCCCTTTGGGGACACCTGCATTGCAGCCCCCAAAAGCTGAGAACTCTCGTGGCCACACTGTCTGCCTCCCTGTCAAATAAATAGGCTCAAGAGAAACCCATTTCCAACCATGGCTACAACTCGTTTCCATTTTAAATACACATCTTTCCCTCCTTGTATAACCTTCTCACTGTCACTTTCTAAATGGAAATGAAGGAAAGGGAAAGGAAAACACTTAATTAAATGAGACAATTATGTTCCTTGCCCTAACAAGACCTTCAAACTTCCCTCAATTTTCTCCAGAGACAGTGAAGTATTTATGAGCCCAAATCCGAGTCTGCTGGGGGTGGGGGTATGGGAGAGGCTGTAAAAAATGTCTTGGAAAATTTCCTGCAGACCCAGCACCCCCCACCCTCCCCACCCCCAGGCAGAATCTGGGGGCTTAAGACTTGGGAACAGCAATGACACAACCACGCCAAGAGGGAGGGAATATTTATGGCCAAGAGATTCCTAGCAAGCTCAATTTATTTAATGAAACGCCGCACAACACAGAAAAGCTGGCAGTGTAATTCGGCTGCAGAGTGGCGAGACCACAGATGGTGCCCGTGTTTCGGAATCCTGGCCTGGCCGTGATCTCCCCTGAGTCACCATCAACAGCAGCTTAAGGGATTTATATCAGCAGCTCTGCAACTGTTTTTCTTTAAGCAACTGAAAAAAGCACCGCATGCACTTATGGAGGGGGTACGTGGACGCAAACCAGGGGAGCCAACTGTCCTCATGGCCTGGAGCCCCGATGGCCATGAAGCCACTGGGACAGCCACCCTCGAGGCCCTCTGCAGGTTCTGGGTGGGGTGGGGTTTCTCATGGGTTGGGAGCAGAGATTTGGGGAGCACAGGCACCTGGTGAGGAAATAGTAGGAAGAAGGCAGGGTCCTGTGGGTCTTAAGGGAGGGAAGTGACAGCTTCCTAGATTTAGGACTTAGTGACAGTCACCTCCGTGGGCTGAGAGCAGAACTCAGGGGTGTAGGCCGCTGCAGACCCATCACTCTGTTTCGGCCCTACAATTTGGGTAGGGAAGTTGCTAAGGCAACTTCTTTTTTTTATGTTATTTATTCATTTATTTTTAATAATTTATTTTTAGAGAGGGGGAAGGGAGAAAGAGAAGGAAAGAAACATCGATGTGAGAGAGAATCATTGATCAGTTGCCTCTCATATGCTGCCCAACCAGGGACTGAATCCTCAACCCAGGCATGTGCCATGACCAGGAATCGAACCAGTGAACTTTCGCTTTGTGGAATGACACCCAACCAATGGAGCCACACCAGTCAGAGCAAGGCAACTTCTTAATAAGAACTCTCAGGGGCTGAACACAGCAGACCCTGCAACAGCTCCCCTCACCTGGCCATCCTGTTTGGGGGCCATGTGCATAGGGGAACATGACACACAGCTGTCTCACTTCAGGCCCAGGAGCACACACAGAGCCTCCACCCTGCAGAGGCCATGGTGGAAAGGGGCTGGGAATGGGTGGGAGGTCAGAGACTGGTGGCGCGTGGGGTCCTCACGGCAGCCTCAGAGCAGTGTGCAGGGAGGCAACGGCATCTGAGAGCAAACTGCACAATCATTTTTCCTGGATCATCCCCCTTCAGCCCCTGTCAGGCTCCCAAACCTTGGGGCCAGGCCATTTCATAAGGATCTGCTGGGATTGACTAAAACTGATAGCTTCTGCTGCTCTCATTCTAGCTCCTGGACTTGGCAGTCCCCCATCAGCACCGTGACAGAGACAGAGTGCACCTCTGAGGGAGTTTGGCCATGTCATTAGTTTCTGATGGAGAAATCGAGCACCAATGGGGGTGGAGGTCTGAGGGGCCCCCTTGCACACCCCAGGGTCGTCTGTACCATCATGAAGGCACAAAGCACTCAGCCACCAGACCTATGAGAGGCAGGGGCTGCTGCTCAGAGAGCCACTAAGTAATGAGAACTCCAAGCAGCCAGTCCTGCTCAAATCAGCCAGGGCCTAGCGGCTGGTGGTTCCATTAGTGCTGAGTGGGGCATCTGGGGACAGATGAAGGAGTAAAGGCAAGAGGCAGGGACGTGTGGGGTGCGGTGGGGAATGCAGTGTTCATGGCCTGGGTCCCACTGATGGTCTATTTCCAAAGATGGTCTGCACTGAAACAAGCTGCATTAGCAGAGGGTCCCCTCCCCAGGCCTGCCTGCCTGCCTGCTTGCCTTGGGGTGGGCCTGCCCACTGAGGGCTCAGCTCCCACCTGTTCACCCCCAACCCAAGATCCTGGGCCTGGCACCTGTAGCGCCTCCCTGTTCACCAGTGATGCCAGCAGAGTGAAGAGGCACAATTCGGGCTGGGACTGGGTGAGCACCCCTCTCAGTACCCACAACGCTGGTGAGCAGAAACTAGCTCTCAGAAGGTGCCTAACATCAAGAGAGGCTGACAGCCTGCGAAGCGTGCCTCAAAGAGTCCTTGACAGCGCCACCGTTCCAGGAGCTAGCTGCCTGCCTCAGTTTAATTAATCAGTGGAATGCATTCAGTGACACTCCCCGCACACAGGAGGAACAAGTGCTGTTTCAAGTGACATCAGAGAGAAGGCACAGCTCCACCCTCTGCACACCCCCCCAGAGGAGGAGGGAGGGACAGGAAGGCTTGGCCACAGTCGCCCCATGCAGCCCCCAGCAAGGCCAGGCTGCCGAAGACAGCAGCCACCAGCTGCCAACCAGACAGAGATGGAGGCGCAGCCCTGACAAGCCCCGAACAAAATGCACGCGGCTCCTTGCAGCAAAGTGTGTCCCACCTTCCCTCCTAGGGATCTTGCCCAAGGAAGTCAGAAATCCAGACAAAGCCGTTCTCTGTTTCATTACCGAGAGAAACACACACACTCACTCACGGGCAAGAAAAACTCTAACCATGCTGTTCGACAATCATGAACAGACTGGATAATGATAAATCCGCCCGCCGGTGCCAACTAAATAACAGCAACATTCTTAGGATGGATCTGGTATCTGAAAAAATACAAAATGCGAAGTCAAGAATACAGTAAAGCCCCAATTAAAAGCAAAAATCTTTAGAAAAAGCCAAGGACATTCATTAAACACAAAACATGGTTCTTTCATTTGTGGAGTGAAGAAAATTTTGAGCTTATTTTTCTAAACCTCTTTATGGAGCAGGTATGTGATTTAAGTCAGTGGGCAAATTAAAGGACGTGGGCAAACCCGGCCTGCCACCTCTTTTGTAAATGAGGCTTTGGCACACTGCCCCATCCACAGTCGTGCTGGCGCTGCTACAGCCGAGCTGGGCAATCACACGAAGGCTGCACAGCCTGCAATCCCCCCCAAATTCACTAACTGACCCTTTACGGAAAATGTGCCCAACCTTGATTTAAGTCATAATTTGTACAGGGTAACTTGAGGTCTAAGGGTCTCGGTGGTACACTTCCCTCGTGCCAACTTTAGTGAGCTACGTGAGCAGTGACGGACATGTGCTATGGGCTGAGTTGTGTCCCCCAAATTCCTGTGTTGGAGCCATGAACCCCAATGTGACTGCATCTGGAGATGGGGGCATTAGGAGACAGTTCAGGTAGAATGTGGTCATATGGGTAGGATCCTGATCCTACAGGACTGGTGTCCTTTTAAGAAAAGGAAGAAAGGACCTGAAATCTCTCCCAAGTTCCCCATCCCCCAATACAGGAGGACACAGCGAGAAGCCGGCAGTCTGCAAACCAGGAGGAGCCCGCACCAGAAACCAGGGACGCTGGCACGGGGATCTCAGACGTCTAACGCTCAGAACTGTGAGAAATAAACGTCTGCTGTTGCCGCTGCTCGGTCTCCAATACTTTGTTATGGAAGCCTGCACTGACAGAGATGGGTGTCCTGGTGGGAATTACTACTGTCCTGTTTTTTTACAAAGCATGGCGACTGCACACTCTCCACCCCCTGCCTCAGAAATGCAACTCTCACCATGTGCCAGGAGCACCTAGGGCCCTGGCCCAGGTTCCACCTCCAGGTTACCTGCCCTCCTCCTCCCGCCACCTGCAACCTGAGCTGGCCACTCACAGTGAGGAACACCCCCAGGGCCCAACGGGACCTCAGAGGGCCTGGGCCAGCTGCACTTCACCCAGACCTGGGCCCAGACCCTGCCTCAGGGAGGACCTAGGGGCCCAATGGGGCCTGCCCCGCTCTGTATGGAGGCACAGTCCCCCTCCTAGCTGAGGCTCCAGCTCTTACCCCAAGCCACCGATCTCACGCATTCTGCTTGGAGCTGCCCCAGCATATTTTGGTGTTTATGAACTCAGGTACTCATAAATAAAGGAACACAGGACAGAGGTCTCTGAAATGACATCTCAGGAATAAAGGTGTCAGGTCCAGGTCATCCAATTCACTGAGTATTGTGCCAGGGCCTATGGCAGAATGTGAAAAAAAAAGCCTTCTGGGTGGGGTCTTCTTGTTCTATTTTTTGTGGTGGTGGGTGTGTGGGTGGGGGTTCCTCTTCTCACTGAATTAATCCCCATATGCCCCACCTATGAGCAGTAAGGAGCAGTAACATTCGTATGTCACTAAGGGAGATAGCTAAGATCAGGTCTGGTTACAGGCGTGGCTCCTTCACAACGGGAGCATCATTTCCAGCTTCCTGAGCCTGCAGAGCAGTCCAACTAAGGGCCAGCAGTGCTAAGGGCCTTTAATTTCCCAAGGTTTTAGATGTTTAAAAAGAAAGGCACTGATCTCAGATTAGATTCGCATTTGGGGCCATAAAAATCCAGAGCAAAACACTTTTCTGACTTTTAGCTCAAAATGAGTACCATCCTCCACGTCTAAACTATTATACGCTCTGAGCTAATAAGGCTGAATTGATGCGGTTTCACCACACGATGCTGGGCCCTGCCCTGCGGCAGCTTATAGCAGAATTGTGGGGAAAAACACATGTGAGGAGACAGGAACGTGGGTGCAGAGAAGGGCCACATCCACTCAGGGTCCACTTGACCTTGATTGCCAGGACTTGACCCTCCCCTTGGGTGCCAGGAAGGAGCACCTACTATGCACTCCTCTCATCCTGCCACTCCAGTTATTGGGACTTCTGCCCAGATGAGGTCCTGGGAGGGGGTCCCTTCTCTTGCTTCCTTGCCTATCCCATAACTAAGCCTCCGGGACTGTCCTCCAGAACCTTGGTGTGCTTGTGCCCAGGTCCAGGTCTGTGGGAAGAGGGGCAGAGGGAGAAAGGGGACAGGACAAGTGGGGAAGGGAGGGAGGGAGGTGGAAAGGGAGGCAACAGGAAGGGAGAAGAGTGGGGACAGATGGGGCAGGGAGGGTTTGGCATGGCTGGAGCCTCACAGGGCAGAACCCTGGCCACCCCAGGGCCCAGGGCATTCCCCACACCACACAGGGTGCCCCCCAGACAGAGCCTCCTGTCACATAAGCTCTGGCTTATGTGACCCCAGGGGCTCAAGCCTATCACAGACTTATATAAAAGGCCGGGGGTCCTGAGAGCTCTAGCCAGAAGCTCCACAAGATGCACACTTGTCACTTCCAAATGACAAGAGTTACAACCACCAAGTCTAGAGGCCCTGGGTCTAATGTGAGCACCAAGCCAAGGGCAGGAGGCTACTGCCCTGTGACTGGAGACTGACACATCAAATAGCCCTACACCCATGTGAGGGTCTCCCAGGACCTGCTGTTGAGCAGGAGGAAAATGAGAAAATGGGGTAAGGTGGAGGTCTGCCACTGGTTATCAGAGCAAGGCACCAGGGAGAGTCGTGCTTCTTTCCAAAGTGTGAAACAGAGAAATTGAATGTAGTCTGACTCAGAGCTGGTGGCCCGTGGGGCCCAGCAGCGCTCGGCTGGAGCTGTCCCAGCTATGGAGGGTGGAAGGCAGAGGGCAGGCTCGGAAGGCTCATGGCACCTGGGCTCCCCGTGCTTAGGGCACATGGCAGGGCACCTCCCAGAGCAATCGGCTACCAGCATAAGACCCTGACAGCCACTGCGGACCCCACTGCAGGACCATAACCAAGGACTGGCTGCCTGGACTCCACCTCTCCAGGCTTGAAAGCAAAACACATTTACCCTTTTCATAGGAATGAATGTGAATGCCCAGTGCAACTCGGAGGATCTTACTACTTGACATTTCTACGGCATGAGGCATGCACAGCACTCCACCACCACTCGTGGGCTGCTATCCAACAAGTGGGTTTCAATCAGCAGGTGGGAGGCCCTTAATCCCCTGGTCCTACCTCCCACCCCACTCCCCTCCCCCATGCCCAACCCCACTCCAAACCTTCCTGCAGGGGTGCCCAGCTCCACACTCTCTACTCCTCTCTGGCCTTGACCCTTGGCAGCACTGAGGCACCAGGGCCCTGGTGGCTGGTTACCTCAGGAAAGGTGGGAGTATCATAGCAGGACTGACAGCAATCAAAAGAATGCCACACACTCCTCGTTGGGAGCTTTGAATGGTCTGTCCCGGGCCCCTAGGACACACAGGCAGCCCCTATAACAACTGATGAGCCTGGAATAAAGTGATGAGGCTGGGCTACCTTGGAGCCCTGGGGTCTTATCTGCCACATTTTCTCAATTTAAACAGCACTGAGCTTTAATCAAAGGCCACCTTTTTCTAAAAGGCTGACTAGACATTAGAGTTTGCTCATATAAAACAACAAAGTGAGAAATGCAGTAACAGGCCTGAAAAGAAAATTATTAAATGTGGTTCAGTGAAATCATTAATCCAAGAGCATCTGGCTACAGGGACCCTCTTACTTTCTGATCGAACAGCAGCAACAGCTCTGGCCCTAAGTCAGGAGCCAGTCAGGAGCCAGGCAGGACATGCAGAGCTGCGTGGGGCCCAAACGGTCCAACAGCCTCTGAAAGTGCCCTCTGTGCATGGGCTGGGGCCCTCAGGAACAGTGAGCCCCACGGCAGCTGTGGTGGGGAGGAGAGAGAGGGTGCGGCAGCGGTGCCTGGAGGAGAGCAGGCCAGGTGTGGGCTTGTCTCCCAGCTGACAACTCGCTGTCGCCCACAGGGCCATACAGCCAAACCCAAAGGCCCCCTGCACTCTGTCAGCACTTCCTGGCCCTGGCCACGGAGCTGCAGACCCTGCAACCATTCACTGCCCAGGACACCTCCACTTGGATGTCCTGCTGAGCTGCCTGAGAGGACGGGAAATGTCCTATATCTGTGCCGTTTGATATGGTCACCACTAGCCCAAGTGGCTCTTAACTAGAACTTCGGTTGCAACTAAGGCTCAGAATGTTTAAGTTTACATCATTTTAATTAATTTACAGTTAAAGGCCTGCACGCGTAATGAGTGACTTCAGACTTGCCAGTGTTGGACAGTGAAGCCCAGCACTGGCCCTTCCTCCTCTCTGCTCACTAAGTGGCCCACTGTGTGCCGGATACTTACCCCCTACCACTCGCTCCCCCGCATCCCCTACCCCTTCTACTGCAGAGTTCCATGGCACCGGCACCGGCCCTGACACCCAGGCTCAAACTGTCCCTCCTCCCCACCCTACCCACCTACATCTGGGCAGTCTCACTCCCTTTCTCTCCTTCCCCTCAAGGACTCTGCTCTCTACCTCCCCCTCCCCCACCTCGTGCTCCCAGGGGTACAGGGCTGAAGAGTGCTCCCAAATTCATGGCTACCAGGGACCTCACAATGGGACCTGATTTCAAAATAGGGTCTCTGCAGACTGGTTTAGGTGAGGCCCTACTGGACTAGGGTGGGCTCTAAATGCAGTGGCTGATGTCCTTGTAAGAGAGACAGCTACACAGAGAGAGGGTCATGTAACGACAGAGGCAGAGATTAGAGATGTGTCTATAAGCCAAGTGACACCAAGGACTTCCAGCCATGCCCAGAGCAGGGAGAGGAAGGAGGGAGCCCCCCGGAGCCCTTGGAGGGAGGAAGGGAGAGGACAAACTGCTGCTGCCCAGCTCCCCGGTTCATGGCATGTTGTGACAGGGGCCCAGGACATGAACACACCGGGCACCTCGGCAGCGCCAACTGGACCCTCCCCTCCTCGGCAGCGCTTGCCGGCCTGCCTCTTGCTGCCCAGCCCCAGCGTCCCTTTTGCTCTGAGCACTTTCTCTAGGGTCAGAAATCCTTCCAGCACCCTAGCCCCCCGTCCGTCTCCTCCTCTGTACCCCGTCAGTCTCATTCCACACCTTCCAGCTGCTGAGCACAGACTGGCAGGATGACTGCTGAGTGCATGTCAAACAATGAGGGTGATGGACATGTGTCCCACGGCTGACTGGGGTGAAGGCTGGGGGGCATAACCTGGCGCTTCAGCCCACGAAGCGTTAACCACTCAAAGATGCGGGTAGAAACCCAGCCAAGAAGGTGGCATCTGCTCTGCTCCAAGGGCTCACAGACGCAGGCCCCCTGTTTTTGATGTGATTACCAGCCTCCAGCAGAGCTGCCACCACAAACCAGTTCATTAGGAAATCTACTGGAAGTGCTCAGAAGCGCTTCATAAACAAAACAATTAGGTGCCAGCAGGGGCTCCCTTGGTCCTTGGCCCCAGGCCTACTTCCCACCACTCTATCGCCAGCCAGCAGGACCCAACAGCCAGGGAGCAGGCAAGATCTTGAGAACCTTCAAACAGCAGGACACAGCCCCCTGAGGAGGCCAGAGCCCCAATGCCACCCTCTTCCCCTTTCTACGTAAAGGAAGCCTCATCCATGTGTCACTGCCGGCCTCACCAGGGCCTGCAGGCATGACCTTGGTCCTTCAGAACCTGTCCCCTTCCTCTTCCTGAGCCCTGTCCTGGCGGGCTGGCCGCAGCTGGAGAGCCAAGAAGGTTCTCCTGCCTATCTGTGATTGCCTTCCCACCCTTTCTGCACAGATGACAATGACAATCACAATGATAACAATCAGCCCAGAGAGCTCTGAGCCAGGCACTTCCAAGGTCTTCCCATAACACTAACATCCACTGCCTGCTCGGAGGATGGAGCCAGGCCCCAGTGTCACACCAGCCCTTGGCCCCTCTTCATCTCTGGGCTCTCCCTTCTCCTGCTGAGACTCAGCCTTCCTCTCCTCCAGGCTCCATCACCGCCAGCGAGAAGGGAGCCCATCCAGCCTGACCTCATAACAAACCTCATCCATTGCCACAACATTTACTTAGGCCGAGAAACAAACTCTGTCCTCAGCAGGACAGCGCCTGGAAGGTGGGTGGGGATGGAAGCAAGTGCAGGAGGCAGAACAGGGGGTTACATGCTCAATCTGCCCATGAAGTCCCTCCACCCAGAGCACACCCTCACCTAGAAAAGGCTTTGATCCTCCCTTTGAGCCAGAGGCGGCCTCTGTTCCCCAGAGCTCACCAGCTAACAGCTCCAACAGAGGCCTGGGCAGCGAAGAGGAGGGTGTAGAAGGAAGAACTTACCCATTGAGGAGCCTCACTAGCCCAAGAGGTCTCACCTAGTGACTGCACCCAGGGGACAGGAGGTGATGTCTGGGACATCTGTGGTTGTCATGATTGGGGGTGCCACTGGCATCAAGTGGGTGGGGACCAGGGATGCTGCTCAACACCCCACACTGTCTAGTATGGCCCCCCAAAGTGACCCGGCCCCAATGTCAGCCAAGGGGGAGAGACTCCCAGTTCTACCAGGAAAAGCAGCAAAGCCATGATGATGAACCCGCTGGCATGAGCAGAACACACACCAGCCAGCATCCTTCTCCCAGCGCCGTGTGGCCACGTGCCTGGGGGTGGGGAGAGCACGGCTTTCTGAAGCCCTCCCTCTGAGCAAATGGGAAGTCTGAACACAGCTGCCTATAACCCGGGGACAGCCCCAGACACAGGAACAGGTGTAGAGGAAGAGAGAGGGATCTGGTGGACAGGAGGAGAAGACATCTCTCTGTCACCCACCACAAGAAAGCTGCAAAGTTCCAGGGAGGACAAGGAGCAGACTGGAGGCCCATCAGAGCACCAAGCATCCAGCTCTCAAGGAACCACAGACGGGCGCTGACGCTCTTCAGGACACACACACCGCCATGGACGGAGTGAACAGAAGCCACGGGAGCACGCACGATGAGACAGAGGCTGCTGTGTTCACGGAGGGGAGAGGGCTGCAATTACACCTGTGATTCTCTGCAACGTGTTCCTGCCTGAACGAACTCAAAGGCTGTCACAGTGGAGCTGTGCCGGGGGAGAAAGCATATGGAGGAACGGAACGGGGGGTGGACAGAGGTGCTGAAAAGGCAGGGTGGAGACCAGAGCCCCCATTTCGGGCCCACCCGGGCTGGGCCAGGGCAGCAGGCCTCTGTGGCCTCGGAGCCTCCAGACTGGGGAGAAGGTGCTTCACAGGGGAGCCCACCAAGCAATCAGTCCTGCCCATGCCGAGCCAGCAGGGGCCACAAAGGCATCCCCAAGACCCACCTTCCTGTGCATCCTCACTGGGGACAGCACTGCTTCCTCCCTTGTGTAGAGAGCACAGATATACAAAGAGCCCATAAGCAGACACACAGCAAGTCTATGGTGTTAAAACTAGGGGCAATTAGGAAAAAATGGCATAAAAGGGTCTGGGTGAGGAAGTGGAAATAATGCAAAAAAGGCCAAAAAACATGCCTTAGACCCACCCTCCTAGACCAAAGCCCTTGCTTGGAGCAACTCTGCCCCCAGGAGACACTAGACAATTTCTGGGGACACCTGTGGCTGTCACACTGGGGGTTCTCCTTGCATTGAGTGGGTAAGAACTAGGGATGCTGCTCAACCCCCCACAGTGTCCATGATGCCTACCCCAGAGAACTGGACCCTGATATGACAGTGCCACGGGGAAACCCTGCCTGAGACCCACCCTTCCTCAGTGGATCCCACCTGCTGTCAATGGTTGCTCCAGAACATGGAGTTTGTTTCCAAAATGAAACCGAGCAGGGAAGGGGGTGCTGGCTCCAAGGCCAGCCTCACAGGCTCCCCTGAGTCTCAGCTCTGGCCCTCCCTGCACACTGTGGGTGTTAGAATACCCTGAGCTTCTGAGGGAACAGGGTCCAGGCGAACCACCAGGACAGTGACAAGAATTTCTAGGGGAAGGAACGAGAGGAGAATACACAGGTTTCACACCGCAATTTACCGTGGACCCCGTACACCTGGCTACCCAACCCATAAATCAGAGGGTCAGGGAGGCACAGAAGTGTGGGCGGGCAAGGCAGGCAACTCAGATCCTGGAGGCTCAGGGCACAGGCCCATTCCAGGCATCTCCACCCCCACCCTCACCTTCTGCCACCCGCCTCTGAGCTCCAGGTTAACAGTCTGGAGCAGGCAGCATCCTTACCAAATAGAAGGCACACATTCTTGCAGGCAGCAGAAACAATTTGGTTCACATTTTACAACTGATTAAGTTGATGCACCCCAGGCTGAGATTTTAGGAGAGGCTCCCACCCTGGATTCAGGAGTGGAGGGAGTGAGGGCCACCTCCATACGTCCTCCCTGCTTGATGCCTCTGCCGGGGAGCTACGTTTCCAGGGAGGCTGTGCACTCAGCAGGCAGCGCACAGACAGCTGTCGGAAAACCAGTTAAGTGCAGCCAGGATCTTGGCCCTGCAAACTGGATTTTAAATCTCTCTCACTCTGTTTAATTCTGCAGGCAACTCTTTTAGCGCAGCCAAGAGCCCATGAAGGAGGGGAGAGGTCTTGTCAGGCTTTGCCCAGAACCACCCACCTAGAAAGCAGCTAGGGCCATGCTAAGCTAATCCAACGAGGCATGCAGCTTTGTAGGACTAATTTGAGTTCAGTCCTAAAAAGGCTGGTACGTGCACATTTCATTTTCCCTGAGTGAGAAAGAAGCAACCCTTTGATCTCCCTATTGGTAATCCCACTGCAAAGCCCACCATTTGAGCATGTGCCAGGAATCGTTCTCTGAATCAAGTGATCCCCCACGAAAGGCCACTCCAGACACCCTGGCCGAGCACCAGACACCCACCAGGAGGAGGCCATTGACTTGGGAGACACTTAGGGCAGGGAAGGTGTCTCCTGCACCCAGCACAGGCACAGGCCTCCAAGTGGGGTGAGGGAGACAGAGGAAAGCTGAGGATGTTCAGGGTCTGGCCCTCTTGCTGCTGTGACCTTATCGAAGTTTCTTTCCCTCTCTCTGGTCCTCACAAGGTCATGAGGCCCAGAGTCAGAGACTGATGCCTGTTGCTGACACCAGTAAAACCAGAGAGGGAGAGGCAGAGGGAGAGGGAGGGGCAGAGGGAGAGGGAGAGGGAGGGCATGGACAGACAGCGAGAAAGGTACCACCCAGGAGATGTGGCTCTGAGGAAGAAGGTCACTTGAAATAAAACAAAAGCAGCAGTGTGTGACCACAGGGGCACATGGTGATGAGTGTGGCTGGTTCAGGGACATACCTGCAGCCTACTCTGACCTCAGGCCCCATAGAGCCCTTGGGCCCCAGGGCCTGTCAGCTCAGTACTCTCACCCTCTCCCTGCTGGCGGCAGTCCCAGCTCACTCTGGGACCCCCTCCTAAGCTCATGGAAGGTGCTCAGTGGGCTGGGTCTGCATGAGACGCTCTATGCTTCCCCCTCTCCGGGCCAGGGCATGGGGGAGAAGAAAGCCAGGCTCAGAGCAGCCAGGGTTGGCCTTGCTGTTAGGTCCTTGTGGTTTCAGCTTGTTTTGTCATTCCCGTTTTAAAACAAAACAACAAATGACTGCTAATAGCAATGACAACAACAAAACCCTTCCACCTCAAGGGGCTGCAGGGGTTTATGGGGAAGTACCCAGGAAGGGCCAAGATCACTCCAACCCCGCCCCCTGGCAAAGCTACACTTGTCTTTTTTTTTTTTTTTTAAAGCTGTAGAAAAAGACAGAAACATATTGAGAATTAGTGTATATTTTAAAGGCATGCAAAATTCCACCATATATACCTAACATCTACCAATATTTGGGCAAATTCCCTTACCCCCACCCCTATCCTACTCACAAAATGGCACTGTATCTCAGGGTCCAAAACCTGTTTATTCATTCAAAGTGCCATATCCATCTTTCTATGCCGATAAACTTAGTGAACCCCTTTTCATGGGTGCATAATGGCCCACAGGTTCATCCAGTCTGGTCACACCTATAAATTTTCCACTATTGTAACTACTGACCCAACAACCATCCCTGTGTGTGAAACCACCACGCACTCATTGAAAGGGAGGAATGCTACATCAAAAGCCACACACATCCCACTGATGGCAGACACCCTGCGGAGGCTGCCCCTTTGGGCCCACCAGCAGCCCACCAATGGCAGGTGCGCTTATTCTGGACACGTCACATACATGGAAGCACACACGGTGTGGCCTTCGGTGTCTGGAGTCTCTCAGTGAGCATCATATGTCCAAGGCCCATCTATGTTGTAGCAAGTGCCAGTGCCTCACTCCTTTTCATGGCTGAGTAGAAACGGAAGGTCTGTTTCCCCTTCTTTCTACTTGCCTTATTCTCTAATTTTCAACAATGTGTATTCATCAATTCCAAGTCTCTGTAGCTGATGGATGAAGCTGGCAGGATGATCCCAACCCCTTCCCTGAGTCTGTAAAAATCATCCAGTAATCCCTACCCTCTCCTCTGGGGTCCCAGGCCCCCTCTGCTCTCCCAACAGACTGGTTTGTGTTCTGAATCATTACACAGGAACCTTTGCTGTTTATTGCTGGTGATGCCCAGCTCTCCAGATGGAGGCCCAGCCCCACCCACGCTCCACCACAGCCCTCGAAGTGCAGCAGTGATGGGAACTTGTGGTCCAGAAACTGTGAGGAAGACAGGCTGCCCTTTGATTAGGGTGGGTTTTCACAGGAGCTGCTGGGTCCTGGGTTTGAGTATTTGGCTAAAGAAACCCCCATCCAGAGAAAATTAAATGTCTGCTCGCTGTTCCCTGCTCTTGCAGCCAGTGGGCCCTTGTGAGTAGATGTCACCCATTCACTGGTGGGGCGGGGAGTGATTGCCAGCCGACCTGAAGGAGGGCCTGGCCTCTCCGAGGTCCTGCCTCTGATGCGCCTGAGCTTGTTATCTGTAAGGCCAGGCGCCTTGGCGGCCCCTGCAGTCTGGACTAGTTACAGGGGCAGCAGAGCTTGCAAGAGTCAGGAACGGCTGCCCCATTTCAACATCCCAAAGCCTGAGAGGTGACATCCAGGGCTGCCACGCACAGACGCCTGGTAGCCAGTGGTCATTCCTCAGCTGAACCCCTTGTCTTCCTGCTGCAGGGGCCTGGGCAGTCAGGCCCGCTCTCCGAGGGAGCCCTGCACGGTGCCTGGACACCTGCCCTGAACCGCAGCTTACTCTGAGCGCCACAGGCCGCTTGTTCAGTAATTTCACGCTACACCGCCTGGCAATGTAAGCGTGGAGGCCCAATCTAAGGCTCTGCATTTCCCAAATGTCACTTGTTTGTGAACATGGGTGAAACCCAAAATAGCTTTTAATATCTGGGCAGTCCCCACTGGCCCTGCGCAGTGTCAACTCTGACAGCCTCCCCAGGACGAGCCAGGCCCCGGGCTCAGGGCTCCACCCCAGTCCCACTGAGGTGGGAGGGCGCAGCGCAGGCAGGTCCTGAGGATTCCCTCCGCCCGGAGTGTTAGCATTCATGGCGCCCCTACCCAATGCAAACAACAAAACCACATGCCCTGGGTGTTTACTCCTTTACATCAAACAGGCAAATCCTGACATCCACGTCTCCTCTTTTAGTGATGCCCAGGGTCTCTGTGACAATCCCACCACGATTTTCCGAGTTAAGTATAAAAAGCCCAATGCTTTTAAATCCTGGAAGCGCCTCCCCCGTCTTCCTTGCTACAAAACCCATTTCCTTTTCTAAACTGCGCTGAAATAGTAAAGCCAGAAAAAGATAATTAGAAAAATAAAGTCTAGCTGATTCATCTAGAACAGCATTTTCCAACAGAAATATAATGCAAGCCACCTTTGTATCTTAATGTCTGTGGTAGCCACATTCAAAAAGCAAAAAGAAACAGGTGCCATTCACTTTATTTAATGATACATTTTGTATAACCCAAGCTATACAAAAATATTAGGCTACATAACCAATACAAACAGATGTTTGGTGGGATATTTCCTGTTCTTTGTCACACCTGGGTCTCAGACACTGTGTGTGTTTATGCTCCCAACATATCTCACGCAATGGGGCCACATCTCAACACCAGACACCCATGTGTAGCCAGGGCCACTGCACTGAACATCACAGCTCAGACCCTCTTTGTAAAGGTCTCAGGTCTAGAAAATGCTACATGGGTCAGGGTGTACTATGCTACTCGGTTCCAGGTATACTCTGTCCACCGTGACCACACGGTTTGTCCTGCCCCTGCGTCCTGACTGGGAACAACTAAATGATTCTGTGGCAGAACCCAAGACTCCAAAGTCTCAGAGGTTGGCGGGGAGTGGCTTCTCCGTATTTCCATGTGCTCAGTGCCAGAGGGAAAGGCCCACAAATGGCTGGCTTGTCTTTGTCATGGAGACAGGGCCAGAAGGGGCTGAAACCCATGAGCTGGGGCAGATTGGCATTAATCCACCCTGATGGGAGAAGCCTGCCATCTTCCTCCGGGGCAGATGAGATGGGCATCAACGGCAGCAGTGGCAGTCCTGCCAGGAAGGCCTCTGGCACTGGCTGCTGAGAAACGGCTGGGCCTGCTGTCGGCCCAAGGGTCCTCTTTCCTGCTTCTCCCTCCAAGGTCCTGTCATCCCCAACTTGACTGGATAGGCCTGCAGGTCATTAGCACTGTGTATATCCTATCACCCAGACCTCCAAAGCCACCAGGGGGAGGTAAGCAAGAGGAAGAAGATAAGGCAGGCATGACCCAGCCCCACACCCAACAGCTCCATAGACTTGCTATACCCTCCAAGCTGTCAATCAAAACCACAAAGACAGGTGCACTCAGAGCTAGGGGAATTTGGGAACAAGCACTCAGTTCGGATGTCACATCTTTTGGCCGATAATCAGCCCTTGGAGACCAGGAATGGCAAATTACTGGAGAAAAAGTCAAAGGAGTCTCCTCACTTTTCAGTACCCTCCCAGGGTGGCAACACAGCAGGCAACCCTCAGGCCCAGAGAATGCAGGGTCTGCCATGTCGGGGTTCCTCCAGGATACGGGGAGCCCCTGGCCCCAGGCCCGCCCAGGCTCTATCTCCCGCACATATACCCATCCCACTCAGGGCTCGTCCCCATTCTTCTAGGTGACAAATGTTGTGGGGACGAGTTCACTGAGACCTCAGAAACAAACCGGGAGAGGAAGTCCAGGCTCCCAGCCACTACAGAGGTCTAGACCCCAGAGAGCCAGCTGCGAGGGACCAGCCCCCTTTTTAGAGTCCTTCACTCTGTCTGAGGGCACTTACCTGAGTGGCCACCTTGCCGTAATCAATCCACCTCAGGGTGGCAAAATTGGTGGACTCAGCGCAGTTGAATCCGTGATTGAAGCCGGCGTGGTAGCCGTAGGGAAAGGTGATCATGAACTCCCCAGCCTCCTGCGTGATCTGAGGAAGAAGAGTACGACAGGTGAGGGGGGCTGACAGGTGAGGGGGGCCCAGAATTAGAAGGGTTTGTGCATGGCTCATGGACCAGAAGCCACACCTGGCCCAGGACAGGGACAGGCTGGTGGCAAAGACCACCTGGAGTCACCAAGGAACACAGAAGGGGGATGTGGGCTGGAGGAATTCCCAATGAGTGCCAGGGGGCCCTGACTTCAGGAGCCAACAGTCTGCCGAGTGAGTCTACCTAACTTGGAAAACTCCAGCCAACTTCCCATGAGGCTGATAAAGTAGGTATGGCGGCAGCCAGGTCAGCAGCTCACTACCAGCCCCTGCTCACCACAGCCAGCTGGAGCGCCGAGGTGACAAACAGTTAGCACTCCTCAGAGGGGTGAACTGAAGACACAGAGGGACTGCTGGGTGCTACCATTCTAGGCACTTATTTTTGGTGAGGGGAGAGGGGTCTCCCATTTTGGAAGAAGGTGGCCATGTCGCATTTCCTGCCCACTGTGGGATGTTCCCATACATCAGGGGACAGACAGCACTGATGGCAGCTGCAGAGCTTCTGAGCGCAGGATGGAGCATACGCACAGTGCAGTGACCTGCCCTAAGATGACCTCAGTCCCCTCGCCAACATAAGCACAGAATCTGTCTTCTCTATTCTAAGAGGTGGGGCCTTCTAGATGAGATCAAAGAGACCGAAGAAGCACATCAGCATGTGCAGGGAAACAATGTCAAGGTCAGATCTCTAAAGAGAGAGCTGATGTTTCTAGACCTATTCAAATGGTCTGGACAACCAGACACTGAAACAGAGACTCCAACCCCAGGAGCTGGGCATGAGTGACGGGTGAGGCCCGCAATGACTCCAAATGGATGCTTCTGAAACCACCACTTGAAACCTAGAGGAAAAGGTGGGGGCTGCAGCCTCATCCCCCCATCTAGGGAGGGAACACTTCCTATGACCACCATCACTACCCCCTGCCACTCTGCCACTGTGTCCATCAATCAAGCACTCCAAGAGACGACTGTGCCCAAAGACAGACCACAAACAATAGTGCGCATCATTAGCACTCACTCTCCAGGACTTGTGGAAGCTGGGGCTGGTGGCATGGAAGCAACTCTCTGAAGTCAGGGGGGCCTGTCTTTCCTTAGACTTACAGTCAGTAGAAGGCACAGAACACAGCTTGTGCAGAGTCTGAGTAACCACCGCCCTAGACAGGAACAGAGCATGTCACATACCCTGGGAACTGAAGTGCCCCAGTACCATTCACGTCAGTGTGCTTTCTGCACCACGGGTCACGTTTCTTTCTAGGGTTTCACATAAACAGAATCAGATAGCCTGTACTTCAGTGTCTGGCCTCTTTGCTCTTCGAGATTCATTCAACCCACGTACACATTGGTCTTCCTCTCCTTTTTGTTCCTAAAGGGAATTCTGTGGCAGGGATGTGTCGCTAGTGCTCATTTTCCTGTAGACAGACTTTGGGGCTTTGGTGAGTCAAGCTGCTGGGAATGCCTGTGGGCCAGTCTTCTCGCAGACATAGTCTGCATGTCTTTTGAATAAGGAGACCCAAAAGAGGGGCCTCCAGGTCTCAGGGCAGGTGCACGGCCACATGGCCAAGAAACTGCCAACTGCTTTCCCACAGAGGTTGCCCATTTGCACCCCAACCCATAGTGGGTGAGAGTTCCCTCTGCTCCCCTCTCAGCACCTGGCCGTGTGCAGTGGGATCTTTTCTTGGCGTTGGTCACCTTTCTCTGAAATCCACAGAAAGTCACACCATGTTGGTTTGTGCATACGTCTCCTTGTGCAAAATCTGTTCAAGACTTCACCACTCTCCATTTATCTAGCAGTTCATCTCTTTATTGTTGATTTGTAGGTACTCAGGCCTGCTGATCTTTACTTACTCCCCCAGAGAGATGAGCAGAAATCACTGGATTCATTTAAGTACCAGTGAGATGTCAAATCCTGGCTGGGGGAGACTGGGTAGCAGGAGGGATGGTGGGGAGACTTCCAGAAGCCAACCACAGAGTCAAAAATCAATCAAAACTGACACAGCCTGGAGAAAAGCCAGCCCTTAAGAACATTAAGATATTTTTCTTTTCAAATAATGAATTGCACCAATCAAGGGAAGTCAGTGTGCATTAAGTTATATTTTTAAATTCCCGTCCAAGTGACAGCTGTGTGGGGAATGAAGCATGCCGCAGGAGATGGGGGGAGTGAACACTCTTGTATCCCCAGGGTTACCACCCCATCCATGGCCAGGGTTCTCTGGGCCAGCTTCTGCCATAGGACTTAGAGCTCCGATTTGTTAACACAATTACTGATTTCCTTATTTTATTTGGGCAGATCCTGGAAAGCACTATCTTACTTTTCCTCCACCACTGACTTGCACGCCCCCCTTCTCGTCACCAGGGCATGGCTCCATGTGGCATGAGTACAGAGCCTTCTGGGGGCATAGCCAGGTCCTGGGTTTGCTACGCCTGACAACCCCAAGTATGAGGGAGGTGCCCCCACTCCAGGCTCAGGCTGACTTTGGGGCTTAGCTTCCCTGACCTAACCCCCCCACCATAAATCAAGGCCTAGAACAGAAGAGGCACTCAGTTCAGACAAGAAGATTATGTTCCCGTCAGAAAATCTACGTCCCAGTGGCTTCGTTTCAAGCCCACAGTGTCTGTCCTCCGTGTCACTGCCATCAACATTATCCCGACAGTAAATTAGAAGGCACTGGGGATGATGGATAGTCTGAGCAGCAAAGTGATAAGGAGTGAAGGGAGCGCCAGCCCCCAGCGCCAGTCATGGGGAAAGCCCGGAATTTGGTTTCTTGTGCAAGCGCGCACAGAATAAATGAGGAACTCGATGGCAGATTCCAGAAATACACACTTTAATTCTTAAAAAGCTTGTTATTGATCTACCTTTTCTCCTAGAGGTAAAAACCATTACAAAGATTTATAAGTGGAGTGTGGGGTCACTCCTTCGAAGACCACCAGGAACTCAGATCAGGGGTGCACATCAAACCCTGACGGGGCACCCACAGAGCCCAGAGACAAAGGCCCAAGCCCTGCTGGCCGTGGGAAGGAAAGGGGGTCCTGCCAACCAACCCCTGCATCCCTGTCCAGGAGGCACCGCTTTGGGGAACGTTCTTGACAAGCCACAGGGGAGCAATGTTGGGATCTGCCCGTGAGCTTCCTGAGAACAAAGGGTGCTCTGACCGAGGACAGAAGAGAAAAAATGCAAAACTTGCATTTCTCAGAGCAAAATAGCCTGTGACGTGAAGACTAAGCGATGGCTGGGAGTCGCTTCCTGGTCGAGGCCCTGCAGAAAGAGCAAATCCCAGACCCAAGCACTAACGCTGCCGGTGGTGTAACTGGAATATCAGAAGCAATTTCTGATGTGCTGACACTCAGGTGAGAGCGAGGTGAGGGTCTGATCTCGGAACTGGCCGCTGTCCCTGACAATTCATTCTGACAGAGCCTTTGGAACCCAGGCTCCCATAGGACCCCCCGCCCCAGGCTCTCAGACCTATCTTGAAGGCTCCCAGCACACGCTTCTTTCCTGAACAGATTGGGGATGCAAGCCTAGACTTTTCTGCTCAGGAGGCCTGTCCTTCAAGAAGGAACTGCCTGGAATACACAGCTGTGGAGCCTGACCCCAGGTCAGAACCACCTCCAGCCCCAGGTGCCCTGGAGACCCACTGGCAGCCCTCAGGTGCTCACTCCCTGCCACCTGACCTTCACAGGGCAGTAGGTTCTCTGCCAACCAGGTCCCCTGGCTTTAGGCCTATTCATCATAGGCCTTCACCCCATGGAGCAGTAAAGTAAATGAGTTTAGGTTCCCCTTCACGGGAGACCCAGATAGTTCATTTATAAACAGGTACTCATTCTCTCAAGGCCATCTGTCCTGGGCTGTGGTCAGGGCCAGAGCTCAAGGGTGAAGGAGGCAGTAGGAAACCAGCCCCCACTGGGAAGAAGAGGGACATGCCCCAGGCCTTGGAGTCTTCTGTAGCTTCCTGGAAAGTCTGCAGGAATTGCCCCTCCACTCTCCAACCCAGACCCCACAGGACCCTGCAGAGAGACAACTCACTGGCCAAACCTGGCTGAAGTTTAGTTTTGGGTTGGGTTTGGGTTTGGGTTTGGGTTTGGGAGGGGGCGGTAGGGAAAAATCAAGGCCCCACTGGATTCTCCCCTATTCCATTGTCCTCCACCAGGAAGAACTGGAGGCTGACTACCCAGCCAATGTGGCCCTTCCCTGGCTTGCCCTTGTTCTAGAACATTCTTGAGAGTTAAAAAGCCAGTTTCCTGGGATACTTGTGGTCTCCTGGGCCTGAGGCTCCGGAAGCGCCTCCTGGAGCAGCTCCTACATACCCGGCTAAACGGGATCCCGTACTTCTTGAGGATGATGGGCGAGATAAGGGTCATCTTGTGCCGCAGGAAGGCGTCGCAGCCCTGGGAGCTCCCGGGGAAGAACCCTGGAGTGAAAAAACAGGCATCAGTGTAAGGACCAAGACAGGGCCTGGCCAGGACAACTCTTTCTGGGCAGCTCCTTCCTCCTGTTGGAGCCTAGAGCTTAAGTCTGCAGCTCCAAGGGAACCAAAAAAATGGACCCTATCACACAGCCATGTGCCTGCTAGTGACAGCAATGGTGACACTCCCTGGCCTTCATTTAGTGAAAATGGAACAGGAGACAAGCCAGGGATGTCTGTGTGACAGGGCACATACCCACGACACACATGTACAGTCACACAGGGGACACGGGGTGTGGCGTGGCTACATAGAGACTTCCCCTCCAAATGACCAACTGCGCTGCACCCAGGTGGTCATTCAGCCACCTGAGAGCGCAACCTACGAGATGGGACACAGAAGCTAATGTTCTAGAACCAGACAAGCTGTGACCAGTGAGGAATGGGTGGTGCCCTCCCCACCGCACACGCCATGACCGAGTCTGCCACAAAGAGGAGGCCACTCGAGTTGCCCGGGCTCTGCTCTTGGCTCTTTGCACATGTAGTCCCCATGGCCACGGGGCAGGTCAGGAGACGCAGGCTCAGGCCATCAACTGACCCACTTGAGGCCTCTAGTCCTTGGCTGTGTCCACAGCTCAGGTCCCTAACCTTCTCTTACAAAGCTCACGTGTGGGCATGCTTTCTGTCCAAGACTACCTACCATGTAGCTAACTTAAGGTGATACTTGTAAACAAATGGAACTTGGACCATCAGCTCTACCTGCTCAGAAACTCTGTTTAACTAATGCAGTTCAGGGACATTTCCAAAACCACTTGCTGGCCAAACTTAAGTCAATGACACCTGTATCCTGTAGCTAAAGAAAGGCAAGTTCTAGAATTCCACCAGAAGGCAGCTGGGCTCCTCATGGAAAACCATTACCAAAAGGTGGCAAAGAAGGGCCACCATTAGAAATCAGTGAGGATGAAGTGTAGAATGCGCCCGAGCATCCACCGGCCTCCAGGACTGACCATGTGGCATGGTCGGCCCAAGGATCCTTCTGGAAGCTGGCCCAGACCGAGATACACGCTTTCAATGTATCACTGGTTGAAGAGTACACATTATTGTGTGTGTGTACACATGTTTGCAAGGCATATGGTGCCATGCACAGGCTGACACGGGGAGGGGGAGCTTTGCTGCTTTCTGGTCTGGCAGACTGAGCCTGACTGCAAGGACACAATGGCGAGCTTCTGAAAAGTGCAAAGATTACCAAATCCTGCAACTTTCCCCTGCACTAAAAGCATTTCAATTAGAATTATGGCTGCCTGCCGCCTGGCCCGCCGGCCTCTCTGCAGTTCCTCTTTTTAATGCACAGTTTAAGTGGCTCTCATTAAAGCTCTAATAAAGGCACACATTTTAAGTGATTAGCACCAATAATGCGCCAACACATTAATGCTCTGTGGGCTCCACAACTCTCCCAGTGAGCCCATTTGGAGTGCAGCTATTCATTTTCCATATTAATCGCAAACTCATTCCACCCATCTCAATAATGGAGTCAGATACCCCTGCCCCCAACAAAGTTTGGAAGGGGCACCAAAGAGGGCAGCCTTCATGTGCCCTGGAACCTCCCTGTCTTTCCTCCGAGGAGGGAAGAGTAGTCCCGTGCAAGGAGCTCTAGAGGAAGGCCTCACTATGGCTTCCCAACCCTCCTCCACTGCAGGCAACCCAGTTCCTCAAATTCTCGAAGCTGCTCCACCCTGCCGAGGAGTGACTTAATGAGTTCCTATTTTTCAAGAAGCAGTGATGGGTGGCCTCCCATACACCTCAGAGCTTGCTTGCTCTTCTTCTCCCAGCCCGGGCCACTAAGCCTCCTAGCCACTGTACAGGTCCTGGGGAGTCAGGAACTACACGGGCCGGGGCCCTCCCTGGCTGCAGGACTGGAGCAGGGAGCGTGGCCGAGCTCCAGGGAGAGCGGCTGGGGCACCACCTGGGTAGCCGGGGCCCCGCAGCGTACCCAGGTTCTCTAGCTTGCACTCAGATCATGCAAAACTCTTCCAGGAGAAAAGGTGCATTAATCGACAATAGTCCAGGCGTGGCTAACTGCTGGATTTTAGAGAAGTTGTCAGCAACGGTCAGGCAATGCCAGCCGTGTCAGCCCCACAGCGTGTTTGCGCTGACTGCCCAGAAATGTTTTCTCTCTGGCTCTGTAGGCCGAACAGGGGCCACCCAAGATACCCCTGTCCAAATCCCTAGAATCTGTGATTATGTTCCCTTCCCCGGCAGGAGGGACTCTGCAGATGGGATTAAATTAACGCCCCTGAGATGGGGATAACTTTGGATTTCCTGGAGGCCCAGTGTCATCACAGGGTCCCCATAAGGGGAAGGCAGGTGGGTCAGAGCCAGAGATGGAAGAGGCTGCGCTGCAGGCTGTGAGGACAGAGGGAGGGCCACGAGCCAGGGACGCGGTGCCTCTAGAAGCTGGAAAAGGCTGGAAACGGTTCTCCCTGGAGCCTCTAGATGGACCAGCCCTGCCCACACCTGGGTTTTAACTCCATAAGGTTCATTTTGGACTTGTGACCTCCAGAACTGTAAGCAAATGAATCTGTGGTTTGCTTTAATTAGAACTTTTAAAAGAACAGTTTAAGGTTTACAACAAAATTGAGGGAATTTGTGTTAAGTCACTGAGTTTATGGTAATTAAAAAAGTATATATAATGGGAAAATATTTTAAATTTGCTTTTATTTTAGAGCATAATGAAGTGAAATCGACCTGACTAGGGCTGTCTCTAACTGTGGCATTTCTACCTTGAGGGCATGTTTTAGAGAACAGGACTCAGCCCTTCCCATGAGGACAGGGTTCAGGTTTCTGACAGAAATGTTAATACCGACACCGTCCACCTGGCAGGCAGCCTGAGGAGCACGTGCCCTACTCACCCTTCCTCCATTCTCAGGACCTGTCATTGGCGTGCAGTTTTTGCTGAGCATAACTCTTGAGTGCAGCTAAGACAAGAGGCCCCTATTTTTCCAGAAAGATCCACCATTCCCATCTCCAAAGTCAAAACACCAATGGAAAGGGGAAGAGAGTGTGATGGGCATTTTTCGGTGAAGTGTGAGGAGGGGTCAGAGGACTGCAAGCTGGCAGTGAGGGAGCGTGCATCAGTGCTGAGTGATGGCTTCCAGAAGGTTCTGAGGCTGCTCGGGGAGGGTTGAGCTGCCTGTCACTGCAGCCCAGAGGGTCAGGATGACCAGATGGGCCCTGTGCTGCTGGAGTGGCTCTCAAACAATCCCACGGCTCGCCCCACCCCCACCTAGGTGCTGCCTTCTGGGGATGGGCTAGCTCTTCAGGTGACAAGCAAGGGCTAGACCATTGGGACAGAAAGCAGGGTGCCAGGGACAGGAGCAATGGAAGATCACCTGCCAAGCCCCTTCATCGGGGTCATCAGGGGCCTCAGCACCCTGTGGCCAGATGTCTGGCAGGTCTCTACACATCCCTCAACACACACAGTCTGGGACCACCTCTGACAAACCCGTTGGCCCCATGAGCCCCTAGCGAGGCTCTGAATACAGGTGGTGGGACAGTGGCTGCTGGAAGGAACATTTGATGAGGGAGCCCAGGTAAGTCAAACCCCACACAAAAGGGCAGGGGCCTTGAAGTCACCGTGCAGCTCTAGGGCCCAGGGGAGGTTGCTCCTCACTGCTTGTTTTCAAGACTGAGCAAAGACTTGAAGACTTAAAGAAGGGTGAGCCGCAGGGTGCAAGAAAATGGTAAAATAAGACAGTGATATCCTGCAGCTCCCTGAAATTGAAACCCCGACACAGTGAAACCCAGGAGGGATGACTGCTGCCTCCCCGACTCCCGCCTGCCCCACCTCACCCTGCCCGGCCCCAGGCCCCAAGCCCCAGGCCCCCGCCCTCGGCCGGCCGCAGACACCTACCAATCGCCAGCCGCTCCAGACGCTTGCCATGCTCCGGTGGGATGGCGTACCTACAAGAAGGAAGGCACGTCAGAAGTGAGTTCATGTGGTCACCACGCACTTGAGTCCCCAGGGAGCCTGTCTGGCCTCAGGGAGACACACAGCTCCTGCACAGAGCAGGGGTGACTGCAGCTGTGCTCAGTGCCATGAGGCGAGTGAGGGGTTTCAGGGGAGGAACTGCACACAGAAGGGGTTGGTGCGGCGGGAGGGCTAAGGACCAGGGACCCGTGGGTTGTAACGGCACTCTCAGATGCCAGGAGTAGAGACATTCCTAGTTAAGCCACACCAAACTTTGAGGCTTAAAAAGCAAAAAAATAAAATAAAAGCACTGGACTGGAGGAGATGTAGGGGTGAGGACCCTGGCCACCTTGTGTCACCAGCTGTCCTCCCAGTCCCAGGAACCAAAGGGGAAAGAGGCTTCAGGAAGGAGAAAAATTTCATCTGTCATCCACCTGTCATCCACTTCATAAGTTTTATTTTTTCACATTTTACATTTGAAAGATTATGAGGCTCCGTCATAAATAAAAAAAGATGTGAGGTGGAAGTTTGCAAACAGATGAAGCAAGAGTGACATCCTGCTGATGCAGAAGTTTGGGACGGGAAGGCGGGGGAAGTGCTGAACAGCCCCAACCCACTGACGTGCCGCCCCAGCCCCCTCAGGGCACTTGGTAAGACGAAAGCCTCAACTTTCAAACGAAGGCAGGCAGCGAAAGTCCTTAATGACACAAAGTGCTGAGCACACCTGAGTCTGTCCAGGAGGAGCTCCAGAAAGGTGGGCCTCAAACAGAGTGATCCTGCTTCCCCTTCAGAGGACACTAGGCCATGTCCCCATGGTTGCCATGACTGCAAGTGGTCCTGGCATCGAGTGGTTAGGGGCCAGTGATGCTGCTCCACCCCCACAGTACCCAGGACGGCCTCCCACAAGGAACGATTGGACCCTATAGGTCAATAGTGCTAAGGGGATAGACCTGTACCAGGATAACCAAGGCCACTACCTCACATTCTGGAATGAGTCAAATGTGACGACACATCCTGGGGCTACTGCCTCCCCCATCCCTCACAGTGCCAGCAAAGGACGGGTGCCCACACGGAACATGGACGATTGACGAGGTGCTGGCGCTGGGTAAGCCCATTCCAATTGAGAGACTTATTGTTCCTCTTTCATAAAATAAAGGGGGGGGTGGGGGTAGGAAATTAGTTCAGCATCATGTTGTCTCTAATCTAACAGGATACAAATAATTTCTGGGCACACTCGGGGGCCTTGAGAAGATGGCCGCAGCCCCTTTGATCCTGCTGTTGTCAGAGAATTTTCCAACGTCTGGACAAAGATGAGGTTACTCATTTTAAAATGGCCTTTTATCACACAAAACAATAAAAGTTAACCCCAATCCAAAGCACCTTTGTGGGATTTCCATCCCCCAGATGAGGAAATGAAACATTCTGTCCCTTCTGGGAAGACACCAGAGGACTGGAAGGACTAACTCCCGGCACCGAGGCTGTGATGATTAATGCAATATCCCCAGTCTACAATGCTGCTTTCACTTAATTACCTCCTGTAATTGGGAGTTGTAAAGATAAGATTAATTGAATCTGGTGGATGTTAAAAGTTTAATACATTGGAACGTGGCTCCTCTGTTATCGGAAAGTACAGACTGCAGGACACTGGGCTGAGCATTCAGGAGAGCAGCCCCTCGGGAGATTAGAGAGGGCTCAAGGATGGGAAGCCAAAGCCACAGGGATTCCTGGGCTCCAATGTCCCAGAGTGAGTAGTGCCTCCCACTGCTTGGAACAATCCAGCGACAACCTCGGTGGTGCCAAGAAGCCCCATCACCACTTACCAACACAGCACTGAAGATGAGCCAGTAGTAAGGGTGCGGGGGACAGGAAAGGCTCCGTCTCAATAGCTATTAGTCCTGCCGGCCTTCAATGGCTGGGAGAAACTCCGGAACTGTGTGCCAAGGGTTCCCTCTCCCACCAAGAACAGCCCTTTGGGGACACCAAGTGAGCCTGATGACAAGAGGGCCCGGGTGAGCCAGCTACAGAGCTGGCCTCCCGACAGGGACTGACATTTGCCATTGGAGAGAAGTCTCCAGGACTCTTTGGGGCCCCCCAGAGCAGAGCCTTGTACATAGCACGCTGTCACAGTCCCACCCAGCATCATGCCATCATGTCAGGTCATCCCTGACTCTCAGGCTTGGCTCTGGAAGGAAAAAAAGGGGAAAAAATGCAGCAGCTGCTGGGCCTGACGAGTGTGTTCACTAACCTCAGGGCAAGGAGCATCTGTCTGGACATTAGTGAGCGAGTTCTTGGGGCCACACAGCAGAGTCAGTATATTGGTCACCAACATGGGGGCAGTCTGTCTTGCTCTCTAGGAGATCTGTCCCCACCACAAGGTCACTTCAGGGTGAAAACCAATCAGCTTTGCCAGTCTGCAACCCCAGGAGGCCTCTCGTTGTATGTGACAGCCCTCGTAAGCTGGATGGCAAAGGATTCTTATGTGGTTTCCTTGGACAGACAACCATGGGGGTGCTCTGGCCTGGCCTTTTCTGGGTGCCTGTGTGTCTCAGGGCTAGGCTAGGGAGCAGTCCCCTGGCCTCCTTCCCTCCTCCAGCTCAGCCTCAGTGCTTCTCACACCCTCCCCTGGGTCCCCCAGGCCGCTCTCCACCAGCACAAGCAGTCTTTTCCAGCAAGGCTGGCGTCCCCTCACGTGCACATCGGCCCCCATGCTTCCTCCAAGGCTGGCCACGTCCCACCCCAGATTCAGTGAACATGCTTCACCGTCCCAGGACACAGCAGTATCTGGTGGGCCCCTTGGGCAGTCAGCCCAGTCCAGGCCAGTGGTAGGGTGTGGAGGGTCTGCAGCCCAGCCCAGAGGTCATGGTGGAACAATCTGGACATGTGTGGAGAAACAATAGGGCAGAGTGAGAGGAAGAACAGAGCCAGAGGCTTCAGAGGTAGAGGCAGAAATTGGGGAAGGCTGTAGGAGGGACAGGCCACTGTGCAGGGTTACTCAGGTTCCTCTGGACACAGCCGCAGGCCCTGACTGTGGGAGCCTGGCTGTAAGTCAGTGGCCGAGGGCAGTCACAGCAGGCACCTCCAAGGGGACATGCTGGCCACCACATGGGACACACAGCAAGTCTTGGCCCTGAGGTTAGCCAGTCCAGAACTGTCCCTCTGGAACTTTCTCCAGAGCTATCCCTCATCTGCCAGTGTCTTTATCTCCACATTTAAAAGCCCCTCCCTACTTTCTGCTTTTTAAGGTTTTTTACACATCTAAACCAGAAAGTCACAGAAACTTCGGTTCATATCTCTGGCTGCATGGTCAAAACAGCATCCTGGCAACCAGTCCAGGCAATCCTGCAGGGGCTGCAGCAGGATGCGACAGGCTCTGTTAACTCTGGTTTAGTGTCATGGAATCGCCCACGGGGCCAAAAGAGGCAAACTCGGGCACTATCTGACACACATCCTTGGTGGAGAGTCAGTTTTCTGCACACGTCAGGGGCTTTGTGAGAAAACATGTTTTTAGACTAGGTATAAGGTTCACGGGATGCAACAGGAGAGTCAGGAACCCAGAACCTGGGGCCTACCATGGGGACCCAAGACATGTGGAAAGCCACATGGTGGTTAAGAAACAACTACAGCTGCCCTGGCTGGTGTGGTTCAGTGGATTGAGTGCTGGCCTGTAAACCAAAGGGTCACCGGTTTGATTCTCACTCAGGGCACATGCCTGAGTTGCGGGCCAGGTCCCCAGTAGGGGGCACGTGAGAGGTAACCCCACACTGATGTTTCCCTCCCTCTCTTTCTCCTTCCCTTCCCCCCTCTCTAAAAATATTTTTAAGAAAAGAAAAAGAAATAACTACAGCCCTGGCCAGGTGGCTCAGCTGGTTGAGGAGTCATCCCATGCACCAAAAGGTTGTAGGTTGTGGGTTCGAGTCCCAGTCAAGGCACATATCTAGGTTGCATGCTTGATCTCCAGACGGGCATGTAAGGGAGGTAATGGATCAATGTTTCTCCTTCTCTTTCTCTCTCTCACCCACATTCTCCTCTCTAGAATCAATAAACATATCCTCAGAGAGTATTAAACAACTACAGTCCAGCAGTTTCACAAATGAGAGACAGGCCAACAAACCAATTCACCAAAAGGAAGAGAAGGAGGGAGGGAGGGAGGGAGGGACGGAGGGAGGGAGGGAAGGGAGGAGGAAACACGCTTCAGGTGGTAGGACAATGAACTGCCAGACCTAGGTCCGGATGCCGCCTTCCAGGACTGGGCCGGCCCGGGGAAGATGGGTGTCCCCCACCTTCTATGCCTCTCCAGGTTTCAAGGCTCCGCCTTTCAAGGTGTTTGGGGCAGTGAATATACCCCCTCCAATCATGGCCACCTCAAAAAAGGCAAAGCTGAAACCCAAAAATCTGTCCACAAGGGGATAGCAGAGGTCTCGGCCCCCAGCAGCCTGATCTGTTTACTGGGCTCAGGAACATACTGGAAAGACTGGACACTGTAGAAGACCATCATTTGGGACAATGTTCCTATTTTAACACTGAGGCCAGGCCTGAGTCCAGGCTGGCAGCTTGGGGACACCTCAAGGCCCTGACCCTCAGAGGGCTTCTTCCTGTGCAGGTCACGGCAGTGCCCACAGGACCAACAAAGAAGCTCCAGGGCTTGTGACACTGGGTGCATCGTGGATGCTGGGTGGGCGGAGGCCTTGGCCAGGTGGCTGGGTGGCTCTCAACACAGCCAGGTGATAAAAAGAAACGCATCCTCTGTGGGCAGGGCTGCTAGCCTTGGCTGGGGCACAGGCTGCCTCCATTTTACCAACACACCCAAGGAAGTCTCCTGTCCGCCGGGGAGGATGCTATTAATAGTGTCATTTTCTCGGTGTTTTGTTTATTCCCCTGGAATGGCTTGATGGATGTGAATAATTATCAGACTATAAAAGCCAGCAAATGTGCTACTTTCCATCGCTCTAAATCATCAAACAAATAAAGTGTGAAACAGCATTTTTGAATATAATTTTCCCCTCTAATGGCTTAGAATTATTATCAAGAACAATGAAAATAAATAAGCAAATGCCTTGTGAGTTAAAAATTAAATGAGTGTGTCAGGAAGAGGAACACAGAGCATCTTGGAGAGCCGAGACCTGCTCAGGGGCCATTAGTTATAAGGACATGCGACAGGGCTTTGGGCCTTGCAGGCAACCAACTGGCCTCTTAGCATTTCCTCCCACCTCGCCCTGGACCCATCGGGTGTAGCAGGCCCCTAGGGCCACCTGTCTGGGTGGGTGATGTAATGTCCCAGGGGAGGGCTATGCTGCAATGCACATACCACAGTACCTGTGCATCCAGCTGAACCGCAGCAGCCCTGAGATCCCGTGTGTCACTGCCCTAGGACAGCCACAGGAGACTTCAAAAAGCAAGGTGGGTGGGGCCTGCCCTCTGCCCCTCCTCTCCCCCAGGTGGTGGACAGGCAATGCCAGAGGGGGTGCTGCCTCTCAGACCAGAAAGAAAATCCGTGGTCACGGGGCAAATCCTCAGGACAAGGAATGTGAAACCCCAGGAATGTACTCTCACCCGCCCCACTGGCCCCCTGGCTGGTCTGGCTGCTGGCCCCTCATTTCCTCGCACCTGCCAGCCACTCTGCACTGTAGTGCTCTCACGGGGCGGGGGGTGGGGGGGCAGGGGGGGAACTCGTTCCCTTGTGGAGAGGGCAGCATTTCTATGGTAATAAGGTAATTCCCAGCACCCCATCCTGCCAGCTGCAAGGAAAATGAGACTTGATGGGGGCCAGGCTCTCAAGTAAGAGTTCTAAATCCCCAACCACCCTTCCTCACGAGGCCCCCCTTCCTCACAATCCCCTTCCTGGGATAGTCTTGCTCAGAATCAGCAGTTGCAACACCATAACACTGACTTTCTCCACCCACCGTGCCAAGACTCTTCCGACTCTGCCAGTAACAACAGCACCTGGAATTTCTTCATCGCCAGGCCTGACAGCTTCCACTGGCACGAGGCTCCCTGCAATTAGGAGCTGGTGATAAGGAGGCTCATCTCCCCGCCCTCCCTCTGTGCTGAGGAACTCATGCCAAGAGCAGGGGTC
The DNA here is from genome assembly GCA_028533065.1 of Trachops cirrhosus. Taxonomy (NCBI): domain Eukaryota; kingdom Metazoa; phylum Chordata; class Mammalia; order Chiroptera; family Phyllostomidae; genus Trachops; species Trachops cirrhosus. The sequence continues at coordinate 37,810,073 of CM052545.1, read as the reverse complement.
CAGCCAGGAGTCCTCTGGAAGTGTCAGCTCAGCCTGATGCGTGTCAAAGGGTAAGAAAGTTAATTTTACAGTGTCTGCACAAGGCCTGGGCAGACAGGCCCATCGCCGTTTAACATGCTATGATTACGGAAACAGAAACAAGAAGGCAGAGTCCACTGAAGTGCCAACACCACATGTCAACTTGGAGGCCACCTGCACAAGCCCAGGAGGCCAAGGCAGCTCCAAATGCCAGGAGCCCTGTTAGAGCCCTGTGTGCCAGGCAGACATTAAAGCCACCATTATTGCAGTTCCCAAACGCAAAGCCCTTATGTGGCCACAGCCTGGGACCTCTCTCACCATGAGTCAGTGGGGCAGTTCCAACACACTGCCCTAAGGCCTGGATGGGCCCAACAGAATAAATGCGTCTCAGAACAGGCTTCCCCAGGAGCCCTCAGCAACAGAGGTGCCTTCTCTGAGCTGGCTGGAGCCGAGCTGGGCCAGGGTGGCCTCGCTCTCCACATGTCTGCACTGTGGAGGGGAAGGGCCAAAAACACAATGACAGGCAGTCACCCCTAATGTGATAGCCACTGAGACCAACCATGTCAACTGATCTACTGAAGTGTCCAAACACTTCAAGTGACCTCTATGTATGGCATTTTACATATGGCATTTAAAGCTGTACTTTAGTAAAGCTGTTAAAAATGTCCCAGCCCTGAAGACACAGGAGCGGTGAGCCACAGTCCCCACCCCAGGTGCTGGGCTCAGGTCACAGGCACATTCAGCTCTTCAGCATCTTCCGTGCCTTGGACCAAGGCATTCACCAGGTTAATATGAGCCCCACCAGACAAAGCAGAAACCTTGGAAAGACAAGGTCACAGATGCTGAAAATGGCACCACACCCTCATGGTTTTACTGAGAGTCCTAGTAAACCTTCACACTAAGGGCCAGTGCCCACTTACACTAAAGAACAGGCAGGAGCATCAGATGTTAGTGAACGTATTTTATGAATCTGGCACACTTTTCAATGAATGAATGAGTGAGAAACCCTGTCACCAACACAGGACAAAGACACACAGGCTAGTCTCACATAGCCGCAAAAGTCCTAAATAAAGTCCTGGCTGGTATAGCTTAGTGGATTAAGTGCAGGCCTGTGAACCGAGAGATCATGGTTTGATTCCCAGTCAGGGCACATGCCTGGGTTTGCAGGCCAGTTCCCAGCAGGGAATGCACAGGAAGCAACCATACATTGATATTTCTCTCCCTCTCTCCTTCCCTTCCCCTCTAAAGATAAATAACTAAAATCTTTTAAAAAAATTTATAAAATGTCCTAAATAAAATATCAGCAAATCAGACACAAAAATGTATTAGAAGACCAAGGGTTTATCGCCAGGGTGGCAAATAAAAATCTATATAAAATTCTAAACCATTCAGTATAAAAATTCTGGGTCAACTAGGACTAGGAGAGACAGTCCCACAGTCACACTTCATGGTGAAACAGAAGGCACTCTGGAAAGTTGGGAACAAGGCAAGCCACCCACTATCACAGCCACTCAACAGCCCATACTGAAGACACTAGCCAATGTAATAAGTCAAGAAAAAGATAAAAGAGGAGTAACAATTAGAAGGAAAGAGACAAACTTTTTTCTTTTAAGTAATAACCTTCCACTTGGAAAACTAAGAGAATAAGCTGCTGAACTACAGGATGAAACAGTCCAGCAAGGGCACAGAATTAAAAAAATCAACGCACCAACAGCTAGGCTTCCTTTGCACCAGAAACATTCACAGCAGACTATAAAACCTACTAAGGTCACCCCTGCCTCTTGCCTAGGATTGAAAGCAGAAATTCCTCACCACAAACAAGGTCAAACATAAACCTGGGCGAATGCCTGGTGCTGACGGAATCAGAGTCTGACACGGGAGAGCTGACGCACATCTCTGTGAGGCTGGTGCTGCTAGGTAACACACTGCTTAGTGCCTCTGTGGTGAGCAGGAGAGGGCAAGACACTCACCTGTGATCAAGTCCTTCAGTAAATGAGGTAGCAGTGATGCCTGACTACGACCACAGCACTGACTACGAGCACAGTGGGGTCATTATGTCGAATACGAGCAGAGTGGTCTTATCATCATGGTTGAAATATGAAAAAAAAACTGATATTTGCCCAGATGGCAGAGGTAAATAGGAAAAGAGGTCACCCCATATATTATCTGGCAAAATAAAAGGTAACAGAAAAAGCGCCTGGCAGATAGGCTTGCCCTTGAAACATGAGGGAGCAGGTCCGAAGGCTTGCATGGACAGCCAGCCCTGGAACCGCCGAGACACCCTGGGGTTCACTGTCCTGATGGGAGGGGAGGAAGAACAGCTGTCACCAACCCAGTAGGCCTGGAAGGGAGACCGCAGAGGACCGGGCCCAGGGAAGGAAAGGGGAGGCTAAGGCCCTGTTCTAAACACTAAGGAGTGAAATGGAAGTGCGTTTCCAGGCCGCTGAACGGACAGTGCACACTTGGAAGCCACAACCTAGCGGGGGACTCCCGAGCACCCCTACTTGGTCACCATCACACAGAGGAGGAGCTCAGCCTGTGCTACGCAGCTCCCTCCCTAACAGAGCAACTGAAATTGTCTGACAACAAATGGATAGTGGTCCGATTTATCAGGAAATCCCATCTTAAGTGCTGAGGAGCCTCGGTCAACAGGGAGGCAGCCTCCCTCATTTGTCCCCACCTCAGGACAGATATGAACACTTGCTGGGGAGATAGGATCAGCCCAGCACCAGAGTGGCTTGTTCCCAGGAAAGGACCTTATTGAGCTGCAGCAGCTTTATCTTTAATGGATCATTTTCCAGGGCAACAGAGAATGGAATTTGGTATCTCACACCAGCAGTGTCAATGATTTGAAATAATGACATTTTTATTGAAACCTACACACAAGATAAACAGAGTCCCAGAAGCATCTGCTTGGTGTAAACGGGATGTCTCCGATGGAGATGGCTGCCAGCAGGGTTGCCAAAATGAAGTGGCCTGCTGGCGGGAGGCAAAGGTGCACTGCAGGCAGGAGGGGACGCATGACCTCTTAGAGGCTGGGGAGGGGCCGGTCAGCACTCCGGGCACCAGGGCTGCCCCCGACCTGCCCCCACCTCTACTGGGTCCCAGCTATTTGCAGTACCTTCCCACAGGGACCCAGGATGGCTCAGCATCCTAGAGGTCCCAAAGCGCCAGGGCACAGCCTCAGGGAGCAGGAGTTGGCTGCACACACTGCCAGCCCACTTTAATTAAAGAAACAGACTTTACAAAGCCAGTGGTGTTGAGCCTGCAATTAATCGCTGAATTGGAGACATCTGATCCCCAGCCCTGGTTTATTATAGGCCTGTGAATCATTTTTGTTATGTGACAGGACAGAGGATGCCAAGCATGCTCGTTTCTGGTGCTTTTTTTTTTTTGAAAGCTCTATGGGGCCCTTCTCAGGTGAGGTTTCAAAAGGAAGGAACAGATAACTGAGCACTTGGCAAGAGTGGCATGGCAAGAAAGGGCCTATGCTGCCAGCCTGGGGGAGACCAATTCGTGGGACACAGGGCAGGTGAGAATTCGGTGCCATTTACAAAGACCCCAATCTCCCCCTCATAGAACCATCCTGAATTTCTGCTTGTAAAACAACCGGCGGGCAGCCTCCCATTGTACCTGGACCCCATAGCAGCTGGGTGATGCTGGCTGTTCCTGCCACCAAACTCCCCCTCCAGCAGCATGTGCGCCTTAGTGGTGAACACCCTGGATTTATTCCTGTTGGAACACACAAGGCAGTCTGAACAGGAAAGAGCAAGGACAGGTCTATTGAGAAGACAGAAATGTCTGAAGGAATAGGAGTTGCTGGCTCAGAAGAGAAAGATCTTGGTTCCCATTTGACCAGAGTGGAGAGGAGCTAGAGAGGCCGACGTCAGCCACCCCTGACATGTACCAGCACGAGCCCCGGACATGGGAACGAGCTGGTGCAGGCCTGGGAGGGTGGCTGACGTCCAGGTCTCCGAGAGTTGAGAGCAGTCACCTTCCATGTGGGAGACTCCAGGTCTGTTAAAATGCCTTCTGATGTGATTGGTGTTTGCCTTCATTGTCACACAGACTCGAAAGGCCTAATGAACCTCATGTGGATGCACGTTGGCAGTAGAGGTCCCTGACAACTGGAAGGACAGGCCCTGACAGAGGTGACCCTGAGTATCCTCTACCTGCCCTCTTAATTAGGGCACTAGCTTTCTAGGGTGCACACAAGGGTTACACAATCTTTACAGACAGACCACCAGGGGTTCCAGTTTCCATGAGGAAGACCATCTGGGTCTCAGCCTACTGCCCAGGAGGCGAAAGCCACAGGGCACTCAGGGTTACTCCTAAGCCATTCTGGGCCCCAGTGATTCAGAGAAGGTCAAGCTCACATGTAAGTTATGTTGGCTCAGCTCTGTCCAGCTCACAGGCAGGAGAGAGCACACAGACCAAGCCTTGCAGGGAAGCTGCTGGACAAGAGCCCCTTAGCAAGTCTCATCCTGACGACACGACCACCTCTGGTCCTATCCTGTGCCTGCCCCGCAACATCCCAAGGTGACGAGGGCTCCCATCTGCTGCTGATGCGCCAACATGAGAGGAACATGTTCACTGCCAGGTCTGTGAGCAAAGCGCATGCAGACTCCCCAATTCAAACACTCGAAGGCAGCTCCCCCTGGGGAGCCGAAATCTGTTGGCAGCAACCTTGCCATGGAAACCAGACCCTGCAAACAGAACCCAGATCTCTCAAGGCTCAGCTAGAGTGACAGGTGTGAGGGTAAGCAACTCTGGGCCAGGACACCCTCTTTTTCTGCAGCAGAAAGCCCCTCACTGCCACCCCTGTGGCAGCCACAGACCTCCCCCCTACCCCCCATACACACACAGTTTGAATCAACTCCTAATCTAAACCCTGCTTGTGGGTGGATCTCCAGATTGACATTTCAAACAGAATAACGAACAATTTCTAGAGTGGTGGGCAGGGAAAGGCTTCCGGCTTGTTGTCTGCTGTGCTTCAGCCCAGAACCAGGAATGCGGGGGCTAGGAGGGCTTCCTTGGCTCCAGCTGCCCTAAATCAAAAATCCTGCAGCTTCACAATAGTGCCAGCAGTGTGGAGCATCACCGGCCAACTCTAAAGCACCTACTTTGAACAAAAGACTCTAAATGAAGGGCCATCTGCTCCCGCCAAAGCCATCCAGAAGGGCTATGCAACAGCCAGTGATGCCTGCAGCCACAGCCACGAGTGGCAGACAGACAGGAGATGATCGTACCCGAGTGGGGCAGGCAGGCAGGCAACCAAGCAGCAGGGCTAACCCGCCTGCCCACCCCCACCTAGGCTCTGGACCCTCCTCCCCACACTAACTCACCCTCCTGGCCAGAGGAATCTTCCTGGAATCCTTTAGCACAGTAGCTTCCCAGCTCAGGAACCTTCCAGACTCCCAGCTCCTGATCCAGCTGCCTACCCTCCAGCTGGGGCCCTCCTGGGATGCCCTGCTCCCTCTCCTCCTGCAGGCTTCCTCATCCCTGTAGCTTCCCTGTCTTCATCTCCAGGGCTCCCAGGCTTCCAAGTACTGTGGCCATGTAACTGGACAACACCCAATGAGACGTGGGCAGAAGTAATGGATGCTGCCTCCCAGGCCTGTCCAGCAAAGCTTCCCGAACACTCCCTCTTGCCCCACTGGCACCCTTACGTCCAGGGTAACCTGGAAGCCCTTGTGGAAGGTGGCAGAGCCTCTGTCAGCCTAGGGCCCCATTTTCCTGCATCGACCATCCATCTCCCACGAGAACCAACCAGCTTCGATTTCAGCTAGAGGAATTTGATTCAGTGATCAAGAACACTGTAAGAGGAGAGCCCTACTCCGCAGAACTTCAAGTTCAGACCAACTTTGCCAGCTAGGACACACTCTGTCCCCAAAGCTGAGCAACTGCCTGGCCAGAAACTGTCACCCCTCCTGAAGGACCATGCTTTGAGGGACAGGGTGGAGCAGTGGTTAGAAATGCAAGCTAGGCCAACAGCCTATTTTACACTGCAGTGCCACCACTTCTGAGCCAGTGGCCCAAGCCAGTGTCTATGCATCACCTGTGACAGAGGACAGCCTGGGGCCACAGAGAAGCACAAGGAGTCACTCCAAGCACCACCTGGCATGCAGGAAGCATCACAAGAGGCCACTACTATCATTATTTCTCATCACACCATCCTGTGTTGATATATAATGGACTTCTTACACAGCGGCAGGTAAAAGATGACTTGTCATTTGCGACAGCCACAAGCTGGAAACAACCCAAATGTCCATCAACAGTGAAAAGATAAACAGGTGGGGAAAAGTCATATGATGGAAAATTCTACAGCCATAAGAATGAATAAATTATTGCCACACATAACAGGGATGAATTCCAGGTACAAATGAGTCCATTGGAATGGAGTTCAAATCCAGCCATCATTCAACTGCCCAGGGACACAGACACAAGCAGAAAAATGACGCAGAAGCAATGGCACCAGCACCATCACAGCCAAGGGGGCAGTCATCAGCTCTGAGGGGAGCAGCCTCAAGGGGAGGGAGTGCCAGTGCAGGGCAGGGGAGGAAGGAAGTGCTTTTCCTCACATCATGAGGGTTACACAGGGGTTGGCTGCAGAGCCATTCGATAACCGGTGCATAAATATGTATATTTTCAGTACCTATTTGGTATACTTTCTGTGCCATATTATGTTTCATGATGAAAAAGGTTACAACAAAGGGAACACATATGACAGGCATAGCTCTCAGATGCCCCCGAGACTCCCGGCCCCTGGGGCTCACGCACCTCTTCTCAGTTCCTCTCAGTGCTTCAGTGAGGGAGTTTTGTTGTTAAAATTAAGGTCACAAACGCATAAACCTTAAAACAGAGAGATAACCCTGGGAGCCCTGACCTACGCAGGTGAGCCCCTAAGAGGTGCCAAGGGTGAGGGGAATCCCCCAAGGCTGCCCTGGAGCTGCAGCGGAACCCATCAGCGGCCTCCAGGTGCAGACAGCAGCCCGAGGCTGTTGGCCAGTGAGGACACAGGGACCTCACTCTGCCGACAGCCTGAATGAGTCCAGGCGCAGACCTTCCCCAGAACTCCCAGATAAGGGCCCAGCCCACCAATACCTCAACTTCAGCCTCCGGACCCCCAGAACTGAGGACCCAGCTGGCCTGTGCCTTGGTTCTGACCTACAGAAGTGTAAGCTAATCAACACAAGCCATAACTCTGGGCTGATTTATTATGGAGCAACAGGAAACTAAAACCACCCCAACCTGAGGAAAGGAGAAAGGCAAGAGATGAAACATACCTGACAGAAGTGTGCCAGAAGGCTCGCATCTGTCCAATCCGGGGATTGGGCACAGGGCCGCTCCGTCAATTATTCTCTCCCCTAATCTGATATTGGAAGCACTTCTTTAAGTAAAGAAGCCACTTCAAAGAGAACGGCATAGAAAGGGGGACAGAGTGACTTCACAGTGGAGAAACCTGACTAGCGCACTCCGCCGGGGATCAGGTCAACATCAGCGGTGGTAAGTCACGGTGACACACGGCCCTGGACAGGGTGGGATGAGAAGGGCCCTTCACTGTGGTGTCTTCCTCCAGAGCCCGTCCCCCGGGTCTAACCATGAGAAAAACACCCGACAAATGCCAACTTAAGGACTTTCCACAAAATTCCTTTTCAAAACTGGCAAGCTCGCCAAAACCAAGGAAAGTCTGAGAAACTGTCACAGCCCACAGAAGAAGTAACAACTAAATGGCACGTGGGATCTTGAATTGGATCAGGGGACAGAGAAAGGACATCAGGGAAAACAGAGGAAATCTGAATACAGTACAGACTGTAGTTAGTAGAAATGTATCAGTGTTAGTTCATTCATTGTGACAAATGTACCAGGCTAATGAAAGATAATAAGGAAGCCAGGTGTGGGACACACGGGAAGTCTCTGTACTATCCATCCTCAGCTTTTCCTTACATCTACAACAGTCCAAAAAAAAAAAAGCCTTTAAAAAGAGACCGTACATGACCAAAACAGTGCCTAAATAGACAAGCTTGTAACAAACATCTAAGGAAAAAGGCAGCAACCTCAATGTTTGCATGGGGCACTCCTGGCCCCCATCTATCCTGGGACCTTCCACCCCCCCCAACAAAAAGCCAATCTCCTAATTCAATTGGCTGCAGTGACACCCAGCTGTCCAGGCCCACAGTGAGGCAACACCTGGTCAGAAACATCGAGGCCCCGCCCCAGTCTTGCTGGCTCTCGAAGAGAACACATGGCAAGATTTTTCCTTAGCAGAAGGCTGACCTTCTTCAGCTTAACTGGATGCTAAAATCACTCTGCATTCCCTGAACAAACACCAACTGTGTCTCTCCCTGCCAGTATGATGCGGCACACAAGGAGACAGCCCACAGGGACAGATGGCGCTGAAGAGTGGGAGCCCCTGGGTGAGCTCTCCTAAACACACTGGGTTTCCTGGGTGCCCTGCTCCACCTGAGTGGCACGGGATGCGTGTTCTCACGTGATCCACTGCCAGGTTCAGCCAGGTGGTTAAGGGTTTAGCGTGGGGAAGATTGGTGAGAAGCAAGTCAGGCGAATGGGAGGATCTGTGATTAAAACCGTGTAGTGTGCCCTGACTGGTGCAGCTTGGTGGAGTCACCAGTTCGATTCCCAGTCAGGGCATATGCCTGGGTTGCAGGCCAGATCCCCAGTGGGGGTGTATGGGAGGCCACCACACATTGATGTTTCTCTCCCTTCCCCCTCTTCCTTCCTTCTTTCCCCTCTCTCTAAAAATGGATAAATAAAATCTTAAAAAAAAAAAACCCTGCGTAGTGTCATGCTGTACAAAATTCTCTGAAACTGCCCATTGCCACACCCACCATGGTGGACAACGCAACCCTAATCTCACAGTCTGATGGCACTTGGCTGCCCAGTGTGAGACTTGAAGGTCTCTCTGGCATCAGGAGTTAATCTTCTGAATGCCAAAACCAGCTCTCAGTTTTACATTTACTGCACAATCCTGACAAGCACCAACGGCTAGGGCCAGGGGCATCAGAATGACAGTGTAGTTCTGGCCAGCATGAGGCTGAGGGCTAGATAAGGAGGGCAAGGAGGAGACCTGGGCAGGGGTAACACGGCTGTCCCTCCCATAAGCACCTGTGTACCCAGGCCCTCCTGACCATTTGGTTAAAACACTTACGCTAGTACTGTGCCATCACTGCACTCCCAAGTGAGAGAGCAAGTGGCTGCAACACCCGACCGGAAACAAAGCCTGCCCTGGGTTCTCAGCAACCACGTGGGTACACACACATACACACAATCGTGCAATATGAAAGCACACACTCACACACACTCTAGGGTGACCAAGCACCAAGGATTGCCAGGCACTGAGAGCATTCCAGGACGCAGGACTTCCAGTTCTGAAGCCGGGAGAGTCTCACTGGTCACCCTGACCCACATGCAGGAGCCTTGGGAGGTGGCAGTGGGCAAGCAGCTTAGGCACAAATGGAATAAAGGACAACCACTCTGATGCCGTGGCCACTGCTACAGTCAGAAAAGGAGACTCTGGAAAGGTGGCCAAGGCGCTCCCGGCACCTGCCTCTCCACAACCGCCTGCATGAGGCCAGCATCCCACAGCCCCCTGGACAGGCTGGTCTCTGCCCTCGGGAAGGGGTTTCTGTTCTGAAACACTCTGAGGCTGTGCTCTCTCACCTCAGCTCAGCACCTAGATTTCCCCAGCATGTTAACATGGTACAAATCGAGCCACCTCCTGATATCTTTCTGGGTTTTATCCATATCTGGCCTCCCCAGGTGCCACAGCCACACCAACTCCGTCCCGACGCCCAAGTGGGGGTTCGGCCAGCCCAGGATGAGTGAGGGGAGGAGGGAGCACATCTATCTGCACATCTATTTACTCTCACATCTTGTACCGGTGACAGTGCAATGTTGGAAAGCTAAGTTACTGAAACCAATCTGTAAAGCCATCAGGCTCCTACCAGCCTTGGCACTGAGCTTTCCCTGACACCATGGGGCCTTTTGGGATCTTGCCAGAGCGAGGTGGCTGGGAGGAGTTACCCTTGTGGCTAGAGGGGGGCTGTGCCTGAGTCAGGCACCTTGTGACTGCCGCCCTGGAGTCTCAGAAGCCATGAAGTTGCACACGGCCAAGCAGGCCTCCTCCAGGTGCCAGCGCTCTCCCCCAAGAGCCTTCGGGCTGCTGCCTGGTCAGCTTCCCATTGCTCCATCACCCACCTCAGACTTCCCAGTCTGCCTCCCTGGTGACAAAGCAGAGGCTCCCACAGGGACTGGGCCAGGCATTGTGGTCCACCAGTGCCACCTACAGCGAGACCTAGTGATGTGGCTTTGGGCAGCCAGGTAGGAAGGAGGAGGGAAAGGAGGTGCCTGGAACCCACCTCCACCACCCACCTAGGCTCACTGGGAGAGATTATTCTATGCTGCCAGAGGTGCAGCTGGGAAGAGGATTGATGTTGCCTCAGGTGGGCCTGCAGGGAGGTCCCCGGAGGCCAGACCCAGCAGTCCTCCCCGCAAAGAGCCTTGCTCAGACCCATGAATTAGGCCAAGCCCATCCAGCCTCTTGCCCAGGCTGCAGTCAGAGAACAGGTCACATGGGAGCCAGCCAATGCATGCACGCTTCCTCCTTGTGCCCCAAGGCAGGGAGTATCTGTCCTCAAATGCACATGTTCACACACAAGCTCAATGCACAGAGGACCGCCATGTGTACACCGGTGCAATGCACAAATGCATATATGCAGATGTGAACACACAGGCACACACATGCACACTCATGCATGCACTCACGTGCACACACACACCTCCAGAGTACCAAGAACAGGCAGAGATGGCTGTGCCTGCTGGGAGTTTCCTGGCAGCAAAGGCTGCCCAATCCCTCTCCTCTGAAACTCCCCTGAGCAAAATGCCAAAGAAAAACTCTAAGTGTAGCTGAATCAAAGGGAAAAAATTCCCCAAGCCCCTGGGAGACTCAATCAAGCTTCTGAAAGGTCAGCGAAAAGGCAGAGCTCTGAGACAATCTCCCAGACTCTCAGGCTCTCTTACCAGCCTTCCCTTCACCAACCCTGCACAGAAGGATCTGTTCATCGTACCTTGGGATCGTCCAAGAGCTAGCAAGGACTCTACGCCCTTTATGGAACACAGTCAGACTCTCTCCCCTGTCCCCCACTCAGGGACACTAACACCAGAGACTTGGAAGACTGTATCCCAGGTAAGTCAATGTGCAAGGGATGGAGAGGCTGCAGAAGCCAAGACAGAACTCAGGAAAACTTGCACTGCCACCCTCGTGGGAGGCTTCAGAGTCTGGAGCCTGAAGGCCAAGGTCAGAGCCTTGAGGGCCAACCCCCAGAGGCAGGAGAGCATCCTCCACTGGGCACACCCCCTTCTGGAGGGGAACAGGGGTCCCCCCTCCTCCAAGAGCAAGTGGAACCAGAGGGAGTTTAGGAGAATGAGAAGGGACTGGGGGAAGCGGGTGGTGACTCTGCCTAGACTGTGTTGATGTCCCTTCAGCTAAAACACATTTGCTCTGGCCTCTGTCACCAGGGAGGGGCTTTATCTCACTACAGCATTTAAAATACAGAAAGAAAAAACAGCAACTGGACAGCTCTGCCTGCAGCCCAGCCGTCAGTGCAGCAGCCCACGAGGTACCCTGGCGCCCAACGTTCAGCTTTCGGCAGCCCAGAGCACTGGCTCCTAGCCCCTCATCCATCTTGCCCACCACTGTAGAAGCCACCAACCTCTGCTCTTCACAGTGGTCCTCAGCTCCTGCGCTGAGCTCATGGCCCAAGCTGCCTCACCCTTACAAGCTGCCATCTCCCAAGCCTGGTCTGTGAGTCAGGGACGGCAGGGCACCCTGAAACCTTTGCCAGCCCTCGCCCAGCAAGCAGGCACACAGGACGTGATGCAAGGCACCTTCTACCACCCTGAGGGGCAGGCCCGAACCAGAGCAGAGCCAAGTGACTGACTCCTTGCAATGGCAGTAGTGTGTGCCAGGGTACCCTGCAGAGGGTGGCAGGTACTCTGCTCTTGTCTCCAAGGTGCACAGCACTCTCCAGATGGTCCAGACGTGCCCAGGGAGACAAGGGCTGACCAGAGCCCAGTGCTTTCTAATTTCCAGCCCGGAACTCTTTCCTGGGGACACGTGGAAGCAGCAGGGAGGACAGGAGGTAGCAGGTGCTGCATTTGACAGTACTGCTAGAAACACTGTTTAGCGCTACATCTGAGAAACAGTGTGAAACAACGCGAGGTGGGTATGTCACACATGGAGCTGATGTTTCCAATGACAGGCCTGGGAGCTGACCAGGCCTGACATCCACAGGGGCTGAACCAGGAGGCAGATGGCTGAGGGGAGGCCATCGGACAGAGTGGCCCTGGCCCAGGCCCTGGGACCACTCTGTGGGGACAAAACTGTGGGGATATCATCTCTGGCTAAACCACCACCTCCCACAGGCTTTGAGGCAGGTATTTGGCCAGGACAGCAGGTTCTATAGGGCACAACCTCTGGACACTGAGCCTGGGCTGCCCACCACCCAGGCGCTGCCCTGTCGGGTCGAGGCCTATGCCTGCCCACCCTACTGGCCTCAGTAACCAACAGGGCTGAGGGGTTGCAGGAAGGCTAGGCAGTGGGAAGGTCAGTCCTCGGTGAGTACAAATGGCAGTCTATTTTAAATCCCCACCTCACAAAGGGTTCTGAAGCACTCAAATGCTTCGGATATTCCTAGCCTTGCTGCCTGAGAGCACCACATAGTGCCAGCCTTTCGAAGCAAATTCTATGCTTTTATCGACACCAGGCTGTTCACGTCACTTTGACACACAAATCACACTACTGAAGTAGCAACAGACCCAGAAAGGCTTCATAAAACGCTGTAAACCTGAGGACGTCGACACTTTAAAAAAAGTGCTACCGAAATACTCCAAAATGGCTGCAATTAAGCTACTGCAGACACCAGCAGAGCAGTACATATATTAGGGAGACAGACGTGTGAATGCAATCTGCCAGAGAACATCCCCACGCCGAGGGCCCAGGGGATGGGTGGGAGCAGGAAGGCACCACCTTCCCAAGGGGTTGCCAAGTGGCTTCCTGAGCCCCAAGCCCAGGGGTAAGAGCGCACCTCACCTGCCCACCCAGCTGGTGTCCATGTCAGCCCCACAACACAGCATGACTAGGAGGACCAGCTCCCACGGGAATGGGACCTGCTCCACACTCGGAAACCTCAGCACACTGGGGCTCTGGGAGGCTTAGAGGTTAACACGGTCCCAGTACCCAGGTCTCCTGATGGTCACCAAGCTCTTCTCTGGGCCAGGCCCTTCTGGGAGCTGGGCACAAAAGAGAGTCCAAGGGCCCTGCCCTCACGGGGCCCGTGTTCTGGTGGGGAGACACCGAAACCAACTTCCCAACCTCAATCCTGAGGAGAGAATTGGAACAGTGCCCAGCAAGACAACCAGGTTGAGCTGACCAAGCAGGAAGCAGGGAGCTTGGCAGGGGAGGGAGGCAGGGGCCCTGCAGCTGGACCCTACACAGCCACACTTTGAGAGGCCCCTTTTCACTGGTCACACTTGGTTAGTATGAGAGACCCCCATGTGCAATCCCACTTCCTTTCATGACCAGAAACCAAGACCAAGGTCAAGGTGCCTTCTGGAATATTCTTTCCTTCAGAGGACATGCTGCTGTGTCCAATGCTATCCCTGTTGACGGCTTCCCCATTGCTCTCAGGAATCGAATTGTAGGGAAGGGTGGATGTAGGCTGGTGGTTGGACACAAGGGACACCCCAAGAAAACCAGGGACGAAGCATGGGGCAGCAGGGGCCTGTCCTTAGGGGCTGCAGCCGGGAGAGCACTGAATGCTGGCGAGAGGAGGTGAGCACACGGAGCCAGCTGTCTGTCATGCCGCGTCACTCAGGGAGGGGGCTGCTGTGCTCTCACATTCCCAGGGTCTCCTCCATGGACGGCCCTCAAGGACTTCCACCTCACTGTCTCATGCTTCACCTCCCTCGAAGCCAGCCCCACCACCCTCCATCCCGCCACTTTGCTGTGGCCCTACCCTCTCGTGAGCAACCGGCCTCCTTGCCAGGCTCCCTGCCACCATTTATTGTGCCAGCCTCCCTTTCCTGGGCACCCTCACTGCCTGCTGCAGGGCCCCGTGCCCCCAGAACACACTTTGTCCCTGGGGCCACATCTGAGAGCTCAACCTGCCCTCAGCCAGCCTGGGCCGGGATTCAGCACTGGCTTTCTCTCTGGCTTGCACTCTCACTCGCTTGCTCTCTCTCTCTCTCTCTCTCTCAGGAAAAAGGGGGTTTTCTTCCCTTAAGGTCACTCTGGCTGGCAGACCCCAATTAAAACCAGGCATCCTCACAGGGCTGAGCAGAGCAGAGGCAGTGTCCCCACTGCCCATCCACCTGCCCAGCAGAGTCCTTGTTCTCCTCCTACTGTGGCTACCAAGGGGCTCTGGGATAATCACAGCCCAGTGGGTTCTTTAAGTGGAGTCTAAAAAGGATGAAAAGACCAGGGAAATTTCCACAGCAGATCCAAGCCAATGGTCCAGAAGGAAGGGCAGGGGCGCCATCTACTGGCCTTCAGGGGAGCTGCACTGGCCAAACTGGGACACAGAGGGCAGACAGTAGTCCCTCAGATACCTGGCCAAGTCACTAACCAACACCAGGAGGTACCATCCAGGCCAAGGAGTGGGTCCAGCACACACACACAAACATACACGCACAACATACAGAAACATACATACATAAACACAGATACTTCCATATACACACATACACATGCATATATTCACACACATACAAGCATACATATACACACTCAGACTCACACACACTCTCACACTCACACACAAGAATGACCCAGCCTGTGGATCCACATGAGGAGTCAGAAGGCTGCCCTGGGCACTCAGCCTGCTTGGCCGAAGGGGAGCAGGCTGACTGCTGGGAGGAGGCAGGCAGAGCCCCCAGGGGAGAGTCAGACCCACTCACCCCACAAGCTGCGCCTCCAGGCCCTGCCCTCCTGCCCTCAGGTGTGCTCTTCGGGCAGAGCGCGGCCCCTCTCCACCAGGCCTGGGCTAGGGTCTCTGTGGAGTCACAGCCTAGCCTCACCATGGAGAGGGGAGGGGACCACTGGGATCTCCTGGGCAGCACTGGGACAGTGCCACTGACCAGGAAACACTTCTACCTGAGTGCCCAGAACCATGCTCGTGGTCATGAGATTCAGACCTTCGTGCAAAGGCCAACCCGTCAACCTCTCTCCAAAGTGATTCCCAAAAGGCAAATACCTCCCAGCCCAGAGGTTTTGATGATCAAGGGCTAACACAAAGCCACAGGAAGCCACCACAGGAGAGAATGGAATTGAAAACAAGAAACTCATAGAACTGTCACAGGATCCCCGAAAATGCTCAAAGTAGCACAGCTCAAAGGCCAGAGGACCCAGGGCTGGCAAGATAATGGCCCCAAAGACACCCCAGTCCTAGTCCTGGGGCCTGTGGAAATGGCACCTCACATGGAAAAAGAGGCTTTGCAGATAGATCAAGGAGCAGAATGGGGATGACCCTGTATTACCCAGGGTAGGCGTGCAGTGTCATTGTAAGGTTCTCAAGAGGCAGACGGAAGCGTTAAGGTCACAGGGATGGAAGAGGCTGCACTGCTGTCTGGGAGGAAGGAGGGAGAGGCCACAAACCAGGGATGCAGTGCCTCTAGAAGCCAGAAAAGGCTGGATTCTCCCATGGAGCCTTGAGAAGAAACAGCCCTGCCGACATCTGGGCATTAGCCCTGTGACATGCCCGACTTCCAGAACATGAGCAAATAAATGTGTGTGTGTTAAGGCTTGTGGCCATTTGTTAGAGTAGCCCTGGCACGCTCATATGAACGCCCTACCACATCCATGTCCAATGCTTCCCTATCCTGCCCTATCGGTCTGAGTGGGAACTGCTTTGTTCGCATGAGAGCTGAGGAGAGCATGGTCACACAGCCAAGGGCAGAACAAAATTTCCTCTCGGCTTCTGGGCCCTCCACCCACAGCTCCTGCTCCTGCCCCACTCAGCAAAGGGCTCCAGGAAGTCCAAGTGGCTGGATGTGCCTGTGGGTACCAGCTCAGCTAAGGTAAGGTGTGCCTTGGCAGGGTATGCCTATGTCCCCAGCTGTGCTGTGTCCCCAAGCCCTCTGCGCCCCACTGCCCCAAACTCGCTTGGTTAAGGCTCCAAGTGCTACAATCTGCTCCTGGGCCTCCTGCTTCCCTTCCCACCCCTCTGAGCCTCACAGATTATTGTGATAACAGAACCTTCTAAGACAGCTGGGGAGAAGCAAGGAGATACAAAGCCCTGGTTCAGAGGAGATCGGGCGCGTTCAGGGTGGTATGGCAGTTCAGAAGTCTCTGCTAGAAACCACAGTGAACAAACAGAAGGCAGCTGCCGCCTGGTCTGCCAGCAGAAGCCGGATGTGAGTTAAGTGTTCAGCTCAGAGATTCCAGAACACACAATTCGCTGGACGTCTGACCCAGCCTGCAGGACCCCCGGTCCAGCATCTGCAAACCAGCGGGGTGCCTCGAGGCAGCAGGCACCCCGCAACCCGAAGGCCAAGAGGAAGGTGGAGACTCAGTGCTTAAGGCCTCCCAGGCCCCAGGCCCGTGGCCCCAGGAGAGCCCTCGGTACAACAGCCATGTGCCTGATTCAACCTGGGCAGGAGCCGAGGGAGTCGAGCACCAGACACTGGTCAGTGGGAGGCTCTCTGCATGTAAACCCCAAGCTCCACGAATCGGGAAGCTCATTTCTAAGGGGCTCATATCTCTCAACCCCAAACTGCTGGGTAAACTGAGGTTGCCCTGAGCCAATAAAGGCAGGACCAGGAGATCTTGAGCTACCAAAGCTCCAATCCTGGTCCACCTTGCCTGAGAGCTCCGGCCACAGGGAGCCATCCAGAAGGCACCCCCATGCATGCCTCACCCCAAAGGAGCCTATGCATAGCAAGGACCCTCCTCCCTGTGAAGCAGGGTAAGCTGCTGGCTAGACACTCACCACGACTTGGGCTCCCCAAAGTGCAGGTAGTTGATGCTGTATAGGTCCATGTCCTCCGTGTGCCAGGCAAAGGTGGTCTTCCACATCCCGAAGTACAGGTAGGGGGTATTGACACCCTCAATGATGGTGCCACACTCACGTTCCACCATGTCCAGGATGGTCCGAAGGTTCCCGATGTTCCACTGTGCCACATCCTGTGGGCGGTGAGCACACAGTCAGTATGGGGCCACCCCTCGGTGCCTGGGCCCCATCAGCCCCAGACACTGGTGGGAGAAGGGAGGTGTCATTCCCTAGGAGCCCGCAGCTGCAATGTGACCCCTGTGAGAGCCCAAGAGCCAGCAGTCAGCCCCACACCTGCCCACCCCAGTATCCCAAACGCACCCTAGGCTGCTCACACACTGCAGACACCAACCGACTGCCCTGTGCCAGGCAGCCGGGAAGAGCTTTCTCTGGATTCCAGGCTGAGCTGTGTGTTAATCTTGGCAGTAAAGACTGCAGTTTGGTCATGAGTAATTAATGTGCCTCAAAGTCAGAAGACAATTGCCAAGTGGGGCTAGACCAGCGAAGGTGCCAGACAGCCCTTCCTGGT
>CM052545.1:37731604-37784485 GCA_028533065.1 Trachops cirrhosus | reverse complement strand
GGGAACTGAGGTTACTAACAAAAGCAGCCCAGACGGAGGTGTGGGGGCAGCAAATGGTAGCTTGTGGTCCAAACCTCACCTGCTACCTGCTTTTGTACAGCCTGCGAGCTGAGAATGTGTGATTTTGTGTTGGGGTGTTTTTTAATGATTGGGGAAATTTTTTAAAATAAGACTATTTCAGGACAAGTAAAAGATCTGTGAGATTCACGTTTTGATGTCCAGAAATAAAGTTTTACTGGCGCACAGTACACTGGCCGGTTTACGGGTCATCTGAGGCAGCAGAGCTGAGTGGTGGCAACAGACACTGTCCGGCCCACCAGGCAGAAAATACGACACAGCTCTCTATGGAAAAGGGTCACCAACCTTCTGGTGTAAAGAATGGACAACTAGGAATCCTAGATAAAGATACTCATCCGGGAAGCAACTAGAAGAACCCTAAGCAGGCAGGTTGCGAAGCTGCCCAATCATCAGGTGAATAATGCCGCACAGGTCCACGTGAACAAGAAGAAACACAACCATTTACATTGGAAAGATTCACAGGGCGAGCTTGTGTGTCTCTCTGCCTTCACATGTGCACACACGCACACAAGTGTGTAATATGCCAAGGAAAGAGACAGAGGGTGTTGGTAACCGTGTTGTTTCCAGGGACAGGAGCTGGGAGACAGGGACCAGAGGAAGAGGAGACTCACTGGTCACTCTGTCCTGTCACACTGTCTGAATTTGCCTCCCATGTATATTATGATCTCAAAAAACACAGAATAAGTAAGCTGTTTTATCAGGAATATAAAGGCAAAACTCAGGCCTCCCCGGCATCAACTGCCCAGAAGCCTCCCCAGACTGTCGACCTCCTTCTCCCCCAGGTGGAGTGAGTGGGCAGCCACTGCCTGCTGGGCTGGGCTCAGCACGGCTGTGTGCCCCTGCCCCAGTCTGCCAACTCCCACGGGGACAGTGGCTGTGCCAGGCATTTATGAACTCCAGTGCCTGGTACAGAGCCTGGCACTGGGACAGAACCCCATCATGTTTGTAGGAGGAGAAGGCCCGAGTGCTCTGGCAAACAGGTCAATGGAAGCACCACCCTCAGACACAGACACACACGGAAAAGCTGTGCCAGGACCAGGATGTCACCCACCTTGGCCAGGCCTGCCCGGTGGGCTCCCTGGGACTCGATGTAGGCCACATATTTGTTGAAGTCCTTAAATTCTTCCATGGTTGGGCGAAACGTCATGATTTTACAACTCGGGTTCTGGGCCCCGTGATCCTCAGACCCCATGGCTGCAGCTGAGACACCGCCACACCTGCGAGGGAAGACAGAGAGCGTGAGCACGGCAGCACCGCCACTGCGGGTGCTCTGCTCCCTTCGACCGCACTGAAAGTGCCTGTGGCCCCAGAAAGCAACGCGGGGCAGAGAGGAGACTGGGAGCTGACTTCCTTGCTCTGCACTGGCACAAAAGACCAAAATGACTTCAACTAATTAAAAACAGAGGTGTCCCAGTTCTAAAAGCCAACATGATACTAGAAGCCAGAGCACTGATTTTAAGCTGGGGACCCTAGAAAATAAAAGCTTTTCATGCCAGGGGCTTGAATCAGTACATGTCCTTTGGAGCTGGATATCCAGAGAAATAGCATCACGCAGTGGGTTCTGGAAGGTAAGTGAGGTTGGGTGCATGTGACTCTGCCTTCCTTTGAGGTGCAAGCCTGTGAGCAGGGGAATGACAACTCCAGGCGGGGCCACCCAGCGCAGCATGTAGGTCACTCCAGCACTAGCCTGGCTGCTGTCAGCGAACCCAGGCCCAGTGACCCACAAGCAGCCAAAGGCAGGAATCTGGAACCAGGAGGGGAGAAGGCCTAGCCAGAATGGCTCATTTCCTGTAATCAGAGATGCTCTGAGGCACCCTCACCCTCTGTTACAACCATGCCTAGATATTTAGGCACAGAAGGGGAGAACATGGCCAGGCCTGCATGTTCTAAGATTCACTGCTGGCACCTATAGGTAATTGGGGACCAGGGCTCCTCTCAGGGAGGAGGCTGTACACTGGAGTGGCCCCTTCCTCTCCTCAGAGTTAAGGGGACCCAGAGGGGTTGTCAGTGGCCCACTCTGAACAGGAAGGGGCTTGGTGATGGATTCTGGGAAGGGTGCCTGTTGACCAATTAAATTCTTCTGGTTCCAAAAGACTAGACCTCCTCCAGGATTTGGAAAAGGTCAGAATCCAAGTGAACATAGACCTGAGAACTTGAAGAACAATTTAACCAAGTCCCCACCCAACCCCAAACTGGAAATGAGAAAGCCAGGAAACCCAATGTTTCCAGAAAAGGGATGGAGACCCAAGATGCAGACACAGGCTTCCAAAACATGTTCCCTGCAGTAGACACTAGAGGGCAGCACGAGCCCAGGAATTGCTGCTGAGGCCATCCATTTCCTCCGGAGAGATCTGGAGGCCTCAGTTTCACAGGCACTCTGTCCTGACCCCGCCCCTAACACACCCAGAGACACAGCATCAGGAAGGGGGTTCTGATGCCTGGGGTACATGAGGCTGGGGGACAGCAGTTAAAGCCCCCTTCTAAGGGTCATACTCTTAGCTGGATGGCTGGTGAGGGCCCCCAAATATCCTGACATACAGAGTTGGGGGCAGCAGTGGGATCACTGCTTTACCACTGCACTCAGGCTGGGGTCCACCATGACCCTCTGACCTGTGTCCGCAACAAGTCTCGAGGTTTCTCAGGGGACAGCCACAAAGCTGACATGTGCATGGCAGGTCACGAGTACCTGTGACAGCACGTGGCTGTGGTTCTGGGCGGGATCACAGGGAACCACCAAAAAAACAGTTTATCGGAGGAAAGGGGTTGTCACCATCACCCCCTCTAGAGCAGCAGGCACCAGAGGGCCCCAGCCTCAGCAAGCTGCCCACTCAGGAGGCTGCCCCCACTGGAGCCCTGACCAGCCCTTAAGACTGACCATCATGCCATCCCAGCAGGTCCCTTGCCTACAGCCAGGGCCTGCACCCACCCCACTGAGCCCCAAGCCTACCTGCCCCGCCAGCCCAGACACAGCCACGCAGGGCTCGCTGTGGGCCTTCACCACAAAGCAGCACACAGGACAGCATGTCTGTCCTTGGGGGGACAGACCTTGACCCCAATACTACTACAAACATCAGTGTGAACATAAGCTGTGCTAATGGCTGTCGAGGGGACACAGAACAGCAGGGTGGGGAGCGAGAGGGCTCCATGGGCTGGGACCGCAGATGAGACAATGAAGCATGAGAGCTAGCTGGCCTTCCTCACAATCCCACCACCCCTAGCCACCCACTCCTGTCCATCCCACCTCATCACCCCTCAAGATTTTCCACACCCACTGGGAAGGCTCAGAGCCTCTGCCGGCACAGAGCCATGGGCTCCGAAGGGGGGCCCTGCTGCCCTCCACATCACATGGACCCCCAAATTTGTCCTCTGAGACCTGCTGCCAGAACATGATTGCCCCAGTCTCAGCCCCTGGTCCCAAGCCCTTGACAGCCAGGCAAAGTCCAGAGGCTGGTTCCTCACTCTGCCGTGGCCGCCCGTGCCCAGATCCAGAGGTGGAGGACCCATTGGCACTTCACAAGCCGTCAGCCCTGTTCTTTGAGTTTTACATGGGTGACTCGTCCAGTCCACACAATAAGCCCATTTTCACAGTCCACTGATGATACAGGGCCCCAGGTGGGGAAGTCACATTCCCAAGCCACATGACAGGTAAGTGGCAGGGCAAGGTGCCCAGCCAGGCTATCCTGAGACAGCCCAGAGTATCCTATCTCTCTTCCACCCTAGTGAGTGACAGGTGCCAGGACCTACACCCAATAGTTCTCATGGTTAGCCTGGCTGGTCTTGGCCAGCCGGATGCCTCTCCTCCAAGGCTGGCTCACGAGCAGCCTA
The DNA here is from genome assembly GCA_028533065.1 of Trachops cirrhosus. NCBI lineage: Eukaryota > Metazoa > Chordata > Mammalia > Chiroptera > Phyllostomidae > Trachops > Trachops cirrhosus. The sequence continues at coordinate 37,780,582 of CM052545.1, read as the reverse complement.
CAGGGGAGGGGGATACAGCCTTTGCAGAAGCTGCCTCCTGCCCATCCACGCAAACGCTCCACACCACTGGTGGGAGGTGACAGCGTTTGTCAGTCTCCTCCCCAAGACCAGCTCATCCCAGGCGGAACTGGGGCAGCCCCAGGGCCCTGCCCACACGAGCTCTCAAATCCAGAAGCACAACGCAGAGATGAGGTTTCCATGTACCAGGGAAAAGCGGATGACGAGCAGGTGTACCCTGCACATGCACACAGCAAGAGGTGCTGCGCCCAACCACTGGCACGCAGACTCGGCTCCACAGTGAACTCTACAGGACTTTTTCCTGTCATTCATGCCTTTTGAAATGAAGTTGCTTTGTAGGTAAATATAGAGAAGAAAATTAAAATGGTGTGTAATCCCAACATTTCATAACACTTGACACATTTTTTGAATGAGGGCATATGGAAGAAATAAAAAAGGAACTGGACTAGACACCAGCCCTGGGCCAACCTTTCAGTTTACTGAAAACATGGGGGGAGGCACACTGGACCAAGTGAGAGCCCCCCAGGAGGGAACTCACAGAACAGTCCAGAAGGGGCAACATGCTATTTCCCAGACAGTGTCATGCCAACAGTGGAGCTCGAACAACTCGATAATACAGAGGCCAACAACAGTCCAATTGAAAGTGGGCCAATGACTTGAATAGACATTTCCCCAAAGAAGGTCAACAAGCACGTGAAAAGGGGCTGAACGTGTTAGCCAGCAGGGAAATGCAAATCGAAAGCACAATGAGCTACCGCTCACCCACCACTAGGATGGCTAGGATGAAAATACAGACAGTATCAAGTGCTGGTGAGGGTGTGGACAAACTGGAACCCTGACACACTGCAGGTGGGAAAGGTAAAAGGTAGAGCTGTTGTGAAAAAGAGTTTGGGGGTTTAGACAAGATGGTGACCAGCAGAATAATATACCACCAAACCACCCCCAGGACAGCCACATCCTGATCTGTACTGTATGCTCCCTTCCATGGCAAAAGGGACTTGGGAGATGGGATGAAGAACCCTGAGAGGAGGAGGATCCTGGATTCCCCCGGGGGCCCAGTGTCATCACAAGGGTCCTTCCTTGTGAGAAGGAGAGAGATGGAGATGAGATGACAGAGGAATGAAGGCAGAGGCTGAAGTGATTCAAGGAAGGGCACCCAAGGAAAGGAAAGCAGGCAGCCCAATGAAGCTGAAAAAACTCAAAGAGGTCAATTCTTCTCTGCGATCTCTGGAAAGGAGTGGCCCTGCCAGCAGAGAATAAACACAGGCATTTGCGGTCCCCAGGATTATGGTCCTGCTGCAGCAGCTGTGGGACGCGCATACAGGAGAAAGGGAGAGTGGCTCTGAAAGGTGGTCCAAGATTTCCGAAGCATCTGAAAAGATCAGAACATGTGGCCATGTTCTAGGCCACACCTGGCCCTAATGAGTCATGTCACCTGCATCCAGCGTCAACAGTGAACATGAAGATGCCTTTCTCAGGCTACTGGGAGCAGCCCATGTGGCCAGGAGTGCACAGGACTGTTCGTTCTCCACCCTATCACCCCCACCCATGGATGTGAGCTGGGAGGTGATTTCAGTAAACTTTGTTCCCTCTCTTCTTACCAGTAACCACTTTGGGCCACCATCAGAGGCTATCACTTTAAAACCCACAGTCCTCTGTCCCTGGTTTACTATAGAAGAGTATAGGAGAAGGTGGACAGCCTGGAGTTGAAACCCAGAAGTAGTTGGGCAGAGGATTCTTTTAAACACGTTTTTAAAGAATCTTCCATTTTGAATACCTCCCTTCCCCTCCCCACCCCTGGCTGTGACCGGTCACCATCCTCTGCAGGTGGTGGGGTGGGGTGAACAGGGCCCTCAGAGAGCCCAGAAGTGGTGTCCTGCCTGATCCACATGGCACAGACAGGACAGCCTGTCTGGGTGACCCCAGCATCAATCAAAATGCACAGAGGTTCTCAGGGCTTCTAGAAGTGAGGGACAGGATTCAGATGCTGAAGGGCAAGAGCGAAAACATGGAGCGTGCAAGAGCGAAAACTGGAGAAGAGACGCCCAGCACAGCCACCCCCAGAGGGCTCCAGGCTCCTTTGTCTGAGGCCATGTAGAGCCTGGACACCCCAGTAACTAAATGGGACAACCTTAACCCCCAGCCACTGGGAGCAGGCTATGGCCTTCGGTGCCTTGGTCCTGTACTTACTTGAAAGTTCCTGGTATATTCCGATGGCGAGGCTGCAGTGACAGACGCTCTATAGTAAGGGGCTCAGATTTCTGTCGGGTTCCAGCAACAGCGATGGTTCCTAAAATGCGCAAAATACAAAGCGCAATTAACTAAACTGATTGCATGCTTAAGTCCAAATTCCTCATTAGCAGCATGTAGCCCAAGGACGCTCTCGCCTTTATTCAGATGTTTCCAAATCTCTGGCACTTTCCAGGAATACAAAAATCCATTTTAAGCTCATCTTCCACCAATCAATAGCTGAAGAAACGAGAATCTCCATGAAAAATTAAGCCAGAGAAGTTTCTAAAAACCTTAAGGTACAGGCAGGTTTGGAGAGGTTTACAAGTTCTGCCTCCTGTGAACCATTACAGCCAGGGAAGGGGCCCCTCCAAGGAGGAAAGTCACATGGACAACACCTCATGGTGACCGTCATCTGCAACCCCACAAAGTGCACACAGGGAGAGCCTGGCAGGGGCTGTGCAGAGCCCTTGAGGGCAGGACCCTCACCGAGGGCAGACATTCCAGTACTTGTTGAATGGATGCAGTAGCACGAGACTCTAAACTTGGGTTTGGCCTCAGGACCTTTGACAATCTGGGCTACAGTTACCGTGACTCACCAGCCCCCCCTCCCACATCTCCCCACAGCTGCCCAGACACATGAACCCCAGTGGCACAGGGTCTACCAGGTGTTCCCTGCCTCTGGGCCTTTGCACATGCTGTCTGCAACCTGAGCACCCTGATGGGTCCAGGAAGGGCAGCTCGCCCCTCAGTTTCATTGAACTCAGTCTCATACCCTTTCTCCAATTCACCAAGAGTTTTAAATAGCACAGGTTTCACCAACACCCTTATAACAGACAATGCACACTGACATTTTTTCATCTTATTTTAATCTGGTTTTTAAAGTTACTGGGTGCAACCCATTTTAGTGATTTCACTGTCATTTATCAGGTCACAGTCTCTGGTTGAAAGGCCACATGAAGCTGTGAAATGTATGGATCACAGCTGCCCACATCTTCCTCTGGACACAGTAAACCATCACTGGCTCTCCCACCTGCACGGCTGAAGACTGCCCTGCCCCACAGCCCTGCCAGCACCTGACACTGGCCAGAGCTGAAGTCAGAGGATCAGATTACTGTGGAATCTCTCCATGTAGCTGTAGCTGGCAGAATAACAGCCACCAATGAAGTCCATGTCCGAATCCCCACAATCTGTGGCAATACTCCTTTCTAGGGTAAAAAGAACTTTGCAGACGGGCTTAAGTGAGGGATCTTGAGAGGAGAAGATTATCCTGGATTATCAGGTTGGCTCTGTCATCACTAGGGTCCACCATATGAGTGGGAGGTGGGAGGGCCAGAGGAGATGTGACCACAGAAGTAGAGGTCAGAATGATGTGCTATGAAGATGGAGGAAGGGACTAGAAGGCAAGGAGTGCAGGTACTTTCAGAAGCTACAAATGACAAAGAACAGATGCTCCCCTGGAGCCTCCAGAAGGAACCAGTCTTGATCACACCTTGATCTTAGCCCCGTAAGACCATGTCAGCCTTCCGGCCTCCGGAGCTGTGAGGTAATAAATGTGCGTCAAGTCACCAAGTCTGTGGTTACCCGTCAGGGCAGCAAAGGAGTCTAGTGCTTACCTTCAGTGTGCATTTCCCTGATCACAAAGTGAGGGGTGTTTTCACTTCCACTGCCCACATAGGTCTCTCTGCTGTGAACTGCCCTGATCTCTCATCGTGTCTCAACGGGATCACGTGTCTCCCGTGTCACTTGTAACTGTCTCTTAGCATTCTGTCTCCCTCATTGGACATGAGCTGGTCCTACCAGCACATGGTCTGAAAGGCAGAGAAACCACCAGGGCCTATACTTCTCAGCTGGACAAACCCCAATCTGCTGTTGCCCATGGCTGCTGGGCCACCGAGGATGTGGGGACTTCTGCTCTCACACTTTGGGGTCCAAAAGCACCAACCTCCAAGCTGAAGGCTAGAAGCTCTGGGACTGAGGTCAAGGCTCAGTTCTCAGGCCACAGGCTGAGGCGAGGCCTCTATCCACCCTGACCCATGTCTACAAGGGACAAAGGTCCAGGCTAACCCACATCCACTGCTCCTCTGAAGGATGCCCTGCAGGCTTTGGGGTGCAGAACCAGCCACAGACCCACACGGCACAAGGCAGCCAAGACTGAGGGATCAGAAGACCCTATGTGTAGGCTGCACAGAGTGACTTCCTTCCAAAAGGGGGGTGACTTTACAGTGGACAAACCTGGCAAACACAGCTCAGCCAGGGGACCAAGGTCAACATCAACAGTAATAAGTCATGGTGACACATGACCCTGGATATGACAGGGTAGAAGGACCCTTCACCTCTGAGGTCTTCCTCACAGAACACATGTCTAACCCCAGTCTAACCATGAGAAAAACACCAGACGAACCCCAATTTAGGGGCTTTCTACAAAGTCCCTGAGCCATCCTCCTCAAAACTGCCAAAGTCCCCCAAAACAAGAAAAATCTGAGAAACTATCCCAGGCCAGAGGAGCTAAGAAGATATGACAACAAACTGTCACATGGGATCCTGAATGGGGTCCTGGGACAGAGAAAGGACATTAGGGAAAACTGAGGAAATCTGAATATAGTGTGGACTTTAGTTACTAAGAATGTGTTTATTAATTTTGACAAATATACACCAGCCTAATGTAAGATGTTCATAACAAGGAAACTGGGGGGAAGGATTGTTTCTGCGAATTGATCTGCTCAATTTCTCTGTAAATCTAAACTATTTAAAAAATAAAGTCAGCCCTGGCTGGTGTGGCTCAGTGGATTGAGCACTGGTCTGTAGACTGAAGTGTCGCCAGTTCAATTCCCGGTCAGGGCACATGCCTGGGTTGTGGGTCAAGTCCCCAGTTGAGGGCACACGAGAGGCAACTAATCGATGTTTGTCTCCCTCTCTTCCTCCCTCCCCTCTCTAAAAATAAATAAAATCTTAAAAAAATAAATAATAAAGTCAAAGTAATTTTTTAAAAGAATAACACATCAAAAGGGCCCAGGAAGGCTGGGTCTCATGCCTCCTGCTGCCCAGGCTGGCCCAGCCCAGCTGCTGACCTCGCTGTGGGTCCTGGGAAATCTGGGGCACTAAGAATAGAACTCAAGAGGGAGTCCGGTTGCAGCCAGGTAAGAGTCTGCAGTGGTGACCCATCAGATACCAATGCCCCCAAAAAAGCGCAGTCTAACCATTTCTCCTTTAAAAAGATGCACTCTGACTACTAGATGACATTGTTATTCCGACACGCCCGCCCCGAGCCCGCAGATGCTGACAGAAGCAGCAGAAGACACAGGGGCTACTTCTCCACCTCCTCTGCAAAGGGCAGGCAGGTGGGGCCAGAAAGGAAAAGAATCAGGGACCAGAGAAAGATCCGGCTACACCTAAACACTGAGGCAACAGGAGCTGCCGCTGCGTAGCAGCATCTCTGGGACCCCACAGCTTGGCCTCCACACCCCAGGGGCAGTATATGGGCTCTCTGGTCCTATCAGCTCTCAGCCGCCCAACACTGACCCTTGAAGTGGGTCCAGGGGCTGGGCCCACATCAAGCACACTACCCATTCTTGCCCTAGCACTAGGCCCAGGGTCCAAGAGGTGGAGAGCTGACTGCGCGTCCTATGGACCAAAGAAGAAGGGAGCCATCACCTGCATACGCAGTTCCATGACCTAGGAGGGCTCAGCTCCCAAATGTGCCTGCTCCTCCCATAGCACCAGCCCCAAGTAGCCCCCAAAAGGGGGCAGGTGTCTACTGCTGCCCGATGAAGTCTGCAATGTCTCTGTGCCCCTCACAGGGTGGGGAGGCCACCCAGAGCCTTGGACGGACCCACTGACTTGAACATTTGTGGGTTTTTGAAAAATATATATATGGATAGATGGACACGGCTATAAATACAGAAGGGCATGGATGCACAGGCTGGTATTCACATCTTCAAGCTCTGTCAACTGACAAGCCAGGGAAGCCATGGCACCCCAGCACTGAGTGTACCCAGCAGCCAGGTGACAGTTTGTCAATATTGCTCTCCAACACAAGGAGCCAGGCTCCTTGGAGAAGTTGTCAACTCCAGGGTTGCGGTTGGAAACACACGAGATGAGCCTGAGCATCGTGTGGGGCAAGGAGGAAGGAAGCCCTTGCTAGAGGCTCCAGACACAAAGGAAGTACAGGGGAGACAAACAGGAGGGACGATGGGCACCCGGCGAGCACAGCGAGGATCACTCGAGCAACACGATAAACAGTGACGGTACTGGATTATTACCTGCAGAGAAAACAAACAGGTGTGGGTCTTTACTTAAAAGGGAGGATGGACAGCCTTTTTCTACAAAAGAATTCTAATTCATAAATGGAGAAGGGCTGAGGGTGACATGTGTCGCCATGAGAAGGCCAGAGTAATTTTGGTTGTGTATCATTGCTGTCGATCTGAAATCAACAGGCAGAAGTTTGAGGGGAAAGAGGGTGTCGGCACTGTCTCAAATCCCAAAGGAAAAAAGAGTAACCTTCCAGCACAGACTCCCAGATGGCACTACCTTACCAAGGGATTAAGGCTGACACCACCGGTGACAGGACATCGATATGTTACATGGAGAAGGTATTTGTATTCCTCAAATACATCACTTCCATCTAATCATGAGGGAACATCGGACAAAGCGGAGGAACATTCTACAAAATCTCTGACCAGTGATCTCCAAAAGTGTCAAGGTCGTGAGAGACAAGAAGGGAATGAGAAATGGTTCCAACCCAGAAAAGCCTGTGGAAATCTGACGACTAAATGTGACATGGCGAGCCTGAAGCAGAAAAGGGACGTGAGTGGGACAGCTGGTGAAGTCCTAATAAAACCCATGGTTTGGTAAATACTATTCCTCCACGTCATTCCTCCATGTCTTGGTCATTCAGTTTGGGCCATTCCTCTGGGGTGAAGAGCTACCATTTGGGAAGGTGGCTGCAAGGCACACAGAATTGTATGTACTGTCTTTGCAGCATTTTGGTAAGTTGAAAATCATTTCAAAATAAAAAGTCAAAAAATAAAAGCCCTCTACCTCTGTCCTCTGAAGCTTGCTGCACAGCAGGTTTCAGCTGGAAGAGGAGAGGCCCGCTGTAAAAAGATCCAAACTGATAAGAAAAAGTAAGCTGACACCACACTACAATCCAGCTGTAGGACCCATCAAAGACCCAACCTGCTGAATACAAGGTCCAGATCCTTCCTGTTTGAAAGAACTAAAAAAGTGACATTTTTCATAAGCCTTTACATACCGGGCAGAGAACCTCTATTTACAAATATTTCACCAAATCCTCCATGTCTTCACAGACACCAAAATCTAACTGCAGAAGCTTCGAAGGCTTAGTTAGGGAAGTGGCAGGCACCCCAGGTTGTCTGGATCCCAATGAAGAAGGCTCTAGTCTCATTACGTGGATCTATAAAAATCACATCATTTTTCTTTAATATCCACCCCCAAGCTTAGGCATCAACTTGGGTTGGCAAAACTACAGTAATCAAGACAGTATGGTACTGGCACACAGATGTACACAGCAATCAATGGAAGAAGAGCTGACAGTCCAGAAATAAACCCGCATGTTCAAAGTCAGTTGATTTTCAGTGAGGTTGCCCAGACCACTTAATGAGAAAAGAACAGTCTTTTCAACAATTGTGCTGGGACAACACAGATATGCACATACAAAAGAATCAAGTCAGACCCCTACCTCACACCACAGACAAAATATTAACTCAAATGGATCACAGGTATAAATGTAAGAGCTAGAACTATAAAACTCTTAGAAGAAAACACATGAATTAATCTTTGCGACCTTGGATTAGGCAATGGTTTCTAGACACACAACCAAAAGCCCAGGCAGCAAAAGAAAAAGACTGGACTTTGATTATGAAGGACATAATCAAGAAAGTGAAGACAACCACAGAGTGTGTGAAGATATTTGCAAATCCTGCACATCATATCAGACTTGTATTGAATATATAAAGAACTCTTACAGCTCAACAACAAAAAGACAAATAATGTAATTTACAAACGGGTAAAGGATTTGAATGGACATTTCCCCAAAGAAGATATACAAATGGCCAAACAAACACATGAGAAGACATCACAGCCACGGAGCAAGGGAGAGGAACAGAGGCCAAAACCCCAGAGACAGTGAGGACAGGACTGATGGTAGAGCCGTACAAAGAGTTTGATGGTTACACTTTTCACACTATGTCCTTGTCTGTTCTCTCAACTTTCTCCCTGGAAACCACAGTGGGGCCATGAAGATGAGTAAAGGCCCGAGAGGCCTGGTACCAGCCCCGGCTGTGTGACCTAGGACAAGTTCCTAACCTCTGGGCCTCAGGTTCCTCACCTGTAAGCTGGATCACCATACTGATGCCCTGCTCTGGGAGTTGTGGGGGTTACATAAGCCAACAGACAGAAAGCACTTAAAGGAGACCCTAGCACACTGCAAACCCTCAATATATGGCAGCTGTCATGGGCCTTGTCATTTAAGAGGCTCACACGGGCAGAAAAGGCAGATCTGATGACACACACTGGGTGAGTGCCCTTGTCCATCCGTGCTCCCAGTATCCATGAAGGACCTCTCTGAAGGACGATCAGGCAACATCTGTTTTTTTTTAATCCTCATCTGAGGATATGTTTATCCATTTTAGAGAGAGAAACATTGATGTGAGAGAAACATCAGCCAATTGCTTCCTGCATGTGCCCTGACTGGGAATCAAACCCACAACATTTTGGTTTCTGGGACGACGCTCCAACCAACTGAGCCACCCAGCCAGGGCGCAACATCTCTTTTCTAAAAAATGCCACCTCCTTCTAACCATCCGCTCTTAGGCCTTTACACTCCAAACACGCAGCCTGCCCATCCATCCAGACTATCTATGGGGCCTTCCTCTGCAAGATCTGGAGCATGAAAGGCTGCCAACACCCCTGCACCTGGCAGTAGGGTATAGACTAACTGAGCAGACCACCAAGGGAACACTGGGACCATGGAAAGTTCCAGCTAGGTCTCGTGACCTATAAGAGGTCTGGACAGGATTTGCCAAGTTCTGTGCAAGTGGGTACACATAGTACACACTTAGCATGTTGAAAAGAATGTGTGTGCACATGAATTTCTAGAGGGTGACCCTTCCAGGGGGCTGGGGGACTACAGATCAGGGAGAGGAGACAACAGTGGCAACTTGAGGTGCTGGCTAAGGATGGACATTTAATCAATGGTGCTGGAAGAATGGGTAGCCATGTGGGAATAGACCAAGTCAGGTCCAAACCTCCCGCCTGTGCAACCATGAACTCCAAATGTGTAAGAGATCTACATGGAAAGAATGCAACCACATGAGCCAGAAGAAAACGTGGTAAATTCCTCTTCAAGTTCAGGGTAGGAAAAGGCTTTCTAACTAGGACTCAAAATCCAGAGGCAATAAATGAAAAGATTAATAAATTTGACTATATCAGTATTTAAAAGCAATTCTACAGTTTTTAAAGAAACAAAAAAGACACCACAGAAAAGTAAAAATGCAACTGGGAAACTGAAACATTTGCAATACATACCACAAAGGGCTCATCTCATTAATATACTACATTCAAGTTTTAAAGGTTTGGGGGGGAGGTCAAAAATCAATTGAAAAATGTGTGAAAAGCACGAAGAGAAAATTCACAGAAAAGATACAAAAATGACCTTTAACATACTAAACAATGCTCAACCTCATCCATAATTTCAGAAATGCTAATTAAAACTACACAGATCCCATCTGTCACCTCTCAGATGGGCAAATATTTAAAAAATAAAATAGAACAGGCTGTGGGAGCAGACCCTCTCACCCCACGGTGCTGGTGGGAGTAAACCAGTACTACCTTCTGGAAGGAAACTTGGCAGAAGCTAACAAAACACATTTGCTCTTATCTTTTGACCCAGCAACCCCACTTCTAGAAACTCACCCTGACAACACTCTTCCAACAATATGAAAACACCTATACAGAAGGGAATTCACTGCAGCACCGTTTGCACCTGCAAGACACTGGAAACCACCTAAATGTCCACACGAGGGAGAGGCTGCATTAACTGTGCTGTGCCCCACAGTGCACATACCACACAGCTGCGCAAGACAGCGAGGACGTCTCCACAGCCAGTTCCCAGTGAGATGAGCAAAGCACAAGAGACCCCTATGACCCCATTTTTCATGTGAGAAAGATGGAGGTGTAAGAAAATAGACATCTGCTCTTCTGAGCAGCTGGAAAAGGATAAAGGAGAGACCAGGGAAACTAGGGAGGGGTGGGGATGGGAGGGAGTGCAGGGAGGGGTGATGTCACATCTCTGCACAGTCCTGACTTGGAACCATGCTAATGTCCCACATAAATGACATCAACAAGAGTTGAAGGGGAAATCCTACTACAAAATTCAAACAGAAACAAATAACCTAAACTGTATTTCAAGAAAATAATATAATCATAGTAAAGAGAGGAAAAAGAAAGAACTCAAGTTACTTTTAAACAGTTTTGGAACTAGATGACTTGGAAATAAAGATAAAATATTGACTCCTAGTCCAAAGGCTTATTTTACTGTGGGTGACACGACAGGGTCGCACTGACCGAGAGGGGAGTCACATAAAAGGAAAGGGGAAGCCAGCAATGAACCTACGTTTGGAACTAGAACTCATGGGCAGTTGTGTGTACGTAGAGAGCTGGAAGCAGAAATGAATGTGGACATGTATGTGGATGTGTGTATTTGATATGTGTATACCGATATGCACACATGCTAATGCAAGTGGGTATTTATTTATTCACACCTTTATTTCCCATCTCTGGCTCATGAGATGACCTAGAAGCAAAGACACCCCACTGGCAATGAGTATACTGAGCACCAGATCTTGGTTTCTAAATGTCATTGTCCATAAAAGAACCAGAACTCCTTGCAGAAGTGGTCAATCCCAGAGCTGGGCCAGGTGAGGACAGACTAGGTCTGGAACATCTCACTGTGTCCAGCAGTAAGGAAGTGCCCAGGGAATGGTGGTGATATGCCAAAAGGACACAAGGAGCCAGCACGGGTTCTCCCTCAGGACAAATCTGGGACCTCTCGAGCAACATAAGGAGAGAGATGGATTATAACCTACTAAGTCAGGTAAGAATCCAGGAGCCTACAGTGATATAAACAGACAAATGGGGAAGAAGAGACAGCTATTCCAGACAGTACAAAGACAACCAATGAATGCAAAAGAAATGATGGAATTAGACCATCACCATTTGGCAAGAATCAGCAATAGCTGCGAAAACAGGCAATGAGTGTTGGAGGGTAACAGGGCACCACCGTGGTCTCAGAGTACCTCCCACAAGAATTTTAGCACACACAAATGGTAAAATAGTGCCTTTATGGTGGAGAAACCTGGCAGACGCCAAGTGATTCGAGGCTGACATGACGAGAAACAGGACAAACTGACACCAGCAGCCTCCGGATACTGTGTACTGAAAAGAACACAAGATCGCTTCTGGGGTATTTCTGCCAAAAGTGTGTAACCTGAACCCGGTCATGAGAAGCTACTAGACAAACACACATATCGAGGGACATCCTACAGAATAAGTGGCCTGTGCTCTTCGAAACATCAGTCACGAACTCCAGATGGCTTTTGGAACTGTTCCAGATTAAAAGAAACAAAAGCGATATGACAGCGGAATGCGACGTGTGATCCAGAATTCTCTTCTGAGACTTTGCAGAATTCACTTTCTGGTTTCGATAATTTGACAAGAGAATACCTTGTTTGGAAGAAATAAATATTGAAGCATTTAGAGAAAAGGGGCCCCTATCGGGAACAGTTTGGGAAAAAATGCACAGAGAGAGAACGAGGGAGACAAAGGGAATAAAAGCAGACATGGTAAATTGGAAATTGGGTGAAAGGTATCAGGGAATTCTTCATATTAGTCCTGCCAACACTGCTGTAGACCTGAAATTATGTCTCCAAAATTTTTTCTTAAAAATGTAAAAGCACTTGGATTGGAAAAATAAAAGGGAAGTGCTTGGGCGAAGGCCAGGGAACCCCGGAGGGACGCAGGTATAGCTGCCAGCACTTGGTTCTGGAACGTCATGGACAAGGAGAACAGGGCCTGCCAGCCCACCTTCATCTTCACTAGACTCTCAACAGGGTCAAGGAAGCAGTGTGGGCAAAGGCCATCTGTCCCCCTGGCCCACGGCCCAGGGCAAGGGGCTGGAGCCACACAGAGACAGAAGCAATGCCAGTATCCTGGGAGCTGAGGGGAACAAGCAAACTCCCCACCTAGCCAGAAGTCCAGCCTGGCAGAGGCTCAAAACAGTAGCAGTCCATTCTTTATACATATGTATAGGTCACAGATATTCTATAATTAACCACTGAAAACTATAATCATTAACAAAATATCTTTGTTCCTCCGCAAATGTGCCTTATAATTTTGTGAGCATCTGTGTAGGCTCTGGGTAGGGATGGAAGACATACATGTACACAAATTATGTGGCAGGAGGGACCCCGCTCCTCACTCACAGCCCTGGTGATCCTGGACAGGTTCACCGACCACCCTGAACATCACTCTACTTCAAGAGTTTGTCCTGGGCCTTCCTTCAGAGCTACGCTGGGATTAGGGATGTCCAGTACGGACGAAAAGGCCAGTGATGGGGGCCCGCTTCACGCACATTCAGGCATAGCTCTAAGCACCTGGCATGTCTGATCAGCCTGAAAACCCCAGGAAGCAGGTACTGTTTACCACAGGCCATTTCACGCATGGGGAAACTGAGGCACACAGCAGTGAAGTGACCTGCCCGAGATCACACAGACAGCAGCAGGGAGCCCAGCTCTCAGTCTGGTTCCTAACCACTAGCCTCACCAGCCCATGCAGACTCCCAGGGAGACAAGTGGAAAACACAAAGCTCTGTCCCCACCTTGTGCTTTAAACTGCAGGTCTTCATGCAATCCATAAAAGTGCAAAGAGAAAAACATGGGCTAATGTTTTTATAATCTTGGGAGGGGAAGACCTCTCTAGGCAGGTCACAAGACCAGGAGCTTTACAGGAAAATACAAACTTGGCAATAAACTTTAAAATATTTAATGTAATAACACATCAAAAATAAAGCTGAAAGATAAATGAGAAACTGAGAAAAAAATGTGTAACACCAAAGGGTGCTAATAGCCCTAATATAGAAAGAGCTATTATAAAACACTCGTTCTCAACCAGAGGTGATTCTGTCCCCCAGGAGACACTGGGTGATGGCTGGGGACATTTATGGTTGTCACGACTGGAGGTGGGAAGTGCTCCTAGCATGGAGTGGGTGGAGGCCAGGGGTGCTGCTCAGCACCTCACAGTGCCCAGGATGGCCCCCACAGAACAGTCCTGCTCAAAGATATCAATAGTGCTGAGACTGAGAAACCTGTTATAAGTCAAGAAAAAATAAATAAACACCCCAATATAACAACTGGGCAACGTCTATAAACTAGCAAAAAGCAGGGAGTAGGAGGTAATAGCTTAAAAGAAGGGACAAAAAAAAAAAAAAAAAAAAGGACAAAGTTGGGGCTGTCACTAGTATGATGAAAGCCACCAGCTGTCACAGGAAGGTCAATCCAGACCACCTTTCTGGAGACGAGTGAGCAACATGTTCAAAATAATAAAGGTGTCCATCCCTGACCGGTGTGGCTCGGTTGATTGGGCATCATTCTGCAAAGCAAAAGTTCACCAGTTCGATTTCCAGCCAGGGCACATGCCTGGGTTGTGGGTTCAGTCCCTGGTCGGGGCATGTACAAGAGGCAATGATCGATATTTCTCTCTCACATCGATGTTTCTCTCCCTCTCTTTCTCCCTCCCTTCCCTTCTCTCTAAAAATAAATAAATAAAATCTTTAAAAATAAGTAAATAAGGTGTCCGTGCTCTGAGCTACCACACTCACAGAAGTTCACTTCAGGAGATAACAGCAAGGATGCTCACTGCAGCACTGTTTAAAAAAAATTATATATATATATGTAATATAAGTGTACATTAATAGGAAAATGGGCAAGGAAATCATACATATCCATTTAAAAACAAAGGAGTATGTAGTCGAAGAACTAGAAAGGCCTCTGCCTAACTCCGCAATGACCGTAGAGCCTTCAGGATCTCGGGAAATTTGTAACTCACATAGACTTCTGTCTTTACTGGCAACACTTTAATAAAAACAAAGAGTACTTAGAGCTCGCCTCCAAAGCTCTCCCTGGGACCCAGAGATCCTGTCCCTCCAGCAGCTCACCGGCTGGTCCGGTAGACAGAAGCGGATCTCAGGGGAAAGAGGCAATGCGTCCTGGAATTAAACTATCACCAAAACAATTATGGTATCCACTGCTTACCTAATGCAAATTTAAAATACCAAGCCAAATTAGAACCCTCATATATTGCTGGTGGTAAAAATGGTGCAGCCACTTTGGAAAACAATTTGGTGGTTTCTTAAAGCATTAAACATGGCATTTCCATCTGACCCAGCGATTCTACTCCTATGTATCTACCCAAGAGAAATAAAAACACATGTTCACATAAAAACTCATACATGAATGTTCATATAATGCATTTTATGCGTCATTTGCAATGGCCAAAAAGTGGAAACAACCCAAATGTATGTCCACTGACAGATGAATGAATAACAAAATGAGAGTGTGTGTGCAGATAATGGTTTACTGAGTTGTACACTTGAAACCTGTATGGTTTTGTGAACCAATGTTACCCCAATAAATTCAATTAGTAAAAATAAGATAAAGTAAAGTAAAATAAAAAAAATTTAAATGTGGTCCATCCATACAACAAAATATTATAGAACCTTAAAAAGGAAGGAAGTTCTGACACCTGCAACTACACAGATGAAGCCTGAGGGCATTATGCTCAGTGGCAGAAGCCACACACAAAAGGCCACATATTGTATGACTGTACTTACAGAAAATGTCCAGAACAGGCATGTCCACAGAGACAGAAAGTAGACTAGTGGTCTTCAGGGACCGGAAAAAAGGGAGTGACTATTTAACAGGTCCGGGATTTCCTTTTGGAGTGATGAAAAAGTTCTGGAATTAGATAGTCGTGATGGTTGTACAACCATGAATATACAAATAACGACTGAATTGTACACTTTAAAATGGTGAATTGTATGGCATGTGAATTATACTTAACAAAGCTGCTATTTAAAAAAAATACCAAACCATCCTTCGCTGGTGTGGCTCAGTGGATTAAGTACCAGCCTGTGAACCAAAACTTTGCTGGTTCTATTCCCAGTCAGGACACATGCCTGGGTTGCAGGCCAGGTCCCCAGTAGGGGACGCATGAGAGGCAACCAATCAATGTATCTCTTGCACATCGATGTTTTCTTCTCTCCCTCCCTTCCCTTCTCTCTAAAAATAAATAAATAAAATATTTTTTAAAAATACCAAACCAGAAAATAAATGCACATAAGCTCCCCAAAGTTGTGATCAAAATTTTGATGGCAGTTTGAAGATTTATCTAAGCATATCCAGAACACTGTGGCTACCCATGTTCTCAGTGATAAGAAGCACCTGTTCCATCTGTCCCCAGTTCCCTTCCAGCGCCATCCTGCCTGCCACCCCTCAGGCAGCCCTCCTAGGCTTGAAGAGAAGTCAGAGTCAATAATCTAGTCAGAATCCACCACCTTGCTGGCCTTCCGCAGATAGATCTCAGAGCTGAGTAACAAGCACTCCTTAAAGCCCAAAGACCTGCCTCCAAGTAGGCATGACACACTGACCTAGATTTGGAATCCTGTGGTAGAATCAGGGCCACCAACCAGTCAGCTTAGATGGGGCAAAGGAGAAGAGGCCAGAACCACAAAGAAGGCGATAATACAGAGTTGGGCCCTCCCGAGCCTGGTCCTGACATGGCAGAGCCTCACAAGTAATTTCGGTCACCACAGGCTCTAAGAGGGCTTTGAGATGTTCACTTCGCCGAGTGCAGGGAGGAATGAACAAAAAGAAGGTCACTGTTCAGGCAAGTGGATGCCTCAGCACCCTTGAAAAACCCAAGTCACTGAATCAATCAAGTGAGTTTAATCCTGATTAAGCATTGTTCAAATAAAATCAGCAAAGATTTGCTTCAAAAAATACTGGGAATCAGAAGTAGATCCTGATAAAATGTATATGATAAGGCCTACAGCAACCACAAAGAATATACTTCCAAAATAGAGTGAAAAAATCATTAAAGAAATTAAAATGGTATAGTAAAAAATATTCACTTAATGCAAAAGAAAGCACTAAAGGAGGAAGAGGGTGTGGAAAGATATGAAACAGAAAGCAAAAAGGAAGATGACAGATATAAATCCAACTGGATCAATAATGACATTAAATGTAAATGGATTAAACAATCCAATCAAAAGACAGAGATTGCCAGACTGGAGGGGAAAAAAACAAGGTCTAATTACATGCTGTCTATAGGAGACATTCTTTTTTTTAAAGATTTTATTTATTTTCTTTTTAGAGAGAAGGGAAGAGAAGGAGAAAGAGAGGATGAGAAACATCAATTTGTGGTTGCCTCTCACACGCCCCCTCCTGGGGACCTGGCCTGCCACCCAGGCATGTGCCCCAACTGGGAATTGAACCTGTGACCCTTTGCTTCACAGGCCCATGTTCAATCCGCTGAGCTATACCAGCCAAGCTATAGGAGACATTCTTTAGATTGAAAGATATAGGCCCTGGCCAGGTAGCTCAGTTGGTTAGAGGGTTGTCTCAGTGTGCCAAGGGTGCACGTTCAATCTCCAGACAGGGCACATGGAAGAATCAACCAATGAATGCATAAATAAGTGGGGCAAGAAATCAATGTTTCTCTCTATTTCTCTCTCTCTCCCTAAAAAAATCAATAATATAAAGTAAAATAGATTGAAAGATATAAATAGGCTGAAAATGAAAGAATAGAAAAAAACGTATAACATATAAACAGCAAACATAAGAAAGCTGGACTGGTTATAAGACTTAAACACAAAAGTATTAGTAAAGATAAAATGGACATTAAATAATAATAAAAGGGCCAATCCATCAGGAAAATATATAAACATATATGCACCTAATAACAAAGGTCTAAACACATGAAGCAAAAACTGACAAATGAAGGAAGAAATAGACAATTCAAAAATAAGAGTTTGAGACAGCTATACTCCAATTTCAACAATGGATAAAACAAGTAGGCAGAAGATCAACAAAAAAGACTTGAACAGCACTATAAACCAAGAGACATCTATAGAAAACCCCACTGAACACAGGAAATTAAACTTCCTCTCAGTATATATGGAACCTTCTCCAGAATGAACCACATTTTAAGCTATAAAACAACACTCACTGCATGAAAAAGAATTAAAATCACACAAAAGTAGGTTCTCTGACCACAGTGGAAATCAGAAATCAGTAACAGAAAGATGTTCTTTCTGAAAGACGAAATTTGGGAATTCAAAAATATGTGGAAATTAAACAACAAACTCCTAAACAACCAAATTCAAAATAAAAATCAAAATAAGGAGGACACAACAAACCAGAACTTGCAGGAGCAGCTACAGCAGTATTTAAGGGAAATTCACAGCTGCCTATATTTAAAAAAAGAAGGTCTCAATTCCATATTTCAAACATCTACCTTAAGACATTGGAAGAAGAAGGCAAACTGAACCTAAAGCCAAAAAAAGAAATAATAAAGATTAGAGCTGAAATCAAAATATAAAATAGAGAAAATCAACTAAACAAAAAGTTGGTTCTTTGAAAAGGTCAACAAAACTGACAAACCTTTAGGTAGAATGATCAAGGAAAAAAAGAGAAGACTCAAACTGCAAAATCAGGAGTGAAAGGTGGGGCGTTAATACTGCTGCCCACCTTCCATAAATAAAAGAGATCATGAAATAATGTTGATGTGGACACTTCTGTGCTGTAAAAGGGAATGGACTGTTGGTACAACACAGCAGGGATGGATCTCAAGAGAGAACAGCCACTCCCCTAAGGTTACACATGATGTAGGGTCCCCAACATCCTCAAAATGATTAGATCATAGAGACAGGAACAGACAACTTGTTGCTGGAGGCTGGTGGTGGGAAGTGGGGGTGACTTTAAAGGGGAGGGAGCATGAAGGACCTTGTTCATGTCGCGCACAGTTCTGTATCGTGATTGTGACAATAGCTACACAAATCTATGCAGGGGATAAGATGTCACAAAGGCATACAGAAAAATGAGTGCATGATAAAAATAGTGAAATCTCAGTGAGGCTGCAACACGTGGCCAAGTCAATTTCCTAGTTCTGATAGTGGATAGTGGGGATGAAGTGGTGGGTCCGGAGACTGAAACCAGCTGTTCCAATCTGGGAGTCAGAATTGATTCCTCTTTCCCTCACATCCAATCCACTCATGAGGCCTCGCAGGTCTGCTGCCTCCAAACTCCACCCCAAGTCCAGCCCCCCTCACCTTCAGTCCACCCCACCTCCCTCTGAGCCATGGTCATGGGATCACAACTCCCCTGGATGATGGCTGGAGTTTCCTCCCTGCTTTTACTCCTGACAGCCACCAAAGCAATCTTTTGAAACATAAATCTCCGACATCATTGCCACTTCCCAAGGCTTCCCCCTGCCTCACTACAGTCTAAGTGCAGGGCCCACTCAGCCTGGCCTCTGTGAGCCCTGGGGCTACTGCTCCCTTCTGCTAGCTCATCACACTTCAGGCACACCAGCCTCTTTCTCCTCCTCAAACATGCCGAGCTCATTTCTACCTCAGGACCTTTGCATCTGTTGTCTGTTCTTCCCCATGGAGTCTCATGTCCCAGATCTTCTCATGGCTAGCACCTTCAAGTCATTCACGTCTCTGCCCAAGTGTCACCTGGGAGAGGCCTTCACTGTCCACCCAGTCTAAAGAAGCATGACTCCTGAAGTTCTGCAATCAAATCTCTCTTGTCTTCATCACATAGTGGCCATTGTTTATTGCTGGCTACTTGGTACCTAGCATAGCACAATAAACATGAAGACATCTAACAACAGGCTCCTGAGCCATGGGGGGGAGGGGGCGGGGCGGGGTGTAGTACACCTTTGTCTTCTGTGTAGTTGCGGCTGGTGGCGTCAGCCGGCTGTAGCAATGCCACCGAAGCTTCTACCTGGCAGCAGGGGTTACAGCTCCCATGCTGAGCACTTATGAATATGCATGCACTGTTTACTGAGCGCCATCATCTAGCAAGGAAAGGACACAAGGACACCAGGGCCCAAGGTACCTGTGCTGTTCTCCCCCAGTCAGTGGCAATGACAGAATTTGGAAACTCAGGTCCTATTGTGAGCTCTGGCTCCAGACTTCAAACCCAATGCTGCCTTATGAGACCCAGGAGGCCCCTTGGAAGCCAAAGAGATGCTGGTCCCCCTAAAAGTCCCCTGGCCTTCCTGAGTGTCTGGGCTGCTAGGGGTTCCTATACCTAGGGATTACTATAGGACCCCAGGACAGCCCTCCTTTCCAGGGAAGACTTTACCAAGTTCCACAGCCCTTACTGCTTCCCCACCAGCCTCACCGGCACCTCAGCGTGCAATGTCAGCATTTCAGGGACCAATCAGAGTGGAATAGGCCCTCTCTAAGCCAGTCAAGTCACTGTGGGGCCACTCGAAGGAAAAGAGCTGAGGGTTCTGGCAGTTTTCTGAGACACCCACCCTTGCCAGGCCTCCTTCAGCCCCAACTCAAGTTCACCCCGGAGCCCAGCCCAGGCTCAGCGCCAAACCACTGACCTGGGGAAGAACGTTCTCGGCTGACACTGCAGGCAGAAGAAGGGGAGTATGGTGCTCGACCAGGCCCGATCTCACATGCACACTCACCTCTCACCTGCGCAGTGCACAGGGGGTCAAGGTCACTGAGCAATGTCTGTTCTCTCACTCTTGTCTGATCCTGACCACACGGAGGTCCCAGCATTCCCAGGCACATAGCCTATGTGACAGGACTCCCTGCCTGTTGGTCACAGGACCACATCACTGGCCCCACAAGGGGTCCTTGCCTCTTCAATGACCACATCAGCTTCTCAGGGCAAAAAAAACATACTGTCACTCCCAAACCGACTAGCGGACCCCAAGATCACA
This sequence comes from Trachops cirrhosus, assembly GCA_028533065.1. Classification (NCBI taxonomy): domain Eukaryota; kingdom Metazoa; phylum Chordata; class Mammalia; order Chiroptera; family Phyllostomidae; genus Trachops; species Trachops cirrhosus. The sequence goes on along the minus strand of CM052545.1, from coordinate 37,760,293 downwards.
AAGAGGAACCCACATAAATTCCATATTGATTGCATACACACGTCAGAAGCTTGCTAGGGACTACAGGTGGCCTCTATTGTTTTGCTTTTGCCTTGCTGTAACTGCTGATTTTCATAACGTGAAGACAGTTTTATAATGAAGATCTCTCTAGGAGTCTCATCAGGGGAACAGCCACTGCAACTTGGCTGCTCACAAAGTTTTCAGGACTTCTTTTGGCAAAATGGCCAAGTTAATGAACCCAGGAGACCTGGGACTTCAGGCAATGGGGGTGAGAACACTGATGTATCATCTCCAGGTATCTAGTCTCGTGGTGGCCACACCTAGGACACCTGAACCCAAGAAGGGACAGCTGAAGGACACGAAACCTAACCCAGCTCTCTCACTGCCAGGAGTCAGTCTGCAAGCCCAGAGTCCCACCCCAGCCCTCACACAGGTGGGTCTGGGGCACCATTCACCCCAGGAACACAACACTCTGGGCTGGTGGCTCGATGGCAAACCCCAAGTTCCCTGGAAGGAAAAGCCTGGGGAGGCATTCAGAACAGGCCACAGGGCTCTGAGTTCCAGCGCTCTGCCTCCAGTCCAGCCTCCCCCAGGATCCAGCTTCCTGGTCCATAAAACCCTGTCAACACCTCCTACCTGCCCCATTAAAATAAAGAAACTCCAGAAGAAAAACAGATGGCTTGGTTTATTTTCAAGATGGCTTCTAATAACTTCAATTGTTCCTTAACTTCCTTCCCAGTAGAAATATGGAACAGCAGCACCAAAAACCATGGGCTGTTCTGGAATGGAAAGAAATTTTAGAAGCTTCTATTGCAACACCTTGATTCACAGTCAAGGAAAAGAACAGAAGCCCAGAGACAAATCATTGCTGTAATCTACTGAAGGCTACCTCTGGGCCAGGTGTGCTCAGAATCAGGACACTCTTTGTGAGGGGCCATCCTGAGCACTGCGGGAGGTTGAGCAGCATTCCCGACACCCACACACTGGATGCCAGGAGCACTTCCCATGCGACAACCACAGATGTCCCTAGACAATGCCCAATATCCCCTGGGGCAGCATTGATGGGAACTACTTCCCTAAGGGATTGTCCGGTGTTAACTCAGTCAATCTCACACTTGAAGCAGAAAGTTCCACCGTCACCCCCATTTTAGGATAAGGACCCAGACTCGCAGAGGCAGCATCTGAGCCCAGGCCAGCCCGGGGCACGAGTACATAGCAGCCTCTGGCTGCCAACTCCACTTGCCATCCCGCCTCAAGACCTCAGGCCATTTAAAACTGTCTGCAGCCCTGACGGGTTTGCCTCACTTGGTTGGGCATTGTCCCACAAAGCGAAAGGTTGCCAGTTCAATTCCTGGTCAGGGCACAAACAAGAAGCAACCAATGAACGCATAAATGGGTGGAGCAACAGATCAATGTTTCTCTTTCTCTCTCCTCTCTCTCAAAAAAAAACAACAATGACGATGAAAAAAACACATCTGCAGCTGTGGGATGTTATTTCCAAACTATGCTTGTACACGAGTCTCTCCCCTGGGTTTTCCTATGGCCAAAGCAGCATTCCAAGTTCCCCCAATTCCCTTCATGGAAACATCTCAAGTCCCAAGTTCACAGTCCCCAGTATGGCCAGCACCCATGCCACAGATGCACTGCCATGGGCTAGGCCCTCAGGACCCTCTGCCCTCACTGCCAGGACAAGGTTTCAAGCTCTCATCAAAGATGAGAGGCTGCATGCAAGGGACCACAGGAAGGACTAGGCCACAGCCATGGCCACCCAACCCTCTGTGGACTGGCCATCAAGCCCAACGTCCTGGAGTGGCTCAGCCAGAGTCTCAAGAGCAGGGCTTTCAGCTTGTTCCCACTTCCGCACAGCACCCCCAACACAAGCCCTCCAGGAGTCAGCCCCTGCTCTCCCTGAGGTCAGCTGTGCTCTCCAAGCAGACCCATAGCCTCCTCCTCCAAGCACCAGCTTCATTCCCACCTCCTCCTTGAAAGCCCCAGGGCCTCCCTAGCACCCCCTCCAAAGGGGTCTCCAGCAGCTACATTCCACTATGGTGGGTCTCAACCTCCTCACTCTCCCCTCACATGGCTGTAGCTGGTTTGTACTGGGTCTGTCTCGTCTCCCCAGCTAGAGGCTTACAGATCCAGATGCTCGGAAGGGCTGGGAAGGGGCCACCCTTCATGAAATGCCAGGCACTCCCATTTACAGCATCCCCGACCCCATCACAACACTCAGTTCATCCAGAGACAGAAGTCTTTCCAAGGACAAGCCTGTGGAGGTCCACCACAGCAGCGCTCAGTGTGAAATACGCCAGGAGGTCAAGTGTGAAACAGACAAAGGATGTCAGAATGTGAAATACACCAGGATGTCCAGTGTTAAATACACCAAGATGTCAAGTGTGAAATACAATTTTTATATTGATTACGTGTTAAAACAATGATACTTTGGGTATTTGGGTTCAACAAAATATATTATTCAAATTAATTTTACTTGTTTTTACCTTTTCACATGGCTACTAGAAAGTTTTAAATTATGCACGGGGGCTGCCTCGTGTCGATAGTGGGCAGCACTGCCTCAGCCATCAGTTTATACTTGTGCCTGTGTTTTCTCCTGAGGTTTTTGTTGGTTCAGCTTTCACATTGAGGTCTGTGGTCATCTGGAGTTAGTGTTTGCATACGGCTCGAGGGAGGGGTCCAACTTTGTCATTTGACACTTAGTGTTCATGTGCATACCCCATGGCATCTTCCCAGTGCCACAAGCAGCTCCTTGGCACTCAGGACACCCCGGGTCACCTGTACCCTCTGCCAGGAGGACTGTGAGTCACACACACACACCTCTTCCCCACAGGGAAAACACCAGCAAAGCAGGTGGGACAAATCACCTGGCATGGTGAGGGCACTGACCTTGGAGGGAAGGGCGCACCTGTCTATCCAGGGAAGGCGCATGCCAGGGCAGGAGCCACAGTCCACCCGCAGAACTGCTCAGTAGCTGGTGGGTTTCATGGGGGCTCTGTGGGGACCATTGGGGGTACTCAGAACTTGGCAGCTACTTTCTTCTAAGAGATAATTCACAACCTTGTCAGAACCAAGATCAAACAGACCAGGAAAGAGAAGTGGCCCCAGGGAGGCAGCTCACTTTCAAACCTTATGGCCAGACACAAGGGGGGGCGGGATTAAGGAGGATTCAGAAAGGATGGTCTTCCTCTGAGCCACACAGAGCTCTCAGGGAGGACCACTCAGGGCTCAGACTGTGCATGGCCAACCAGGCTAGGAGGAGTGACAGCAGCACCAGGGCGGGCAGGAACAGGACACCCCTTCTGACCCTGGCCATGATGGACGCTGGGATAGGGAGGCCCCAGTGCTGCCCACCGGGAGACCCTACTGGACTCAACAGACAATCCAGAGTGACAGGACTGGGGCAACATGGAGTGGATACACAGAGGCCCAGTGGCTGCACTAAGAGGTCCTTCGGGGGACCCATCAGTGGCCCAGGCATAGCCCCCCTCCCCCCACAGGTGGACCCTACCCAGCTTGGGCTGGAGGAAGAAGAGGGCAGAGAGGTGAGGACTCACCACTGAATACTGGAGTCCATGACCTACATGTACGAAGGGCAGCATGGGCGCCTCCTGCAGGTGAGCTGGGGCACCATGCCTGACATGCCAGACTTCCCTCCCCCTGGAAGCCCAACCCCAAACCTACAACCCATGCGCCACAGGCTCCCTGAGTCTTACCTCCCTCTGCTGACCACCCCCTGCCTCAGCCCCCAAGATGTAGCCCCACAAAGGTTTTCTGTGCTGCCTCTGCCTAAGGGGTCGGCGGGATGAGCAGTCTGCACACCCCAGCCCTGGAATGTTAGAACCTCTGAGACGGTTTGAGAAAAGAGGAGGCAGAAAAAAGCCTATAAAAAGGGGTTAAGCTCTGACACTTGCTACAGCATGGATGGACCTCGAACACATGATGCTCAGTGGGAGGAGCCAGACACAGAAGGCCTCATAGTGTGTGATTCCATTTATGTGAAATGTCCAGAACAGGCAAATCAACAGAGACAGGAAGTAGGTTAGTGGTTGCCAGGGGCTGGGGGAGGGAGGTGGGGAGTGCTAGTTTAATAGATATGGGGTTTCCTTTCGGAGTGACGAAAATGTTCTGGAATTAGATGGTGATGATGGTTTCACAACTCTGTAAATGTTCTAAAGACCACTGCATTGTCCCCTTTTAAAAAATTAGAAGTCTGGTCAGCATACCAGAGCCAATCATCGGGCAGCTGTGACGTGGCTCTCCCTGGTGACTGGAATGACTTTGTTCTACCTCATCAACCAGACTCTAAGCTCCGTGAGGGCAGATCTGTTGCCCCTGCTCCCCCTCAGAGCCTAGCACAGGAGGGTCCCAGAGACACCCAAGAGATAGGTGGGCCTCCTCCAGCTTCCTCTGCCTCCTCTATGGTCTTCCACGTGGGTTTCCCAGGTCATAGCCCCCAGTGTCCCTTCCAAATGCCCCTCTTCCTCTGCACACCAGCTCACCATTACCTGTGATGATAAGACTCAGCTCAAATGGCAACTCTTCTGTTGCCTCCCCAGTCACCACCTGAGCCACAAGTGCTGCCCCAGCCCTGTGCTTCCATAGGCTTGATTTCCATCTACCTTCCCAATTCTGCTCTGCATCCCTACCCCCACGGGCCCCCCAACCTTTCCCTCTGCTTTCCCCAGTCCTGCTCCATCCATGGCCCTATGACCCTGTGGGCAGGAGACACCATTCATCTGGCCATCACAAGCACCTGGCCACATGCACGAAGGCTCAGCAAATGTCACACTCAACTAGATAATGGCAGACACCCATGGCCAGACCAAAGGCTTTGGGGACATATCCCATAACTACATGTCAACTGTAATGCCACAGCTCAGCCGGAATCACAAAAATAAGCCACTGACCCCCAGAACCCTGCATGAGAGGCCTTCTTCCATTCTCAATTGTCTATCCTCGCCTTGAGGTTGAAGGATGACATGCTTGGGAGTTTGCGGAGGCCGAGTGACACATCACCGAGGCCGTCCTGCCTGAGGTCCCTGCAAAGGTCAGCCTGAAACTGACCACACCCACTTGCTTTAGTCCTGTTAACGGCTAAGGAGCTCTATCTGTCTATCCAACAGCCTGTCCCTCCTTCCTTGAGGTCCACTGAGAGCGCTGGACATGCAAAGAAGCCAGTTCCTCGATGAGCTACACTGCTCATCAGCGCGGATCGGGGCTCTGCTTTGCCTTTGGTGCAGGAAGGACAAGAAGAGGCCAAAACAGCCAAGAGCATTCTGTGGCTTCCACCTGCTGTAGCCAGGGAAGGCAGTGAAATAAGATGCCTTCTCTTTCAAAAAGGTATCAGAGAATTAGCTTTCTTTACCAACTTCTTACTCTTCCTCAGGGGGATGGAGCTGAAATAAAGCAATAAATTAAGAGTTTAAATTCCAGGGGCTTTACTCACATGCCAACTAGAGATGGAGGGATTCTCTCTCTTGACTGACTCATGGCAAAGATAATTAGATCCATGCAGCCACCAACCTAAGACAGGAAGCCTACTCTACCTAGCGTCAACCCTTTCTGACAGATGGAATTTTAAAGAGAACAGGGGAACAGTGGGAATGTGAAGGGGCCAGCAGCAATATTACGCAATCTCCCAGCCCAGCAGCCCAGCTGGGGTCCCCCACGCATACTGTGGAGCTAAAGCAAGTTATCCCCTGCGTTGACTCAGAGTGTCCGGCTAGCAGATCTGCAGCTGTCCCAGCAGAGACAGGGCGCTGCGCATGCTGGGGTCCCAAGTTCCAGCTGAGTGTGCAGCCTGGTTCCACCCCACTTGTCTGCAGATCCCCAGCATGCTCCTGGTTTCGGGCTGTCACTGGGCCTGCTACAGGCTTCAGGCTGGCTCTTGCTCAAAGGAGGCCTCCTGATCCATCCTCTCGCTTCTTGTGCACAAAGAACAGTTCCGGATCCACTGCCAGCTCATTCTACATGAATCATTTCTCTCCACGTTCTCTCCCCCGAGACTCGAGGCAGCAGCCATGAAACCATGAAGGCAGGCCCACCTCCACCCCTACCTGCCCAGAAGGCAAGCGGTGTTTGCCTCCAAATGTAAACACAGAAGGGAAGTGGGTGCTGGGGACAAGTAATGAGCACCCACCCCTTCACAGCTTGCCGTACAAGCTCGCTAAGAACCCTAACTGCCATCACTGGTGCCGGCCAATGGAGCCGAACACCACACTGGTTATTGTTCTCTTTTGTGCCTGGAGACCCATTCCATGCTGTGGCACTCAGTGGTGAGTGTTCTGATTGTTATTCTTTGTCCACTGAAAAAACACACTCACGGCCTCTACCCCAGAGAGTCACAGCCCACAAGGCACAGTTTACACATGGGGAAAAGACAGCTTAATGCAAACTTTTCATCAGCCCCCTTGTGTCCACTGGACCCACTGACAAGAAAAGAGGAGAGGGAAGGGAGAGATGGAGATGGAGAGACAGAGGAAGACCAAAGCAAGCCAAAAAATAAAATAAAAAATAAAGACAGGTAACTTTGTTAAGCCAACTGAGTAGCCCTCTCCAGGTTGTTTACTGCAATCAACTAAAGAAGGCATAACCGTAAATTAACAGTGCGCCTCCCCGACAAGTCAGAACACTACCAGAGCAGTACCAAACCTGAGGTGCTACAGATCTGCTTGACTCAAAAATCACTCGTCAGCCAGTCTTCGCTCCCAAAAGTGGAGATAGAGGAGTGAGGTCAAGGAAGCAGGGGCGGCACTGTCACCTCACACCCAGCACGGCCATCCCACAGCCACCTCATTGTCTACTAACCCCGCAAAGCTCAAATGTCACTCCCACAAAAGCTACTTCTTCATGAGTATTCTGTGCAAAAAAGCACCTCCTGGGACTACATTTACCCCTTCCGCCGGGGCCATTGGTATTGGTAAAGCAGATGGGTCGGATGCTTACAAAACCAAATGATTGGGAAACTGTCTTCCTTTTAAACCCTCAGCTTCTGCCAGGCCAAAACAAATTCTTTAAGGCTGGGTATACTTCTTACCAATCTTCTGATGGGGTGCAATGCAAAAACATGAAAAAGTCAAGCATCACAAACAGCAAAGTTTTTTTTCTCCAGCAGACTTTTATATTGCAAATAATTCTTTTTTTTTTTAAAGATTTTATTTATTTATTTAGAGAGAGGGGAAGGGAGAAAGAGATGGAGAGAAACATCAATCTGTGGTTGCCTCTCACATGGCCCCACTGGGAACCTGGCCTCCAACCCAGGCATGTGCCCTGACTGGGAATAGAACCGGCGACCCTTTGGTTCACAGCTCGAGATCAATCCACTGACCTATACCAATCAGGGACAAACAGCAAAGTTTTTGATCATTTACATCAACACTTTATTTTTTCTCCTTTATTATGAAGTTTTTTGGGGTAGATGGAGTCATGACATTTTCTTACATCTCCTGCACTTTTAATTCCCCCCAAAACAACCCACAACCCATTTTTTAAAGTACAGACTATGACTCTTAACTGCTTTGACGTAGGAGTCTTGGCCGGGTAGCTCAGTTGGTTGGAGCATCATCCCAATATGGCAAGGTTGTGGGTTCGGTCCCTGGTCAGGGCACATTACAAGAGTCAACCAATGAATGCAGAAGAAAAGGGAACAACAAGTTGATGTTACTCTCTCCCCCGCCCCCCACCTCAGTCTCTCTAAAGAGCAATTAAAAAATGCTTTGAAGTAAGAAAGATGGATGTTCATTCATGTAACACACACAAGTGTTTACTGAACATTTACTGTGTGCCAGGAACTGCCCTAGGTGCTGGGGAGACATGAAGTATCCAAGACAGACATCATTTCTGTAGCGTGGACCTCACATCCTCACAAACTGTGGCAGTGAGTCAAACCTAGCCGACTGCCTGTTTTTGTATAGCCTGTAAGCTAAGAATGGTTTTGATGTGTTTTTTGTTTTTTTTTTCTTTTTTGGTTTTGACGTTTTTAATGGTTGGGTGGAGGAAAACAACAAAGAAAAATAGTTCATGATATGTGAAAAGTATATGAAATTCACATTTCTGTGTCCATAAGTAAAGTTTTATTGGAACACAGACACACACGCTCATCTCTGTACATTTTTTTTTAAGTTTTTAAAGATTTTATTTATTTATTTTTAGAGCAAGGAAAAGGGAAGGAGAAAGAGAATCATCCATGTGTGGTTGCCTCTCCCGCGCCCCCTACTGGGGACCTGGTGGGCAACCCAGGCATGGGCCCTGACTGGGAATCAACCAGCGACCCTTTGGTTGGCAGCTTGTGCTCAATCCACTGAGCTACACCAGCCAGGGCTTCATCTCTGTTCTTTTGTGCTACAATGGCAGAGTGTAATAGTTGGAACAGAAGCCACCTCACCTGCAAAGATGAAAATACTCTCTGACCCTTTACAGAAAAAGGTCCCCCTTATGAATGAGACGGACAACAAACACATAAACAGATTAATATGCATTTCTGGTACTAATGAATGCAAAGAAGAAAAGGCAGGGTGAGAGAGAGGGTGGTTGGAAGGGTGAATTTAGGCAGTGTAGTCAGGAATGGCCTGTGAGCAGAGACCTAAAAGATTAGAACCAGCCGAGTAGAAATGTGAGAGAACAGTATTCTGGCAGAAGCAGCAGCAAGTACAAAGGCCCTGAGGCAGGGAAGAGTAGGCAGGTAAGCTAGTTAGACTGAAGGCGTGTAGGCACAGGAAGAGAGTGGTAGGACAGTGAGAGAGGAGAGGACCACAGAGCAAAGAGCAGGGAAGTTATGGGAAGGGGTCTGAAATTTTTTCCAAGGACAAGAGAAGCCACTGGAAGTTCCTGAGCAAAGAGAAGGCTATTTTTAAAGGTTTTTAAACTCCTTTAGTGAGCAGGTGTGAAAAAAGACAGTCAGGACATCTTATGTAACCAACAAGATGTTCTCAGCACAGCCAAGTCAAAGCAGGGAGTAAACTCAAAAACCAATTTATCCACAACAAAATCAACTCACTGATCCACTCCGGCCTTAGTAATTGAAGAGATAACAAACTTCTTAAAAACCATCATAGCTAAATTCATTTTATTGTGTCAAAGTATCTGCAACTAGTACATTAACAGTCCAATGACTTCACAGACATAATTGTTCAGGAAGAGGCAAAGATTAAAGAAGTGAGTTACCTTCAAGTCCAGGACAACTGTTAGGCAGATTGACAGGAAGGGATAAGGTGGCCAAAAGGGTATGAAAGCCTAGGTAGGGGACCCATGGGTTCCCAGAAGCCAAGAACAGTTGGGGAAACCCCCATACCATGGACAGGGTCATGGACAGGTGGCAAGACTCAGGTGGCATGGGTGTGTCTGCAAACTTCTCTCCTGGGGGGTGGGGGAAAGAAAGATAAAGGCTGGGAAGGGCAGAGGAAAGTCAGAGTGACAGTCAGGAAGAACCTGGACAGCCAGGCCCAGGAGCATGGGCTGGACACAATTTGCAAATACAATACAAGCCTCTCCCTATTAAAGATTGGAAAGAAGGAAGGAAGGGGAAAAAGGGAACTAGAACTTGAGGTACATCGGGGACATGGCCAAATATCAGGCTGCTGCAGTGTTAAAGGTTAAGTGAAAGGGTCTCATCTGTGGTGTGACTCCATGGGACACTGGGCAATGTCTGGGACAATGCAGTTGTGGGCTGGGGCCAGGGACGCTGCTCAACACAATGCTCAGGTCAGCCCCCCCACTGAAAACAATCCCCCCTCAGTGTGGCCAGGGCAGAGGGGCAGACCGGGGCAGAACCAGACAGCATCCCAGCAGTAGTATACCAGCTCAGTGTTCACAGCTCCCTGGCAAAGCACTTCAGAGCTTTTCATCCCCTTTGGTCCTCACAATTACTGGGGCTGAGTTCACCTTACACCCACATTACAAATGAGGAAAGTGAGGCCTGGAGACATGAAGTGACCTGCCCCAGAGAAGTGATTTGAACACAGGTCCTGAGACTCAGAAGCCTATGTGGGGGATGAAGAGGAAGACAGGAAGCCAAGAGCGCTGCCAAGAACAGCAGGTCAGAATGGAGTCCAGGTTCAGCCCCTGTCCTCTTCTTCTGTCTGGCATCCTCAGCCAGAAGCAGAGGCACCCGGGAGTGGGGGAGGGCAGGTAAGAGCTATGGCCCTGGAAGGGCAGAGCCAGGAACCCCAGTGAGGTACGGCGGTGACCCAGCACGCATACAGAACCCTCACAGTCCTGCCATCTGCCCACAGTTCATTTACTCTCCACACCCCAACCACACTTGGGAAGGTTAATGTCCGCCCCATTTTGTTAAGAAAGTGACTGGTCCAAAGTCAGTTTCCTAACAAAAAAGCTCTAAACCCTGCACTAAGGCTCTACATCCAGATCCCGTGAAGCAAGTCAATCAGAAATGCTCATTTGCCTACCTCATGGTCCCCTCCTCCATCCATCCTCACATATCACCTCATCCTGCCTGCTTCATGAGCCGGCTGTGAGGACACTGGGCTCCACACCATCATCATAACTGTGACCACACCCTCTCTTGCCCTCCCTAGATCTGAAGCCCACTTAAAGTCAGGAACTCCCCAAAACCTGCCTCAGCACTCAAACATCCCCAATGCCCATCTTCACAGGTGTCAGATGGAATCAAGTAACAGATGGGCTCTCCAGGGCAGAGGCTCTGATGAGCCAGCCAGCAGAAAGGGGTGGAGCACAAGAAACCAGTAGAGGAGGAAGAGATGTGGGATCAAGTATAGGCAGAGTGGAGGGGGTTGGGGGAGGATGGAAGGACACAGAGGGCCACTAACTGCCCCAGGGGCTCCTGCAGGAAGGCACAGGGACTGAGGGAGGATCTTTTCTAGGAAACTGAAAAGTAGAACAAAGGTGGGGTGGGGTCCCATTCACAATAACTTTAAGCTCTAACATTTAATGACTCCTTAGTAGCCCACTCTCCAAAGAGGCAAGGATTTAAAAATGCAAGAAAGTCAATTGTTACTAAGATCGGTATACATTTCAAGTCTCGACAACAACAAACATACACACACTCACGATGCACCTGACACAGTAGTCACTTGCATACGCAGTGCAATACCTGGGATGGGAGCATTTGTGCAACCACACCTCTACCACCCCCTTGCCCTACCCCCAAGTGACCTCCCCAGGGGAGGGTAGTCTGACCCTCATGATGTCTCCTGCACCCTGCACAGGCAGCAGCAAAATCTGTCAAGCATCCAATCAGAAGCACAGGAAGAGGGCCAGTGATTTCAGAAACCCTCTACTCATATAATCACGAGTTGACTTCACGACTTTTACACTATCCTTTGGATTCCAAAAAACAAACTGTAAAGACAAGAGAAGCTGCCCACTGCTTTTGCAAAGGTGGCAAGAAAAGGCTGACCAGTGTGAGTTGACAAAGCGTCCCCATGTCTCATAAGGAAGCTATTATTTGAGAATTAGAGGGACTCATTAGCTCTTTCACGAAGGCGGAGGCGATAAAAGCCCACAGGAGTCATCTAATCAGCCTGTTTTAGGGGCTTTCTCGAACCTGGGGGGCAGCCAGATAAATGGCTGTTGAGGCAGGCATCATCAGACCTTAAGACAGTGCCAGCACCCAGTGGGACCCAAAGGAGCTTGCTAAATAAATGCTATTGACAGAAACACATGGAAAAGGACACACTCTTTACATATAACAGAATCTTGGGCTCCAGTGAACAGAACTCGGGGAAAACAGTTCCCCAGGTGCACCTGAATTATTAAAACAAAAGGATCCTCCTCGGAAAAAAACAGATGGGACACACCAAGACTCAGTCCACGCCTCCCCCGCCTCCAGGAAAAAAAAAAAATCCCCTGCAAAACCTTCCACCTTGTCCAGGTGAACGTGTATCCCAATACCCCCGGTGCCATCGCGCCCACGGAGCGCAGACCCGGGCCCTTCAATAACCCACGACAGGTCTCTTTCAGACTGAATCCGTCCCCGGCTCCCACGGGGGTGGCTTGGACAGCCCCAGGGGTTCGGTGCAGAAGCGATTCCACAATTTATTGCTACAGAGAAAGGGGGGGCTTCGAGATGGCGTTGGAGCTGGGAGGGGGAGGGACTTGGGGGACGCGTCTGGAATCTGTGATGTGCATAGCAAGTGAACACATTTTTTAAAAATAAAAAACCAGATTGCACGCTTCTTTTGGGGGGGCTCACGGAGATGGCTGGTAAGTTTGGAAGCCGCGATGGCACTGCAGGATGACTCGGGAGGGTAGTGGGATGCAATGATGGATATTTCGGGGGGGCGCCCCTGGGAAGCGCCCAGTTAACCCCACCGTGCCCAAAGGGCCGGAAATACAGGAGGGTTCCACCCAGGGCCTGGGCTCTCTCTATTATAATTATTAATATTTTTTAATTATTAGGATTGTTGTGAATAATAGAAGGGCCCAGCCGAACAGGGCCCGGCCCGGCCACCCACGCTGTCATCTTTTGTGCGGGGCCGGCGGAGACGCCCCGGCCCAGCCCCCGCGCGACCCAAGCCCAAGCAGGGGGCCCCCGCCTCCCGCCCCTGGCCCAGCCATTGTCCGGCCGCACCGCCCCCGCCCGAGGCCCAGCAGGCGCCCCGGGCCAGGCAGTTAACGCCCCCAACCTCCTCGCGGGCCGGGACAAAGCGCGGCGACCGCGGCCAGAGCAGGCCTCACCCGAGGCCTGGGCCTCGAGTCCCCGGCGCCCGCCCGCCTACAGCCCCCGGCGTGGCGCGGGGGCGGCAGGGACGGCGAGGCCCGCGCTCGGATGCGGCGGCCGCCTCCCGCGGGCTCACCTGAGGCGGCGCGCGCGGCCCGATCCGAAGCAGCGGCGCGCGTTCCCCGCCCTCAGCGTCGCACCCCCAGGTACCGCTCGGGCCGGGCCCCGCTCGGTCGCTGGCGGCCGAGCCCTCCGCGAGCGCCCCGGGCGGGGCTTATGAGGACGCGCGCCAGCCCCGCCCCGGCTGCCATTGGCCCCGGAGCCCACGCCCGCGCGTCCATTGGCTGCGGCTGACAGCTCCGCCCCTCCCCTCCGCCAGGACGATCAACACCGCACGGGCCGCCTCCCGCGAGCCTCGATTGGGCGGGTACAGACGCCGGCTTCACCTCCTCATTGGCCAGCAGGCGAGGACACGCCGGCGCCTACCCCACGTGCCTTCTGACCGGCTTCGTTCCCGTTGGAAGCGGTGCACGCCAGCCAAGGCGGTCGCGACCAACCGGACGGCGGTTGAGCCTCGGCTCGACAAGGACGCCTCAGGGATCGCAGGGGAAAAGCGGGTATTGGCTTGCGTGGTCAACCAGAGGCGCGGGCTGGCTGAAGTGGATGCCAATCACAGTTCGGGCCCCGCCCTTGTTATCAGGCGGCAGCTGAGTACGTGATACCTTGCACAACCTCAGCACCCTGTCAGGGAGGTGCGGCGAAGGGGTTCGAGACCCGTACCCGGAATTTGGGCGCGGAGTTCCCCAGTTCGCAAAACCCAGAGCTAGGAAGCAAAGCCCCAACGCATCCCATTTTGCAAAGCTAGAGAACTGAGAACAGGAGAAATAAAAAGTCAACTAACAAACGCTCTCTCCCTTCCAAATTAACCAAATTCATTTCCATCACAATCAACAAACTTTTGCAAAGGAGGCAAAGCCTTCCGGATCAAGTTAGGTGCCTTCCCTCGAGTCCCTAAAACGCGAGGGAGGCGAGGAGTTGGGTGTTACCTGACCTAGGTGCAAAGCTCAGCGGGGCTCCAAGCCTCGCCGTGAGTGGCCTCCAGCGAAGCGACTTCGCGGGGCCTCAGTTTTCTCCTGTGGACCTTATGGTTACACACACACACATTTGTCCGCTCCAGTTCCTGCGAATGTTGCCAGAACTAAGTGGGAGGAAGCACGGAAAAGGTCTGACCATGTGGCTTTGCTTAGTTAACATTTAACTGAGGTTTGTTATTACGATCATTATTAATTGCTATCTTGAACAGGTGTGGGCATGCCCCCCATTTCGCAGGGAGCAGTGTAAACCCGGCAGTTAGATGTTTTCTAGGAACATTTTCAGTGCACCTACACTGTATTCCTGGAGGTTGTGGACCCTGAGAAAGGTTTCAGAACTTGCACCGTTCGAGGATGCTTGCTGTAATACTGTGTGCAATTGTTTCCGGTGTCTGTTCACCATTGTTTCATGTTTTGTTCTAAATATCCATCCCTGTGGGATAAGTAACTTGTGGCACAGGGTACTCTGGAATATTAACTATGTAGCAATGAAAAAGTAGGTAGAACCACATGTACTGTGGTGGAATGACCCCCTACAGGCACTGCAGAGCAACTGAAGGATCCAGGATTTTGTATACATAGAGAAACCAATGTCATGTGGCTTCTAAGGACACACCACCTTTGTCAACACCCAGAAAAAGGCCACCCCTGAACTGCAAGAACTCACTCTTTTCAGGAACGGAAGAAATCCATGTTGGTAAAATTGGTAAGGACTTGGATGTTATGGGGTGTTTTTAATCCTCAAGGGATCATATTCATATATTCCTCATGTAGTTAAAATTCAACTTAAAAAATAGGAAATAGTAACTGCACCCAAGGACCCCCCTAACTAGTGGGAAAGATAGAAATGGAAATTGACCGTGGAGTCAAAAGTGCAATAATGAAGGAATTTCACACACACACACACACACGCCTTTTTTTCCTACTTCCAAGTTTATCATATTAGTTAATTACAGGTGTTTGGATTTCAAACTATGAAATTTTAACTTCTTATTGGGGCAACTAAATAGGTTTGTCAACTTTTTTATTTTGCTTAGACTTTTTCCCTATGAATTTTTGTTTGAAAATTTTCATAATGTTAGGGGGAAAAAACTATAATCACCATCATTTTAAAATGTGTCAGGTTCAAAATAGGAAGGACACTCCCAGAACTTTCACATGGGCAAATTAGTTTGGGGAAAACACCTAATTGCCTGGGTTTTCTCTATGTCTTTGCAGACAGGTCCAAATCTCATAATGGGGGACCTCTCTCTAAACAAGGCCAGGAGGTGGTCTGGTACTGACCAGCCTTCAAACACCCTGAGGCCTGACCTTTTTTTTTTTTTTTACATACCTGGTCTTCACCTTCCCCAAAGGGCAAGGTATAGAGCCACAAAATAAACTTGACACAGACTTCCCTCCTACTCCCAGGTGTCTGATGCATAAAAAAAGAGATGGATGGAAAGATACGTCATTTCACTCCAAACATATGTTAGGCACGTGTAGTGTGTTTCACAATTATGAGCACAGTCACAAATATGCAAACACCAGACCACATGCACATTTGTTTACTAAGGTGCTAGACAAAGTGGCTACTTGATAAATGAACTGAAAACAATACAAAACCGGGCACAAGGCAGAATATACAGCACTATGCCAACTTTGTTCTTTGAATTTACATATTGCCCTGGCTGGTGTGGCTCAGTGGATCGAACACCAGCCTGCAAACCAAAAAACTTCCAGTTCGATTCCCAGTCAGGGCACATGCCTGGGTTTTGGACCAGGTCCCTGGTTGGGGGCATGCAAGAGGCAACCAACTGATGTTTCTTTCCCTCTCTTCCTCCCTCCCTACACCTCTCTCTAAAAATTAAAAAAATATATATTTAAAAATAGCCCTGGCTGGAGCAGCTCAGTGGATTGAGCGCGGGCTATGAACCAAAGGGTCACTGGTTCAATTCCCAGTCAGGGCACATGCCTGGGTTGGAGGCCAGGTCCCCAGTGGGAGTCATGTGAGAGGCAACCACACATTGATATTTCTCTCCCTCTTTCTCCCTCCCTTCCCTTCTCTCTAAAAATAAAATCTTTTTAAAAAAATTTTAAATAAATTTAAATATACATATACCCTGTCCTTGCCATATCTTTAGGTAAGCCACTTAACCTCTCTATGCCTCACTTGCAAAATGGCTCAGTCAAAACTGTATGAGCGCGCTGTTCTGAGGTTGAATATTACAGTACCAACACATACACACACAAAGAAGGCCTGAAAATGGTAACCTTCTGGGTGGAAGGACTATGTATTTTGAGTTTTCCTTTATATAGTCAGGTGCCAAATGTTCTAAAGGGTTGATGTATTAATTTTATAACCTGGAATGGAGGGAAAGAAGGAAGTTTTATGTTAAAAAGTCAACCAGATGGATAGGGAAATGTGGTCCATTCACACAGTGGGATCACTCAGTCATGAAAGGAGTGACGCACTGACACTTGGATCAACCTACGTGGATGAACCTTGAAAACAGGCCACAAAAGACCAAGGATCTCACGATTCCATACAAGTGCAATGTGCAGAACAGTCAAATCCACAGAGAGTGGATTCACGGTTGCTGGGCTGGGGGATGGAGCAGGGTTGCTTTCGGAGGGACGAGAACCTCCAGAACCACACAGCAACGATGGCCACAGAATTCTATGAACATGCTAAAAACCACCAAACTGTACATTTTAAGTGGGTGAACTTTATGGCAACATGAAATATATTTCAATAAAGCTATTTAAAATTTTTTTTTAATCTACCAGGAAAGAAATATGCCTAGTATTGTGATTATTTCTGCATAGTCTCACAAATACACTTTTGAGGATTTCGCTATTTTTTAACAATGACATTAACTTTCAAAGTGAAAGTTCACAATCTTGACAATGAACCCACCTCAATGTGGTCCGTCCCTGTGTAGGGCCCTCCTGAGGACATTGTGGGTTTTCTCCCATTCCTCATTGCTATGTTTTCTATTTTTCACATTCACACGTGGCATACTTTTAATATAATTTGTATCCTGTACAACTCCATTTGAAATGTACAGTCAATGGACTATAGTGTATCTATGGGCATGTGCAACCATCACCAGATTTAGGACATTTTCATCACCTCAAAAGCCCTGCATCCTTCAGCTAACACCCCCTCCCCCTGACCTGGCCCCCAGCATCACTAATCAGTCCCTATATGGGTCCCCGTATTAGAGATTTCATGCAAGATCACATATGATCACTGTGACTGCCTTCTTGCACTTAGTATGTTTTCAAGGGCTTTTGACACATTTTAAAGAAGGGGCAGAACTTTTTTATTAAATCAAATCTGCCCGTGTCACTACCTGACCATCCATAAAAGGTGAGGGGTAATAGGCCAATGTAAACAATAGCCTCCGCAGAATTCAGCACTAATACCTTCTCTCATCCTTGGCCTCTGACTTGTGCTGGAATAGCTTTTCAGGTCAGCAGTCCCTACACATCCAGAGTACCCGAATTTCCCCAAGCCTGCAGACACCCCTTTCTAGGGTCATTCAACTTCTCAGCTGATGATTCAGGCTGGTAACGCTGACTCACAGCCCACGCTGGTCTCCCAGTGGAGGACCACTGCAGCCTCAGCTTCCTCCAACATAAATAAGGACAGTAGCACCCACCTTAATGAGTAAGTGACCACCCCCACTCCAAGCTAGAATGCTGGATTTGACCCCATTGCTATAGTTTGCTGACCCCATCCATAAAGGTCAAAGCCAAACACCTCCTGAGAAGCGGTTAGAACCACCACCCATCACTTTGATCATCTGGGTCTCCGTTTTCTCATCTGCAAAGTGGGGATGATGCCACCTGCCTAGTCTGTCACCTGTGGTTTTTGTGAAAACGAAATGATAGGAACTGAAGTGCCTGGTGGGCTACAAAGCGATTTGCAAATAGAAGACAAAACCAAATGCAACTGTAAAAGATATTTATTCTGAGAATCTAAAATCTGGACAAGGAATATTGAACTTTTTAGAAAATGCCTACACAGGATTTTGTCATTTCTTCCTAATACATTAACAACCTAATAATAAAGAGGAAAAAAACATTTTAAACAATATTGCTCCAGTTTGTCTGCAGTTATGTGATTTAAAATATCCCTGTTCTATTGAGGTATAAGCTGCAAACTTTGGTAAAGTTTGTAAAAAAAAAAATTAACAATTTAAAAAAAACCCTAGGTTATAGATTTCTTGGTACATGTACAGTAACTACAAAAAAATTTCATTTAGAAAGTGTTTATTTTAAAAACAAATTCCTCTTGTACTCTCAATTGGCAAGTTGAAAATTCAATTTAAAGTAAGGACAAAACTCATCCCTACTCACCCGGTTTTGGAAAAAACTGGTTGGCTGGTCTGAGGATCTGGCTGGCATTTTCAATAATACAGTGCTAAAAAAAAAAAGAGCCCTGTTTAGAAAGAAAGAACCAAAGGCACTTGAACATGGCTTCGTGCATCTGCTTCTGTGGCGTTCCAGTCGGACAGCATTTGGCTGTGCACCCAGCCCCATAGAGAGGACAGTCCAGAGGAGGTAGCTTCTGTGTGGCTTCAACTCTGCTCAAGGGACACAGGTCTCTACTTGCAGGTCTTAACCATGGAAGCCAACTGACGGCGGATGGCTTTGAGGCCAGAGTTTAAACTGGGCTGAGTGGGATTTTTTCTTTTTTCCCTTTCAACAATGACCTGATGGATGACAGAGGGGCTACATCACAATCAGGGCCACTACCAGACACCATCCTGCTGGGTTTTGGCAATAAAATGCTGGCGGGGGTACGCTCGCTTTCAGCTTTGGGGGCCAAGCCCACACACCTAGGAAAGATTGTTCTAGGCAGTCAATGCCTTCTTGCAGGAACCTCTGAGAACTTGGTATCAGGAATATAAGTGGCCTTCAGGCCCAGTCATTTCTAATTCAGAAAAAAAAGTGGGAGCAGAACTTCGGCGGCATTTGCAGCAAACACAAGTAGAAACTCGATGGCTTCAGACAGCCAGGCCTCTGATACATGTAATTTGGGTTCATTTAATGGCGAACTTCCCACCAGAAGGCCCAGGATGCTGTATCCACACTCAGAAAGTAAGAAGGTTGGGGAACTTGTGCTGGTGATGGGAAGAGGCATTCGCTGTGGTTGCACCTGAGGTTTCAGCCCTGAGCTCTTGGAAGGAGATAATTCAGGCATTACTGACCACTGTCCGTGATTTCACGTATCTAGAAGAGGACAGGAAAATATTTGAGACACATCTCTAGAAAACCGAGGATCTTGTTCAAGTAGCCCAGGACCTTTTTCAGAGACTCTCACTTAACAAAGATGCATGTCTTTCAAGAACTCTTTATACACAGTATTCCATGGCTAGGTGTAGAAGATCAAAGACTCTGGAAAAGAGCTGCTTCACCTGATGGAAAACGGAGCCCTGGCGCTAACTCAACATCTCAACAATCTCTTGGAACTGTATGCAGCAGGTCAGGGAAAAGAACATGAATCCTTCAACTTGAATGATGCAATAGAGGTCACAGAGTGGGCTCAAGAGAAGTGGAAGATGAGCGTGTTCCATGTCCACAGCATCTACATCAACACTCGAGGCGCTGTCGTTAACCCAGATGGGGACTGCAGAGTGCCGATCACGCTCAAGTTCTAAGAGCGCTTCACTGACTCTATGAGAGCCAGTTGTCTGTTTTCCTGGGTCGTGGCCAGACTGCGCCTGACACCACTTTCCAAGCCCTTTTTCCAGAGGCGGTCGAGCCTAGATCTGTCATATGACATTTCATGCTGGTTAGGAGAAGAGATGCAGCTGAGTTCAGAACTCTTCGAGAAGACATGGAGGCCACAGAACGAGGGTCGTCTGCTGTGGAGAGAAGTATGTTCATCTTGGAGAATATTTTAGGCGACAGACCTAGATGTCCCCGATGGGTAGACCAGACTGCAGTACCTGAGAGGCCTACAGAAGTCACCACCATTAGTCCAAACTCTAAGGCCCCATCGTGGACAGTGTTCACTTCCTACTGGCCGAATGTCGGTCGTTTTTTGCTTTGTTTTTGTTTTTTCGGCACTGAGTGAGGCCGCTGCTCTGCGCAAAAGACGTGGGAAGTAGATGTCATGGAATCACATGGCCCTTGTTGCACTTGGCTAGACTTGGTTTTTCAATCAAGTTTAATGGCTGTAACTCCAGGACTAAGAGGCAATTTATTAAAAATATTTTGTTATATAAAAAAAGAAAAAATGTTTGTTTTTTGTTTTTGTTTTTTGCTGATACATTGCAGGCTTTATATTTTTTTAAAAACCAAGATAAAAATGAGCAGTCTAACTTTCTTTCTTTCTTTGAGCCACAATACATATTCATGAAAATTTATAGATTAAAAAAAAAATCAGGAAGACAAGGCTTTTTAGGGAGGAGAGGAAAAACTACATGTTTAAGTTACGCCCACTAAAAACAAGAGGGGCCAAAGGACGCCTCTGATGCGTTTTTAAAAAACGCCAGGCGAGAAGTGCTTGAGGATCACCGTCCATTGCCATAACCAGGGAAGAGCTGGTTGAGGACTGCCTGCAGCGGCTGGTTCACCTGCATGGTGTAGTTCCGGCCCAGGTCGTAGCGGCAGGCGGGGCAGCTGAACACCTGGGCCTTGAAGGATCTGTCCAGGCAATCCTACAAGAGAGTGCGGGAAGGTGAGATGTGTCATCCATGTCAGCGGGGCTGCTCCTGGCCACCTGGTGTCCCCCATGACAGAGTTGAGAGCAATTACTGACTGCTCACAGGGTCCAGAGCCCCTCCTGATCCTCATTGTCACTTTCTACCACTCACCACCCACTGCCAGCCTGACCTCCCCAGCACCCCTCAAGGACTCTAAGCTCATCCTGGCCTCCAGGCCTTGGCACTTACAGGTCACGCCACCCAATAGGTTTGTCCACTGGCTCTCTCATCACTTGTGCCTTGGCTCAAGTCAACTCCTCAGAGGACCTTCCCTGATGCCCCTACACTATCTGAAACAGCCCCACCGCACGCAGCCAATCCTATCATTTCCCCATTGTGCCTTGACACAGCACCTTCCACCCTCTGGCATCATCTTGTTTACTAACATGTTTATCTCTGTTAATAGAACAGATATTCCCTGTGACCCTCTAGGCACCAAGCATAGGACATGACACATAGGAGATGACCAATAAATATGTGTCAATGAGAATAAAGGGGGGAAGGAAAGAATTCTGGCACTGGGCTAGACTTCTGGGTTTAAGCTAAGCCAGGTGGAGGCCAAGCTATGAAGCAGACAGGCCCTGAAGAGCCAACTTCCCAATCAGAGAAACAGGTAAGACCCCACCCACCGGGACAGAGGCAATGCACACAGGTATGCAGGTACCTGCAGCAGGCAAGTAAGTGGGTAAGGGAGCAAATGTCAACACGGTGGAAAGCCTGCTGACGCCAGAGCACGTTTAACAGGGATGCACACTGAGGCTTTTGTTTCCCTTTTTATACATTCCCGAATTCTTTTTCCAATAGGAAGTTTATAGTCTTGGTAGCTCTTTTCTACTCAACACAACTAAGATTTGGGTCCACATTCAAAAATCAGGTTGTGGATTACTGCATGATTCACAGCATCCAAAAGGTGAAAACAACCCAAGAGTGCATCAACGGGTGACTGATACAGAGAGCATGGTCCATCCAGACAATGGAACATTATTCGGACTTAAAAAGGAAACTCTGACACACACTACAATGTAGATGAACCTTGAAGACATGCTCAGTAAAATAAGCCAGTCCCAAAAGGACAAATACTATGTGATTCCACTCACAGGAGGTCCGTAGAGGAGTCAGATCCATAGAGACAAGAAGTGGGTGGTGGGAGCCATGGGCTGGGGGAGGGGGGGCAGTTAGTGTCTAATGGGGGCAAAGTTTCAGTTTGGAAGGTGAGAAAGTTCTAGAGCTGGATGGTGAGGATGGTTGCACGACAGTGGGAATATATTTAATACTACTAGACTGTACACTTAAAATGGTTAGGATGGTAAATTTTATGTTATGTGTATTTTACTACAATGATATAACTTAATAGAATAAAAAAATCAGGTGCTGAGACATCAGGGTGGAGAGTTATTTTCCCATAACCCCGCCCACGCTGAGGTCCTGGAAGATGTTAACTACGGTTGCATGGACAAACAGGGCAGACACATAAAAGTTGGTACCGTCTTCCTTTACAGCCTCGGCACTATCATGACACACATGACTGACCCCTGAGGTGCTCGGTCCTTGAAACTCCATCAGCCTGGCCCATTTCTCCAGTGCTAGCCAGGCCTGACCTTTTGCAAGCTCCCCCTGCATCTCATGCCTCCCTCTGCATACCTGCTCATAGCACTTTAGCATGTGGCACCTGGAGCCAGAAGCAGGCCAGAAAGGTGCTGCTATGCCCCTTTCCACCGAGGAGCAACCGAGGGGCTTTCCAACACTGGGAGGGACAGAGCCAGAGGAAGGGTCAAACCCTGGCCTCTGACTCCAAAGCCCTCATCTCACTGTCTTCCGCCAATCCTGAGCCTCTCCTCCAGGTCACACGGCTCACGCGACATGGCATCAGAGCGCAAAGAAGTAAAAGCCTGACCCTGATGGCCAAATTGCTTAACATTCTCTGAGTTCCTCTCTTAGTGTGACAGCTGAGGCACTAAGACAGCCCCAAGGCGAGGAATGGGGCCAGGGTGGAAAACAAAGTCACCAGCAGCTCGGAGACTAAGAGTGACCCAGAGGCGGGGACACTCCCTTCTAACACCATCTGCTAGCACTGCACATAAGTTCCTACTCACTGACTCTGGCCAGAAAACACTGCAGAGAAACCTCTTACACAGACTAGTGCTTCCCAACTGTGTGACTCTTCCTCCAGGGCACACTGGACCCTTTCTGGGGACATCTGTGGATGTCATGACTGAAGGAGCTCCTGGCATCAAATGGGTGGGAGCCAGGGAGGCTGCTCAACCGTTCAGTGTCCAGAACAGCCCCTCACAGTGTTCTAGCCCCACTGTCTGCAGTGCTGAGGGGGAGACCCTGGTCTAGTCTAATCTTAGCCCCCACCTCTCTTTCGACCACACTGTTTCCCTCCTGAGACTGACCACCAGGCAGAGCCTATGGCCCCCCTCCCAGCCCCACATCCTCCACAGGCCCCAGCTATTCAGCCAAGCCTGCCTGTCCAGACACATGCCATTCCAACTGCCTGGAATGCTGCCCGGCCCTCTTTAGGTAGGTGACAGGCTAAGGCTCCCTGCTGCAAGAAGCGTTCCTCCTGCTCCTCTAGGAGACAAGCGCCTCGTGCCTTTACTGCCTGCTTTATAGTATTTGATTATGACCGAACCCCAGGCCTGCCGCGTGTCCTGTCCCACCCCAGACCCCCAGGTATATGAGAGGCTGCGGGAGAGTACCAGCCAATGTACAGCAGAGGGCCTGTGTGGCTGGAATCACGAAGCAAGGGGACACAAGTGTCAGAAGGTCCACGTAAGCTCGGTGGCCCAGGCAAGGCGACAGCATCTGATTCCATAGCACCAGGGAGGCACAGGAGGGTGGGGAGCAGGGAAGCAGGGCAAGGGATCCTTTGACAAAGGCTGGGAGACAACTATAATCGAGGCTACTCAGAAAGCAGACGCTGAGGCCCTGCAAAGAGCCAGGAGTGAAGAAGCCGAGCCAACAAGCCCACACCGTGCGCCAGTCGTGTGGCGGCCCAACCCCCGTGCACACTTCTCTCACCTTGCACACGTTGTGCTGGCACACAGTTGTAATCGGGCGGAATACCAGCTCCTGGCAGCAAATACATTGGAACATTTCTTCCACTTTACTCAGGAATTTCTAAAACCAGAAAAGAGGGTGCATGAGACCAGCAGAGCCTTACACTAGAATGAACAACCATACTGATGGAATCCTCAGAAAATGGGGCTCCCTGCTAGGGCCTCGCCCTAGGTCCCCTAATTTCATTCTCCTACCCCCACCACGGGAGACAGCAATGGTGTGGTTGCCATTCTAAGATGAGAAAGACAGGTGCCAGTCTTGCCAGGGACCTGGCATGGGCAGAGCAGGCCTGGGTCATAGCCTTGATGGTGCTGAGTAGGATCCCCAGGGGTCAGGGTCAAGAGCAGGTTTTATCAGTGTAATCCGAGAGCACAGATCTGGATTGCTCAGTAAATAGTGCTGAGCTCCTGCATGCTGCCCGGGTGCCAGGCTCCAGCAGTGGATTAAACAGAAGAATGTTATGCCCTCACAGAGCTCGGAGCCCTGTTGGTGGCGGAAGGGTGAAGATGGAACAGGAAAAGACAGAAATGTCACAACGGTACTGGGAAGTGCAGCAGGAAGCCTGGGAGGGGCCAACCCAAAATGCAGGTGGTCAAAGAGCACTCTGTGGAGAAGGTGACCTGAAGAACACGTGGCTGGCTAAATCACAGCCCCCAAAATGTCACATCTGAATCCTGGGATCTGTGTATACATTCCCTTTCATAGCAAAAGAAACTCTGCAGATGGGATTAAATTAAGGACCCTAAAAGGGGACTACTTTAAACTAAAAGATTTCTGCATAACCAAGGAAACTATCAACAAAACAAAAAGACAACCTACTGGATGGAAGAAGATAGTCACCAACAATACATATAATAAGGGGTTAATATCCAAAAAATACTTATATAAGGAACTCAGACAACTTAACAAAAAAGACAATCCAGTTTAAAAATGGGCAGAGGTGCCTTGGCTCATGTGGCTCAGTGGACCCTGTGTTGGTCTGCTAACCAAAATGTCACCAGTTCAATTCCCAATCAGGGCACATGCCTGGGTTGCAGGCCAGGTGCCCAGTGGGGGGCACGTGAGAAGCAACTACACATTGATGTTTCTCTCCCTCTCTTTCTCCCTCCTTTCCCCTCTGTAAAAATAAATAAAATCTTTAAAAAAAATAAAAACGGGCAGAGGACCTAGATAGACATTTCTCCAAAGAGACAGAGATGGCCAGTAGACATATGAAAAGATGTTCAGTGTCACTCACCACAAAAGAAATGCAAATGAACCACAACGAGCCATCACCTCACACTGGTCAGAACAACGAGGGATGGTGAAGACATGGAGAATTGGAACCCTCGTGCACTGTTGCTGGGAATGCTGATGACAGCAAACAGTATGCAGGGGTCCTCAAAATTTTTTTAAACTACAACTACCATATGACCCAGAGATCCCACCTCTGGTATTTATCAAAAGAAATATAAACACTAATTCAAAAAGATATCTGCACCCTGTGTTCACTGCAGCATTATTTACAATAGCCAAAATTTGGAAGCCACTCAAGTGTCCTTGGATAGACTAACAGATGAAAAAGAGGCGGTACATATATAAAACGGAATATTACTTAGCCATAAAGAGAATGCAGTCTTACCATTTGCAACAACATGGATGGACATACAAAATATTAGGCTGAAAGAAGTAAGATGGAGAAAGACAAATAACATATGATTTCACTTACATATGAAATCTAAAGAGCAAAATAAAACAAACTCATAGATACAGAGAACAAATTGATGGAGGTGAAAAAGGTGAAGAGATTAAGAAGTACAAATTGGCAGTTGCAAAGCAGTCATGGGGATACAGCGTAGGGAATACAATCATCATATTGTAACAACCGTGTGTGCGCGCTGTCAGGAGGATGCAGGACCTAACGGGGGTCACTTCGCAAGTTATATAAATGTCTGACCACTATGCTGTACACCTGAAACTAATGTAATATTGAACGTCAACTGTAATTGAAAGATGAATTTTTCTTTTAATCCTCACCTGAGAACACTTCTTCCTTGTTTTGAAAGAGAGAGGCAGGAAAAGTGAAAGGGAAAGAAAGAAACATCCATGTGAGAAGAAGCATTAATTGGCTGCCTCCTGTGTGTGCCCAGACCAGGGATTGAATCCACAACCTAGGCAGGTGTCCTGACAGGGAATTGAACCCGCAACCCTTCAGTCATGGAGCAATGCTACAACCAAGCCATACCAGCTAGGGCAAAAAATAATTTTTTTTTAAGGAAAGAAAAACTCTTTAGGATTTCTGACCTTCAGAACTGAGAGAGAATAACTTTGTGTCATTTTGTGCCACTAGGTCTGTGCTCATTTGTTATGGCAGCCACAGGAGACTCATGCGGGAAGAGGAGACTGAGCTAGAAGGGCTGCAGATGAAGATGGGACCTGCGATGGGATGACCAGGAGGAAAAGCCTAGGAGCGGAGGACGCCCACAGACTGCCCACAGTGTGGGTGACTCTGCGAGTGAGCCAAGGAGAGCCAGCTCCCACCAGGTGAGGAAAGTGGCCAGAGGACAATGAGCCACTCACTTGCAGTGACCCATCAGTGTCACTCACCCCACTGAGGGCAAAAGGATCAAAAAGGAAAAAAAAAAAAAACATGGAAAAAAAATGAGGAAAATAAAAGACAGCCTGGGTTGGCATTTCATTGGAAAGTTGAACAGGGAATGACCACGTGACCTGGCAATCCACCTTTTGGGTACAGACAGCCCCCAATTTATGATGGTTCGACTTACAATTTCTCAGTTTTGCAATGGTGTGAAAGTGGTACCCATTCAGTAGAAACTGTACTTTGAATTTTGAATTTGTATCTTGTCCTGCGCTAGTGATACGCAATCTGATACTTACCTGTGGTGCTGGGCAGGAGTGGCGAGCACATTTTGCCTAACCAGAGGCTACTGTACCTGCACTGAGCATGTTCGTGGCGGGCTGAGCTAAACTGTGACATTTGGTAGGTTAGATGTGTCAAATGCATGTGACTTATGATTGATTTATTGGGACATAACCCCATTGTAAACTACAGGGCATCTATAAATACCCAAGAGAACAGGAAGCAGAAACTAGAAGAAATGGTCACACACCCATGTTTGCAGCAGTGCGATTCACAAAGGTGACAATTCAACTGTCCAACGACAGATGATGGATGTACACAATGTGGTCCATCAGACAATGAAATGTTAGTCCTTAAATGAAATGTCCTTAAAGAGGACACTCTGACACCTGACACAATGTGGATGAACCTTGGAGACGTTATGCTCAGTGAAATAAGCCAGACACAACAGAACAAATATGTGTGACTCCACTTACATGAGGTCCTTAGAGGAGTCAGAGTCACAGAGACACAAAGATGGTGGGTGTCAGGGGCTGGGGGCAGGGAGGGGAGTTACTGTCTATGGAGAAAGAGTTTCGGTTTGGGAAGATGAGGAAGTTCTGGAGACGGTGGTGGCGATGGTTGCATGACGATATGAATGTTTTTAATGCCACTGAGCTGTGCCCTGAGAAATGGTTAAGAGATGAAATAAAGTGGTGCATTTGATATTCCCTCTGTTTTGTTGCAATAAGAGAAATGAAGGGGGGAAGGCCGCCCAGGCCACAGGGCGTGCTCACCGGCCCATCCTTGAGCGACTTGAGGATTTCAGTCCACAGCTTGGTATTGCTCTGGTCCTCCTTGATGAGGCCTTTCTGCTGGGCTGTGAGGCTGTAAGGCTCCACCTTGGTCTTCTTGGGTGCCCTTTCCAGGGGGCAGGCACCAGTCCTGCCACCTCCTGAAACAGAGCAAAATGGTGAGGGTGGGCAAGCCCCAGGGCCACATAGACAGGTTGTCCACGGAGAGAGATGCCCACCTTCTGACTTGCTCTTCCGTTTGCCCTTCCTGGGGGATGTGAAAGCCTCCTCTTCCTCTTCCTCCTCTTCGTCCTCTTCCTCTTCCATCTCTTTGGACGACCTCTTTCTGTTCTCTTTCTCCTTTTCCTTCTCCTTCTTGGCCAGGGCCTCAAGGTAGCCTTCTGGATACTATGAGAGAACGAAGGCGGCTGTGAGGATCAGGCTGAAGTAGTGCGCCTGCTGGGCCACCCAGACTCCCTAGGGCGGTTTGGGGACCAGGGCCTGCCCTGCCCTGACACCAGCCACCCCAGCCCTGTACTTCCTGCCACCTCCCATCTCCCCTCACCTCACTGTCACTTCCTCCCCAGTCTCCACACCAGCCTTAAAAGCCTTAACTCCTTCTACCTGACAGCCTCAGATCTGAGACCACCACTCCTCCAACTCCAGAGCTTGGGGCAGTAATCCGATTGTGACACATGCCAGGAATGAAGGGCGAACCTGCCCCCTCCCCGTGGGGTGACAGTGACACACTACACGAGTTAGTGCACACGCAGAGGTCACATTCTGCCAATCTGATCGTTTTATATTTATTACTTCCTTTAAGGGGTAGGCAAACTGTCCAGCAAGGGGCCCGTGGTAAAAACATTCCCACTTTGTGGGGCAGCCAGCTCTGCTGGGGTCCAACAGCAGGCAGAGCCCAGAGCCCAGAGCCCATTTGTGAATGAACAGACGTAGCTGTGCCCCACAGAAACTTCATTTGCGTACAACTGCCCCAGGGCCTACAATTGCCCCATCCAACCCTATTTTTTTAATCCTCATCTGAGGAAGAGAAGATGTTTATAGATTTTTAGAGGAAGGAATGAAGGGAGGGAGGGAGAGAAAAAGAGAAACATCGATGTGAGAAACATTAATTGGTTAGCCTCCCATATGCCCCCTGACAGGGAACTGAACTCACAACCTAGGCATGTGCCCTCACTGGGGAGCGAACCTGCAACCCTTTGGTGTCCAGGATGACACTCCAACCGACTTAGCCACCCAGCCAGGGCCAGCCCCATTTTGGTGAGCCTTGGGCTCCAGGTCCAAACAAGCATGACTTCATTATAATCCTGTATCTAAGGCAATGCAGTCCTCTACCTATGTCTGTTCTGAAATGTTTCATCAAAAGAAATCTCCAACCTTCTTTAAAAGAAGCACTAAGTTCTAATGAAAACTGAAGTCATAAATTAAAACCCCACTCCCACCAGGCACCGGTATTCAGTCCCACAGCTATTTTTCTCCCCAGTTCCTCAGCTTCTGAAATTGCCCCTGGTACAAACATTATGTTCAAAAGACA
>CM052545.1:37672952-37731504 GCA_028533065.1 Trachops cirrhosus | reverse complement strand
CTCCAAATTGATTTCAGACAAACCTGTCTGAGACAGCTGCAATAAGAAGTCTGGCCCTGGCTGGTGTGGCTCAGTGGATCTGTGGAGCGCAGGCTGTGAATCAAGGGGCTGCCGGTTTGATTCCCAGTCTGGGCGGGGCGCATGCCTGGTTTGCGGGCCAGGTCCCCAGTGGGGGCCACGTGAAAGGCAACCACACATTGATATTTCCCTTTCTCCCTTCCTTCCCCTCTCTCTAAAAATAAATGAATAAAATCTTAAAAAAACAAAAAGAAGTCTGGACCTCAACCCTGAGCCTACGAGCACAAAGGAGCACACACGATCTGCCCACCCCCAATATCCACTAGCTGAAGAACTGAAACAGGGCAGACAGCAAGGTGTGGCCAGCTCGGCCCCTGGCCAGCATTTCAGATGAGAGAGAAGCAGGACTGCTGAGCCAGATGAGCACGGCCTGGACACACCTGCATGGTCAGCCCCAGCTTCTTGATCCGATCTTTCCCTTCCTTTGTCCAGGGGCCGGGTTCACTGTCGTCCCTCCGCAGGAGGTAGCGCCATACCAGGAAGCCAGATTTCCCCTTCTCAGGCCAATACCTCACGACCTGCAGGAGGTGAGAGCTGATGTCAGTGTCCTCTGGGACTGGAGGTGGGCCCGGCAGGCACAGGGAGGACCTCTCACCTTATAGATGCCATCGTACCGGTTGCCTTCGGTGGGGGCGTATTTGCTGTGCTTGCGGCCCTTGACATTGCGCACCACCCGGACTGGCTTCCCTGAGCGCCAGTCCTTGGCCTCCGCCCCTTTGCGGTCGTTGATGGGAGCGCTGCAGTTGAGAGCCAGGGCCCTGTGGGGAGAGCCGGGGCCACACACTATATGTTGGATTGTGTCCCCCCAAAAGAGAGGGCATTTTAACCCTCGGAACCTATGAACGTGGCCTTCTTTGGAAGGAGGGTGACTGCAGATAAAGCTCAGCAGTCAGAATGGATGACAGGGACCCTAAAAATACAATGACTAGTGAACTTAGAAAAAAAAGGAAATTGAGACACAGGCATAGAGGGGAAGAAACTATGTGAGGACAAAGGCAGCTAAGGGACACCAAGGACTGCTGGCAGCCACCAGAAGCTACAAGAGGGAGAAAGCACCCTACACAGAAACTTCAGAGGGAGCATAGCCCTGTGACACCTTGATTTTGACTTTGGGCTTCCAGAAAGATACAATATGAGAATAAAGTTCTGTTGTTTTGAATCAGACGGTTTGTATTTCTGCTGGAGCCACAGGATACTAGCACACCATGTGTGTAGGACGTCATCAAGAAAAGGAGGCAGTGAACGCGGGCCAGCCCGGTAGATCAGTCCCGGCCAAGGGCACAGGGGCCTGGGGCAGGCCAAGCAGAGGTCAGGGTCAGCACTCTGACCTCTGTATCGGATGTGAGGAAAAAGGAGCTGCAACTATGCCGCTGTTTTCTCGATACAAACAGTACTTGTGAACCAAATTTCTTAGTTTGTGTCCAGAGAGTATTATTTAATGTTAGCTTATGTGGTTTCTCACATTAAATCTTTTCTGAAAACATGATTTTTAACAGCTACTAAAATTAAAATGTTCCTCTAAACAAATAACTGCGCATCGAACCCTTCCTTCTTTAAAAAAAAAAAAAAAAGACATTCAGGTACTGACATCTTGCTCTTTAACATAATGGTAGGATAGCCCTGGCTCGTGTAGCTCAGTGGATTGAGCTCAGGCCTTCGAACCAAAAGGTCACTGGTTCGATTCCCGGTCAGGGCACATGCCTGGGTTGCAGGCCAGGTCCCCAGTAGCAGGTGCGTGAGAGGCAACCACACATTGATGTTTCTCTCCCTCTCTTTCTCCCTTCCCTTCTCTATAAAAATAAATAAATAAAGCCTTTAAAAAAATAATGGTATGATAAAAATTACTACTCATAAGACTTCTCTTCCCCATGTCTCATAACGCACTTCCAAAGTGGAATTTAAGGGTCATAAGATCATTTTCAAGACCTTTCTGGAAAGAAGGTACCCATTTGTATTTCTACTAACAAGGCAATACCAGTCTATGCCTTGGCATTTCTCAACACTTGGGAACTTTTGGTCAATTTCACAGGGGAAATAAATTATATTTTACTATCACTTCAACTTGTATTTCTTTGATTACTAAAGTTGAATAATTTTTCACAGTCATTGGAGATTTCCATTTCTTTTGTGAATGACCTGCATGTCCTTTGCTTTTTTTGTTAGCTTTTCTTACTGGTTTGCAACAACTCTTTACATACCATTCGTCACGTTTGTTGCAGACTTTCCCCTAAAGAGTCATCTGCCTTTTCATTTTACTTATGAGTTTTACTAATGCAATTTATAATATCTGGGTCATCAACTCTGTCTTTTCCTTTGGGCTTTATGATACCTTTTATGCTTTCAAAGACTATCCCCATCCTGCAACTGAGGGGTCAGCAAACTCCAGCCCAATGCTTAATTTTCAAATGACATTTTATTGGAACTAAGCTACGCTCACTCATTTCTGTAAGTTCTGCAGATGCTTTTGAGCTCTGATGGCAGAGTTGACTGCCTGCAACAGAGACCACGTAGCTCAAAGTCAAAAAGATTTATTACCTGGGCTCTTTGGGGAAGAATTTATTTTCAAGCACTGAATGGATTTTCAGCATCCATACGTTCCACCACATTATTAATGGGAATCTAACTTCCTGGACATGATACCCCAAAACAGAACCAACCCCATTCCCCGTGTAGCTGCCAGAGGATGGGGCAGAAGTGAGCTGGTGAGAACAGAAGAAAATCTTTTTTCTGCAGACCTGTTGGTGTGGGTGAGTTTCTGATCACAGGACTGTTCTGCAGTCCGCTTGTTGCCAGAAAGATCTCGACCACCACTACCGGTATACGTGAATGAATTCCCATGGTCCTGAAACAGAGAGAGGGGCAAGCTAAACCCTCCACACAGAGGAAGATTCCACTGAAAATAAACCTGTAACACCTGCTAGGATGTCAACTGTCAAAGAATTATAAAATGATCAGTTATGATAAGGATATGGAGAACCGAGAACCCTGTACACAGCTGGTGGGAAGGGAAAATGCTATGACGGTTCCCCCCCAAATTACATGTGAGCCAGCAGTTCCGCTTCTGTGTCTGTAGAGACCCAAAAGAACTGAAAGCAGGGCATTTCACAGATTATCTGCACACCCACGTTCAACAGCAGCACTGTTCAAAACACCCAAGAGGTGGAAGCAACTCAAGGGTCCACTGACGGACGAATGGGTGGGTGAACACAGTGTGGTCCACCATCCGGACAATGAAATATTATTCAGCCTTAAGAAGAAAGGAAATTCTACAATATGTTACAACATGGATGAGCCTTGAGGACATTATGCTGAGTGAAATAAGCCAGACACAAAAGTACAAATACTCGGACTCCACTCATACACTCATAAGGCCCCAGGAGGAGTCAGATTCATAGAGAGAGGAAGCAGAGAGTACAAGCCAGAGGTTTGGGGAAAGGGATGAGGCATCAGTGTTTCATGGGGACAGAATTTCAGTTTGGGAAGATAAGACAGTTCTGGAGATAAACAGTGATGATGGTTACACAGCAATGTACATGTACGTAATGCTGCTGAGTTGTACACTTGAAATAGTTAAAGCGGTGCATTTTATGTTATCTGTATGTTACAATTAAAAAAATAAGTAAAACCACCCCCACTTACCACGTCGTCCTCATACCCCCCAGCCAGGACCAGAGAGTACGCCCCGTCATTGCTCCGGCCGTGGATGCCCGCCACGTGAGGCCGATGGACCCCTGACTCACTGACCTGTGAAAACCACCAAGAAACAAATTGCTCCTTCCAGACTGGCTGCTGTAGAAAAAGCTCAACCCTCACCTCCCTCTGCTGCCTTCAGAGCCAGGGGCCTGACCTTCCCACCGAATGTGTCACACCTGTTACAAGAACCTCCCCCCTAAATCCAGGCACAGCACAGGAGGAGCTGGCTTGAATTCCAGTCGTGCCACCTGTTCGAGGCACGGCCCTCTCCAGGCAATGGGGTTTCTGGAAGGTCAGCGCCTGCTGGCCAAACACCAGCTGTTTGGGGGTACCTGGACTCTGAACCTCCACATGGTGCCCACGGGGACCCCTGGGATGGGTCCGTAGTGGTTGGATGGAACGATGGTGCACTCCTTGGTGCGCCCCACGCACGCCATGCCCTGTGCATTCCAGAAACAGAGATGAAAGAGTACCGTGAGCAAGCATGGGAGGGCAACGGGGCTGCCAGGGGCATGCAGGGCGTGGCCCCCTCACCTTGCCCCAGTCCCTCTGCGAGGACGACGTGGCCGAAGCCATCTTCGCCTTCTTCTTACTCTCTTTCAGCTTCTCCCCCGCCAGCACCACCTCACTGGCGTCATTTCGACACTCAGGGCAGTACCTGTCATAACAGGGACATCAGTGCTTGTCCTCAGCCCACCCTGGACCTGCTAGCCCTGCAGACACGGCCTGCTCCTTCCAGCTCCCTGCCATCCCACACTGTTCAAGATGGGAAATCGTTTAAACTTAAATTCATTAAAATTAAATAAGAAATCCAGTTCCTTGGTCATATGTGCCACACCTGACGTGGTCAGCAGCCATGTGTAGTGACTGGTGACCCTCGTGGACAGTGCGGAGTGAGAAGCTTCCCATCATCACCCAACATTCTACTGGACAACACATTCTTTCCTCTGTTGCTGGGACCTCTTGTAACAGGTGTTGTTTCATGGTACCTCCCAGCAGTGGGGAGATCCAGCTGGGGTGTGGGAAACCCAGGAAATTCGATGGGCACCTCCTCACTGCTGTAGGCTGTTTTCCCATCTCCACAAGCGGGGGTTGTGAACAACAGCCATCTCCAAGTTATGGTGACAACTGTTAATAGGTTAGGGTGCTGAGACCGGAGCCGGGGGCATCCCTACATTTCCGCCACGTCCGCAGCTGTCGGTCTGCGCCAAGAGCATCCTGGCTGACAGACCTGCTCCTGGGGGAGGCCGAGATGCTCGGCTCTGTTTCCTACCTGCGGACTCTCCTTCCCCGCAGTTACCCGGAGGCGGAGGCCCCACCTGGCACACAGGATGTTCCCTCACCCCATCTCTCACTGCCCCTCTTGGGTTTACTAGGTGACAGACAGATGTTAGCGTCATTTCTTGGCACCCGCCAACCCCCTATCCCAGAGGGCTGAGTGCCACAGCCCCAAGCCCGTCCCGGGAGCAGTCA
Source organism: Trachops cirrhosus (assembly GCA_028533065.1). Lineage (NCBI taxonomy): Eukaryota > Metazoa > Chordata > Mammalia > Chiroptera > Phyllostomidae > Trachops > Trachops cirrhosus. The sequence goes on along the minus strand of CM052545.1, from coordinate 37,726,260 downwards.
CGGCATCCACTCACCACTCGTCCTCCGTGGGAACAGTGCTGAGGGGCGGGCAGAGGCAGTATATGTGAAAGGCCATGTCGCACTCATCACACAGGAGCTGCTTGTCAGGATCCTGCTTGCCCCCACACAGGTGACAGGCACACACCCGGCAGGTCTTGCTCGGGTCATCTTTGCAGTATTTGCACGAGGGCCCACTCTTCCCTGGACACAAGAGCCGGGATCAGCCCGGGCAGGGCTGGCCACACACAGGAGGACCAGGAGCCCCCACCCCACACTCAACATGGGAGACATAGGGGCATAATCAGAACTCACTTCGCATCGGGTTTTCAACCACAGGGCTCCCCTCGCCTGGGCGCTCAATCTTAAAAACTTCATCCACAAAGATGATCCGACAGTCATTGAGAGAATTATCCCTGTGAGAGACAAGCCATTAGAACGTTCCAGCTGGCCAGCCCTGCCGAGGCACCTCTGAGAGGAGGTGGCCACCTAGCACATTCTTGGAGCATAGGAGCACCTCACACGGTATTAAGCAAGGGGCTTCTCAGGGCCCTGGTGCATTCATGTAGCTACTCCCCTTGTCAATTCAATTTCTGCTAAATCAGTAAAAGGCTAAAGACTTGTACGTTCTGAAGAGAAACCAGAGTTATCAAGTCCTACTAAATGAAACACATGATAAAAGAAAGCCGCACATAGCCCTGACCAGTGTGGCTCAGTTGGCTGGATGTCATCCCACAGAACGAAACGTCACTGGTTCGATTCCCAGTAAGGGCACATGCCTGTGCTGCAGGCCAGGTCCCCAGTTGGGGGTATGCGAGAGGCAACCAATCAATGTTTCTCTCTCACATCAACATTTCTCCCCACCTCTTTCTCTCTCCCTTCCTCTCTCTCTGATAATAAAAACAAATAAAATCGTTTTTTATTTAAAAAGCAGCATATAAAATAGTTTCATTACATGATGAATTGAGAGTAAGTTCTAACCTTTGGGCAGGAAAAGCCAATTAAACAGGGCCCATCACGCAAAAATCATAAAGTAAGGCCTGATCAATTTAGCACGATCACAATCAAAATACAAAAGCTCCTCTATGTTACTATGTCCCCAAGAGTCCATCTGACATCTACATCCACAACGTCCAAAACAAATGACCACGTGCCACAAACACACGCCATGTGGGCACTGTCATGCCACAGTTCCTAGTAGCCATTGGAAAAATAAGAACAGATGTAACTGGTGTGAATATGTTTTATGTAACCCAATGTACACAAAGTGTTATTTCAATATGCAATGAATAGTAAAGAATCATTAACATCTTTGTTTTCGTCTTTTTTGTCACTAAGTCTCCAAAACCCAGTGTGTGTTTTGTCCTCCTGGCGCATGTCAGGGCCACACTTCAAACGCTTGGTGGCACATGTGGCCCATGGCTATGGAACCAGACACCACAGGTCCAGATCCATTCACCACGTCAAAGGAAATGCCGCCATGAGCACAGACATGACAACGTCCAGACTGCAGTTCTACGGGACAAAAGACCAGGTTTCCTCAAACTGTTAAGATTTAAAACATAGGTACTAGACAAATCCCTTTAACAGGAACCTAATCAACAAAACAAACAAACAAGCAAAATATGACCAAAGACACTGAAATAGAGAACAGGCTGACAGTGACCAGAGGGGAGAGGGGAGGGAATTTCAGGGGAAAAGGGGAAGGGTTTGCAGGAACAAGAATAAAGTACACATGGACAATAACAAGGGCGGGGTGGCAACGGGAGGGAGGTGGGAAGGGCTGGGAGGTGGGCTGGGATGGCGGTAAAAGGCAGAAAACTGTATTTGAACAACAATTAAAATTAAAAAATAAAATAAAACATAAAATCAAAAATTTTTGAAAATGTATAGCAAAAATACAAAGCCTCCTATTGAACTAAAAAAAAAAAAAACCAAATAAATAAAATAAAACATAGGTACCAACCTAACTGAAATCTATGGACATTACTTAGATCCTAATCAAAAAAATGGTTAAAAAAAGAAGAGAGCTAACTGGAAGATTGAACAATGACTGGATTTGCGTTATTCAAAAATTACTGTTAGGTTGTAATAACAGCATTATAGTGACATTTCTTCATTCTTCAAGAGTGATTTTTAAAAACTATGTTCTAAAATATTCACAGACGAAATGACTGGGTGTGCAGGAGTTACGCCAATGCAGCAGGGTGGGGTTGGCAGCATTCTCGCATCCTCGATGAAGGAAAACCAAAAGAACTTGCGTTAGCAGACTCACTCTCACAGAATTAATTAAAGGGAGTTCTTCAAATAGATAAGAATTATAAAGGAAAGGCTCAGAGCACAGAGGAAGAAAACAAACAAAAAAACCACACACAAAAAGATGCGCTGGCCGGGTAGCTGAGTTGGTGAAAGACCCTGATACACCAAGGTTGCAGGTTGGATCCCTGGTCAGGGCACACACAAGAAGCAACCAGTGGATGCGTAAATAACTGGAAAAATAAATTGAACTCTCCCTCTCAAATCAACAATAAAAAATAAAAAAATAAGTGACCCGAAAGGGACCTGGAGGAAAGATTTGCACACTTCACTCAAAGCACAAAAGTGAGAGCGTCTAGGCGAATGAGAGGTGCCTGGAGGGGAAAGTGGCAGTGGCATGTCACATGTTTTTGTGGTAAAATTCAGAAAACCACTGAGAAAACCATGAAAAGCATCATGCTCCAAAAACTAAAATAAATCAAGACAGAGTCTTAAAAAATATTTAAGTAACCCCCAGGAAAGACAGAAAAAGAGAAACAGAAACAAAGACATAAAAAAAAAACCCCACAATAAAATGACAGACTTATTCCCTAACATACAAATAATTATTTTTTTTTTAAAAAATTGATTTTGAGAGAGGAAGAGACACATCGATTTGTTGTCCCACCTATTTATGCATTCATGGGGTGATTCTTGCACGTGCCCTGCCAGGAATCGAACCCACAACCTCCACGTATCAGATGATGCTCTAACCAACTGAGCCACCCCGCCAGGGCCACCAATAATTACCTTAAATGTAAACAGTCTAAATATGCTAATTAAAAGGCTAAGACTTACAAAGTGGATGAAAAAAATGACCCAATTATATGCTGTTCACAAGAAACTCACTTCAAATTCAACTACACAGTTGAAAGTAAAAGGATTTAAAAACAGATACACTGTGCAAATGTTAACTGTTAAAAAAGCAGGTATATTCAATACACATATACACACATACAGAGACAACTCCCCTTGGACAGAGTAGGCTTCAGAACAAAGAAAATTACTAGAGACAAAGAGGGATGTTACATTATGATAAAAAGACTGATCATCCAGGAAGACATAACTGTTCTAAATGTGTACACACCAAACAGCAGTTGATTACGAAGCTCAAAGAAAAAATAGACAAATCTACAATTACAGCTAAGGACTTGGACAGCCCCTCATCAACTGAGAGAAGTACTAGACAGAAAGTCAGAAAGAATTAGAAAACGTGAACAACACACTCAGCCAACACAATGTAACTGATATATAGAATATTCTACCCAACAACAGAAAATACTAATTTTTTTTCAAACAACTATGGAATATTCACCAAGACAGACCTTATTGTGGGCCATACAATAAACCTCAAGAAATTTAGAACTGAGTCCCAGCTGGTGTGGCTCAGGGGGCTGGGCATCATGCCACAAGCCAAAAGGTCATTGGTTCAATTCCTGGTCAGGGCACACGCCTAGGTTGCAGGCCAGGTCCCTGGTTGGGGGACATGCGAGAAGCAATCGACAGATGTTTCTCTCCCTTTATCCCTCCCTTTCCCTCTCTCTAAAAATAAATAAGTAAAGTCTTTAAAAAACTTGAATTGAAATCATAGAGTATGTTCTTTGGACATAATGAAGTCAAACTATAAATTAATAACAAAAAGACAGTGCAAAAAATCTCCAAACATTTGGCAATCAAGCACCATACTTCTAAATAAGCCAGGAGCCTCAAAGAGGAAGTCTCAAAGGAAATAAAAGAAATAGACAACTGAATAAAAAGATAAATAGAACACAGAATGTGTGGAGAACAGTTAAGGAAGTGCTTAGAGGGGAATTTATAGCCCTAAAGTGCTTATATTAGAAAACAAGAAGTTTCTCAGATCACTAGTCTAAGTTGCTACCTCAAGAAACTAGAAAAAGAACAAAATCAATCCAAGGAAAGGAGAAAGGTAAAGACAAGAGCAGAAATCGATGAAGTTGGAAACAAGAAACAATAGAGAAAAGCAGTGAAACAAAAAGTTGGTCATTTTTTCACAATAACATCACTTGCAGCTACCTCCTCGGTGTCCCTGCTGCCACACTGCCCCCTGCTGTCCATTCCTTGCTCGGCTGCCAGAGCGAAGATTCTTAATCCTAGGCCCTGTGCTCAAAACACCCCAATGACTGCCAGCAACAGAGAATCAACACCAGCTCTGCACCACTCCTGGCCATACCTGAACGTCCAGGCACACGGAGGCTTCCAGTCTCCACTCCTCCCTTCCTCCAGCCCTCTGGCCTCCTCACAGGACCACGAATACATCAGAAACGACCCTGCCCGAGAACCTTTGCACCTGCTCTCTATGCTTGGGACACTGCTGTCCAGATATGTGTGTCTGTACTTGCTTTCTAACATGGAATGTTCTTCAGCCACTGAAAAGGAAGGCCTGACACAAGGCGCTACCTGGATGATCCTTGAGAACATTACACTCAGTGAGATAAACCAGACACAAAAAGAAATACTAAGCAATTCCACTCATACGAGGTCCCCGAAGGAGGGACAGAAAGATGGCAGGGGGTCGGGCAGGGGGAGAGAGATAGGGAATTAATTAGTGTTTAATGGGAGCAGTCACTGTTTGGGATGATGAGAAAGTTCTGGAAATGGGATTAGTGATGAAGGTTGCACAACAATGTGAATGTACTTAATGCCCCTAAAACGCACACTTAAAAATGATTAGGATGTAAGTTTCCTGTTATGTGTTAATTTAACACACACACACACACAAAGGTAAAGCACAGCAGAGCCCAGCAAACATTTCTGACAAGAGCCAAAAAAATGTCTTCAGTCTCCTTCCCAATTACTCAAACACACACCTGCAACACAAAAGGAGCCACAGGTAATCAGCGAACGGAGGGGCACGGCTGTGTGCCAATAAAACTTTATTTGCCCAAACAGGCGAAGGGCGGGATCTGGCCTGCAGTCTGCTGACCCTGGATGCGGAGCACACCACTACATGGCCTTGTTTCTGTTTGTGTCTGTGCTTGTTTATACCCAGAATGTCCCTGGAAAGCCAAGGTCATGTCTCCAGACGGGAGAACTGCTGACCAGGGGACAGAGAAAAGGAAAATATTCAGTGTGTGGTTTTCAGCACCTTCTGGATTTTGATGTATTTGACGTTATTACCTACTTGCCAAATCTAAAGCAACAAATAAAAGAAAACAAGGAAGGCTGACGTCTCCACCTGGGGCTCAGAGACAGGACCCAGAGAAGGGGCGTGAGGGGGTCTGTCTTAGAAAGACCCCGGGTGGGTGAGCAGGAACTGGGAGCAGAGTCCCAGAGAGGAGGCTAGTGGAGACTGAGGGCCTTGCCCAGAGAGTGCGGGCCGGGAAGCCACTCACCCGAGCCTGACATTGGCATACAGCTCCCGCACTGTCCGGCCCTCACGCTTCCGCACGATCTCTGCATCATACCAGAAGCCCCGATCCTTCGGGTTGTCAGGGTTGTAGTTGACCATGACCTCCTGGCCCACCTCCAGGTCCTGCCACTTGAGGATGTGTCGGGCACGGGCCCGGACGTCCCGTGAGCTCATCTGGACCACACCATTCTCTGGGTAGCTAGGAGAAAAAACCCACACTCAGACCCCAAAGACCAGACCACTTTCCCTCCTTGGAGACAAGAAGGCTACACACAACACAGGTGTGGGTTATTCTCATCACAGTGGCAAATAAAGTCCCCTCCCTTAGTATGTTATTCGCTGGTGTCAAAAATATAGAGGCACACAAGACAGGTTTCAGTTACAGAAGGTGTTATGGGTTGATCTGTGCCCCCCCTCAAAAAAAGCATGCTGGACGTCTAACCCTTGGCACCTGGGAATGGGACCTTATTTGGAAATAGGGTCTTTGCAGATGTAATTAAGTTACAATGAGGTCACACTGCCTTAATCCATTGTAACTGGTGTCCTGATAAGAGGAAAAGAACCACAGACACCGAGAATGACACATAAAGGCAAAGACGGAGACCAATGTGGCCACAAGCTGAGGACTGCTGGCCACATTCCCTGTAGGAGGCAGGGAAGGACTCGCCCCTACGCGTTTCAGAGAAGTCATACCCTGTCTGACACCTTGATTTTGGCCCCCAGAATTGTCAGTGAATGAACCGTCATTATAAGCCACCCAGGCTGTGGCACTTAGCAAACCTAGGAAACTGATACAGAAAAAAAACCGGGGGAGGGAAAACAACCTTTTCCCACATTGCACATATAAAAATGATTTTCACAGGGAGACAGGCATTATTTCATTTCCGTAAACATAATACATGGGATATTAGGGTACAACAGGCAGTCATTATGCGGGGCACGCAGGAATATTCTGGTAGCCTCATAGCAGGCATAAAATGATTGGGCTGAAAGCAACCTATCAGAAACAAAGTTAAAAACTTCAACTGTGAGGGGAGAACCCCAAATCTATTATGTGTAGCTCTATCGCCCAGTGCTCAGTATTTTCGCCAGTAAACCACCAAGAACGAAGGTTGCCAAACTTTTCCTGTAAAGAACCAGATAGCAAACATTTTTGGCCTTGGGAGCTAGAAGGTCTCTATCATGAATACCCGGCTGTGCTGCCATCACCAAGAAAGCAGTCACAGAACAATTCACAAACAAATGGGCATTGATGCGCTTCAATAAAGCTCCATTTACAAAAACAGGCCTCAAGCCAGATTCGGCCCTTAGGCCTTAGTTTGCATCCCCTCACAAAGAGGATGGGAATCTTTCATCCACTGTGATTCATTATTCAATTACTTTAACAATCTTTACAGAGCTAAGCTTAGAATGTGCCAGAAACTGGGTGGGGTAGGCAATAGGGACCCCACAGGTGAAAGCTCCCTGCAGCCTAGAATGGGAGCTCCCTGAGGCAGGCATGCTTGTCCCTGCTATGGGCCACATTGTACCCCCCTCCAAGTCACATACCGAAGCCCTAACCCTCAATGTGACTATGTTTGGAGATGGGGACTTTAGGGAGATAATTAAGGTTAAGTTAAATGAGGTTATACGGTTCAGTCTCTAATTTGATGGGGTTGGTGTCCTTGTAAGAGGAGGGGACACCAGAGCTCTCTCTTTCCATGTGAGGTCACAGTGAGAAGACACCTAAGAAGACAGTCCTCACCAGGGAGCAAACCTGTTAACGCCTTGATCTTGAACTTCCAACTTCCACAATTGTGAGAAAATAAATGTCTGCTATTTAAGCTGCCCAGCACGTGGCAGGCTGTTACGGCAGCCCGAGCCTACGAAGATGGCCTCTGTGTTCACAGACAAGAGTTCCCTGTGTCCGGCACACGGCCGACACACACAGTGAGGGCTCAGTAAACACTCATGTGTCCGGTGAGGGGGAGAGACAAGACATAAGACAGTTTCACACGGTTCCAGTGATATGTGGCATAAATAAAACAGGAAACAGGTGAGGGGGGCTTCCGACCGGAAGATTAGAGCAGAGTTCTCCAAGGAGACCTGAGCAGGGGTTGGCCTAGCTTTGGGTTCCCCTGACACTAGTCCTCCAGGGCAAGGCCTCCTGTGTGGTTTGGAAGCATGAGGGTAGAGGCCTCGAACCCTGACTATCACCGCCAAGGCTATACCAAACTCTAGGTCCTATATACACAGAGCCAATGCCGCAGGACCGCCTGCCTTTAATGACACACACTCATCGTATTTCACGTGATAAATGACGTCTTCTTCCAACGTGGAACAGGAGGCGGAGCTGCAGGGCTCATCCTGGGACAGTGCCTTCCTCGTCACCCTGACAACCTGCGCCTCGAACCAAGCTCCCATGTTCGTGTCCCGAGCATCGACATACTCGTTGACCTGTGAGGAAAAAGGAAATCCCCTCATCCGATTCAGGAAAGGAAATCTGATCGGCAACACTGACAAAGGCCTGGTTTGGTTCTTGGCACTGGATGCTCAGCCTGGGATGCAAACCTAAATGCTTGCAACAGGTTTCTCGGCTGCGGCGCTGCGGACATTTGGGTCACTCTCTGTGAGGGACGGTCCTGGGCACTGTGAGGTGTTGAGCAGCGACCCTGGCCCCACCCACCTGATGTCAGCAGCAGCCCCACTCATGACAACCACAGATGTCCCCAGTATGCCTGGGAGCAAAATCGGCACAGGGAGGTCATAAGTGCTCATTTCTCAAGAGAAGTTAGGAATACAGATCATTATATAAAATTTCATGCTCTTAGAGGGTGGCGGTGAACTCAGAAATTTTACAGCCACTGCAAAGGCCACAGAGAAGACACTGCAGGCCCGGACCCAGGATTCTGCTTCAGGGAACAGAAAGGAATCTGGAGGAGCACGTTTCTGCCAAAGGAACTTCAGGAGGTTTTCATGGCAGGACTGGGGGTGCCCAGCCACAGGAATGGATGGCAGCTGGCCAGCTGTCATGAACTGACAGCTGGGTGGTGGGGGAGACAAAGACAGAGGGGCATGGACAGTGCTCCTGGGGGCGCAGAGACCAGCCAGGCAGGGTGCACTCCTGACCCCAAAGCTTCTGCGGGAGACTCACCTTGTAGAGGCCCAGCTCCGTCTCATCCCACATGTCCTCATCTGCTAAGCCCGTCTTCCCATCCGCCTCCACAGCCACCTCGCCACTATTCGAGGACTTGTCCGACTCGCTCTGGCCCAGGCAGCAGCCAGAATCCGTGTCAGAAAGCTCAGAGTCTCTCTCCTTGCTGCTGCTGGAGGGGAGCACAAGGCTCTGCCGGACCAGGAGCTGGATGGTGTCGTTCAGGCGAACGTCATAGTCAAAGAGGGTGTGGCCATCCTCCATCTGCAGAGATAGCGAAACAGAGGTCACTCACCCACCAGACATTTGGTATGTCTGCTGGGTGACAGGCAGCAGGAGCACACCCTGAGCAAAGGACCAAATGCCCTTAGCTTATGGGACAATAGAACCTGTCCCTTCCTGGGCATGTACAGATACCCCTTCCCCAGGGTCCCTGAATCATCTCAAATGAGGACTCCTGGTGTCATACGGTGAATGTCCCCACGAGCACACAGCATAATCCTGCTGTGCTGTGGACACACACTGGGTGTCAGGGGAGATTTTCTAAGTACTCTGTGTTTTGTGACTTTTGTTACAGTAAACAAGCATGGTCTTCATCACTGATTCTCAATTGAAGGCGATTCAGCACACAGGGGACACGGGCATCCAACGTCTAGGGACATCTGTGGTTGTCACGGTCAGAAATGCTGCAAAACTTCCCACAGAGCCCAGGATGGCCCCCCCACAGACAATGATTGGGCCCCAATGTCAGCAGTGCCCAGGAAGAAGACCTGGCCCATGTAGCCCAAGGAGACACATCCCCCAACATCCGCCAGTCTCCTGTGTAAGGCTCCAGCTCAGATCTTACCCACTCAGGGCAGCTTCCCAGATCCATTAACACCACCCCTCTCTATTAACACCTTTATGCTAATTCTATCCACACTAGACACCTGCTAACAGGACCCTGCGGCCAGCACAGCTCAGCAATCTGCACCCCTGGGTGTGACATGGCAGGTGTGAAGGAGTCTTGTCTTCTGACCTGCATCCCAATGGCATCAAAGGCCAAGGAGTTAGCTTTTATTAGCAACTACCCCACAGCACTCCACCAGCACCCCGCAAAGGCCTGCAAGTACACCTTGTTCTATCCCAGTGCCCCAAAGGCAGGTCTGTGCCCTCAGCGCACTGACACTGGGGCTTGGTTGTTCTCTGTGGAGGGCCGTCCTGAGCACTGCAAGGTGTTGAGCAGCATCCCTGGCCCCCAAGCAGAATGCCAAGAGCACCCCCAGTCAAAACCACCACAGATGTCTCCAAACCTCCAGTGTCCCCTTGGGGCAGAACAACCTAGTTCAGAAGCAATGCCCTAAAAAAAAAAAAGGGAAAAGAGGAAAACACAGACCAAAAAAAATCAACTTTACCTCCTTCCCAATTTATACCAAGGGCTGCTTGCCATTAATATGCAAACGATACCAAGTGGGGAGGGGGGTCCCATCAGAAGCAAGTTCCGGGGTCCAAGGTCATCCTTTGGTCCAGGGATTGTTATTCTTTCATCACAAACCTGAGAATCTGATAATGACCTCTTTCCCCCAGAAAAATGCATCTGAACACGTCATCACTTGCCTGCAGCTGCAGAGGCTGCCAGAGCCCCTCTGAAACCCCGCTGGGCAACCAGGGCCCACTCTACCTGCTCACCCAGCACCAAGTGAGAGCCTCCAATGTGCCTGGCGCTGCCCAAGTACCACAGGGAAGCCCAGGAGACAAATGCGGCACCAGCCCTGCAACACAGGGCAACACAGGACAGTCTCACCACCAGGTTAGAGGTAACACGAATGGGAAGAGACAAGTCAACCTGTGCATCGTGTTTAGAGCAGCGTGTTTCATGGTAGCCTAAGGGTGGAAACAACCCAAGTACCCATGGATGAGTGAATGAATAAACGTAAGGTGGCCCGTCCACACGCTGGAATATTACTCGGCCATAAAAAGAACAGAAGCGCTGATACTCTCTACAACGTGGATGGACCTTGAACACATGGTGCTCAGTGACAGAAGCCAGACACAAAAGGACACACAGGGTGTGGTTCCATGTATGTGAGAGGTCCGGAGCAGGCACATCCATGGAGGCAGGAAATGCGTTGATGGTTGCCAGGGGCTGGGGGAGGAAGATGGAGAACAGGACAGTGATACCTAAAAGGTGCAGGATTTCCTTTGAAGGTGATGAAAATGTCCTAAAATTTACTCTGGTGATGGTTACAAATTGCTATAAATATAGAACAGAACACTGAACAAGAATCCATACTTTAAATGGGTGAATTGTATGGTATGAGTTTAATCTCAAAAAAGATTAAAAAAAAAAAAGGAAAGAAAGCCATCCAAAAAGAGTCTATGATTCCAGCTATAGACGGTGCCCAACTTACGATGGTTCAACTTAACGATTTTTCAGTTTTTCAATGGTGAAAAAGCAACATGCATTCAGCACGACTGGATTCTGAATTCTGAATTTGGATCTTGCCCCAGGCTGGCGATAGGCAGCCGGGTACTCTCCCGTGGTGCCATGCAGCGGCAGTGAGAGGTGCCCAACCAGAGGTTAATGTACGTGTTCTGTTAAGGTGGGCTGGACTAAGCTGTGGTGCTCAGTATGTTAAATGTATTAAATACATTTTTAAAAAGATTTTACTTATTTTTAGAGAGGGAGAGAAACACTGACGTGTAAGAGGAACATCCATCGGTTGTCTCTCGCATGCCCCCAACCGGGGTCGTGGCCTGCAATCCAGGCATGTGCCCTGGCTATGAATCAAACAAGCAGCCTTTCGGTTTTTGGTCAACACTAACCCACTGAGTCTCACCAGTCAGGGCCAAACACATTTTTGACTGACAGTATTTTCAGCTCAGGATGAGTTTATATCAGGATGTAACCCACCGTTAAGTCGAGAAGCATCTGTATATGACATTCTGGAAAAGGCAAAACTACGAAGACGGTAAAAGGACCAGTGGCTGCCAGGAGGCAGAGGGAGAGAGAATAGAGAGGGAGGAAGAATAAACAGGTACGATGCAGAGGATTTTTAGGGCAGTGAAACTACTCTGTGTGGTACTGTGAAGGTGGATACACATTATCATATACTTGTGCAAGCCAGTGGAATTTAGGGTTCACCAAGAGTAAACCCTAATGTAACCTATGTACTCTGGGTGATTATGATGTGTTGATATAGATTCATCAACTGTAACAAATGCACCATTCTGGTGGCCAATGTTGACATGGGGAAGGCTGTGTGAGTATATGGGAAATCTCTGAACCTGCCTTTCACTTTGCTGAGACGCTAAGACTGCTCTCAAAAATAAAGTGTATTAATTTAAAAAAAGATGGAGACAAGTACCCCCATTGTAACTGTGTCAGAGGAACCAGAAGAGGGCAAGCCAGATGGATAAACGAGACTTTCGTACCCTGAGGCCCAGCATCTCCATGGTTAGGCAAACTCCCCCTCATTCGGAGCTGATCATTCTCTGTGCGGGGACCATCCTGGACACCTGTGAGCATGGAACGGCATCCCTGGCCTGTACCCACATACAACACCATCTCCAGTCATGACAACCGCAGGGGTCCCCAGACATGGCCCAGTGTCTCCTGAGGGGAGTTGCCCCCAAGTGAGAACCAGTAAGCTAGAGAGACCCTCACATGTATTTGAGGGACACGGACACCAGTGTCCCTACCTGGTAAATTCACAGAAGCATTATTTGCAAGCAAAGGTGTGGCTTCACAGAGAAACGCAACAAGGCACATGTATCTCTCACACACCTCAACAGAGAAAAGGATGACTTCGGAGAACAGGAAGGAAATCAACCCAGTCACCAGGACAGTGGAGAGGCAGTGGCGGAGCTGAGCCAGAAGGGAGCGTGTAGTCAGATGTCTGTTTCACAAAAAGCACCGGACAGAGGTTGAGTTGGAGAGAAGAGAGGCCAAGGTGGGAGACCGAGAGGCAGAAATAAGAAAGGAGGTAGAATGCATCAGAGTGGCCCCTGGAGGTACAGAGGGGTGCAGAAAGGAAGGGTCACAGAGAGGCTGAGGCAGAGGGAACTTTGATTTGGGTTCAGCACCAACACCACTCCTCTCTCACGGTATTTTTCTACTGACAACCTCCCGCCACTTGAGCCTCTTGCTGGGCGTGACCAGCCCCTCACCTCCACAACAGGTGACAGATCAGGAAGCCAGGCTGATGGAAGCCTACTGGCTTGCTCAGGGCCTGGGCTCCATGGAGGAGGCGACGAGCCTGCCCTTGCAAGGGTGTGGACAGAGGAACAGCGCAGGACGTGGGCAGGAAAGGGGGCACTCGGGCTGGGCCAGGCTGGCACAAAGTTCCACCTCCAGGACATGCCAGTCCAGCTGCTTCCAGAGGTCACTTCTGGAACTTTCCAGAAGGGCCCTGCAGTCAGGAGGAAGAAACTTGCACAACTGTTTGCTATGGTGAGGTGTATTGTGTGCCCCTCTCCCCGCAACCTGCTTCCCCACAGCTGTGCAGAAACGTGCAGCAACCACAATGGAGAGAGGCTGGGCCCCGGCCTATCACAAGCTATCACATCTGCCTGAGGCGACCGAACAATCCACAGTTTGGGTATGTTATCAAGATCCTGAAATTCCAACCAAGGCCAACAGCATTAGTAAAAGCTATTAAAACTGAGTGACAAGTGAGCTACACCTTACATTAGAGGTTCTAATGTTAAAATTAAATCTGAAGTTAAAATCCTGTATAACCAAAATTTCCACTGAAAACCCTTTAAGCTGCCTGTGTAAAATATGTAGCTGTACATATTTGTAGTTGTAAACTATCTGCAGGGGACAGGGTTCTGAACCTCCACAGACACCCAAATCATTGGATGCTCAAGTCCCACGTATAAAACGCCGTATTTACACGTACCCTATATTTGCATACAGCCTACTGCAGGGCATGTGGTGCAGGGCACGCCTACGCCTACACATCCCTTCATTTGCGTGGATTCAGCGTGCTGCTCGGCACATGGCAAATTCAGGTGTTGCTCTTTGGAATTTTCTGGGAATTTTCCCCCTGAATATTTTTGATCTGCAGCTGGTCAAATCTGTGGATACAAAACTTGCAAATACAGAGGACTGACTGATTATATGTGATATGTGGTTTGGGGGGAAAAAACCCTGTACTACAGATTCAGGTCTGCAGGCAAAACTGCCTATGAAATTTAAATTATGTCTCTCTCTCTCTTTTAACCCAAGGATGCTTCCTGGACATTTGGAACTTTATGACATGAGCATCGTGTAAATCAAAATAAACATACACAATTTAACAATGAAGCACCCAGTGCCTTCTAGAAACTTGTATTAAAAGCTCACCATGCCTATTGCTTCTGCCCACTTTCTGCCCCTTGGGACATTTTTCTGGACATTTTTCAGGGTGCCAAGTGCTGACCCAAAACATTTGAGAGAAGAATATAAATGCCGCCAGGTTCAGCATGTGGTGGTTCTCTGGTTGGCTTAAGAGGTAGCAATTTGGGTCAGAGGTAGAGGGGACATAAACCAGACTGCAGGGTCTTAACAAAGGTGGTGTGAGCCTTGTACCAAGATGGACGGGACCCAGAGCTGGGGGAGGAAAGGGAACTTGGAGAGAGGAAGTGAGAAACCGCTCTGCCCTCTCCCAGAGCATGCAGCCCGGGCCCCCACCTTCCCAGCTCAGCCTCCAGGCCTCCGCAGCAAGCTGAGGTGCAGGTCAGACAGAGACCGGAGAGAAAAAAACACAGGGAGCAGGATCCCAGATGTGGCAGAGGTACCACAACTGCCCACTTGGGAAGGAGCAAGCAGAGTGAACAACACCTCAATGACAGACATGGAGAGGGCAAAGTGGGCATGACAAATGAATGCTGCCCTTTGACCCTGCAAGGCCAAAGCTGAGGACATGCCCTGGAGCAACATTTCAGTGATTTTTAAGTCCAAAACTGTCGTGATACCACCATGCTATGCCATTTTCACTCCTATAGTCTCACAGGGGTAGTGAAGAGCCTCATGATGCAGGACAATACCACCGTTCAGATGACTAAGGAAACATGCATGTGTGAATTCTAATTTCTTTCTCTTTTCTTTTTTAAAAGACTTTATTTATTTATTTATAGAGAGAGGGGGAGGGAGACAGAAAGAAACACCAATGTGTGGTTGGCCTCTCACACGCCCCCTACTGGGGACCACGTAGCCCACAACCCAGGCATGTGCCCTGACTGGGAATCCAACCAGTGACCCTTTGGTTCACAGGCCAGCACTCAATCTACTGAGCCACACCAGCCAGGGCTGATTCCTAACTTCTCATGTAACAAAAAACGATGGATCCAATCCCCATCATCAGCTCTTTGGGGTCCTCAATTGCTCTAGAGGGTGGCAAGGGTCCCTGAGACCAAACAGTCTCAGTGCCCTGGGGGACCTGTTCTAGCACATTCCACAGCAGTGCTCTTTCTCATGGTAAAACCTGGCTGCACCAAATCGGAGTTTGGATCTGAGCACAGGGTAATTGACATACCGATTACCTGCCGGCGTGCCTGCGTGCCAGTTCTGGCCTGCACCTGATTTTATAAATAAAATGTACTGACTCTTACTGACACATGCCCCTTCGTTTACATGCTGTCTACAGCTGCTTTCCTGCTCCGGTGGCAGAGGTAAGCAGTCCCACAGAGACAAATATCTGCTATCAGTTTCTTCACAGACCAGGTCTGCTAACCCCTGGTTCAGAGAGCATGCCCCTCCAGGGAAAAGGGGGACTGCCCCCCTCAAGCCACCTAAAGGACAGGTCTCTGTGAGGGGACTGTCCTATTTGCTGTCTGACCCTGCCCTTCAGGAAGATAGGTAGTATTCTGTAAAGGCCAATATAGCAGGGACATTGGGTGGGTCACCGTGATATAAAGGACCCTCTCAAGGCTATTCCCAGGATACCATTTCCACTGATCTTTCAGGCTGCCCTTAGCAGAGCCTTTGAGCCCAGCAGGACCAATTGAGCTGTTTTCCTAAATTATCTACAAAATCAGTAGTTCTCTACTCAGGGTGATTATGTCCACAGAGGACACTTGGTAAAGCTGGGAACATCTGTGGTTGTCACAACTGGGTGGTGCTCCTTGCACTTGAGTGGGTTGGGGCCAGGGATGCTGCTCAACACCCCACAGTGACCAGGTCCCCCCACCACCACAGAGAATGACCCACCCTCATGTCAGGCATGTCCGGGGGGGATAGACTGAGTTGATTTATTGCATCCTTATTGTAAGCCAGGCATGGGGCTCATTCCTTCACATCTAGTACCTCACTGAATTCTAACAGGCCACAGGTGTGATAGGTTCACAAAATTAGCCCCGTCTGAACAGAGAGTCAGTGGTCAAGCCACTTGGCCAAAAAGCTTGGGAAGATTAAGCACTGTTCCTGAGCCTGTTTGAGGCTATGCCACAAATGACAGCTACTGTTTTTTTTTATGGGCAGCCAAAAAACAGGCACCATGTGCCCCTCTCCTTGCCCTGGTAGAGCCTACCACCAAAGTCCCTTCCCCCTATGCTCCCTGTATTTAGTTCCGCTAACTGAGCGACATAACCACAGACCTATTCAGCCTAAATAAGCTGCCACAAAACCCTCCCATATCCTGAAGAAAGACTCAGCTGTGTTCTACTTTATGGTTTCAGTCAACCTCACTGCAGAACTTTAACTGCTATGCCACATTTTTTTAAAAAGAAAAAAAGAAGATCGTGTAGACTTTCTAGAACATTCTAGAAAACCAACAGCTCTCTTGCACCCGCTAGAAATTGTGCTGCTTTCTATCACTAGAAAGCAGTACAGTGATACTGCTTTCTGTTTGCAGACTTTATCTGCATTAAGCTGCTGCTTGTGTGCCTTTGTCACCCACCCTCCCATTCGATGTCCACACTTCCTAAGACCAGGCCAGTTCCTGGCCAGGCAACCATGGGGGAAATTGCATCAGGCTCTGAGGCCTGGCTTCCCACCGGAAGACAGAAACAACTACACGTTCCCTCACAAAGCTGCAAAACAGGGCACCAGGAAGGAGAATGGGCAGCAGTCACAGAAATTACATTTCCCAGGTACCGTCTGATAACTATAGAAGCTGCACTGTGAGAAGGCAACGCTAAGAGCCCTGTATCTCACTGCCGAGAGCCTTAAGATTAAAGGCGCAGTGTACACTGTCTAATGCACCTTGGTGCTGCTGTCATTATCATGCTTTGTAACTTACACAGATGTTAGGAAGACTTTTGAATGGATCAAACGTTACGTAACCAGTAAAAGGATACAGGGGTTTGGTTATGAGGGTGTAGACATTTGTCAGAACTCCAAATGGCCTGCTTAAGAAGTGTCTCGGTATACACAAATTTTACCTAAAAAAAAAAAAAAAATGAGAACCACAAAGAAATCATGAACTCTAGTAATCACCGGCACGCTAAGTGTCTAGGGGTGATGTGAACTTATGTCTGCAACTTACTTTGATGTGCATCCCAAAAATAAGACGAATTGGCAGATGGATAGAGCAACATAGAGAGCTGTGCAATAAAGAGACTACACAAAGTATCAGTGGTCAATTCTAGGGGTCGGGGTTTATGTGTTCACGGTCCTTTCAAGTTTTCTGCATGTTTGAGATGTAAAAATTAAAATGCACAGTGTCTGGCACACAACAGGCAATCAAAAATATGTGCAAACTGGAGAGGACGTGATCCAACCTGCCTTTGCAACACAGCATGAACTGTTTAGCAGGCAAGAGGTTTTCAGAAACTCTACGAAAGGACCTCTGCTAAACAAACAGACTAAATGGCAAACCAGAATCAGTGTGGATGCCACAAAAATGAGCCACCATTGGAAGAGGCGGGAGATGGTAGCCCAGCGGAGCTCTACTCACAGCTCTGCCTCTTCTCAACACTCAGGAGACTGCAGTCAAATCCCCAAGACTTTGGGATCCGCTTCCCCTCCCCAGGCAGGGAGGGTTAACTCAGATTCTTAAGACATTCAAGTCATCCTATCTCTCACAGGAAGGAGGCGGGGCAAGCCCAAGAAATTAATCATCAGGTCTCATTTCAAGTAAGCATTCAGGATCCTCCCAACCCCGCAAAATCATGCCCAGGCGCAGAGCGTTTATTTTTCAATCTAGACACCAGATGGCGGCAAGATCCAGTTCAAAATGCAACAACAAAGTCTGGCGCACAGCTCCATTGAAGACTTTTAATCCAGTACAATCTCCACAACACTGTCCCTACAGCCCACCCAACTCCAGGACGGTCTCAGCAGACAGGACCTATACTTTGTTGTACCATCTTCTCCCACTCGGGGAAATCTTACTCACAGTACATCCCACCATCCCTCTACACAGACAACTACAAAACTGGAAACCTCCCCCAGTGCCACTGAAGAAAGTGTCCCAATTTGGTCAACCACTAAAACAAGGGTGGCCATTTTAAATGCTACAAGAGGCTGAGGAGAGAGCACAAAGAAAGGAGACAGAGGAGCAAGGCCACAACCCCGCCCCCCTACCCCCTGCGGAAAGAACCAGCCCCTGCTCACAGGCAGCCCCACCAAGAGCGGGCCCAGAGTGGCAGAAATTCCTGATTTGCAAGCACCATCTCCCGCCTCTGAATAAGCTGACTCAAATTTCTAGAAAACACACCCTTGTGGGGTCAAACCCTAATTGGTGCACACATGGCCCACCAGTGTGTGTTTCAAAGAACCCGGTCCCTTCTGTCCTAGTGTTTGAGTAATGATTCTAGGCTCCTCCTTGAAATTCATCAGCCCTCAGTCAGCCACCTCTAACTTCTTTTTCTAGAAATTACTCGAGAGGAGTTTCAAAAGCAATAAAATAAAAAGGAAGTTTAAGAGCCTAAATGCTACAGACTTGAGTGCCAGCTGCCTGCCCAGCGTCTCAATCTGTGAGTCAAGCCTTTGTTCCTGGCTCAGGCAGTTGAGTTTTCTGTGGAGACACGAAGCAGGACCGGATGAGGGGGGAGATTGTACGAGCTGGTGGCCGCTGAGGAGCAAAGCCTGGACGAGACAAGAACAAAGGTGCTGGATGTCGAGCAGCCTGAAGGGTGGGTTTACCTGCTTGCCCCTGTAGAAAAGCCTCTGCAGGCCTGGCTCCACGTGGAACAGCTCCTGGATCTTCTTCCTCAACATTTCCACCTTGGTCAGCCTGGAGAGGGAGTCCACAGTGTGGGCCACCTTCCCGTCCATGGTGCGAACCTGGATCCACATGGTGCCTGCTGGTACTGAGAGAGCAGAGAGTGGATCCCTCAGCCAGTTCTGATGCTGCCACCACCAGGCCATGCCATACTTGGGTCACCCTTGCTTTGTCCAGTCTGTGGACACCAGGAAACACCCCGAACACCTTCCCAGCTCCCTACTCCCCACAGACTGCCAAAGCTGGCCTACGGCCTGGCAGAGTAAATTAGGGAGTTAATGCATAAATGACTAACACCAATGTAGGATTTAGGAGGAAGGGGAAATTAAAGGCAGACCGCACCTTGGACCACTCAGCCCAACCCACACACACATCCTACTTCAGAGGAAAAAGACATCAACATCCAGAGGAGGAAGAACACAGCCAAACGATGAGGGGTCGAGTTTTTTCATTCATTCATTCATTCATTCATTCTTTCTTTCTTTCACTGAATTAATACTGACACAAGAGAGAAACCCAAAACTCCAGCGCGGATCGGAACTTCAGAAGTCCTGGGAACTCAACTAAGTGCAATCAAAGGGGAAGAACCCCACCGGAGACACGTAAGCCCCCGACCCTCGGTTCCCGCGGCCCCCAAACCTCCCCCGCGCGCGTGCGCGACGCGACCAGCCCCGCGGTGGTCATGGTAACCGGCCGCCCCGTTCCGGCCACCCCCGCGCCACAGGACTCACCTCGGCCCCACAACGACCCCGCGCTCCAGCCCTCGTCCCCCGGAGTCCGACTCAAGTCCTCCAAGCCCCTCTTATCCTCTCTCCCGCCTGCGTGGGCCACACCGAAGAACCCACGCCCACGCCCACCCCCACCGCCCGGACCGACCGCGGGGCCCCTCACGCCAGGTTCCGCCCCCTTCACTTGATACACCTCGCTCATTGGCTCTGCCGCACCAAGCTGCCCCGCCCCGCTCACTCCCCATTGGCCCAGTTGTGCCCGGGGAACTAAGGGCGCGCGAAATCGGGCTCGGGCGCGACAATTGAATCGCGGGGCGCCCCGCGCGCAGGCGCGGAGGCTGACATCCTCCTCAGCGGCCCTCCCAACCCTCCCCCACCCAGCCGGCGCGACCCCCTCGGAGCTCCAATGATGTTCAGCTCGCCCCTGCCCAAGTCCAGAATTCCGAGGGCGACTTTCCAGCGCCGGCGGGGCTGGGGTAGAGCCCGAGAACACGTGCCGGGTAGTCACGGCGCGGGGCATGCGGGCACTGGTGCTGGCCGTGCGTCTTTGGCCGCTCCGGAAAGTTTTGCAAAGTCTCAGCGTCCAGTGTCCGAGTTCCCCACCCCACCCCCGACCTGGGCTGGCACCCCAGTCCTCCCAGCCGCTCACTTCTCTGGCTGCCCCGACCACTCGCCTGCCTGCGCGCCTGGCCCGCCTGACGATGGTGTGATGGAGCAGCGTGCCTGGCCCGGACCTCGCGCGGACGTGCGTGAAACGCGGAGCGCCCAGCCTGCCAACACTGCCCGCCGCGCTGCCAGCTGCTCTAATTTATTTCCCGCGAAAACTCGGCGTTTGGGAGTTGTGGACCGCGGGAGGCCACGCCGGGGGCGGGCGCCTGCGTGGTGATTGGCCGCCGCAGTGGCGCGAAGCAAGAAAGGAGGTGGGGGGCGCCCCCGCCTCAATCTCCCCCTTCTTCCCCCAGCGGGCCACGGTCCCGCCCAACCCTGCGCGCTCTGCTGGGTGCGCCCAGCGTACAACAGGGCCCAGTGGTGGGACCTGGGTCCCCCACCATGCGTGCCCTCGGGTGCCCTACGGACACCCAAAGCAGAGACCCCCCAAACCTACTAGGTCGTTTCCTGCACCACCCGTCCCCCACCTCCGGCCCGGGCACGCACTGACTAACTAGTAGGGCAAGGAAGGCCGGAATCAATGTCTAAACACTGCAGGAGAATGTGGAGGGCCTTCGGACTGCCTGCACTCTGATGACCGTCCTGGTCTGCCCCAGCACCACTTCCTAGTGTTAGGGCCTGCCATCATTCCCACTCTACCCACCCACGGGACTTGTTTGCTGGGTTTTCCCCGCCTCATTTTCCCGCCTTTTCCCTGCTGTCCAGGCGGGAAGGGCTGCCCTGCCCCCTCTGCCCTGCCTGCTCTTCTCTGGCCAGTCTTGGCGGCCACCCATGCCGGGCACCTACAAAGCAGCTGGACAGGGAGCTCAGAGCTGGGGACCCAACAGTGGGCAAGGCTGACCCTGTGGGTGGTCTCTGGGAGTGTAAATTCTTATCTGGGGAAACAGGCAAGAAATGAATAAATGAAGCAGATAATTTCAGACACTACATGCAATAACTGGAAAGTGACCGGTGGCCATGTGGGGGTGGAGAGAAAGGACATTCAGGTTGAGGTGCAGAGGTGGGCGTCTCTGGGAGGATGACATTTGAGCTGAGATCTGACAGGAGAAACCAAGGCCAGATGGGTCTGGGAAGGGAGGGCAAGCTCAGAGGTGGTAAAAGTCTGAGAGTTGTAGGGAGAGCAGCAAGGAGGCCAATGTAGCTGGAAAGACACAGCAGATGGGAGGTGGAGAGGGGCGAGGTCAGAGGGGTGTCAGATAAGACCTCACAGGCTGCCAGGAGGACTTTGGTCTTTCTCTTGGGAACAGCACAAAACATGGGAGGGCTGTGAGTAGAAAAGTGATGAATTCCCATTTATGTTTTTACAAGGTTTCTCTGACACTGTGGAGTCTGTTTCATCCTGGCACTGGTACGTCTTTGATTTCCCTGGTGTGGACAGAAGCATGCCTGCCCCAAAGATGTCCACATCCTAATCCCTGTGAAAAGGGTGCCTTCTATGGCAAAAGGGACGTTGCAGGTAGGATTAAATGAAAGTTCTTGAGATGGAGAGATACCCTAAATTAACTGGGCTGGCCCAATGTTGTCACGAGGGTCCTGATTAGTGAAAGAGGGAGGTGGCAGGCCAGAATCAAAGAAGATGTGACAACAGAAGTAGGGGCTGGAATGATGAGACCAAGAGGCAGGGAAGGTGGGAAGCCTCTAGAAGCTAGAAAAGGCAAGGGACAAATTCTGTCCTATTCCCTTAGAACAGTCCTGTCAACACCTTGGTCTTAGCCCCTTAAAACCCATTTTAGACTTCTGACCTCCAGATCTCTAAGAGAATTCAGTTGTGTTGTTTTAAGCCACTAAATTTGCAGTAATTTGTTATATCAGCCATAGGAAACTAATACACTTCAATATACAAAATCCAGATTCTGTTCACTTTCTCCAACTGCAGGACTCTGTCTGTACTGCCAAATGTACTTCTGAGCGCCCAGTCATCAGCCACGTGTAGACCACGTCACAGGTATAAGCAAGTATTAAGCAGGCCTACTGGGGCCTGTGAAGTAAACACCACCTTCCAAATGGAGAACACCTGCAGCAGGAACCTGGCCTGTTCCTGCTGAGACTGTATCATCCGCTTTGCCTGCTGTTGCAAAAACTCAGCATGGTCCAAGGAGTAATATATTCTTCATGTACATTTGGTGCAGGGTACAGGCCAGGCTCCTTGGATATCTGAAGGTAAGTGACCCAGAAATAGATGTCTGGCTCTCCCTGCGGACAAGCCCACAAGGATTAGTGAGGCAGGGCCCCATTTCTCTAGTCATTTAAGACAGTCAGAGGGGTTGCTTGGGTTAGTTGACAAACATGAATAACAGACTATGCCAAGCATCTCTGAAACACGCTTACAAAACCTTTAGGGAGACAAGATGTTGGTGTCCACAAAAGACATCACATAAATTCAAAACAAGACACAGCAAAGACAACGAAGGAGGCCTGCCAGAGCCTGGAGAATGGACCCTTTCTAGTGCCCCTTTTGTTTTAGTATCTCTCTCCCACTTAGGCACCAGCCCACGAGCCAGTCAGGCACCAGTAATAAACAGTGGTTTCCCTTTGGCAAAATGAGACGCTCTTGAAGGTCAGGAAGACGTTCAACAAACTTTTATTGATCCCCCCTCCCGCTTGTCTGAATCAGGTCCTGGGTCCAGCAGACATGGGCGGACACAAAACTTGCTGGGACAAAGTCCCTATCGGAGGGCACTTCCCACCCAGTGCAGGAGAACCAAACCAGGCAGAACGAGAAACGCCAGCTGTGCAGGATGACTCTTCATGGCGGGGTCCACGTGAGGTAGCCCACACAGTGCTCTGAGGGGCCTCCTTCAGTTCACATTCGATTTCCTGTCCTGGCTACATCTTTAATTTTTCTTCTAACACAGAACCATTAAAATGAAAATGATTATGTATGACCTAAAACAGTGTGAATCCTGAGAGGCACACCTACCGCGTTTGGGGGCCATCTCATGCGGCAGAAAGTATCTCTGGGCTCATTTGCCGTGTCTCTCCAGCTGTACCTGGGGCTTATAGCACCTACCTCAGCAGAGTGGTTGGATGAATTCTTCCCACACGAGGCTCCTAACCCCCGGCATGATGACGGGTGTTCCCTGTGTGGCGGGAATGTTGGCATCTTATAGTTGTTTTTGTTTGTTTGCTTGTTCTTTTCTAGGAAAAGGTGATCAGGCTACCATTTCACAAAACAGTGAGGGCTTGGGGATTCCCAAGCTGCTGCCCACTCCTCGCCTCCCCTCCTCCTGGCCAGTGGGAACCCCTTCCCAGAACCCTGGTTGGATGATGTCACAGACAGTGACCTCGCTGCGGCCAAGGAACCCAGCATCTCAGTGGCATGGAGAAGGGGGGAGGATGTTTCTCCACTCGCCTAACCCTCCATGTCTGTGGTGAAGTTGATCGAAATAGTGCTGCCCAAGGATGCGGTCTACCTGGCTGGCTCCTGCATAAAAGGGCAGGTAGTTCTAACCCTGAACAGCACCCTGGTGGACCCCATTGTGAAGGTGGAGCTCGTGGGAAGGGGTTACGTGGAGTGGAATGAAGAAACTGGGGCATCCCGTGATTACAGCAGAGACATTATTTGCAACAACAAGGCCGACTATGTGCGCAAAACAAAGACGTTCTCAGTGAGAGGTAAGGACGAGGCCGGGAGCCAACCCCAACCACAATGGGAACCTGGATCTGGAAGGTGAACACATCTGTTAGCTGGTCAGCAAACCCCAGGAACATCAGAAATGGGCTAAGATGCGGTTCCTCCCTAGGAGGGAGTCCGTGTATAACAGTGAGCATCAGATCCACATAACACGAAAATAACAAGACGTAAGTCACTGGTAATGGAGGTCTCTCCAAAGAGCAACAGAGCTCAGATATGAGTGACAGATGGGACCCCAGCCCTGCAGATATCTGGGGGAGGAACAGCAAGATGTAAGACGTGGCCTCTCTGTGTCCCAGTTAAGCCATCTGGAGAATGGAAATAAGTGCTGCCTGATAAGATTTCTTTGGGGACTTAATGATTTAATGGCATGTAAAGGGTTTAGGTAATGCAGGGCATACAGTAAGTGCTTGATAAGTGTTAGTTTGTTCAACAAAACCTTCCCCTACCCAGTACCACACCAGCATTAGGAACCCCTCCTTCCCCATTTCCAAGGGACTATATCTCCCCTCAAAAGCATTAGCCTCGAGACTGCCATAGGTTGATTCATTTATTTCACAAGCATTTATTGAGCACCTCCTGCACACAACACTCTGCCAGGTGCCGGGGACACAGCAGTGAGGAAAACAGACACGGCCCCTGCTGTCACTGGGTTGCCATCAGGTGGGGAAAACATGATCATAAGAGGGTTTTGGAGAAATGCACAAAAAAATAAGGTCACAGAAATGGGGGCAGTGTGAGTTTCTCCCTGGTCTTCAGTTGCCACTCAATCAACCAACAAATATTAAGCGCTCGGTGAATGCCGCGCTTACAGTGCACTGAAGACTGAGCTCCTCGAGGACAACGTCTGGCCGCCTCCCTCGCTACTGCAGATGCCACCTAAAGGAGCCTCTGGTGGACAGCGAGCTCAAGATGTGTTTGTTGTATGAATGTGTGACTGACTCCTGAGGACCGGTTTTTCAGGCCCAAGGAAGAACAGAGCAAGTCCCAGTCAGTGTCTTGAAGTGACCATGCCAGCCACGTCACCCATCCGGGTCAGCCCCTTCCAGCCCAGCTGTGGCCTAGGCCCAATATTTAGGAGCCATTCAGGTCCCTAAAAGCACATAGCTCCGCCTAGCTCAGGGACAGACAAGCCAGGTCCAGAACAACCTCCCCACCAAAACAATAAATAAAGAGGAAGACAAAATGAAAAAAAAACAAAAAACCCCTTCTAGAATCTTCTGATGGCATCGGTGTGTTTTGCTTTCAGATAATTGGTTAAGTGCAGGCAGCCACACCTTTGATTTCCATTTCAACTTACCTCCCAGGCTTCCTTCTACCTTCACCAGCAAAATTGGCCATGTCTTCTACTTCCTGCAAGCCTCCTGCATGGGCCGGGAGCACATTCTAGCGAAGAAGAGAACGTACTTGTTGGTTCAAGGGACTTCGAACTTCCACAGAGAAAACACACTGCAGGTAGTAATGGGGGAGGAGCAAGATGGGGCTTGTTCTCAAAGCTCCAAGGAGGCAGGGGGCATGTGTGCGGGCAAGGGACAGAGAAGGCCCTGGCAGGGAAGAAGGGAAGGTGTCGGTGGCTCTCCGTGCCAATGAGTTCACAAATGTTAATCAGAAACCAGGGCAGGAACTAAGCCAGTGGGACTCGACCAGGGTGATTCTGCACCCCCCCTCCCAGGGGACACTGGGCAATGTGTGGGGACATGTGCGGTTGTCACAACTGGGTGTATTCCTGAATTGGTGGGAGTAGGCCAGAGATACTGCTTATCACCCTATGTGCCCAGGGTAGCCCCCCACAGAAACCATTAGGCCCCAATGTCCCTGGCCCTGTAGTAAGTCAAGACTGAGCCGAGGCCCCCTTGTCACCCCCTGGGTGAGAGAGAGGCTTGGACACTCAGTGACTCTCCTCGGGCTTTGAGCCCTCAGACAATGCAGATGGTGTCCCCCCTCCCCCACCCCAGAAGCGAGGGAAGGAGGTGGCCTCCATCCCAGGGGAAGGAAGGGCGTGTGGCACCAGGCGGCCGGAGCGGAGGTCTTCTGTATGGCTTCTGGAGGCCCAGGTGCAGAGGCGGCAGTTGGGCGGGTAGAGGAACGTTGGCCACAGTCACTTCACCTTCCTGGGGATTCATCTGCTGTCAGAGTGGTGGCCGAGAGGGCTGGTGTTTTTATTTCTGAGGTCCTGATTAAAGTCTCAGATCCCCCACCTACCTTCTGCATGACCCTCTAGAAGTGACCTTGCCTTTCTGTGCTTTGAGTACTAGTCTGTAAAATGGGCATAGAGACAATGAGTGGACTTCATGCAAGTGCAGGGCTTTGCAGAGTGCATGGCACAGGGCAGTGAGTCTCACTGCTGCCGCCGCCACCTGTACTAGGCAGCAGGATCATTTCTAGGCCAGCCAACCTCAGAGGACGGTCTGGGAGGGAGCCGGGAGAGGTAGATGCTTGGAGCGGGGGTCAGCCCTGAGATGAACAGGCTTGAACTCAAGACCCACTTACCCACCTGCTCCCTGTGTGACCTTGAGCAGGATATGACCCTTCTCTAGGCCACGTTTCACAGCTGGTCTGGGAGTGCAGGGGGCACAAGGCAAGAGCTGGGGGCAAAACACTGACGTTGGGTCAGACCCCACTTTATGTCTCCGCCACCAGACTCTCATTAGCCAGATGGCTTTGGGCAATTAACAGTACCTTGCAGAGCCTAGATTTTCCTGATCTGTACAATGGGAATAATTAATAATAATAACAACAGCCACAATACTTCCCTCAGTGGTGCCTGTGAGGACGGCTAAGCACTCAGTACAATGTTTACACACAAGAGGTGCCCAGGAAGTGATAGAGCTAAAATCGCTATCATAGCAGCAACGGGAGTTGTCACAGAGAGGTTCTGAGAGTATATAAACACTGTGCTTTTTTCTAACTACCCAGTATTGTATTAACCAGACTGGTCAAGGGAGGCCTTTTGTAGGAGGTAACAATTTAGTAGAGAATTTAAAGAGGAGAAGGGGAAAGCCATGGGGGTAGTGTTTCATCCAGAGGACACGGTGCCCAGGTCCTGAGGCAGGACAGTGTGTGGGGCAGCATGAGAGCAGGAGTTGGGGAAGCAGGGCAGAGGCTACTGCTCTGGTCCAAGTAGAGGCAGAGTCTTAACCCCCAACAGTCTGCCCTTCTCAGAGCACAGGAAGTCAAGTGATGACCCTCTCCTTCCTATCCACAGTTGTACAGGGCTCCCACCTCCCTTGGGGTAAAAGCCCAAGTTCTCCCATCCCCTCTGTGCCCTCACCTCCTCCCTCACTCCCCCTCGATCACTCTGCTCCAGTCACATGGCCCCTCTCCCTATTCCTCCAACATACCAGGAATACTCCTGCCCCAGGGTCTTTGCACAAGCTGTCCATCTGCTTGGAACACTATGATGCAACCTTTCTATCCTTTGGATCTTTGCTCGGAAGCCATGTCTTCACTCACCTGCATTGCTGATAGCCGAATAAACTGCCACAAGCCCTATGCAGAGCAAGTTAGCCACATCTATCCATATTGAAACGAACATCCACATTCCTCTTCTAGAAATTTCTCCTATTGATATTCTTTCACCTGTGTGACCTGACTTCCCACAGCACTGTTTATAGAACAATTGGAAACAGTCTAATGTTTTTCGCTAAGGGAATTGTTTTAGTAGAAGCACTCCGTCCAAAAAAAAAACAAAAAAACAAAACACAACTCTAGCAGGGATGTCCAACCCCCAGGATGGCAATGAATGTGCCCAACACAAAATCGTAAATTTACTTAAAACCTTTTTTGCTCATCAGTTTTCATTAGTGTTTGTGTATTTAATGTGTGGCCCAGAGATGCCAAAAGGTTGGATGCCCCTGCAGATATAGTAAATCTAGAGAGACAGAAATGGAATGAGACAGCGCTCCTTGTCAGGATCTCCAAGTGACTGAGTTGAATGAATAAAAAGCAAAGTTCAGAACAGCATGCCTAGCCTGCACCGTTGGTGGTGAAAACAAATTACTTCCTTGCAGGTGTAACTAACATCTCTGGAAGGGGAGCAGAGCAACTGGCAACAGATGCTGCCTCCTGGGAGGGGGCAGGGGAGCCAGGAGCTAAGAGCAAAGAAACTTTTTCCCCTTCCACTTTCTGTTTTTAACAGCTTTATTGAGGTATAATTCACATCCCTTATGATTCACCCATTTAAAGTGTATACAGAGTTACGCAACCATCACCACCGTCAGTTTTAGAACATTTTGTCACCCCCAAAAGAAATCTTGCATCCCTTAGCTGTCACCCCCAACCTCCCTGTGCCCCGGCTCCAGCCCCCACTCTCTGTGTCTGGATGTGCCTGTTCTGGACACGTCACATAAGAGGAATCACACACTCTGTGGCCTTTGTGTCTGGCTCCTCTCACTGAGCATCATGTGTTCCAGGTCCAGGGAGTGTCAGCGCTTCACTCCTTTTCTAAGGCTCAATGCGAATGGTCACATTTTGTGTATCCCTTCATCCATTGGTGGACACTTGGGCTGATTCCGTTTCTTGGTCATTATGAATCGCGTTGCAGTACACATTTCAGTGCAAGTTGTTGTGTGGGCGTGAGTCTACTTCTTTCCTAGAGTGGATTCCTGGAGTGGAATTGCTGGGTCAGGTGGTAACTCTGTTTCACCTTTTGAGGAACTGCCCGTTTTCCACAGTCAGGCCCCATTTCACCTTCCCACCACTGATCGCAGGGTTCCAATTTCTCCACACCCCTTCCACTCTTTGTGCCTTTAGAATTTTGAAGTGGGAACCATCTCCTCTTCCAACATTAAATACCACTTGGTAGAGGAGCTTGTCCCAGAGTCCCTTCCTAACTATCAACTGTAAGGGAGTCCCCCGCCCCCACTCCCTTTATCTTGTACCCCGCCATTTGCATTAGTCACAGCCTCATCACTGTCCCCACCAGAAATGGCCTGGTTTGTTCTCACACGTACCATTTGTGTCCATCTCCTCACCCGGAGCAGGTCTTCACTGCTATCTATGGGTTTTCCCTAAACTTGGCACCAAGCAGATGCAAATAAAAACCAGATGAACAGATGAATCCCCCAGAAGCTTCCTATATGCTGAAGAAATACAGGGCTCCAAAACACTCTCAGGTCCAGGAACTCCAGTGTTGGCTTCGCATTGCACATGTGACTGGGAATCAGGGCCCGTGCCCGGGTCCCCCCCCCCCCCTTCAGGCGTGGAGGTCTCCTGGACCCCTGCTGGTATCTCTTGGCATCTCCTCCAGGACCAGGACAGAACTGTTGATTTAGCCCTGAGTTAGAGCAGCAAGTTCCTTAATTCCTGCAGGGCCCTAAAGCACACCACAGAATTCCAAATAAGAGTAGAGGGATTTATAACCTAAACTCCCTACAATGAGCCTTCCTAGAGAAAGGGAAGCTTGGGAAGGCTAAAGAGAGGAGCCAGGGGCAGAGAGCAGGAGCTGAGGTCAGAAGGGGTGAAGGTCACCCAAGGTCTGTAAGAGGAAACACAGTGGACCTGGAACAGTGTTTTTCAACCTCAGATCATGACCCATTAGTGGGATGAAAGATCAAGTTAGCAGGTTGCAAGCCTATTTCTGTAAAATGAAAGAATAGCCAAGACCAAAATATATTGAAAATATCAATTTAGTGGGTCACAAACATTTATATATAAATTTATATATAAATATATATTTTTCACATATATTTATACATGTGAAAAAAGAACACAAAATAAATGTAGTAGAAAATATCGGCCTGGGCAGGTTGCTCAGTTGGTTATAGTACTGATACTACAAAGTTGCAGGGTCAATCCCTAGTCAGGGCACATGCTAGAATCAACCAATGAATGCATAAATTAAGTGGAACAACAAATTGATGGTTCTCTCTCTCTCTCTCTAAAATGAGTAAGTAAAAAAATTTTTTTAAAAAGAATATCACAAAAAACCAGTTTGGTGGGTTGCAATCAACTTTAAATGAAAGAATAGAATAGAATTTTCCAGAAAAAAAAATTGGTAGTTTATGACCAGCTAATTTTTATAAAATTTTTTAGAGATTTTATTTATTTTTAGAGAAAGGGTAAGGGAGGGGAGAAAGAGAGGGAGAGAAATATTGAGCAGTGGCTCTCACACGCCCCCAACTAGAAACTTGGCCCGCAACCCAGGCATATACCCTGACTGGGAATCAAACCGGCAACCTTTTGGTTTGTAGGCCAGTGCTCAGTCCATTGAGGCACACCAGCCAGGGCTAAAATTTTTGTTTTATATGAAATAATAAAATAGGGTAAGTAGACTAAAAATAAAAATAAATTTATAGGGTTGCAACCAACATTTTTTAAATAATAGAATATACAGAATAGAGTAGAACAGGAAATATAATAAGGATAAACAAAATTTCATGAAACTTGCTTCTTTTTCACCAATCTAGGTGAGATGTACATACAGATTTGTATTCTTTGCCACAATGTTAAAATCTATGTTTTAACTGCAAGTTCTGGTTTTTTAGAAAAAAAGGAGCCCTGGCTGGGTACCTCAGTTGGTTGGAGCATCATCCTGATATGCCAAGGTTGCAGGTTCAATCCCCCACTAGGGCACATACAAGAAGCAAGCAATGAATGCATAAGTAAGTGGAACAACAAAGCAATGTTTCTCTCCCCCTTCCTCTTTCTAAAATTCATAAAACAAAGTAAAGGAATAGTATATGCCAAATACTGTATGTGGCCTGAAAAGCCTAAACTATAATTATTATCAGTTCCTTTACAGAAAAAGCTTGCCAAGTCATGCCCTAGAGATACTCGTGGGTGTAAGCTCAAGAAAATTGTCTTCAGTCTGCTCCTTCTCGTACTTTTATGATGTTGAACACACGGAAACAATATAAATGTCTATCATGGGGGGATGGATAAACTATTTTGCAAAACACTCAGCTGCATTCATGAAAACAACTGAACAAGAATGACAGGCACCAACGTGAACGCATTCCAAACAGAGTATTGAGCTGGAAAAAAGCAAGTTGCTGGGCGACATATGCAGCTTGAATTATATAAAATAGCAAAATATGTAAAACAAGGCCCTGGCAGGTGTAGCTCAGTGGATTGAGCGTGGGCTGTGAACCAAAGGGTTGCAGGTTCAATTCCCAGTCAGGGCACATACCTGGGTTGCGGGCCAGGTCCCCAGTGGGGGGCATGCGAGAGGCAACTACACATTGATGTTTCTCTCCCTCTCTTTCTCCCTCCTTTCCCCTCTGTAAAAATAAATAAAATCTTAAGAAAAAAAATATGTAAAACAATAACGTATACTTCTGAAAATAGGTGTATTCCTAAATAAAAATTCTACAGGAAGCACAAAGGCCAGATGCAGATCACGGCTGCTTGTGCAGAGGAGAGGGGCAGCAGGGCAAAGCCGATGGAACCCCCAAGATTTCAGTCTAATTGGTAATATTTCATGTCTCAAACCTGAAAGATATATTTTAAATTTTTATACTATCATTTACATGCTTTTTTTTTCTAAAACAGCGTATCTTGTTAGGTCCCTACCCATAAACCTGTGCAGGTACAAGACAGTGATTACTATAAAATTCAAGATAGTTGCATTTGGGAGGCTACGTGGGTGGCTGGGCACATATGAGGGACTTTGGGGGAAACTGAAAAGTTCTATTGCTTGACTTGGGTGGCTATTACAAGAGGGCTGGCCTTACAATAATTCACAAAGGTATACCTTTGGCTTTGTGGGTTTTTCTGTATCTGAGTTGTTGTTTTTATTGAAGGTTTTATTAATTTATTTTTAGGGAGAGGGGAAGGGAGGGAGAAAGAGAGGGAGAGAAACACCAATGTGTGGTTGCCTCTCAAGTGTGCCCCCCACTGGGGACCTGGCCTGCAACCCAGGCATGTGCCCTGACTGGGAATTGAACCTGCGACCTTTTAGTTTGAGGGACAATGCCAACCAACTGAGCCGCACAGACCAGGGCTGATGTTTTATTTACTTTTATTTTAAATTGTGGTAAAAAATACATAACATATATTTTTGTTATGTATTTTTTACATAACATGACCATTAACCACCTTAACGATTTTTTTTTTCAGAGAGAGGGAAAAGGAGAGAAACATCAATTTGTTGCTCCACTTATTTATGCATTTATTGGTTGATTCTTGTATGTGCCCTGATCAAGGATCAAACCCACAACCTTGTCCTGGCTGGTGTGGTTCAGTGGATTGAATGCCAGCCTGAGAACAAAGGGTTTCAATCCCAGTCTACCACACATTGGTAGAGGCAACCACACATTGATGTTTCTTTCCCTCTCTTTCTCCATCCCTTCCCCTATCTAAAAACAAATAAATAAAATCTTTTTTAAAAACCCCACAACCTTGGCATATCAGGATGATGCTCTAACCAACTGAGCTACCCAAACAGGGCATCTTAACCATTCCTAAGTGTGTGGTTCAGTAGTGTTAAGTACATTCAGTTGTGCAATACCGATGTTTTATTTCTTAAGTGAACAGTGCTCTGAAGCAAGTTGGGAGAAGTCCTGCCTGCTGACAAAGCAGGAACATGGGGTTAACAAGACAGCCCTAATGTGTAATATTTGCAAATTTCCATGGTGTAAATATTCCCATCATGGTCATTTCCAGGTTACCAACCTCATGTCACTAATGGGAAGGTGGAGGCTCTTCTTTCTCTCTCATGCTTAAGGGGAATAAGCACGCATGTTCATTCTAAGCCTTCCCACATTACATGAAATCTTTTAAATATTATCCA
Organism: Trachops cirrhosus; assembly: GCA_028533065.1. Lineage (NCBI taxonomy): Eukaryota > Metazoa > Chordata > Mammalia > Chiroptera > Phyllostomidae > Trachops > Trachops cirrhosus. The sequence continues at coordinate 37,693,573 of CM052545.1, read as the reverse complement.
CAAATCAAAAATAAACTGTTACCCAAGCCACACATTAAACATAAGGTGTATGTGACTTTATTTGCAATCCAGCAGCTGACCAGTTGATATGCAGGCTGCATTTTGAGGCATTTATTTGAACATGTTACATAACTTCAACTCTACAGTTTCCCTTTCATGATTCAGTCTGTGATATTTCCTTCTTAAATCTGAATGATCTGAATAAACCCAAGTCTCGGGCTTAGACTGTAAGATCAAGGCTCAGGAAAGTCAAGCCACTTGTTCAAGGTCACACAGCAAGTGAGTAACGGAGCTGGGGATTAAGCTAGGGTCTTGTGGATTCTTAGCCCTATTTTACACATAAGAAAATCGATACTCAGAATGGCAAGAGGACTTCGATTAAAGGAAGCTGGGAGATGACTCCAGGCTTTTGGCTACAGAATCCCCAAGATTCCAGGTTCCATCTCCATGCCTCTTACTAGGAGAGTCCCAAAAGGCTCAAGGCTTGGAGCAGCTCAAATAGCGGGATGTTAGGCAGGCGCATGGATCTTGTGGCCATGGCCCCTCACAGCTGTCCATTGGTTCCCCCAGCCCCGCCCCTACCAGAATCCCCTGTTCGTGGAGACTGAGAAGAAGGTCTCCTACAACTGTTGCAGCCAGGGCACCATCTGCCTGCAGATCCAAATGGAGAAGAACACCTTCGTGCCAGGGGAGAGGGTGGTCTTCACCACGGAGATCAACAACCAGACCGGCAAGTACATCAAGACCGTCATCTTTGCCCTCTACACCCACGTGCGCTACGAGGGCTTCACACCCAAGGCGGAGAGGCGGTCACGGGTGGACAGCAGTGTGCTACTCCGGCAGGAGGCCAACACCCAAATTACACCCTTCAACACCACCAAGATCGTCAGCACCCTCAACCTCCCGCCAGTGCTGTCTGTGAGCAGCGACATACGGGAGGGCGAGATCATGAGCACCCAGTACGAGCTGGTCAGCACCATCCACCTGCCCTGGTCCCTGACCAGTGTGAAGGCCAAGATTCCCATCATCATCACCAGCAACCCCCTGGACTTGGACAGCTGCCAGCTACAGGAGGGGTCAGTGTTATCCACGAGCGAGGATTGCCAGAATTAAGTGCCCAAACTTTTAAATATTAAAAACTTTATCACTCTACCAGCAGCCCTTTCCTTGTCTCGCACAGGTGGCTGGCATAGGAGCTAGGGTGTGGGGAACACGTTGCCTAAACCTCCCCAAACCCAGTCATTTGAGCATCCAGACTTATCTCTTCACTGGGGTCTTTCAGTGCCCAGACCAGGGGTGGTTCTGTCCTCCAGGGGACACTTGATGGTGACTTGGGGAAGGGGGTGCCCTGGAACCAAGTGGTTGGGGTTCAGGGATACTGCTCAATACCCCATAGTGTCCAGGAAGGTGCCCAACCCAGAGACTAACCTGCACTCAAATGTCAGCAGCGCTAAGGCGGAGATCCTGGGCTGGAACAATTCACAGGGGCAGGTGGTTGTTGAGTTCCGGGACGGCATCTGCAGGCCTCTTACCCAGGTCAGCTCCAGTGACCTCCTCTACTCACAGCCCTCCTGGGGCTCCAGGGCTCCCCCAGCCTCACTCAGGATAAAACCAAAGTCCTCCCAGCAAAAGGTGTACATATCTGCCACGTCCAATCCATTGGCAAGACATAGGGGCTCTTTCTCCTAAATCTACCCAGAATCCTGCCATTTCTCTCCACTACTCTGCCTCCCCCTTGCTTCCATCCATCCATCACCATTGCTCACCTGGACCAGTGCAGTCAGCAGCACCTGGGTCTCCTGGATCCTGACTTTGTCCCCCTCCCTGCAAATGAAACTATAGGATGTCCACTTAAATTTGAATTTCAAAGAGACAATAAATTTTTTTTATTGTAAGTATGGCCCACATCATTTTAGAGATATACGTATGCTTAAAATACTTCAGTTTATCTGATATTCCAGTTTAAATGGACAGCCTAGATTTTACCTGGCAATCCTATTCCCCAAGCAACTAAAAGACTCTCCACACAAATCAGGCCACTTCACCCCTTGACTGAAAATCTCCATCAGCCCTGGCTGCGTGGCTCAGTTGGTTGGAGCATCATCCCGTACATCGAAAGACCGCAGGTTTAATTCCCAGCCGGGCCATGTGCGAGAGGCAACCAATTCGTATTTCTCACACCGCTATTTCTCTCTCTCTCCCTTCCTCTCTCTCTCAAATCAATAAAAACATATTCTTAGGTGAGGATTTTTTAAAAATCTCCATCAGGTCCTCACAGCACTATGCCTTGGCCCACAAGGCCCTGCATAGTCAGGAGTGGAGAAATGGACCCGAGTGCGTTTTCTTGGGCTAATGATTCTAAAATACTTCTCCCAGCAACAGGCTGCAAAATACGTGTACCTGCCTCACCCATGACTCAGGCAGGAGGCACGTAGACTTGAATGGTAGCAGCCACCCCCACCTTGGCATCCTGGAAGATTCCCGAAGAGGAGGTGGGTAGCTCCAGCTATGCAACTGTTTCAACTTTTTTAATTAAAAAAAATGTTAAGCCTTTTAATTATTTTTATTACTCAAAAAAGCTTCATTTGTTTTATCATTTAGCTTTCTGACTCTGTGCTTGTGCTTTCAACACTTTGACAACAGTTTTCCGCCCCTCAGTAAGGAGAGCGCACTTGCTCCTGTCACGGACACACTGGGCACATGCGGAGCCGCCACAGGCCCTGCTGACATGGTTTTTCGTTTTAGACAACCCACCGGGACTTTAGGTCTCACAGCTTGAACTCCAAGAAGTCGGCCTGGGCACACGCCACATGCAGATTTCGGTGCTTTCCCGACCTTTTGGGTGTAAAGGTAAACAATTCCATTGCCAGAGGTTCGGGACAGCCTAGTTTTGTTAGAGGCTGTACTGTAGGACAGCCTCTGACGGTCTGTCAAACACTGGACCATTGTGAATGCCTAATGACACTGTTCCTGGAAGAGGAAAAGGCTAATTTAATTTTTTAAAATATTGTATTCATTTTTTTAAAGATTCTGTTTATTTAGAGAGGGGAAGGGAGGGGAACAAAGAGGAAGAGAAACATCAATGTGTGGTTACCTCTCACATGCCCCCTACTGGGGACCTGGCTCACAGCCCAGGTATATGCCCTGACTGGGAATTGAACTACCGACCCTTAGGTTTGCAGGCTGGCACTCAATCCACTGAGCCACACCAGCTAGGGCTTAATTTTTTTTTTAACTTATTGATTTTAGAGAGAGGGGGAGGGGGAGAGAGAGAAAGAAACATTGATTTGTTATTCCACTTATTTATTCATGTTGGGTGCTTCTTGTATGTGTGCTGACTAGGTATTGAACCCACAACCTTGGTGTATTGGGACAATGCTATAAACAACTGTGGTACCCAGCCAAGGCTGAGCCACTGTTTCAAATGAAAAAATTTGTTTTGGTGAGGAGACAGAGTGAGCAGAATGCACAGATTTAATTATTTATTTTTAACTTTTGGGGGCTCTAGGGAGAGATCCTTTCACTTATAACCACATTCTTAGGGCATCTCCAAAAGAGCTAGTTGGAGGGGGTCTCCTGGCTCCCTGGAGGGGTTACTGCTGGGCCAGGGTGGGGATGTACCTGCTGGCTTGGGTATGTGATCTTCCCTTTGCAAAAGAATCCACCCTTGGGGTGGCATCATCTGGCTGTCCCACTTACCAGAAACTCAGAAAAAAAGCGTTTGGGGCGGGGAAGGGAAGACATGGGGATGGTCTTGCTTGCCTAATGTCCTCCCTCGGCCCCAGCCTGAGCGTCTTCAAGGCTCTAGAGGTCAAGCCTGAGCCATCCCTACATCCCTGGGTCCAGAAAGGATGCATTCTTTAAAGCTGCAGAGCCAATGCTAAGCTCCCTTCCTGCACCTAGTCTTGACTGCTTGCAGTACAAAGGTCTGTATCTAGCTCTGCTCTATACGTGGGGGAAACTGAGGTAGGGGGAACCACGGCAGAGTCCCCCACAGGGCCCCAGCACCACCCCAGCCCCCAAGTGTCTGTAGAATGAAATACAGTTGCCCCTTGAACAACATGGATTTGGATTGTGTGGGTCACCTGAAAAAATGTGCATGTAAGTGGACCCTAGAGTTCAAACTGCATTGTTCAAGGGTCAACTGCATAACCTCAGCGTTCAGGGCTCTGCTCATCTTGGGTGCTGGGAAGCAGCACTTCGGGCACGCCAGGAGCAGATCACAAGTCAGCTGGTGAGTGCCCCTCACAAGTGGGGTGTTGTCAGGCTGGAGGGGGGCACTTCTGGACCCGCAGGCAGCCTCGGATTCCTTCTGGGTTGTTTCACCTCACTGTAACATCCCTACTTACTTCTGCGTTAGGGCAAGTGATTTCTCCTCTCTGGGCTTCAGTTTTCCCTTCTGTAAAATGGAGAGAATAACAGTATTCACCTCTAAGGTTTGGAGGACCTTATTCACCTCACTGTCCTTGTCTTCTTTTATTGTCTTAGGCTTTTTATTTGGAGAAATTCCAGTCCTGTGAAAAGGAGTGGAGTGCCACAACAGACACATGATCTTGCCCCTCAATTCTCCGAGGGTTGGTATTGACCATTTTTGCTCTTCTCCTCTTCCTCTCTCCCCCAAACTGCCATCCTTTTCCACCTTTGAGGAAAGCTGCAGCATCACTGCATTTCATCGCCACGCTTTGTGCTCCACCCCATATGCTGAGAATCAGAAGCTCATAGAAAACCACAGTACCATCGTCACGCTCAGGGCTTTCCATAGAGGCAGCAGCAGAGCCTTCCCATATGCGTGCTCCACGCTCCAGTTTCCCACCGCCCCACATATCTTTATTACTGTAATAAAATATACATCACATGAAATTCACCATCCCCACCATTTCTAAGTGCACCATTCAGTGGCAGTAAGCACCTTCACCTGCAACCATCATCACCATCAGTCTCTAGAACTTTCTCACCTTCCCAAGCTGAAACTGACCCCATGAAACACTACCCCCCAACACCCTCCCCCAGCCCCTGGCACCCACCATCTACTTCCTGTCTCTACAGCTCTGACTCCTCCAGGGGCCTCCCGTGAGTGGCATCACACAGCATCTGTCCTTTTGTGTTTGACGTATTTCACTGAGCATGTCCTCGAGGTTCATCCATGCTGTGGCATAAAACAGAATTTCCTTCCTTTTTTTAAGGCTGAATAATATTCCAGTGGGTAGATGGAGACCGCATTGTGTTTATCCATTCATCCAGGGAGAAATTTAAGTTGTTTCCATCTTTCAGCTCTTATGTTGTTGTGAACACAGGTATACAAATAAATATTTTTTGAGAGCCTACTTTCAATTCTTTTGTGTACGTACCCTGAGTGAAATGCTGGATCACATGGTAATTCTGTTTAATTTTTTTTTAGGAACTTCTATAGCATCTGCTGCATCACTTTACATTCTTGTCATTTTATATTCTCACCAAATATATCTTTTATAGTTGGGGTTTTGGGAGGCAGGGAGTGGCAAGGAGGCAGAGGCAAATCCAGACCCCGATGGGGATCACACACTGCGTTTTCCATCACGTCTGCTTTTCTATCTAGCGCATTGCCCTTGCCTTGTTTGTGTGTTTCCCCACCGTCATTGTTCAAGGGGCTGGGCCACTTGTCGGCTGGAATCTCCCCCAGTCTGATCTTTCCTCCAGATTAGATTCAGGCTGGGATTCAGAAGTGACCCCGTGTCCTCCTCAGTGCACAGTACCAGCAGGCGCACAACGCTGCCTTGTCACCTAATGACGTGAACCTCGACCACTTGGATCCCATGGTGTCCACCAGATCTCCACGTGACAGGGTCCTTCTCACCTTTATAATTAATAAGCAATCTCTGGGAAGGGTATTCCAAGACTGTGACCACCTTGTCTCTTGCAATCTTTTACCCAGTGGGTTATGCCTCTGTTGGTGCCCCTTGTTTGAGTCACTCACACCAGCTGGTGGTTGCACATGATTTTTCTAATCCTATAGACTGCTTCCCTATCTGCTACCTGAATTGTTCTACAAAGAGGAGCTTTCCCTACACTACACCACCCCACCCCACCCCAGCTATCTTTCTAATCTCTTTCCCACATTCCTTAGAGCTGACCATTTCCTTCTTCCTCAAACCTCCTCTTCCCTGGACCTCCTTGATGCCACGCCCTTCTCACTCTTCCACATCTCAGATGTCGGATTTTTGGCTTCTGCTTCTTCAAAGCCACAGCATCAGTGCCTCCTCTTTCAGGACGCCTCCCAGCTGTGCCAGGCAGAGCCTCCCCTCTTCCTCTTCTAGGCCTCAAATAGGGATGGCCTTCAAGGTTCATTTCCACAGACACTCACATCCCATTACTTGCTCAACATTTTTAACTCTGGAAATGCTAAGCCAAGGGCACTGCACTGGATCCTAGGGCTCAGGAAGAAATGCTTGGAGTGTTTTTCTTTGTTGATGGGATAGAGAATGAGGACTTGAGAAAATGGGTTTGAAAATCACTCCATTGACCCTGGGGATGGACTAGTTGAGAAAGAACATGGTAGTAAAAATATGTTTAGGAATCTGCTAGGTGTGAATAATAATAATTTAAGACAATAATACTGTGGCATGGACAGGTTTGATGTCCATCAAACTTGTTACCTCCTGGGCACATGGCTGGACTACATTTCCCAGCATCCCTTGTAGTTAGGTGAGGCCACGTGACTGACTTGGCCAATGGATAAAGAAAGTGATATAACACTTCCCAGTCAGATCCACTGAAAACTCTCCACAGATGGCTTGTTCTTTCTGCCAGCTGCTACTGGAGCAGAGATGCCCAGGGAACTTGAACTGCACTTGATTGTTACAGACACAAGAAATAAAACTTTATTAAGAAACCTCCACTGAAACTAAGATTTGCTTATTCCAGCCATTGGTCTACCCTAGGATTTCTCCACCATGTGACATTTCAGATCAGACATTTCTTTTTATGGGGGACAGTCTAGTGCACTGTGATACTGACTACCACCTCCTGCTTTCACCCACAGAATGCCAATAGCAATCCCCACTACACCCCAGTTGTGACAACCAAAAATGTCTCCAGACATCACCAAGTGTCCCCCAGGTGGTCAGAATCACCCCCAGTTCAGAGTCTCTTGTCTCTTCTTGTAGCTACATTTATGGAAGCCCTCGGACACTGCAGGGATATGGACTCAATGTGGCCACAGCTAACCCTGCTATCCCATGCTCCCCCACCCTTGTTTCTACCTTTTTTCCCTCAGCCCTCAGCTCTCCACTGCAATGAAGGCCCTGCCTTTTATTCTCCCAAGTCCTGTTTGTGCTCTTTCCTGAGTAATTATTAAACCCGTCTACTTCTCTCCATCGCCCTTGCCACCACCTGAATCCAAGCTACCATCACTGAATGTCTGGACTGTTAAAGTAGCCATTCCCAGGTGGCTCCCCTTTCACTCCTTCCCCTGCAGTCCATTCTCAACCCAGCAGCCAGAGACAGAGCTTTTCAAAACGGGTTTGCAATTACAGACTTGTCTGGGGCTGCAGGAACCCGCTTCCAAAATAGCTCCCTACATGGCTGTTGGGGGGGCGGTGTGCTCAGTTCCTTGCCATATGGGCTTCTTGGGTGACCTCAAAACATGGCATCTGGCTTATGCTGGAGGAAGAGATCCAACATAGAGAGAAAGGAGGCCACGGTGTCTTTTATGTGTGATCTGGTCTCTAAAGTCACTAACGTAATCACTTCTACTATTATTTTGTTGGTGAGTAACAATTTACTAAGTTCAGCCCACGGGCATAGGGAAGAGAATTAGCCTCCACCTTTAAAAAAAATGCGTGGGTCTGTTTTTTAAAAAATACATTCCTCAACCAATTTCTTGGCATATCCTATTGGATCCACCTTCAAAATCCTTCAGACTCTTAAACTCTCCATTGTCACTGCCCTGGCCCAGCAGCCCAGTGTCCCAGTGTCCCGGATGAAAAGACACACACAATGTGTGCAAACCCAGACAATGCACTGTTACCCATCCTTAAAAAGGAAGGAAATTATGACCCCTGCTACAACTTGGATGAACCTTGAAGAAATTATGCTCAGTAAAGAACCCAGACACAAAAAACGCAGATCGCAAACACTGTGTGATCCCACTCACAGGAGCAGTCAACTCAGAGACAGGAAGTAGATAGTGGGAGCCAGGGGCTAGGTGGGGAGAATGGGGGCTAGTGTTTAATGGGGACGGAGTTTCAGTTTGGGGAGACAAGAAAGTTCTAGAAATAGATGGTGGTGTCGGCAAATGTACTTAATGCTGCTGAATGGTACACTTCAAAATGGTTAAACTAAGGTAAATTTTACAGTGTATTTTACCATGGTTTAAAAAACTTTAAAGAGTAACATCCAACTGTCACATGGTGCTTACTGTTCCAGGTGCTGTGTTGAGATATGTGTTGCCTCATTTAATCCATCATCTTTGAGTCAGGGATGATGATCATCGCCTCCATTTTACAGATGGGGCAACTGAGGCTCAGAGAAGTTCAGTGACTTGCCCAGGTTCTCACAGCCAGGATTAGGTCCCCTAACCACTGTGCGTACCACTTGTGAACCACAGAGCCTCTTGATATTGTTTCAGCTAAAAAGGAAGGGACACATCACAGAGACGCAGAACTGAGGCAGGTGACATGGCTGGCCAGGGTCCTTTGGCATCAGTCCTGAGTTGGGATGGGGACACAGGAGGGTCTGAGCCTGCACAGCCACTGCAGTCTCGATGCATGACAGGGGGGCTTCTACAAGAGCAGGGCAGAGTGGCCTGTGCTGGTGTTGAAGGTTCGAGTCTTCATTCATAGCTCCACTCTGGGCCTCAGTTTCCCTTTGCGTAAAGCTTAAAAAGGAATTACAGAAGCAGCCAAGGGTAATGGGCATGTGGGGAGACCCAGGAGTCCAAAACATATGCCTTCTTGAACTTCAGGTTCCTTATCTGTAACATGGAGGTCATATTTAATAAAAATAACTGTCGTTATTAATGTTATTTTTTCACCTCTGCAAGGACCTTTGGAGCTGGACTGTTCCCTGGGTGGGGCCACCCTGGGCACTGGAGGGCATTGAGCAGCATCTTCAGCCCCCACCCACTTGATGACAAAAGCACCCCTTAGTCAGGACAACCAAAAATATCTCCAGACACCCCGAGGACACCAAGGGTCGCCTTAGCTGGGAGCCCCTGCTCACTCTGCAGGGTTGGGAGCCTGTGTGGAGTTAGTACCCCTGGGAGCAAATCCTACAGAGAACCCCAGCTCCGGTGTATTTGCTGTGTGACCTTGGGCACATCACGTCTGCTGCTGAGCCTGTTTTCCCAGCTGTACGATTTGGATTCATCGATAGCCCCTCCCTCCCGAAGACGTATGTTTAAATGAGCCAATGTCTATAAACTTTATCAGCCAAAGTAAGCAGTCACTCCACAGGCACTCCTCTTACCAGAGCTGGGGTATTCTGGAAGATTCCGACCCGCAATAGGGGCCCCTGCACTCTCCCTGCTGGCTGCCTCCCCTTCAGGCCCCAGGTTCAGGGCACCACACAGGCAGGCATTGGGAACACTTCCTGTGTGGTGGCCTGCAGTGCCCACAGGACCAGGTGGGCCAACCAGAGAACACAGCTGGGGCCATCCCACTTCCTGTCCCAGGAGGCGCCTCTCATGCTCCTTTACCTCCAGCCCCAAAATAACACATCCCACCCCACTACTCTCCTACCCAAAGCTACCAGCACTGGCTGCAGCCTCCAACTCATGGGACACAGAACAGGCAGGGGCCAGCAGCTGCTACCACAAAGCCTGCCCCGTTGAGAATGTCCTCCCCCCAACCCCCTGCCCCCACCACCGGCATTCCAATCTCAAGGGGGTGACCTGGCCTCCCTTGTGGTCTAAGCAGCAGACAGGGCTGGCTAAAGGAGGGGGCTCCTTTGCCACCCTCGGTGACAAGGGACCCTCTCTGGCTAGAACTCCCAGATCTGAAGTACCTCAATCTTCACCTCAATAGACAATTTGGTGGGAAGGGGAGGGCTGGTTGCCAAGACAACAGCCCCCCATGTCTGCTGGGGGAACAAAGGAGCAGCCAGGAGAGCCAAGAACTGCATGTTCTTTCCCTGCCAACGTGACTGGCACATCCCGGCAGCTGGCACTCGGAGAGCTATGTCCTGAGCGGAGGAGCCTGGCCACCCTAGACAAGGCCATTCAGTGTGGGGGCGTGGGGGGGGGCTGTGGCCTGGAGGGATCTAGTTCCTGGTAAGCTGCCCCTAGGCCTCTGTCCTTCCGGTACCTTCTGACAAGGAAGTCTGCGAGCTCCGCCTGCAGAACTTCACATAAAGGCCAGGGGGCCGCAGAAGTCTGGCTCTCAGTTGGATGGGCCACAAAGGCCACTGAAGGCAGACGGGTACGGGGAGTGGGGAACAAAGGCCCCGTGGAGGCCTTCGTGAAGCCTGGACCCCTGGCCTCGCATTCTGGGGCTGAGGGTGCCCACTGGGACCTACCTGGCCTGGAAGGGGCCGGCCCAGGGGCCAGTGTGTCTTAGCTGGTCTGCCTTCCCCCTCCCCCAACTCCGCCACCGTGGAGCAGGAGGCCTTGAACAGCTGGCGCCACGAGGGCGGGGCGAGTGAGAGGGGCTGGAGGGGATTCGGGAAGGCAGGACAGGCCAGGGCCTGCCTGTTAAAAGACCCCAGCTTCCTTGGCTAGCTGGCCGGAGAAGACAAAACCTCGCCTTCTGGCCATCGGCCCACAGCTGGTCAGGCTGTCCACCCACTGGTTGGTTCTGGAGCACAGCGTACGAGAAGACATGGGCAGGCCTGTCATGGCTGGGCTAGGGCTGCCAGGAAAAAATATAGGACATGCAGGTAAACAAGTCATTTCTTAGCATAAGTAAGGCCTTTGCAATTGCTACAAGTATTTACTGTGGGTCTGGAATTCACATTTAACTGGGTCTCCTGTATTTTTATTTGATAAGCCTGCCATCCTAGCTCCTTGCTGGTTCCAGCCTCACGATGGCACCCTGTCCCTCCGGCCTACACCCCAGGGCCTCCAGCCACAGGCCCACATTGAGCTCACCTCCTGAACCATGGCCTGTCTGCTCTCCCTTCTCTGTAGTCTCTTCCCCATCTGCCCCATCCCCTGCACACCCTGCCATGGGGTCTGAGCTCCCACCTGCCCACCCTCAACACACACTACTGCTCTTCCTTGCTTAGCTGTACTTTCCCAAGAGCGTGCTGCTTTCTCAGGACCCCAGGCAAGGGCCATGGCCCCAACCTGAGTCAGGTCCTGTCCCTCCTCTGCCCACTGCTCTCCAGCACTCCCCTCTCTGCCACAGAACTCCAGCACTCCCACCTTCCTCTAAGCTAGAAGCCCAAGTTCTCCCCTCTTCGTCAAGGCCCTGCAGAACCGGCACCATCCCCTCTCTGCCCTCACCTCCTCCCTCTCTCCCCTTTCTCTCTGTGTGCTCCACTCACACAGGCCTCTTCACTATTCTTCCAACAGCCAGGCATGGTCCTGCCCCAGGACCTTTGCACCAGCTGTTACTGCTACCTGGTGCACACCTCAGAGAGCCACAGTTACTTCCCCTCTTGTAGCTCTCAGCTCAAATATCACCTCCTCAATGAGGTCTCCCTTGCCCACCTTATTTAAAATCGCCTTGACTCCCCATCCTCCTTTCTTGCTATAGTTTTCTCCACAGCGCACACCACCTTCCAACAGGCTGTATAATGACTACATGTGTGCTTTGTGGTTTGTATCTGGTCCATCTCCCTCAAGAAGACAGAGACTTTCTCTGCCTGGTTCACTGCCATATATCCCCAAAAGGGCACACAAGAGGCACTTAATAAATACTTCCTGAATGAATCGGCATCACAGTGGCTGGAATGTCCTCCCACATCCTCCTTCCACCTTTGTAAGTACTATGTTTTCTTCAAGACTCACCTGAAAAAAGTGGGCTTGTTTTCCTTTCCCAGGTCTTCTTTATGCACAGGGCAGCTCAAGAGATCTTTTGAATGCTCCGGCCTGCCCTTGCTGACCCTGCTCCAAAATCTTCTGTGGCTCCCCAGTGCCCTCAGGACTCTGTCAGTCTGGCTCTTGCCAACCTGTCTCTTAATTCCACCTCTCTTCCCTGACACCTCTACCCGCACTGGCCCTGCCCTCCATCCTCACTCTGTACCTTCACACTCCCTGTTTCCTCTGACTGAAAACAGCTCTCCACTGCCTTCACCTGCCTGACCCCTGTTCATCTCTCGGGCCTCAGTTGATATATCACCTCCTCCTGGAAGCCTTCCAGGACCCTCCATCCCCAAATCAACTGGGTCTAGCCCCTCCTCTGGCCCTACCCTCATCACAGCCCTGATCACCCTGTATATTAACTACCTGGTCACCACAGCCAACTCATCCATCAGACACAGGAGACCCAGGTCCTGCAACACCTTTAGGGATCTACAAAATGGTTTTATTTTAACTTCTCTGAGAATCAGGAGGGAAAAAGTTAATAAAATAATACTAATGCCGTTGTAAAAGATCATTTGTAAAATTTTTTTCATGGAGGGAGGGACTTGCAATGGCAAAAGTGCCTCGGGCCCACAGAGGTCTTCATGTGGTCCTCAGGGTCCCTTGTGTGTCTCCCTACTGGGCTATGAGAGCCAGGAAGGCAGAGATGGCAACTAGGTCCCCAGGGCTGCCCAGCAAGGGCCAGAGACACAGCAGGTGCTTCATAATTGTTGAAAGGATAAAAATCCAGTGATTGCTGGGTCCTCAAGGCCAGGCCTGGCATGGCTCATACATTATAGGAGATGCTTGATAAATGGATGGATGGACAGAGGGAAGGGTCAGAGTGCAGGCAGAGAGAACACAGGCAGAGACCAAGTTGGGACCAGCAGCGCCACCTTGTGGCACAGTGCTGGCCTGCCTTTCCCTTCACTACCCTCAGAGGAAAAGAACTGGAGTTTTCAGAGTCCTCCCACTGAAAGTGGGTGGAGTGGACAAAGAAGGGGGATGGGGAGAGGGAGAAGGAAGAAGAGAGAGGAGAAGGAACAGGAGCGGGGGTGGGAGGCAAAAGGGGCAGCTGGCAGAAATCTCAGAAACAAAGACTATGAAGACAGACAACGCCCAGTCCAAAGCCCTGGGCTGCCTGTTCCCAGCTGTGTGCTGTAGTACGGTATCACTCCTCTGATCCTTAACTTCCTCATCCAGAGAGTTGGAAAAATCAAAATCAGGCCTCTAAGTAATGTGATGAAAGAGCTCAGAAAACAGCAACTATTTCTCACCTCCCACTCTCAGGGCTCCTGGACAGGTGCTGCCTTCCAGGAGCCTCCCCCAAGGATGGGAGGTGACAGACTTTCCGTGAAGATGTGGCTGGGGTGGAGAAAGGGAATGGGTTTGGAGGCAGAGTTGTCAGATGTAGCAAAACCATTAACAAAAAAAGGATGCCCAGCTCCATTTGAATTTCAGATCAACAATAAATAATTTTTGATCATGTGTGATATACCACACTCCCAAAATGTATTCATTATTGACCCAAAATTTGAAGTGAACTGGACATTCTGTATTGTATCTGTAAACTCCAGCATGGGGGTGCCTGGGGAAGTAGGCAGGAGGGCTTCCAGGGGCAGGGGGTAGCAGCACAGCTGCCCTTCCTTCCCCTCCCCAACTCACATGAATACATGCTCAGTGGCAAATGCCTCTGACTGCGCTCACAGGGGACTGGAGAGTGGGGTTTGATCCCCACCCCAGGGAAGGAGATGAGCATGACTGTTCTCCTTTTGTTCAGAAGATGCAGGACAAAACCACTAGGACATTATTTCCAAATCAGAATTGGGTTACATCCCCTTGACCAAGAATATTTTGGCAACGTCCCAGCACTGAATGTCACTCAGAAGCTGAAGACTCCCAGTGACTTTAGAGCTGTGTGACTTTGGATAAGTCACTTCACCTCTCTGAGCTCCATACATCCCCAACTCCTTCTCTTCCAGCTCTCCCCTTCCTGCTCCAGCTATATTGGCTTCTTGGCTGCATCTCCGACACACCAGGCATGGTCCAGCCTCAGAGCTTCTGCATATGCTGTTCCCTTCATCAGAAACACTCTTCCCAAATCCTTACATGGCTCCATCATCTCTTGACTTCTGGGTTCAAATAGCACTCAAAAAGGCCTCCCTGACCATCCTATTAAAAGCTGGGCTCCTCCCATTTTATTGATCCCAGTCCTTTGCTTTTCTCAGTAGCACTCAACACCACCTGACCCATTGTGCGTTTTACTCACTCACTCATTGTCCATCTCTCTCACTGCATGGTGAGCGCCACAAGGCCAGGATCTGTTTTACTCACAGCTGTGTCCCCAGCACTCAGCACAGCAGCTCAAGAAAAACTGCTGAATGAACGAACTTGTAGGAAAAAATGGCCTGCAAGCAAATGTGAAGTTTGTATCTGTTATAGTTTATTGCTGAAATCATTTTTGGGTCCCAGACTTGCAAATCTAACTAACTGCACAGGGTTACTTAAATATGAATCTTCAGTGTCTCAGTGTGCGACAGCCATATTGCACTGGTGGCCACCATATTGAATGGGACAGAATTCTAGAACATTCCTTACACTTCAGAAAGCTCTAGTGCACAGTGTGAGTATAGAACCTCTCAACAAAATGCATTTAGTCACAAACACCCAATTTTTTCTATGTTCTTTCTGGAGATTCCAGAAGTCTCACCTCAACCCATATATGAGTAACTTAGTAGAGGTGGCAAACTGGTGGCCCCTGAGTTTTATTTGGTCCAGTAGTTTTCTTAGAGGCAGGACAGCGAATTCCCGTGGATCTATGAGCCCCTGGAGTGGGCCTCCACAGGGCAATGCTCTGTGCTGTCTAAGCAGGGCACGCTGCCACGCCATTTACCTCCTGCTGACCACTGGGAACATCTGAGTTTGAGACTGGTTAATAGACCAAGAGGATAGATGTTAGTTGTTTTCTGGGGGGAGGGGGAGGAATTCAAATGGGTGTGGCTTCCGGAAGTGATTGCTACAGGAGTCAGAAATCTAGGAGTTGGTCCCTGAATTGCCCTAGGTGGGCGACCTCTGAGCCTCAGTTTTCTCATCTGTAATATGATAAAGAAACACATAGTGTTGGAGAGTTAAGTGGCACTATTATACAGGTCAGGGAGGGCAGAAGGCACTGGATGTATCTGTTCACCGCTGTGGTTAACGCTGTTCATAACGCAAGGTCTGGTTTGGCTCCTTCACTCCTGTGTCCACCATGCAGACGCGGTCCCAGACACACCCAGTTCTTACAGCCTGGGTTTGGCTACTGAAGAAAGGGGGCAGGGGAACCCCAGAATCGCGCTTACCTTCCAAAGCCAAGTTCATGGGGTCTCTAGGTAGGGCTGAGATGCCCTTGGCTGAATCCGGCGTCGTATGGCGGTGTCCCCCACCCCTGGGCAACGCTCAGAGGGCGCGTGCCTGACTCCCAAAACTAGTCCTTCCCGGACTTCACTAGTGACTCCCAAGTCCTGGGCGGGGAGGGGCGTGGCCTGACGACCCCCAACCAGATTGGTCGTTTGGACCGTCACTCACGGGGGCCCGTCCCAGTATAAAGGCCCGCCCTAGACCTACCCTGGACGGTTTTGAAGCTGTAACCTCAAAGCCGTGGTGGCCGCGCCCCGGACGTCCCGCTGACTGCGGTGAGAGGCGGGGTGCCCGATTGAGGGGCTAGGGGACGGGACCCACTGAGTCTTGGGACGCCCCAGGGGTGGAAGCCGCGGAGAGGGCCTTCCCGGGAGCTCTGCTGGTCTCTGCGGCCTGGAGTAGGGTCTCCAGTCCAGGCTGATCACCCCTCCCCAACCCCCAATCCAACTTCTAGAACAGGCTCAGACTTTCAAACTCTCTCCTCTTAATTCCTGGGACTTTGGCGGGAGAGTTGCGAAAGAGTCCCCTAGAAATGGCAGTATCGAGCGGTGGGGAGAAATCCCCCGACCCAAACAACAGGCTCGCCAAATTTAAAGTGTGTTTGCTTTGCTTGCAAACACTGTTTATGGGCAAGCCGCAGCCCGTCCTGCCCCGGAATTCCACTCTCCCTAGGACTTAAGAGTCTCCCTCCACACTCACCATGGAGCGTCCTCTGCCTAGCAGAGCCCCCTTCTCCGCAAATGATTTTGCTGCCTGTGGCCCTCCCTGGCCCCAGCTCCTGACCCCAGAGGACAGAGGCGAATCGAACCCCGCCCCCTTCCCTGAGTGGGTGTGGCCAGCAGATTGCACAAGGTCGCCGGATGCGGGTAGGGTTAGGGAGCCAAGGCCACCCCTTATCTGAGTCCTTGGAACCTTTGTCAGCATTGAGATGAGGGGCCAGGCTCTGGAAACATCGGAAGTTGGATCTTAGCGTTTCCCAGCAGCCACAGGGCGGGCTGCACGATTCCACCCAGTTCCAGCCAGCTCTTTCTCTGGCAGCTGCAGGCAGGTTGTGGACATATGCATGGTCACCTTTGGTTAAAGTGGTTCAAGGGAGGACCTCTAAGCTGCCCAGGTGAGTTTAGGCTTAGAATAAGGCGAGGGGGACATAGGTGATGACCAACAGAGACAGATATATCTCTTCACTCCACTTCCCAGTTGGCTGAGGAGGGTGAGTAACAAGTTGGTACCTCAGTAAAAAGCAGGAATCTCATTTCTGGCTGGCTTCACCCTTTGTACATGGCAGCCACATGTACGAGGTGTCACATGGATCTGTTTATTAAGCAACTACTATGTGTCAGGCTAAGCATCACATGTGCAGCCTCTCCTCCAATCTGCAGGGACTCTGAGCTAGGAATGGTTCTCTAAGCTAATAGGTATAGATGTAGCAAGCGAGGCTCCAAGGAGGGGTGATGCCTTTTCAAGCTCTCACTGCTAGTGAGATGCAAAGTGGGATTAGAACCTGGTTGAGGCTCCAGAACTGGTGCTCTGAGAACGTCAGCTTCCACTTCGGGGATGGTGAAACACATCTGGACTCCTTTCCTCTGGAAGGACTCTCAGAATCAAGGTCGGGGGTTCTCAACAGGCTCACTCCTGGATTGCCTGTGGGACCAGCCTTTAAGGCAGGCACTGCCGTTAGCCCTGTTTTACAGGTAAGAGGGCTGAGGCTAGGGGAGAAGCAGCTCCTTGCCCAACGTAGAACACAGCGTGGACAGAACTGAGGCTCCTGGAATCTAATGTGAGGATCTTCTATCCATCTCTTCTCATCTGGCCAGGAAAATGAATCCTATGTATGGCTCCTACCTCACCTGCAAATATGTGCATAGCCTCACCGGGGGAGCCTTCCTTGCCCTTCTCACCCCCAAGTCTGACTTGATTGGTTTGCAGTGGGGCCAGGCATGGTCTCTCTAACACTTTCTTTTCTTTTTTTTTTTGGCTTAATTTTTTTTGAACAGGTAATATTATCTACCTGGCTCAAAAGTCAGAAGCTTGCCCTAGTTACTTGATCTTCCTCTTTAAAAGGTGACTACTTTTAACAGTTTCCTGTGTCTCTTTAAAGATTCTGTACACCCTGGCAGGGTAGCCCAGTCAGTTAGAGTGTCATCCTGATATGCCAAAGCTGTAGGTTCAGTCCACAGTCAGGGCACATCTAACAATCAACCAATGAATGCATGAACAAATGGAACAACAAATTCCATGTTTCTCTCTAAAACTCAATTTTAAAAAACACTTAAAGATTTTTTTACACCCCATTCACACCTTTGTCTCTTTACAGTATCTTGGTCCATGTCAATTACATGTAAATTCTCATTCTTTTGCCAGGCACTGAGCTAACTTGGTATTTTCTTTAGTCCCCTTTTGCTGGGCAGACAGGTTATTACCAGTGTCTTGTTGTGGCCAACACAGGTACACCCCCCTTTGCCCACTTGGCAGTACAAGTGTGGAACTGTCCCCACAGTGAGGTTTCTGGGTCAAAGGGAAGATACATCTTGAAACTTGATAGCTATTGGCAAGTTGCCATCCTCAGAGGTTTTGCTCCATGGGTGTGTCTGGAGTTATTGTACAGGTGAACTCTCCTGAGGCTGTAATTTGACCTTGCCCTTCAAGGTATAGCCCTGGATCAGCTCTATCAGCTGTATCAGCAATAACGGGGAGCTTGTTAGAAATACAGACGCTCAGCCCTGCCGAATAAGCACCTGCTCTTGAACAGGGTCACAGGTGCATGTTAATGACTGAGAGGCAGGGCTCTTAGAATTGGGGGAAGGGTTGTTAGAGGGAAGGGAAGGTCAGGCTGTACCCGACTAATCCATTTGTCCATAGCAGGTGCTTCTGAGAAATGTCTACCAATGAGACAGAAGCCCCTGCCAACACCCAGGTGACAGCTGAAGAACCGGTACAGCAGGTGAGAAAGGTCTGGAATCTATGGGGTGAGGCTTGCCACATCATGGTACCGTGGAACAGAGCCGGGGAGCTGCTGGCAGCACATGGGGGTTAAGAAATGTCTTTCTGACTGGGCAGGGGAGAACCAGCCAATAAACCTCTAACAGGTGTCCCACTGACAAGTGGGGACAGGAGAACTGGGAATCTCAGAGGCTCTCGGGAGAACAGGGGTACGGCCTGAAACTGCCCGACACTTCACCCAGACAAATGTTCTCTGCCTCTGGAGGTTTTCTTAGGGTCCTCCTTCCAAGAAGTCAGTCACTATTCCCCCCTCCCCATTTTAAATAAATTCTTTTTAATAGACTATTATGGTATCATCTACATATAAAATTCACCCTTACACAGAGTACGATTCAATCATTTTTTTTTAGTGAACTATCAAGTTATGCAGTTATCACCACCATAGTGTTAGAGCATTTTTTGTCTCACCCAAAGTAAACCCCATACCCAGTAGCAGTCACCACTCCTTCCCGATTCCTCCTTGGCGGCCACTCAGCTAGTTTCTGTCTCTATGAGATTCTTCTTTTACTGAGTGTGATGTTCTAGAGGTTCATCCATGTAGTGTGTGTATTTGCGTCATTCCTTTTTAAAAATTGTGGTAAAATAGCCCTGGCTGGTGTGGCACAGTGGACTGAGTGCTGGCCTGCAAGTCTAAGGGTCGCAGGTTCCGATTCCCAGTCTAGAGCACATGCCTGGTTGCTAGTCAGGCCCCCAGTAGGGGGCGTGAGAGAGGCAACCACACATTGATGTTTTTCTCCCTCTCTTCTCCCTCCTTCCCTTTTATTTATTCTCTAAAAATAAATAAAATCTGACTTCCGGCCAAGATGGAGGCATAGGTAGACACACTGTGCCTCCTCGCACAACCAAAATAAAGTCAGCAACAATTTAGAAACAAGATAACAACCAGATCTGACAGAAAATTGAACTGTATGGAAGTCGGACAACCAAGGAATTAAAATATACACATTCAGCCAGACCGGTAGGAAGGGCGGAGTCGGGCAGCTGGGTGGAGAGGGGTCACGGCACAAAAAGCGGTGGCACCAGACGCATAACATATCCTGGGCATGTAAGGCATCCCGATCACAGGACCACAGCGGGCGGACTCTGGGCGCACAGGCGGCTGGCAGACCCGGCAAGGCGGCTGCTGTGAAGCGAGGCACTGCGCACAAGGCGCCTGGCTGTCCCGGCCACATTCGCGTGCAGACAAACCAGGAGAAATCGGGCAGTGAGACCTCACAACCCAGGGTCCCAGCGCCAGGATATAGAATCTCAGGACACTTATTGAAAACACTTGTAGGGGTTGAGGTGCAGGGAGAGACTCCCAGCCTCACAGGAGAGTATGTTGGAGAGACCCACAGGGTCCTAGAATGTACACAAGCCCACCCACACAGGAATCAGCGCCAGAAAGGCCCAGTTTGCTTGGGGGAAGCAGCGGAAGGGACTGAAATCCGAGGGAGAGAGGGGCAAGCGCCATTGTTTCCTCTTGGACCCCGCCCACACATACAGCGTCACAACCCAGCGACTGGGTTGCCCTGCCCTGGAACACCTAAGGCTCCGCCCCACAATACGTAGCTGGCGTGACCAGACCCCCCCACCCAAAAAAAAATGGCTCAAACGGAAGTACAAATCAAAGCCCCAGAGCCAATACTTTTAAGCGACCAAGAGATAGCCAGCCTATCAGATGCACAGTTCAAAGCATTGGTGATCAGGATTCTCACAGAATTGGTTGAATTTGGTCACAAATTATATGAAAAAATGAAGGCTGTGATAAGAGAAATGAAGGAAAATGCACAGGGAACCAATAGTGATGGAAAGGAAACTGGGACTCAAAACAATAGAGTGGACCAGAAGGAAGAAAGAAACAACCAAACAGAAAAGAATGGAGAAAAGGAATTCAAAAAAAATGAGGAGAAGCTTAGGAACCTCCAGGACATCTTTAAACATTCCAACATCCGAATTATAGGGGTGCCGGAGGGGAAGCAGAAGAGCAACAAATTGAAAACTCATTTGAACAAATAATGAAGGAGAACTTCCCCAAGCTGGCAAAGGAAATAGACTTCCAGGAAGTCCAGGAAGCTCAGAGTCCCAAAGAAGTTGGACTCAAGAAGGAACACACCAAGGCACATCATAATTACATTAGCCAAGGTAAAAATGAAGGAGAGAATCCTAGAAGCAGCAAGAGACAAGGAGGCAGTTACCTACAAAGGAGTTCCCATCAGATTGTCAGCTGATTTCTCAAAAGAGACCTTGCAGGCAAGAAGGG